>OY997264.1:184552722-185287888 GCA_963921465.1 Triticum timopheevii | reverse complement strand
CCCTCTCCCTCCCTCCCTCTCTCCCTCCCTCCCTCCCTCCCCCCTCTCCCTCTCCCTCCCTCCCCCTCTCCCTCTCCCTCCCTCCCTCCCTCCCTCTCCCTCCCTCCCTCCCTCCCTCCCTCCCTCCCCTCTCCCTCTCCCTCCCTCCCTCCCTCCTCTCTCTCTCTCTCTCTCTCTCTCTCTCTCTCTCTCTCTCTCTCTCTCCTCCCTCTCTCTCCCTCACCGACAATCTTCAATTCTGTCGCACGCATCCGACACAAAAACCTTGTCAGTCCCTCTCCCGTTCTCTCCATCTCTCTCTCTCCTTTTGTGTCTGTGTGTGTGGGGGAGGGGTCTTTCTAGTTCGCATGCATATATACACGATCTATAGGTCTCTCTCGCACACTATGTATGATACTCTAGCTAGTCCAAGCTAGATATCTTGGGTGCACTCATCATACGCACACAAATTCCTTGGCTCATTGCCCGTAACACTCTCACGCACCACTCTGTCATCTAGGAGCTCTTCCCCCCTCTCTCAAACTCTCCATCCACCTGGGTCACACATACACATGCATATCTCACTCACACTCGATAGGCCCATCTAAAACTCTATCTCTCTCCCTCGTTCTCTCTCCATCTCACATGCACACACACAATCTCATGCCTAGCTAGCTAAGTATGATGGTCTCTCACTCAATTGTAGGCACACACAGTCCCCCCTATATGTATATTACTAGCTAATCTTAGTCTCCATCACAAACATGTGCATGGTCTATCTCGATTTCTCTCGGGGCATCTTTCTATCGCGCACGCACCTCCCTCGATCTCCCACCCATATAGTCCCCTCACGATCTCGACGGGATCTCTCTATCACAAACACACCCTCTCTCCCTCCCCATGCGTCCATGTCCTCCATGTGTCCCTCTCGACCTTTGTTCCTTGTTGGCCAGACCTCTATTGGACATGTGCTACAGGGGTGTCTCTCTGCGTTGCAAACAATCACACTAGCTATCTTCGTGTATCTCCTCGCCCCGCTTTTCTATCTCGGAGATGCATGCGTAATATGTTCGCATAAGAAACGAAAAAACAAACTCTTTCTCTAATTTATTGTTTGTTGTCACTTTCTCTTTCACACACATACTCTTTTTGCACACTTACTCATTCTCCTTCACACACACTTGATCTGTCTCGACTTAGGCACTCTCCTCGGTCCATAGCATATAGATTTATTGAAAAGTCAAACATCACAAAGTTTGACCATGTACATGGAGAAAAACAATTACATCTAGAACGGCAGACATATGCCATTAGATTCACCATGAGATGTAGTTTTGTATGATGTATCTTTGGTAGTGTAGATATAAATAACATTTGCGTAAACCTGATCAAAGTTTCCAAAGTTTGACTTTTAAAAAATTTACATGCACTGCATTACCGAGCGGATGGAATATCTCTTTCTCCCTCTCAGCTATCTAACGCACCACTCAGCCTTATTGGGGCTCCTCAATCTCTCTCAAACTTTATTGGTCAGTTTGGTTCGTGACCTAAACCTCATGCCTTGATGGCCAATACTGCCTGGTGTGGATGTGAGATGTAAAATATTTCTGCCTGGCCAGGCTTGTGTGGTGCTGAAGCGTTTGGTTCATCCCTAGGCCAGGCATGCAGCAATTATTTAATGCTAATATCCATCCAGGTTGTTGTTAGCCTCGTGGCCGCACGACCAGGCATGGCTAGGCGTTTGAAATCGGTCGCCTGGGCCAAGCTACTTGCAGTGTCTGGAGTCCAGCCACGCTAATTAAAGTGCAAGGGAATCCAGGTCAGGCGGGCTTTCTTTTTCACAGGGTAGCAACCAAACAAGCGTTCATGAAATCCAGCCACAAACCCAGTCCAGGCAAAAGATGCTCAGGACGCAAGCCAAACTGACCTTATATCTCCCTGGTTCACACATACACATGTCTCGCTCGTGCTATACATATAGACCCATCCAACACTCTTCGCCCTTGTTCTCTCTCCATGTGACACGCACCCCCCTAAGTACCATAATCCCTCACTCCATCATAGGCGCAAGCACCCCCCTCCTAAGTATGATTATCTCTTACTAGCCATCAGGAACACACATATTGTCTCCTTCCATCCATACGTCTATCTCGATATCTCTCAGGGCATCTTCTATCGCGCACACAGCTTGTCACTCGATCTCCCACCCATGTAGTCCCATCATGATCTCCAGGGTATCTCTCTATGACAAACATACACTCTCTCCTCCCCATGTCTGCATTTTCTCCGTACGTCTCTCTCGACCTCTCTCCCTTGTTTGTCAGACCCCTCTTGGCCACGTGCTAGCGGTCTTGCTCTCTCTGTTCCAAACAACCACACACTATCTCCTCACCTTGCCTCTATTGACGAAGATGCATGTGTGATATCTTTGCATAAGACACACATGCTTTTTCTCTACTTTTATCGTGTGTTGCCCATGTCTCTTTCACACATGCACACACACACTTTTTCACTCACTCTTTCTATTTCTCTCTCTCTCTCTCTCTCTCTCTAGTTAGGGACTCTGTCACGTCCATAAGCATATGGATGTTTTGAAAAGTCAAACCTCAGAAAAGTTTGACCAGGTATATGTGGAGAAAAACATTTACATCTGGAACGATCATTAGATTCAGCACAACATGTACTTACGTCATACTATCATTTATATTTGGTATTGTAGATATAAGTAATTTCTTTATAAACTTGGTCAAAGTTTCAAAAGTTTTACTTTAAAAAAATGTTGGAACTACATTATCGAACGAAGGGAGTAGCTCTTTCTCTCTCTCTCTCTCTGCTATCTCTCACGGGCCTCCCCTCTCACTCGGACTCTCTATACCAACGGATTATACACTCATAGGAAAATTTCATCGATATGGTTCATTTTATATATAGCATAACAATCTTCCTAAGAGAAGTAATTTGTCCTCATGTTTCGAGGTCTCAAGAAAAGGGCGTGGAAACAGATAGAAACTCTTGAATGGAAATTGAAAAGAAATGTAGCCCCAGTTCCTTCGGAAATGGTAAGATCTTTGGCGCAAGAAGAAGGGGCGACCCATATCATCTTGACTTGGTTCTGCTTCCCCTATTTTTTTAAGAATACCGTGTCGGGTTCTTCTCCTACCAGTATCGAATAGAACATGCTGAACAAGATCTTCTTCATGGAAACCTGCTCGATTTAGGCTGTGTCAGCGTCTAGCTTTGTATATTGTTTAGTTGATCGGTCAACCAGTCCACATGCTGCCTTGTCAGCTCGTGTTCTGTATCTTCGTGTGCTGGCCCATGTGGCAGTGGGTGAAAATAAGTAAACTAGAGTCCCATCTGACACGTGATGAAGTAAACAAAGTTTAAACCACTCAGGGTAGCACCCCGCGCGCTAGTAAATTGAGGGCACATTGAGGACACACTTCTTGCACGTGAAGGACGCACTCCCGCACAATTCACCACTGCGTGGCAGCATGCATAGAAGGACGCACTCGCGCAAACCTATCACACAACACACACCAGCACACGTGTACACCGGCGCCGCCGCCGGTTGAGATGGACGGTGAGCCAGCCAACAAGCAAAGGCGGCTCGAGCCAAAACCGCATCTGGCCAGCCTGGACTTCATCAGCAGCCTCCGCAACGACATTCTGCTCGTCATCACCGGCCTCCTCCCCACCAAATTTGACATGCGAACCGCCCTGCTCTCCCGGCGGTGGCGCCCCCTTGGGCGCCGCGTCCCCGTCAACGTCATCGTCGACAGCTGCCTCTGCGACGGGGATTGCAAACGCATGGCCGCAGTCTCCAAGATCCTTTCAACGCACCCTGGGCCAGCCAGACGCCTTGACATCCGCATGTTCGGTACCAACTGCAAGGTCCAACCCAAGTTCGACGAGTGGTTCTTATTCCCCGCCCTAGATCATCTTGAGGAGCTCAGCTTTGAAGCAGGACGATGTCGCTCTCTGCCGCCGTCCGCGCTCTGCCTCACGCCAACGTTGCGCTGCGCCAGCTTCAGCTCCTGCTATCTTCCCTAGATTAATGCCGCGCCCGCCCTTCTTCTCCCTCAACTCAAGCAGCTCGACCTCTTCGACGTTGTCATCTCGAAGAAGGCTATGGAGCACCTGCTCCGCAGCTGTACTGCGCTCGAGTACCTTCATCTTGAGCAGATCCACGGGTTCATTAGCCTCCACATCGCCTCGACGAATCTCTGATGGATTTATGTGTCTTGCTGGCCCCGCAACAAGACATCAGTTGGGAAGAGATCACTCCAGCTGTTCCACGTTATGGTCATTGAGAATGCGCCTTTCCTTCAGAGATTACTTGTATCAGATCTACAAAGTCCAACAAAAATTAGGGTCATTGATGCACCGAAATTGACAGCGTTGGTGTACTCGTTTGCCAAATTCTCCGAACTCTTTGTTGGATCCGTAATCGTTTAGGTACAACACTCATCTTCTTCTCCGTCTTCTTGAAATTCACATTTTTTAATTTCTTCTTGATGTATTTACGACCGTCTTCTAGAAAATGATTCCCACAAGCTTGACCCAGTCCATGCACGCAGTGAAGATCTTGGCACTAAAATCTATCGGCCCCAATCTGGATCAAGTTGTTGGATTCCATACATGCTTTCTGTGCCCGAAGAAGCTACTCATCAAGGTGAAACTTCTTTCCTATTAGTAAACGGTAATCACAACGTAGCTCAATTTTTTCGTAATTTTCCCAAATTACGATGACAAGTGTAGTGTTCAAAACTGCATCTATGCACTGCAGCGAAAGAAATGTTTTTAGTATTTTTTCTCACGTGATCACCTGTATCATTTTTATGTTGTACTACTATAGTAGCCTAGGCTAGTCATAGTGGAAAGTAACTTAGACTACTCTAGTAACTCTATGGTTAACCTAAGAGCAAGTACTACCTCCGTCCTGGTTTACTCTTCCAATTTTGTAGTATCAAAATTTGACCATAGATTTAACTGACAAAATGTTAATGCATGTCACTAAGAACTATATCGTTGGATTTGTATTTGAACATAATTTCAAATGGTGTAATTTTTAGTGACATGCATTGGAATTTTCTTAGGTAAATCTATGGTCAAAATTTTATACTAAATACGAGGTAGTATTCCCTCCGTCCCAAAATCTTGTCTTACATTTGTTTAGATACAGATGTATATAACACTAAAATGTAACTAGATACATCCGTACTTAGACAAATTTAAGAGAAGAATTTTGGGACGGAGGGAGTACAAAAGTGGGCTATGTAGGCCAAAACACGTGCCAAATTCACTTGTGATGCATTTGGCATCGATGACCCTCCATTGCTCACCTGGTGCCCCAATCTGGATCACCTACTTTGCTCCAGTGCCAAATTAACTCACGCAATGAAAAAATAGTGTGTGGGAGAGAGAGAGGACTGAGGCAATAAAAACACTTGTTTGGGAGAGTGAGAGGCTGGTGTAGTTGGTTTGATTGATTTGTTTATACATGTGGGTCTGTGTGCACAATGGTGCCAACTCTCTCACATCGCGAGAGCGGTGCAAAAATCCTTTGATTTGACATCGATGCGTATTATGTGGCATGCTTTTGCGAAATATGGCATCGTCTTGATGTCTAGTAAGCAACCTTCTCCTTGTAGACGTTGTTGGGCCTCCAAGTGCAGAGGTATGTAGGACAGTAACAAATTTCCCTCAAGTGGATGACCTAAGGTTTATCAATCCGTGGGAGGCGTAGGATGAAGATGGTATCTCTCAAGCAACCCTGCAACCAAATAACAAAGAGTCTCTTGTGTCCCCAACACACCCAATACAATGGTAAATTGTATAGGTGCAATAGTTCGGCGAAGAGATGGTGATACAAGTGCAATATGGATGATAGATATAGGTTTTTGTAATCTGAAAATATAAAAATAGCAAGGTAAATAAAGATAAAAGTGAGCACAAACGATATTGCAATGGTAGGAAACAAGGCCTAAGGTTCATACTTTCACTAGTGCAAGTTCTCTCAACAATAATAACATAATTGGATCATATAGCTATCCCTCAACATGCAACAAAGAGTCACTCCAAAGTCACTAATAGCGGAGAACAAACAAAGAGATTATGGTAGGGTACGAAACCACCTCAAAGTTATCCTTTCTGTTCTATCTATTCAAGAGTCCGTAGTAAAATAACATGAAGCTATTCTTTCCATTCAATCTATCATAGAGTTCATACTAGAATAACACCTTAACACACAAATCAACCAAAACCCTAATGTCACCTAAATACTCCATTGTCACCTCAAGTATCCGTGGGCATGATTATACGATATGCATCACACAATCTCAGATTCATCTATTCAACAAACACAAAGTACTTCAAAGAGTGCCCCAAAGTTTCTACCGGAGAGTCAAGACGAAAACGTGTGCCAACCCCTATGCATAGGTTCATGGGCGGAACCCGCAAGTTGATCACCAAAACATACATCAAGTGGATCACATGATATCCCATTGCCACCACAGATAAGCACGGCAAGACATACATCAAGTGTTCTCAAATCCTTAAAGACTCAATCCGATAAGATAACTTCAAAGGGAAAACTCAATCCATTACAAGAGAGTAGAGGGGGAGAAACGTCATAAGATCCAACTATATTAGAAAAGTTCGCGATACATCAAGATCGTATCACCTCAAGAACACGAGAGAGAGAGAGAGAGATCAAACACATAGCTGCTGGTACATACCCTCAGCCCCGAGGGTGAACTACTCCCTCCTCGTCATGGAGAGCGCCGAGATGATGAAGATGGGCACCGGTGATGGATTCCCCCTCCGGCAGGGTGCCGGAACAGGCTCCCGAGAGGTTTTTGGTGGCTAGAGAGGCTTGCGGTGGCGGAACTCCTGATCTATCTTGTCCCCCAAAGGTTTTAGGGTATATGGCCCTATATAGGCGAAAGAAGTCAGTTAGGGGAGCCACGAGGGTGGATGGTGCGCCTAGGGGGTGGACGCGCTCGCTGCCTCGTGGCCTCCTCGAAGCTTCCCTGACTTCAGCTCCACGTCTCCTAGATCAAGTTCATTCCAAAAATCACGCCCCCGAAGGTTTCATTCCATTTGGACTCTGTTTGATATTCCTTTTCTGCGAAACACTGAAAGGCAAGAAAACAACAATATGGGCTGGACCTCCGGTTAATAGGTTAGTCCCAAAAATAATATAAAAGTGCTTAATAAAGCCCATGAGCATCCAAAATAGATAAGATATAGCATAAATGCTTCATAAATTATAGCTACGTTGGAGACGTATCTCCATCCCCAAGCTTAATTCCTGCTCGTCCTCGAGTAGGTAAATGATAAAAGAAAGAATTTATGAAGTGTGAATGCCAGTAGGTGCACAAGTTTAATCAATGATAATTTCAGTCACCTTTTCTAGCATGATTATTGTCATAACAGTAGTTCATCTCATATAACTTCTCACGATCAAGTAACAAGCTATTCACATGTTTAAAGCATAGACCATAAACTTCCTTGAAAGCTAGCAAACTTCATTATCAGTCATCAAACAATTACAATTCATCTTATTTTCAGGAAGGGTCTATGTCAAAGCTTTGATTTAGCAAACTCCACATACTCAACTATCATATAGTCTTCCATAATTGCTAACACTCACACAATACTTATGGTTATGGAGTTTTAATCGGACACTGAGAAAGATAGGGACTTACAATATCGCCTCCCAACGTATTCACCTTTGGGTGATGTCAACAATAATAGTTCATGCTAACTTACATCCAATTGGATATATATATATATATATATATATATATATATATATATATATATATATATCAAGATCTTTCCAACACGAGGTGCTTGCCAAAGGACAAAATGAAAAAGGGAAAGGTGAAGATCACCTTGACTCTTGCATAAAGTAAAAGACATAAAGTAAAAGATAGGCCCTTCGCAGAGGGAAGTAGAGGTTGTCATGTGCTTTTAGGGTTGGATGCAAAAAATCTTAATGCGAAAGAACGTCACTTTGTATTGCCACTTGTGATATGAACCTTTATTATGCAGTCTGTCGCTTTTATTACTTCCATATCACACAATCGTATAAATCTTATTTTCTCCGCACTAATAAGTCATACATATTTAGAGAGCAATTTTTATTGCTTGCAACATGACAACTTACTTGAAGGATCTTACTCAATCCATAGGTAGGTATGATGGACTCTCGTGGCAAAACTGGGTTTAAGGATATTTGGAAGCACAACTAGTATCTCTACCTGGTGCAAGGAATTTGGCAAGCATGAGGGGGAAAGGCAAGCTCAACATGTTGGACGATCCATGACAATATACTTTAACTGAGATGTGAGAAAACATAACCCATTATGTTGTCTTCCTTGTCCAACATCAACTCTTTAGCATGTCATACTTTAATGAGTGCTCACAATTATAAAAGATGTCCAAGATAGTATATTTATATGTGATATTTCTCTTCCTTCAATATTCTTTCATGAATTGTTCAAATGACCAATACAATGCTTGCTAACCTTCAATAAATTTACAACCTCTACTTATTAGATGTGAAGTCATTACTCCCCATGGGATAAGCAAATGAAACATATATAATTGCAGATTTATGACATTCAACTCATTCAACCATTTACTCATAGGATATAAGTGAAGCACACGAGTAAATGACAAACTACTCCAAAAAGATATAAGTGAAGATCAATGAGTAGCTAAATAATTATGTAGCTATGTGAAGACTCTCTCTCATTTAATAATTTCAGATCTTAGTATTTTATTCAAACAGCAAGCAAAGCAAAATAAAATGCCATTGCAAGGATAGCACAATTCATGTGAAGAAGCAAAAACTTAGGTTCAACCGATACTAACCGATAATTGTTGAAGAAGAAAGGTTGGATGCCTAACAGGGCATCCCCAAGCTTAGATGCTTGAGACTGCTTGAAATATTATATTGGGGTGCCTTGGGCATCCCCAAGCTTCAGCTTTTGTGTCTCCTTAATTCCTTTTATATCTCGGTTTCCTAAATCTCGAAAGCTTCATCCACACCAAACTCAACAAGAACTCGTGAGATAAGTTAGTATAAACCGATGCAAAAACCTTATCATTTTCTACTGTAACAAAGCACTAAAATTATTATTCAACATTGCATACTAAATTCCTCTGCATATTTAATACTCCTATCCTCAAATAGAATCATTAAACAAGCAAACATATGCAAACAATGCAATCATAACAGCAATCTGCCAAAATAGTATAGTCTGTAAAGAATACAAGATTCATCATACTTTCCTAACTCCAAAAATTATGAGAAAAATACTACACTGTAGAAGATTTATCAGAGCTCAAAATGCAAAAAGTTTCAATATTATATCATTCTCTGACTTTTCTAGGGAAATTTTGCAACAGTGGTAAACTTTCTGTTTTGAAACAGCAACATGTATACTTGCAAAATAAGCATGGTAAAGGCTATCCTTGACATTTTTATTGAAAATAAAGATGCAAAACCTTATTTTAAATAACAGAAAGCAAATACTAACAAGACAAAATGACGCTCCAAGCAAAACACATATCATGTGGTGAATAAAAATATAGCTCCATGTAAAGTTATCGATGAACGAAGACGAAAGAGGGGATACCTTCCGGGGCATCCCCAAGCTTAGGCTCTTGGTTGTCCTTGAATATTACCTTGGGGTTCCTTGGGAATCCCCAAGCTTAGTCTCTTTCCACTCCTTATTCCATAGTCCATCGAATCTTTACTCAAAACTTGAAAACTTCATAACACAAAACTCAGCAGAAAACTCGTAAGCTCTGTTAGTATAAGAAAATAAAACCACCACTTAGGTACTGTAATGAACTCATTATAAATTCATATTGGTGTAATATCTACTGTGTTCCAAATTATCTATGGTTCATACCCTCCGATACTACTCATAGCAAAATAAGCAAACAACACATAGAAAACAGAATCTGCCAAAAACAGAACAATCTGTATCAAACGTGTAGTTATGGAACTCCAGAAATCCTACCAAATTAGGAAGTCCTAATAACTTTGTTTACCAATCCATAGCAAAAATAATCAGATCTAAAGCACGTTTCTGTGAATTACCAAAACTAATTTACTGGGTGCAAAATTTTCTGATTTTCAGCAGGATCAACACAACTATCACCGTAAGCTATCTTAAAGGTCTTACTTGGCACTTTATTGAAACAAAGGCTATAAAACATTATTAATACAGTAGCATAATCATGTGAACACAAAAAAACAGTAAGGGTGAATATTGGGTTGTCTCCCAACAAGCGCTTTCCTTTAATGCCTTTCTAGCTAGGCATGATGATGACAATGATGCTCTCATAAAAGATGAGAATTGAAACATAACGGGAGCATCATGAAGCATATGAATAACACATTTAAGTCTAACCCACTTACTATGCATAGGGATTTTGTGAGCAAACAACTTATGGGAACAATAATCAACTAGCATAGGAAGGCAAAACAAGCATAACTTCAAGATTTTAAGCACACATAGAGAGGAAACTTGACATTATTGCAATTCCTACAAGCATATGTTCCTCCCTCATAATAATTTTCAGTAGCATCATGAATGAATTCAACAATATAACGAGCACCTAAAGCATTATTTTCATGATCTACTTGCATAGAAATTTTACTACTCTCCACATAAGCAAAATTCTTCTCATTCGGAATAGTGGTGGGAGCAAACTCAACAAAATAATTATCATGTGAGGCATAATCAAATTGAAAACTAAAATCATGATGACAAGTTTCATGGTTACAATTATTCTTAATAGCATACAAGTCATCACAATAATCATCATAGATAGCAACTTTGTTCTCATAATCAATTGGAGCCTCTTCCGAAATAGTGGATTCATCACTAAGTAAAGTCATGACCTCTCCAAATCCACTTTCATCAATATAATCATCATAAATAGGAGGCATGCTTTCATCATAATAAATATTTTCATCAAAACATGGGGGAGCATCCCCAAGCTTGTGGCTTTGCATATTATTAGCATCATGGGTATTCAAAGAATTCATACTAACAGAATTCAATCATGCTCATCATTCACATATTTTATGCCAAGCATTCTATGTAATTCCTCTTCCAGCACTTGAGCACAATTTTCCTTTCCATCATACTCACGAAAGATATTAAAAAGATGACGCGTATGAGGCAAACTCAATTTCATTTTTTTGTAGTTTTCTTTTATAGACTAAACTAGTGATAAAACAAGAAACTAAAAGATTCGATTGCAAGATCTAAAGATATACCTTCAAGCACTCACCTCCTCCGCAACGGCGCCAGAAAAGAGCTTCATGTCTACTACGCAACCTTTTCCTTGTAGACGTTGTTGGGCCTCCAAGTGCAGAGGTTTGTAGGACAGTAGCAAATTTCCCTCAAGTGGATGACCTAAGGTTTATCAATCCGTGGGAGGCATAGGTATTGCAATGGTAGGAAACAAGGCCTAAGGTTCATACTTTCACTAGTGCAAGTTCTCTCAACAATAATAACATAATTGGATCATATAGCTATCCCTCAACATGCAACAAAGAGTCACTCCAAAGTCACTAATAGCGGAGAACAAACGAAGAGATTATGGTAGGGTACGAAACCACCTCAAAGTTATCCTTTCTGTTCTATCTATTCCAGAGTCCGTAGTAAAATAACATGAAGCTATTCTTTCTGTTCAATCTATCATAGAGTTCATACTAGAATAACACCTTAACACACAAATCAACCAAAACCCTAGTGCCACCTAGATACTCCATTTTCACCTCAAGTATCCGTGGGCATGATTATATGATATGCATCACACAATCTCAGATTCATCTATTTGACCAACACAAAGTACTTCAAAGAGTGCCCCAAAGTTTCTACCGGAGAGTCAAGACGAAAACGTGTGCCAGCCCCTATGCATAGATTCATGGGAGGAACCCGCAAGTTGATCACCAAAACAAACATCAAGTGGATCACGTGATATCCCATTATCACCACAGATAAGCACGGCCAGACATACATCAAGTGTTCTGAAATCCTTAAAGACTCAATCTGATAAGAACACTTCAATGGGAAAACTCAATCCATTACAAGAGAGTAGAGGGGGAGAAACATCATAAGATCCAACTATAATAGCAAAGCTCGCGATACATCAAGATTGTATCACCTCAAGAACACGGGAGAGAGAGAGATCAAACACATAGCTACTAGTACATACCCATAGCCCCGAGGGTGAACTACTCCCTCCTCGTCATGGAGAGCGCTAGGATGATGAAGATGGCCACCGGTGATGGATTCTCCCTCCGGCAGGGTGCCGGAATGGGCTCCCGAGAGGTTTTTTGGTGGCTACAGAGGCTTGCGGCGGCGGAACTCCCGATCTATATTGTTCCCCAAAGGTTTTAAGGTATATGGACTTATATAAGCGAAAAATTCGGTCAGGGGAGCCACGAGGGGCCCATGAGGGTGGAGGGCGCGCCCAGGGGGTGGGCGCACCCCCTGCCTCGTGGCCTCCTTGAAGCTTCCCTGACTTCAGCTCCATGTCTCCTGGATCACGTTCGTTCCAAAAATCACGCTTTCGAAGGTTTCATTCCGTTTGGACTCCGTTTGATATTCCTTTTCTTTGAAACACTAAAATTGGCAAGAAAACAGCAATATGGGCTGGGTCTCCGGTTAATAGGTTAGTCCCAAAAAATATCACGGCCACATAGCATGAATGCTTCATAAATTATAGATACGTTGGAGATGTATCACGGCCACATAGTGGAACGCAACAAATGCCCAAGCTCTTCACGTGCTCCTAGTTAAATGAGAGGAAACAAAGAGAGAGAGAGAGAGAGAGAGAGAGAGAGAGAGAGAGAGAGTGAAAAAATATCACTATCCAGCCAACCCTATCGTATGAGCGAATGATATTGGTACCTCTTGATGACACGGCAATCTTATACAGCCAGCTTCTCTAATATGTTCTCTTCTTTTGCAGATAAAAAAAGCCCCAAAAAATGTGCTGCACTATAACAATCTCATCGAATGCCTTGATCTCCATCTTACAGAAATTGATTTGATCGATTACCGAGGCAGCACATCTGAGATTAAATTAGCCAGGTTCTTTGTTCTGGGGGCAAGTGTGCTCAAGGTAATGAGGTTTGGCGTTCCCTGGCGTAATAATGAATGGCGTGCTGATCACCGCAAGCGTCTAAGCCTAAATGACAAAGTCTCTGCAGATGATAAATTTGTTTTTGAAACATCAAGTGGCCAGAGACTCGAAAACTTATTTGCCCATTAGTGACTTGTCAGGGCGGTGGATTTTAGTTTGTACGATAATGCTGCATCCACCTAAAGTAACAAAAGTTCTTACGTAAACTTCCTAGTAATTCCCTCTTCGTAGGTGCAGCATTACTTCTAACACTAGTAATATCAGTTTGAAACTTGTAATATTGTCGTGTCCTATTCTTGCGTTTTCAAAACCCTGCGAATCAAACAGGTCCTGAGTTGGTGATGATGTTGTGCCTCCCATCTTTCACCAATAGCCGTCAGATCTAGATTTGACGCATGCAAACCAAATTTCTCCATTTTTGCAAAAAGATGCCTGCACTTGTTCCCTATTTACAAAAAACTTCTTGTCTCTCACAATCAGCCTTATCTCCTCCCCACCACATCTAGAAGGCCGTGGAAAAATCTAGTGTGATGGCCGTTGCCAGCGTCGTCCACCCCCAATCTTGGTGTTCCGTGCAATGCACGAGCATCTACGCACGGGAAATTATGTCGAACATGGCTAGTTGTAAGCAGGCTAGCTCTACAACCATGATGATAGTGAATGCAGACGGTGAGGCTGACTATGGTATGCCGAACACGGCGCCTATACTCAGGTGTCATCTCCGGCGCAGGGTCTTGTCACTTCACTGTGAGGAGCAGCACGTAATAATTTGACCAACGGGTAGTACAGTGCTAGTACTCCTACTACATTGGTAGTACTACTACTAGTACTAGTAGCACCACCGTCTGGATTTAGGAGTACTACCACGTCCATCTGGATTTTAGTATTTGACTAGCAATATCTAGTAATGCATGTCACAAAAAATGTACTACTCCCTCTGTAAATAAATACATGGTGTATTGCTTTATTCCTATCGGCAAGAGAACTTAATGTCTTTTTGCTAACTAATTGGATTACATGCAATGAACTAAACACTGCATGTCATGTTTGGTAGTCTCAAGTCATTGAAAGCATGCATGGCCCACATCTCTCATTGGTTGATATGTCACGAAATAAGAGACGATGATGGAGTTAATGTACCATGCCTAAGTGTTTTGGGATTATTTGGTTTTCGTAAGGTGACTTACACAGCATTTTTGTTTACATGCATTAACATTTTATTAGTTAAATCAAAGGTCAAAACTTGGCGCAAAATGCAAAGGGGACCAATAAACCAGTAAACATCAAACTTCTCTCATTTGGCCCCAACTAGAGGTCCGGTGAGATGACTATACTGCACCGGCACAGAGGGGGACACAGCTTCATTGACTTACTGCAACTGCCTTTTGGTGAATGACACGTGGGCCCAACGGGTGGCTGGCCCACCTATCATACAGCGAAAGGCAGGTGCAGTAGAGGGCCGAGGAGTAGTATGAAATCCTACGCACCTATGCACGCTAACCAAGGGCAAGAGTGATCACTCAAATCGCAAGATCAGTTGACTAGAAGCTAAGCTAGACCCATAGAGGCGATGAGCGCGAGCATCAGCCGGCTGTGCCAGATGGTCCACGATGCCGGCCTGCGGCTCGACACCGAGGAACGTCTCCAGGTATTGCTTGAGGCCACCAGGGCGAGGGGCCACTTGGACGATAGCTTCGTCTCCTTGTTCGACGAGGTCCTCGTCGGTTTCCTCGACAAGTTCACCATCATCAAGAAGCTCGCGGACGACTTTGATGTACGCCTCCAGCCGACGCGCCCAGGCTCTGCGATGCCCACCACCCTCAACGGCCACTATGGTGACAACCTCTTCGACACACTAGTGGCCCTGCGACTGCCCGCCGTTGCGCCGGAGAATGTCCACCTCGAGGTCGCGCTCGCCGCGCAGCGCCTGGCGCAGCAAGACACCATCGACATAATCACCCACGTCTATGTGCAAATCGTCCACAAGGACTACTACATGCAAGAGGAGGACGATAGGACGCTGGCCTTCTTGGACCGTAGGGCAACCTTGGACGGCATTGTTCAAAAGCACGTTGAGCTCGCCGCCAACGCCGTTGCTCCTCACAGGTCGGTTGGTGACCCGGCGTACTAGGGCGTGAGGATGTTGTATATGGATCCGTATGTATTTTTATCTTTCCGTCAAATCCATGTAGTAGTATATGGTACTACTAGTAATTATCTTACCTTTCGCATCAACTTCATAATTTTCGTACGTACTCCATGCATTAACGGCGCCAGAACCAAACTTCTCATTACTCCAGGCAAAATTGTTATTTTCTATCTATCGGTCGCGCCATGGAGCAGAACCAAATTTTACAAGTTAAGAGTTCAAAAGGAAAAGCCTACCATGTTCGCGTCACACCCCCACACGGTTGGTCCGGCACGCGGGTCAAGGGGGAATGCATGTGGTGTTGCATTTTCACTTACAAGTGGGACCGCAGTTGAGTAAACCGATTATCGGCAAACCCCCACCCCGCCCACCGCGCGATGGCTGACAAAACAGGAGGGAGAAGAGATGGCTGTAGCATGGACTCCAAGAAAATTGGTGTCGGATGGGACTTGTGTGGGTGGTGTGTGCCGTACTTCTAGACGTGAATCCTAGTTATGGCCCATGCCACCCCACTATATCGAGCCTATATCGAGGTGCTGGTTACATAGAACAAATTTCCTAGAGTCCGTGCTCAGCCCTCCTCTATCTCTCTCCTCATCTAGCCAGTGGACGCGCGGAGCCCATCATCTGTTTGCTCACATGCGGTCCCACATGTCAGTGAAAACGCAAGAGGACCCACTGAACCTGCACATCTTTCACCTCGACGTGCTGGTGATGAAAAACAATTCCAATAAAGATCTTTGGTGGCCGCTTTTGGAGTTACTCAAGAGTAGTAAGATTCTATTTATAGCTTAATCCAAGATGCACATCACGTGGCTTCAACTACCACTCTATTTTCTTGCATGACATGACCTGGATGCTGGATGTCCCATGTGGCGGCAAAAGGAGGAAGAACCCAACCAAATCTTCGGTTGTGCTCTCGGATTAGACTAGTTGTGCTAACTTAAATTTTTTTATTGTGTACTAGAATGGATGGAAGTTTTGGTATTGGGAAGAAGAGTACATCGATATATTGATAGAGCGCAATTTAGTAGATGTTCTAGCATTTTTAGCTAGCATAGAGGCTAGAGATGAGACTAGTGCACTTGCTGATACTCCTACTAGAATAGAGGCTAGACATGAGACTAGATGCGAGGAAGCAACGTCTACTTCTTTACAGTCGAATAAGAAAGAAGCACGCAAGATCGAGCCTCCGCAGATCAACAATAAATGCATCGAGAAGGCACTAATCCAACTTACAGGAGCAGTTATGGAAGTTGGATATCTTGCAAAATGTATTCTTGCGGTTCTTGTTTTCTTTGGTCTTGCTTTTCTAGTCAAAATTATCATTGGAGTTCGTGCAAAACGAAGGTCCATTTGGGGTCGTGCGTTGGAGTTGGCCTTACAAGTGGGACAGCAATTGAGGAAACCGACTATCGGCAAACCCCCACCTCGCCCGCCGCGCGATGGCTGAAGTTAGAGAAACGACGAGGTTGAAGAGATTGCTCTAGCACGGACACCAAGAAATATGGTGTCAGATGGATGTCGTGCTGGTGACGTGTGCCGTACTCCTAGACGTGAATGCTTGTTCTGGCCCATGCCACCCTACTACTCCTACTACTTATATAGTACTCCTACTAGTAGTATCGAGGATTCGAGGTGCTGGTTACGTACAACGAACACATTAACATATGGCTACAGTAAAAACACCCGCCCGACGCGCGAAGCATGTGAAGCTAGTACAAATAGTGTACTACTATTGTTGATTGGCCTCATTCGATAACCTGTTGCAATGCACGTAGAATTATGTATTTGGAAAATATTTTTTTGCCTCGTCGCACCACTCACACAGAGAAGTGACTCGAAAGCCATTCATAAATTTAGTAAGTTTATCACAGGCATATCATTTTATTACATACAACAGGTCATCAACCCACATCGACAATGAGGATACATTATAAATACTAAATTTTTCATCACACAACAAATAACAAGCAATGAAATGAACTTCAACTCAACCAATCCTCGGCGTTGGAAACGCTTGCTTTGAACCACAAGTGATTCTCTGGGACGGTCCATCTATTGTCAATCTCGAGACCAACGCAGGACTGATCATCCAGGCTGAAGCGGCCTACTATATCAGTACCAGGGTAGGGAACCGCCCAAATGTCCGAGGTATAGATACAGTTGCTTCTCATAAATGGTACTAGTAACGTTGTGTCAATAGCAATTGGATCACCTTTCACCATCATCGGATAGTTTTGTCCAAGGAAGAGCGAGTTTTCTCCAAGACTATCAATTCTGTACCAGGGAGAAGGTGTTGGCGCTAGCACACTAGTATCCATCTCGAATACTATGCCATGAGTGTTGGAATAGGTCCGGAGAGTGCGACCATGGGAGACAACACGTGCTCCCTCAGTAGTAACAAACTCAGTGCGCTGTATACAGACAAGAAGAGGTGATCCATCGGAATTAGTTGCCAGGCACCACTAAGTATATAAGTTCTTCTCTTCCTCATGCTCGTGATCATCACCATCGTCATCTCCCCCTTGGTTATAAAAAATTCAAGCATAGGTGGTGGAATGTTCATAGGACCTTGGAAACACAAGAAGAAGGTTAATTAGTAAAGGGAAACTTGCTAACCCGCATGCATGTGGATGAAACAATTATAATTACGGTGGAAGACAAATGTACCGACACTACGAGGATCCCATGCAAAAACAGTGCCATGAGTGGTGGAAGCAAACACAAGACCCTCGTATTAAATTGCATCACAATACACATCCGTGTATAGAAACTAATTTTTGAGCAATATCCATCGAGTCGAACCACGAAGGACGGCAACACGCTTGTCGAAGATAGCAACAACTTCATAGTTCTTGTAATTCCAAGAGCGGTTGGGAACTCGACAAATTGCTATCTTCCATAGAAGACAGTCACCATGATCGTATTTAAACTTGCGTACAATACCGGTGTGCTCAACCTCTGGGCAGTCTGCTGAGATTTTTTGAAGTGGAACCCAGTGACGAGTGTACACATTCAAAAGTTCCCACTCGCAGTTGTACCCAATATAAACAACCTAATCTCCATTTGCGCCTGCCCAATCCTTGCCCTCAAGCGATGGCATCTTAACATCATACGTATCATTATCAAGCGGCATCAACTTGCACAAGGCGAGGCCTCCGTCGTCCCCGCGCCAGTCATCAGGGTCACGGCGAAGAAGATAGGGGAGATCAAACCGCTCCTTGACCCTTGGGTTCCTTGTAATGATGTTATTAGTTGAGTCGAGAATGGTCTTGAACGAACCTGCCATGCTAGCCGAGGTGATGACGTCGCACCGATCAATGAGTTCCTCCACCACGTCATCTTTCAGATCAGGGCAAGAATAATGGGGTCGTTTCCGGCCTGCTCTCTCCATGGAGAAGACGATCGAACAATGGCAGAAGGAGGGGTGAAGGCAAATGGAGGAGGGAGAGGAAGAGCGTGCGACAACAGTTCCAAATCGAGAGGGAAAGGCGAAGAGTCGGTGGACGGTTAGTTTGCCACGGTACACGAAGAGGCGCCCTGGCCTACACGTCCGTTCAGAAATACTAGTAGAAAAGGACTCGCCATCGTCTCACTAAAATGTTGGAACGGGACCACATGTCAACGAAACATGGTGTGTAATTTCGCGTGCAAAATGCAATCTGGCAGCGTTGGCCCGAGGTGCCGCATTAGTTATTGACCTTTATTTTTTAATGGCGTGTCGTTCAGTTTTGAAGCATGACTAACTGGTACTGTACACAGAGAAAATATAAACTACTCTACCACTACTCCACATCCAGTACTAGTAGTATAAAAAAGATATATAGGCTGGAGCTTCAGCGCTTTCTTGCTAAGGGCTGCCCACTTGCTTCTCACACTATCACCCTATCTCCAGATCTAAAAAGACAGCCTCTCTCTCCTTCCTCACCGGTGGTCACAGATCCACCGGGGAAGAAAAGGACATGCAACATTGACGCAC
The DNA here is from genome assembly GCA_963921465.1 of Triticum timopheevii. Classification (NCBI taxonomy): domain Eukaryota; kingdom Viridiplantae; phylum Streptophyta; class Magnoliopsida; order Poales; family Poaceae; genus Triticum; species Triticum timopheevii. The sequence continues at coordinate 185,268,590 of OY997264.1, read as the reverse complement.
TCGTTGTCGGCAAGCGAGGTCACGCACTGACGACAAGGCCGTCCTCTCAGACCTAGCGCCCGCGCGGGATGGCCCTCATCCCCAAGCTTGCTGCCGTATTGTGTGCGGAGGACGACGACCACGAGCGAAGCCACTTCCCGCCGACCCTCAGGTATGCTACCTCTTTTTGAACCATACCCTTGTTCTATTGCCCCATCTGCCATGTCGTTGCATGTGGATCTTTTTCCACTCCACCATCTTCCCAATTTGCTATCCTATGCTCTGCTGGCCACGCAGACGAAAACCATAATTTGCACTATTAAAGGAAACCCTACTTCATGCAGACTAATCCATGTCTAGATTGAATAAGGAAAGGAAGGGAGACTGTACTGTCCAAGAGAGTAGGCATCAAACCCGCATCTAGGTTGAAAAGGGGAAAATTAGTAGCTAAGGAATGAGTCTCGTGTCTCTTGGTTGAAGAAGGGTATAAAGGCATGACAACACAATAGAGAATGACCAGGTCGATCGGTTTGTTGTCCTCACATAGGAAAAAGGTGGCTAAAGAGAACAAAAATGGGACGTAATCCACATATGCTGCCTGGATATTTGTTGCTCTGGGCAACCATACCTCCCTCACCACTATGCGTCCGTGGAGGTACATCGTACTGGTGCGCCCACTGTCCGAATGGGCCTCCCATGCTCTTATTGCCTCTTTTTTGCTGTTAGTATAACGCCGGCAGTCAAGTCAAGCAATGCTACTGCTAAAGTGATGCCACATTTAACTAATGCCGCTCTCAGTCTAATGCCACCGATAAATTTAAGCAATGCCATTTAATGTCACTAGATTATTTCAGGGTTAGCTGTTGATTGTGGATGTATTAAAGATTTTTCAGCTAAGGCATTCTAATGCTGTTGCACAGCCAGTATACCAACGATGAAACTTGTTACTACCTTCAGATTTTTGCATTGTTAATGCTTATAGATTACATACCTCACTTTCATGAGATAAGTTAATTTTTTTGTACAGTTTCACCAAAATGCCAAGGTGCTGATGTCATTTTATTTTGGTTAAACTGCACAAAAAATTATGAAGACAAGAGAAAAGGTCAAGAGTGGGCACCTCCTCCTCCGGCTGTTCTCTTGATTCGTTCGATCAAGTTTTTATGTTTGATAAATTATCAAGATTGGGATAGCAATTTTTTAGGTCCCCACGAGTTCGAAATGATATTTACCTTGGAGGTACATGGTTTGCAATGTTTTTATACTGTCATTAGTTAATAATGCTAGTTACCTTCAGACTTTTGTATTTGGTTTAATGCTCATGCACAGCTAGTATACCAATGCTGAAACTTGTTACCTTTACATTTTGTATTGTTAATTCTTATAGAAATCTTCCAGTGCTAGAGTTTATTGAAATCTGTTCAGTAAAATCATTGTATTGTACCCTGTAATAAACTAACTACTCTACTTTTGCACTAGCCACTGGATTAGTGTATATTTGTAGTATTTGAATGGTGTTGCATTAGCGTATGGACATAAATAAAGCGTGGCAAGCTTTCCCAGATATGTGCTCAAGAAAACTACTACCTGTTTTTCTAAATACTAGACGTTTGGGTACTTTAAATTGAACTGCGAAAACATCTTGTTGTAAGTGCATCTAGTGCCCCTTAGTGATTGGGGTGTATTGAAGACTTATTGGTTAAGGGACTGATGCGTTTGTGAGTGTACACATGTCTATAAGTCTATGAGGAGTTTGATATTTACAGAGAAAGTCGACCCCTAAAAATGAAGTTCTTCAACTAAAGACTTTGGATCTCTGAAGACTTTCTGAAGACTTTGAAAGTGAAGAAATTGGTGTGACCTTGAAGAATAGGCAATCATTCGAGGAACATGAAGTGTGAAGACTTTTGTTTTCGTAGTTTCATTTTCTCTTTCTTGAGTCATAGGAAACACCGTACTGTTAAAGGGGGTCGAGGAAATACTAAGGAAAAATTTCCATCTGATGCTCAACTCAAAATCCTACACCTACCAATCCCTACGAGTGAAGCCATTGGAAATCTCATACAGTTCATTCATATTCTTCAGTGATAGAGACGAAGTTCTTCTGATCTCTGAGGAATTTGTTCTGACTGAGGAGTTAGGAATTCACTAGTGTGAATTGCCTACACAGTGAGGAACATGATAGCCCTGAGGATTTTGATAGTCAAAATTCCGAACGTTGCTGTGCTATGCGCTAGCGGTTCCAAAATATCTACCCACCTAACGGTCATATCAGACAAGGGCATTTATGTCTTATCATGTCGGGCTGCTCCCTAGGCTATAAATAGCCGCCCCCTTCAACCACTAGCTGGTTGGCTGCTCCGAGAGAAACTGACACTTGCCAATTGTGAGCATCCCATCCTCCGAGGACTTTGAGCGAAAATCATCAAGTGAGGAAAACCCCAAAACCCAACACCTACAAACCCAAAGTGATTGAGCATCACTGAAGAGATTGATCCTGCGTGGATCTGACGCGTGTTTCCTTTGAAGACTGTGATTCTTCCAGACGGTTAGGCGTCAAGGTCTAGAGCATCCAAGAGGAATTGTGGATCGCCGAGTGACCGAGTTTGTGAATGTTCGGAAGTCACCTGAAGACTTACCACGAGTGATTGGGCGAGGTCTGTGTGACCTTAGCTCAAGGAGAATACAGTGAGGACTATGTGTCCAGGACTGGGTGTCCTCGAGTTTAAATACTCAGCCGCTCCAACCAGATGTACAACTTAGACAGCAGTTGTTGCGTGCCTGTTCATATCTGTTTGAAGACTTTGACTGAAGACTTTCTCAATTTCCTCAGTTCAATTTCTTCAGTCTGCCTGTCTTCTTTCTTGTGTTATCCTGTGTTTATGCTTCCTGTACTCTGTGCTTGTCTTCATCTCGCCATGATGACTATGCTTGTATTCTGTTATGTTTACTTCTGAGTACTTATTCCGCTGCTAGTAGTTCTTCATTTAGGAATTTCCTCACCAGCAAATTCCTCTATGAAATATTCATAAAAATCGCCTATTCACCCCCCTCTAGTCGATATAACACACTTTCAATTGGTATCAGAGCAAGGTACTCCCTTGTTCTGTGTGATTTTGGTTTAATCGCCTAGAATTTTAGTTATGTCGACCGCAGGTATGATCAAGGTCTCTACTGGGTGTCCTACCTTCGATGGAACGGACTACCCCTACTAGAAGAACAAGATGCCAATGCATCTTGAGGAAATTGACAACGATCTCTGGTATGTTGTGGAAAATGGTGTTCCCTCAGTCACACCTTCTCTGAAAGCTACTGATGTGAAGAGATTCAAGCAACTCGATTCTCAAGCAAATAATATCATATGTGGTCATCTGAGCAAAGGACAGTATGGAAGAGTGAGTGCTTTGGAAACTGCCAAGCTTATCTGGGATAGGCTCTCCAAAGTAAATGAAGGAGTCTCAACTCAACGTGACTCTCGTGTTGACGTTCTTCGCAATCTCTTCAACCGCTTCAAAAGACTCGACAATGAAAATGTTCAGCAAACCTTCGATCGCCTCACTGACATCTCAAATGAGCTTCAAGCGCTTGGCGCCACTGACATCACCGACCATGAGGTGGTGAAGAAATTGCTGAGATCGCTAGATTCTTCATTTGATACTCTGGCACTGATGATTCAAGAGCGTGCTAACTACACACTACTAGGAAAAGGCCTACTAATGGCGCACCTAATTTGGCCATTAATGGCGCATTAGGGGTGTGCCATTAGTGCCACGCCATTAGTATATTTTACTAATGGCGCACCCCCTGGTGCGCCATTAGTATCTGATATACTAATGGCGCACCACTGATGCGCCATTAGTGTATACAAAAGTGCGCCATTAGTATGCCTCCCAGGGGCCATGTATACCCAGGTGCTCTGGCATACTAATGGCGCACAGCAACAAGATGCGCCATTAATAACCGCGGCATACTAATGGCGCACTATTTAGTGATGCGCCATTAGTATGCTTTGTCATACTAATGGCGCACTGTCATGTGATGCGCCATTAGTATGAATATTAGGTTTTTTTTATTTTTTATTTTCTGGTTTTTGCACAGGTTACAAAATGTATAATTTGACAAAATATAGACAGCACACATCAACAACAGATTCATCGAATACAATAGAAGATTAGCCTTTGAATACAATTCATCATATTAGTCTCCGAATACAATTCATCATATTAGTCTCCGAATTGAAAAGACCGAACAAAGATAGAACATTATATTACAAGTCTCGAGACCGCGAGTAGCGAGTTTTTCTTCACATTACAAGTCGATATCGATCATCTAAACTACCATCAAATAGAAGAGAGATGCGGTCATCACGATGAGCATCATCACGATGAAACTCGTCTTCATCCGGTTCCTCCAACGCTCCCTCCCCTCTCCCGCTAGATAGCGGGCGTATCTAGATTCGGCCTCGGCCCTAGTGGTGTACCCTTTGTAACTGTTACTGCTGAATCGGTGAACCTGTCTCCGATACTCCTCCCAGTCATCGTAGACTCCGGGAACCTTACCCTTGTACACGACATACGTCGGCATTGTTATGCACTAGCCAAACGAAACGTTAGTACCAATTCACAGACAATACATAAGCAATATATAAGTATGCAACAGAACGATCGGAAGAGAAAAGCAAGACATTAATAGCATCAATTACATCTAAGTTGAACGACTCTCGAAACCAAAGAGACATACTACAAGTTCATTAAAGTTTAATTACAACATGAGCCAATCGATGTTTCAGAACTAGACACATCATCACTACTTTCGACTCGACTCAAGGGACCAGAGCGTGGATGAAGCCGCCGTCTATCGTGGGAGTCATGAAATAACGGTCATTGTCAGCCTGCATTTGTAGCATTGTGTCGATGTCACTGTTGGACGGTTGATTGTTGAGGTAGAACTGCCCCGAGGTACGAAGGACATCTTGATGGATGATTTCCGCAAACTTCGACTGGATGCGAAAGAATTCTAGTCGGAGGTCCGCGTCCTGGATTGCCGACACGCTCTTTGCCCAATCTTTGAGTTTACTCGGTAGCAGAAGTTGATGATGGTCCCGTACGATCGCCCGCATGTGATTGATGGCATAGTAGGCACCCTTCTGACCGCCAGGCGGCTGCTTGACGCAGCAGAACGTCGATTGTAGGAGAACACGTGCTTGCCGTACTTACGAATAGGCTTGGTGAAGGTGCCTCCAGATTTGGCGTAGCCGGGGAGAACATCATCAAGAACCTTCTTGACATTTGTGTAGTCTACGTTCGACTGACGGTCCGGGTCAAAATACGTGGCCATGGAATATTTGGGGCTTAGGAGGATGAGCATGCAACGTGTGTCACTGCAGAAAACACGGAATGTTAAAAGAAAAACGATCGAAATGTAAGAATTCATATGTTACGGGCCGGTTGAGGGGAGGACTTACTCGGGAAAGTAAGGCACGAGGAAGTTATCCTTATCTTGGTTTGCCAAAATGACGCCTTCGAGGTAAGAACTCACGACTTGCCGGTCCCCAGCGCTGCCCAAGATCTTGGCACGCATGTAGAAGGGGTCGACTATCACGATGTCCGGGGTCTTGTCGCGAATGATCCGCATCTCCATACTCAGCGAAAATAGCCGAACGAAGGTGTAGTGCAGCGAATGAAGGTTCAACATAGCGTGGATGTCATCAAAACGCAAGACGATCGTACGCCCGATGGAGTTATCCACAAAGCCCTTGCCCTCTGGCACCTTGGCTGCGAAAACCGGGTATGCCACATCCTTCTCTCTGAGACGCCGCTTCTCCAAAGAAAGAACACTGTCATGCAGACTCCGCATAGCACCGGTTGCAGCATTGAGCATATTTGTCGGTAGCATTGCCCTACCCGCCACATGCACCCTCCTCGAGATATCCTGCGGTGAAGGTGGCCCGTCCTGAGCACGGATCGTACTCGGTGCCAGCTGGCTCGCACCCTTCTTAGTCTTTCTTTTGCGTTCCTTCTTCTTCTCCTGTAATGGGACCGAGTTCTACTCACAGACCGCCTTCTTGAGTGTGTTTGGGCTGATAATATTTCGCACCTCGCCTATCTGAGGCTCGGTGAAGTCGAAAGCTGGAGGCGTCTCCTGAGAGCTGAATGGCAGACGGCGCCTGTTGCAACTTGGCTTCTCCGCGGTACCAGCTAGATCGCACACGTCTTTTGTTGGGTTTGGTTCTTGAGAAGGAGGCCCCATGAAGTCGCCATCGTACCCATGATCGGCAAAGTACTGATCGACGTTGCCAAATGTATCATCGTCGTCGTCGTCGTCGTTCTGACCCTGTGCCATATGCATGTTTGGATCCAGTGGCATAGGGATGTCCGGCACCGTTGCGGCGGTCTTGCCATGGGGCCGACTTGGCGCCGGCACGACTGGCGGCGTTGTCTTTGGGGTGGTGTCCCCCGCCCCCAAATGAATCTGGCTCTTCGGCCAAAGCAGGGGCCAGCTCAGGCAGGCGCTGAGGGTCATCACGTCATCATCGTCGGCCCCGACGGGTCGAATCGGAGGTAACAACTCGTCGCAGCCTGGCAGCACCTGAACCATTTGAACCCTAAACAAGTTGGGTGGCATCTAGGTACCGTGGAACAAGGGGTTTCCCGGTTGAACGATTTTGCCCTTGGCGACATCGACCAACTTGTTGTTCACGAAGTGGAGGAGAGTGCACGGAACGTCGGCGGCGCCGTGCGAAAACATGTAGGGCGTCAGGGATGCCCAGTTAAAGGCAAGGAGATAAAGTCCTCGGCCGAGAGAGGCTTAATTAGTTACCGTGATGATGGCGTCGAGCTCGGCTAATGTCGAGGCACCACCAACGGCGGGCGTGCAGTTGACGGAGGGGCCGCTTGCTGCAGAGGTGCCAGCCGGTGTACACCCGGGTGCATTAAGCTCCCGTGCCGGCGTCGGAGACACCAATGCCGCCTCCACCGGAGGCACCAATGGCCCCGCCATCGCATTATGCGAGTTGCTGGCCGTGAAGCTAGGAATCGGGGGCGGCCCCTGTTGGCCGCCCGCAATCCACGCACTCAACCCCGAGATCAAGGTAGGCACAATGGCGGTGATCGTCGCTCCGAGTCGTTGTTCCACTTGCTCTTGGACAATCTCCAGAATCCGCGCCACCTATGCCTTGAGTTCTTGAACCTCTCGCGCCTGGCTTTCCGAGCTGGTCTTTTTCTCCTTCCGCACACCAGCGATATAGTATGACCCCCATTTTGTCGACAAGCCTTTACCGGCCACACGACCAGCTGACGTCGGCTTACTGAGCTTATCCTTGTTCTTTATTACATTCAACGCCCTATTTAGAGTGGTGTCCCAAGGGTTGCTCTTAGTCGACCCCGCGCTACTGCTTTCAGTCGCCTGCGGAAGGAATGTGAACCATTTAGAAATTTGGCTTCATTAATTAGAATGCAACCATATGGAGCTAATTACGCGGGGGTGTATTCCTTACCAGAACAAGCTCAAGCTGCCTTGTCTTCGGATCCGTGGTAAGCTCCTTTGTTTTCGGGTCCTTCTTGTACCGGGCCCTGACAAAGTTCTTGGTCTGCTTGTCACCGTATTTATCGAAGAGGGGCGGTAGGCCTTGCTCGGCACGGTCCGCCTCCTCCTTGTCCCATATAGGCTCCGCCACTCTGTAACCGCCGGGACCGAGTGTGTGTTCCCCTATGTTCAGCTCCCGCATTTGTTTCCCCCACTCACTTGATTGGGAGTTTGTGGTGCTCGAGCAATTGATCTTGAAGTCGTTGTAGCCATCTTCGGTGATCGAAGGATTTTTCTCCTTGATCTTCTGATAACTCTCACCTTTCTCGATCATTCTCTTCACATTGCTTTTCCAAGTAGACATGGCCTTGCTCATCTTCGTGAGGGCAACATTGTTCACTTTATTCCCTTTGAGGCTTGTGTTTGCAAATTCAGCGGGGAACTTGTATCGTTCGTGCAGCTTCGTGAAGAGGAGGTTGCGCAAATTCCCTCGGTCAGGATGCCTCAGGTTCTCGGTGTTGATCGAGACGGTGCTCCGGACAATGCACCCGAGCTGAAGCGAGTACCCCTTGACTATTCGTTTGGGCGCCGTTGGATTCCCGTTGGAGTCCACTTCAGTAACTTCCTCCTTGAGGGTGAGGAGCACGATCGGGCGCCGGTCCTTCCGTTCCCTCTTCGGTTGGCTGCCATCTGTGCGTGCGCCGCCATCATTAGTGGTGGCATCCTCGGCAGCACCATCAGTGGTGGCATCAGTGTGGTCATCCTCGGCGGCACCATCAGTGGTCTCAGGATCGGTGGGGAAGGCGGCGGCCTCATACAAGTGAGGTTGTTCCTCCATCTCCTGGGACAGCTCCCAGAATGCCTTGCCGCCCGAACCCCCGGCCTCATCGTTGTGGGCCATGTTTCTCTCTAAATAGAAACAAAGTTTGGTCAAAAAGTTGGTTATTGTCAACGAACAAGATCATGGTCTCATCATTTAGGGTTTGTCGACACCGAGGCATCCTAAAATCTAAGCTTTTATCATTGAGGGTTTTTCGACGCCGAGGCACGCCTATGGTTTAATGCAGCTAGAATAAAGGGGCACTTGATCCTACTTAATTAACTACTAAGATACCCCGGCCCATGCATTAGTCACAAGTACCCCATATGTCCTATTTTTAGCAAAGTCATGCTAAAATTCACGGAAAATTTCAGCATGACCTTTGCTGAAAATAGGACATATGGAGTACCCGAATTTGCCGGAACGGAAGTTAATCGACATTCAAGCAAACTCAAGGGCCTCTCGGGTGGACAAGGTAAAAAAGGCCTCCATCACAATGTGGAAAAATATATATCAGCAAACTCAAGGGCTTTTGCTTTTGCCTTTCAGTGCCAAATTGTAGCTAGTACCAGCAAATTAACATCTAGCAGCAATCTTCCTAGTCTAAGCATCATCTGACCTGGTAACTGTACCAGTTTGGTTCAATTAAAAAAAGACCTGGTAACTGTACCAGCTACCACATTATTCACGGACAGCTACCAAACTGTTTCTGTATCAAAACAACATGGTAGTTGTAAATGTGGCAAAGAAGCACAATAAATTTGATAAGTTGGTATACAGCTTCAGGTTCCATACAAAGTCAAATGCCAATGGGCAAAAAAAGTAAGTATCTAGTTAATTGCCTTATTTTCAGTGTAACAAAAATTATGGAAAGCATGGGGTTACACTATAATTATAGGAAAATTTACACTGTTATTAGGGGAAGTTTTATACTGTAATTACATATAAGAAGCATCAGGGCTACACTGAAAATTGCTGAGCTTACACTAAAATACATCTGCACTACAGGGCTTGTACACACAAATTCAGTTAGATGATCTAACACTGACAAAATAAAGGAAACACCTACAGAACCAATACAGGGCTAAAAACACATGGGGATTACACTTAAAAACATCCAGTGAAACGCACTAGAAAACCATATAGACACAGCAATAAAGCAGAGCTAACTCATTAAATCTGATACACTGAGAAAACCCTAAACTAGGGAAACTAATCACCTGCATCTAACCTACCAGGAGGTAAATGAACAAATTCAAGAACTACATCAGCAACACGAACCAATACAGAGATATGAAAGCACAAGTTACTAGCATTTGCCTAAAAACTACATAACTAGGATATGAAAGCACAAGTTACTAGCATTTTCCTAAAAACTACATAACTAGTGTTGTATTGATTAATTGTGGTGTGGATTAATTCATCAACTTGAGCATCTAGTATTTGTTGTTTGGTTGCAATGACTTGGTTCAACTGACTGAGAAACTTTGTAAACTGTGATTTTTTATCTGCTTCGATTTGATACTGATGTTGGCAACACCCTGCTACCTGTGATTGCTTTGTAGACTGAACTATGCTTTAGGGCCTCTGGTTGGTGTCATGTTTCCTGTAGCCCAGTGGCACAAGAAGATTTTTTCTTCAAATCTACTGAGTTATGCCGCACAGCATGATTTTTTTATCAATAACCAACACAACACCAGATAATTGTTTAATCCCACTAGATGGTTTTTGGAAGAGCAACAAGTTTGGCTACCTAACAATACACACACCCAAAAAAAACACCACAAACCCCTAAATTAATTTGTGTTTCATTTTGCAGCAGAGTGTAGTATGTAAGTAACATCCACAAACCCCTAAATTCAAGGACACACATAGGCCAGCAGTGTACTCCCTCACCAGAATTAATCTACAATTTATGGTGTTTCAGGTCTCACCAAAGATCCAGGCGGGTTATTCAATCACCATGGCACACGGGGGCAGGAGGAGGGGGAGAGGGGGAGAGGAGGAGGGGGAGCTCACGGGGGCAGTGGGGCGCGGGGAGGATGTCGGGGACGACGACGACGCAGGGGAGGAGGCGACGAGGTCCGGGTGGTGGTGGTGCTCCGGCGACGGTGGTGTGGACGGGGCGGCGTCCGGGCCACCGGCGACGAGGGCGGCGGGGCGATGGCGTCCAACGAGGTGGGGCGACGGAGAGAGCGGCGCCGACGTCGGGGCCTCAGGAGGCGGTGGTTGGAGACGGGCGACAGGGACAACGGGGCGCCGGCAATGGGCGCAGGGGCAAGGCGGCGGGGCGGCGTCGAGGCGGTGGGGCGGCGTCGAGGCGGCGGGGCAGCGGCGTCGGGAGAGGAGAGGGGAAGGGATCGAGGGCGAGGGCGAGAGAGAGGGGATAGGTGTGGGCCCGGGAGGAAGTATGGATGGGGGCGGCACAATACTAATGGCGCACCACACCTCGGTGCGCCATAAGTACATCCATACTAATGGCGCACCTCACCCTGGTGCGCTATTAGTATTTTTTTTTGATTTCTGCTCGAGCCAATAGGTTATCTCCCACCTAACCTGATCCACATCAAGTTCCCTCTACTAGCTCGACTGGTCAGCAGCCAGTTCTCACACCAGGAGGTCTTGGGTTCGATTCCCAGGCTCCACAAATTTTTTTTATGCATTAAAAATGCTGTTTGATACTTACTTGTGTTTAAATATGTTCAAACTTGTTTAAATCATAACAGTAATATTTTTTTATAAGACAGTAATATTTTTTTAAAAAATATCATCAAATAGTAATGCCGGTGGAGCGGGGGAGGGTGCGGGGGGTGCGGGGGGTCGGCGGCGGCGGTTGAGTAGGGGAGGGGTGCGGGGGGTCGGCGGCGGCGGCCGGTGGACCGGGGGGGGGGGTGCTCGGCGATGAGTGGGAACGGATCTGGCGAGGTGGGATAGCGATCGAGATGGAGGGGGATCGAGATCGAGTATCCATGAAATTTAAAAATATTCATGATAGTTCAAAAAGTGCCCATGAAATACAATCGAGAAATGAAGGCTACGATTTAATTAAATACAATCTTCTTGCCCTTCTTTTTCGCAAATGGAGTTCTTCTGTGGAACGGACGTCCTTTAGGTAGGGTGGTCCTGCTTCTTCTTGTGGTGTATGCTGCTACTTCATCATCGTCGTCATGTTCGATCCTCGGGTCGCCGTACTTGTCGAAGTCTTGCTCATTGGCTACTCCATCCATTCTGATGATCTTCCTTTTGCCTCTCCTCACGACAACACGACTGGGCTTTGACGGGTCGGTAATGAAGAAGCATTGGTCCACTTGGGAAGCCAGTACCCATGGCTCATTTTTCGCGGTGATGTTTGCGCCCGCGGTCTTGGATTTGGCTTCGGGTATAACCATGGTGGTGAAATACCGGTCTTCTTTTAGGACGCTCTTGGCCCATGTGACACGGAATATCGGGACCTTCTCTCCAGCGTAGCTCAGCTCCCAGATCTCCTCGATCCTTCCGTAGTATCTGTCCTTGTCGTTACCGGTGTAGGATTCCATCGTTACCCCGGAGTTCTGATAACCATCGCTCTTCATGTCCTTGGCCTCGGTGTAGAATGTGTAGCCGTTGATATCGTACGCCTCATAGGTCATCAGGTTGTGCTTGGCGCCCTGTGACAAGGCGAATATGAGTTGGTCTTCCGCAGAAGAATCCTCATGTAAAGGGTACGACCGAAGCTTCTGCTTGAACCAACGCGTGAAACATGAGTTGTGCTCTTTGAGTATATCTCCGTCCGTCCTCTGTTGGCCTCGGTCATTGTACGTCTTCTTAATAAAGGTTTTGTGCTCTACCACCCAAGGATCGACCACGTCTATGTGTTGTAGCACGACTAGGTTTGCTCTTTCAAAGTCGGCGAGTCGACCCTCGAAGTCGACATACATTTCGCGGCGACCCTCACGGTGACCCCATCCAGCAAGCCTGCCGAGGTGCCTGTTGACGGGCAGACCAACGGGGTTCTCGATGCCTAGATAATTCGTGCAGTAGGAGATGCACTCTTCGGTCAGAAAGCCCCTGCCTATGCTTCCCTCTGGACGTGACATGTTGCGAACGTATCCTTTGATGACACCATTCATCCTTTCGAACGGCATCATGCTGTGCAGGAACGTCGGCCCGAGTTGGATGATATCCTCCACTATATGGACCAGCAGATGCACCATAACGTCGAAGAATGCAGGCGGGAAGTACATCTCAAGCTCGCACAGTCTCACCACGATCTCTTCCTGTAGCCTTCTGAGTTGCCTCACGCCAATCGACTTCCGAGAGATGACGTCGAAGAAGTTGCATAGGCCAAATAGCATTTCACGGACGTGCGCATCCATGATCCACGGATTGCAACTGGAAGTATCTGCGTCATCAGCACGTGACAGTCGTGAGACTTCATCCCACTGAACTTCTGCTTGGCTGGGTCTAGGTATCTGCTTATCTTCCCCGCGTAACCGTAAGGAAGTTTTACTCCTAGGAGGCAGGTGAAAAACTGCTCGATCTCCTCCTGACTTAGAGTGAAGCACGCGGGAGGGTAGTCATTTCCGGTCTTCTTGGCCTTTTTACCTTTGCGACGACTTTCTGTGTCCTGCTTCGCCTCATCATCATCATCATCATCATCATCATCATCATCATCATCATCATCATCATCATCATCATCATCATCATCATATATAGCGTGAAGCTCCTGCCTGATGCCCATTGATTTCAAGTCTGCCCTTGCTTTCGGCCCATCTTTGGTCCTCTCTGGCATGTTGAGCAGGGTACCAAGCAGACTCTCGCACACGTTCTTCGTGAGATGCATGACATCAAGGCTGTGAGGCACACGGTGGATCTTCCAGTACGGCAAGTCCTAGAAAACAGACCTCGTTTTCCATACCTTCAGCAGCAGCTCTGGCGCATTTCACTTCTTTCCCGGCTCTGGCACCTTTTGCTTCTTTCCCGGCAGTGGGCAGTCTTTCCAATTTTTCAACAGCTTGTCTATTTCCTCGCCGCTCCTCGTACACGGGCGTTTTCGGGGTTCGGTTTCACCATCGAACAGATCCTTAAGTTTCCTCCACGGGTCATCATCGCGAAGCCACCTTCGATGTCCCATGAACACGGTTTTCGAAGACCCGGGATCTCTATCTAGCTGGCGATACGTTGTGTCATCCATGCACCTTACGCATCCAGAAAATCCGTGGACTACCTGCCCCGCAAGATATCCGTAACCGAGATAGTCGTGCACCGTCGTGAGCAGTGCGGCTCTCATAGATAAATATTCTTTCTCTGCGGCGTCCCACGTATTGGCTGGCATTTTCCACAGCGTGTCAAGCTCCTCTTTCAGCAGCCCCAGATATAGATTGATGTCGTTCCCTGGTTGTTTCGGCGCTTCAATTAGCATACTCATGTGAATGTACTTCCTCTTCATGCACAACCAGGGGGGAAGGTTGTACATCCACACAAACACAGGCCAGGTGCTATGTGTGCTTCTCTGGCTGCCAAACGGATTGACTCCATCGGTGCTCGCGCCCAGCATGATGTTCCTTGGATCGTTCCCAAATTCTGGGTATTCGAAGTTCAACGCTTGCCACTGGCTCGCATCCTTAGGGTGACTCAGCATCTTGTCTTTTTTATCTATCTCCGGATCATTTGCGTCATCTTCTTGCTTCTTCTCCTCCCTATCCGCGTGCCAACGCAGGAGCTTTGCTACCTTACGGTCCGCGAAATACCGCTGCAGACGAGGAGTGATCGGAAAGTACCACACCACTTTTCGAGGAGCTTTCTTCCTCTTCTTGTATCGAGTGACACCGCACACCGGACATATGGTAGACTCCGCGTGCTCGTCCCGATAAATGATGCAATTGATCATGCACACATGGTATTTCACGTGCGGTAAATCCAGAGGACACACGATTTTCTTCGCCTCCTCCAAACTGGTTGGGCACTTGTTCCCCTTGGGAAGACGTTCGTGCCAGAATGACATGTTCTCGTCCAAGCATGCGTCGGTCATTTTGTGTTTTACCTTCATCTCCAGAGCCATGAGCGTTACTTTTAGGCGGGTACCCTCGGGCCTGCATCCTTCATACAATGGAGTAACCGCATCTAACTCAAGTTGATCCATCTTGGCTTTCTCTCGGGCGGCAGCTCTTGTGTTATCCGTCTGCTTGAGAAGCAGCTCTTGAATATGAGGGTCCTGCACCCAGCCCATCGATGGTCCAGCGTCGTCTGCTCCGCCGGCATCATCATCATGTCCTGCATCTTCTACATGATGACTGTGTACAGCATCACCGTCGTGATCATCTCCTGGGGATTCTTCGTCTTCTCGCCCGCCCGAGCCGCAGTGGTTGTCTTGCTTCCCTTCCTCATTTCTTGCCCAGCCCCCATGGACGAATTCGTAGTCATCTTCATCACCTTGCCACCGATAGCCATCCATGAAACCACGCAAGAGGAGGTGGTCCCACACCTGCCTGGAATCCGGGTCCGCAATACGGCTCTTCAGCTTGCATCTTCGACACGGACATCTTATCTCCGTCTCATTCTTTTGAAGCATCTCGGCCTTCGCGGACCTCAAAAACCTATTCACGATGCCTTCGGTCATCGTGCGGACCATGGTCGCCTGCGGGGTAGAGCAAAACGATATTTTAGAACCAAGAAAAAATTTGGCATGACTTTCCCTAAAAATAGGACCAAAAAGAATGCTTAATGCCAAAATTCTCGCCGAAACGGAAATGAATCAACATTCCGGCAAAATATTGGCAACTACCGCATTTCAAATACCGGTACACCTCCAAACACAAACACATATGCAACACCACAAACATATGCAACACCACGAACATACATAGATCTAGCTAGGCCATAAAAAGTGCATGTGCACATTGTTGTAGGGAGAACAACATAAATATAGCTTCCCCCCTTACTTACCTATCAAAACAAGGTAACTTAACCACTTAATTTGAATGAATCTATGGTGGAAATGAGGTGAAAAAGAGGAGGCACCCGAGACAAGGAGGAGGCGGTGGAGAGAATGAAGTGGGGAGAAAGTGAGTGTGGGAGGAGAGGTTGTCCAAAATATCTTGTTGCTGCCCACTTACTAATGGCGCACCAACCACAAATGCGCCATTAGTAATCCAGGTTACTAATGGCGCACCCCCTGGTGGTGCGCCATTAGTAGTTTTGCAAAAAAAAACATACTAATGGCGCACTCCCCCACGGTGCGCCATTACTAGTTTAAACTAGTAATGGCGCACCGCGGGTGAGTGCGCCATTAGTAGTTTTGCAAAAAAAAAGGAATAAAAAAAATAATAAAAAAACAACATTAGTGGCGCACTTTTTGACAGGTGCGCTATTACTAGTTACAACTAGTAATGGCGCACTTCCTATGGATGTGCCATTAGCATGTTTGGACAGGCGCACTAGTTCAAAAAAAATTTTGATACTAATGGCGCACCATGGGCCAGGTGCGCCATTAGTAGTTTCAACACTAATGGCGCATCAGAAGGTGGTGCGCCATTAGTATATACTAATGGCGCACCACTTGTCTGGTGCGCCATTAGTGTCAATCCCATCTATAGCCCTTTTTCTAGTAGTGACAAGTCACTTGATCCCGCTGATATCCTTGAGAGGCTAAACATTCATGAGTTCCAGCTTGCTGAGAAGAGAGATCTCTACGGTTCGAGCTATGTCAGATCACGTGCTTTGAAGGCCAAGGCAGTCTCTGAGTCTGAAGATGAAGACTCTGCTAGCAGCCTTGGTGATCCTGAAGAACTGAGCCAGGAACTTGCACTGCTCGTGAAGAAATTTCAGAAGTTCTCTAGACGTGGTCACTTTGGAAAACCCTCAAGGAGCAATGATTCCTCATCCAGTGACTACAAGAAGAGGTTGTGTCACAAATGCAAGAAACCTGGTCACTACATCCAAGATTGTCCTCAGTGGGATAAGGAATCAAATAAGAAGAAATACAAGGATTACAGTTCTGCTGACGCAAAGAAGAAGAAGAAATCCTCAAAGTCTTCATCATAAAAATCCTCGAGGTCTTCATCTCACAAGAAGAGTAGCTCCAAGAAGGCTCGGGCATTCATTGGCAAGGAAATGGACTCTGAGGCTGAAATTGAGGAACATGAGGACGAGGAGGCATCTGAGGAGTCTGAGTCTGGTGTGGCGAGCCTAGCTCTTGCTACTGCATTCGTCAACAAGTCTATCTTCAACTCTGAAGAAAATGACTCCACCAACAAGGCTGATGAAGGCAACGATGACTACGCTCCCACCTATTGCTTCATGGCAAAAGGTGCCAAGGTAACTAAATACGCCTCCTCTGACTCTAGTGAGGATGAATCTGATGAGAATCTCAAAACCAGCTACTCTAAACTTGCTAAAATTGATGTGAAACAACAAAAGGCCTTTGAAAAGGTTCAAAACATGCTAGACAAAAGTGATGATATGTTGGGTGAAGAAATGGATCGCACTAAAACCTTGACTGAAAATCTTCAGAGACATCAGTCCAGGTTTGACAATCTTCAAGGTCATCATAACACTCTCTTATCAGATCACGAGAAGCTTTCTTATGAATTTCTTCAAAGAAAGCAAGATCTTGAAAAGCTAAGAGCGGATTATGAAGATGTTCAGAAGGAGCGCGATCCATTACTTGCTCAGCAAATCAGCGCTACACAGGAAGAATTTGTTCCTCCATGTCTGAAGTGCATTGAACGTGAAACTGCTAATTCTTCACTTGAATGTTCAAATGCTTCTAATGCTACAAATTCTTCATATGTCTCTGCTGTCACTAATTCCTCATCTGAGGACAATGCAAGTATCACTGATGATGCAGGGCTGAAGGAATTGTACATGACAGGCATGTACAAAAGCCTCAAAGGGCATCAGACTCTTTGTGATGTGCTCAAAAAGCAGATCCTCAACAGAAACCCTAGGAAAGAGGGTATTGCCTTTGAGAGGAAACTCAATGGTGATGGAACATATTGGAAGCCCGAGCAGTACCCCAAAACCTCATGGTTTGCTACAAAGGGACATCCAGTTGATCCATCCAACTTATCTGGCTTTACATGTGAATCTCCTCATTCTTCTGATGAGTCATTCGACTCTAACTATAAACTGTTCAAAAATCAGAATGGTGAAGTATTTGCTAGATATGTTGGGACTAACTGCAGGAACGGTTCTCCTATGAAGAAAATCTGGGTTCCCAAAAGTTGCCTTGAAAGTCTTCAGGTGAATGTCCTCATGACACCACCTATAAAGAAAAGGAACTCCAGATCAAATTCTTCATAGGAACCAGATTCTTCATATGGATCCAAGTCCTCAGGTGGACCAAATTCCTCACGTGGATCAAATTCCTCAAAAGGATCAAAGTCCTCATATGATCATCATCGTGCTAACCCTTCTGTTTCGCAGGGTAGATCTAAAGTCTATGAATATGTGCATTATTCTTCAAATCATTATGTTCATAAGTCCTCGAAGAATTTCTCTGCTTATTCATATGCTTACAACCCCTCTTATGTGAAACGAAGTGGATTGGCGTCCATGCCACCTTTCTCAAATGGTGCTCGCAGAGTGATGAATTCTTTGCCATCCCTCCAGATGTGGGTGGTGAAGAAAAAGAATTAATCTCTTATGCAGGGTCAGGTCTCCAGTCTTTCTCGAAACGATGAAGAATTTGCTGGAGACCAGAACAATGCCTGATAGGACGCAGGCTAAACATGATGAAATGAACCTTCATTTCTCACGTCCTCATACTGACTATCTGTTCTAATTGCTTGATGAAATTGACCTGATGATACTGATGTCATATTCTTCACTAATGAAGTATATGAGTTTGTAAGCTGCACTAATTCATCTGCAGGATGATCAACCCAAAGCAAATGAGTGGGTCCTCGATAGTGGATGTACAAATCACATGACAGGTGACAAGAATCTATTGATGGATGCTCCCTTATCACCGTCACATCTGAAGCATATCATCTTCGCTGACAAAGGCAAATGTTAGGTATTGGGTCTAGGTAAGGTTGTGATCTGTAAGGACATATACATGGACAAAGTCATGCTTGTCGAGTCCTTAGGGTACAACCTCATGTCTGTCTCAATGCTTTGTGATCTTGATATGGTTGTTGTCTTTGGCAAGTATTGTTGTGTTGTGATCTTGGAAGCTGACAACTCCAAAGTCTTCGAAGGCTTTAGGAGAGGATGTAAGTGCATCTAGTGCCCCTTAGTGATTTTGGTGTATTGAAGACTTATAAGTTAAGGGACTAATGCATTTGTGAGTGTACACAGGTCTATAAGTCTATGAGGAGTTTGATATTTACAGAGAAAGTCGACCCCTAAAAATGAAGTTCTTCGACTGAAGACTTTGATATTCTGAAGACTTTCTAAAGACTTTGAAAGTGAAGAAATTGGTGTGACCTTGAAGACTTGGTATTCATTTGAGGAACATGAAGCGTGAAGACTTTTGTTTTCGTAGTTTCATTTTCTCTTTCTTGAGTCATAGGAAACACCATAC
Organism: Triticum timopheevii; assembly: GCA_963921465.1. Taxonomy (NCBI): domain Eukaryota; kingdom Viridiplantae; phylum Streptophyta; class Magnoliopsida; order Poales; family Poaceae; genus Triticum; species Triticum timopheevii. The sequence goes on along the minus strand of OY997264.1, from coordinate 185,249,760 downwards.
TGTTAAAGGGGTTCAAGCAAATACTAAGGAAAAATTTCCATGTGATGCTCAACTCAAAATCCTACACCTACCAATCCCTTCGAGTGAAGCCTTTGGAAATCTCATACAGTTCAGTCACTTTCTTCAGTGACAGAGATGAAGTTCTTCTGGTCGCTGATGAATTTGTTCTGACTGAGTAGTTAGGAATTCGCCAGTGCGAATTGCCTACACAGTGAGGAACATGATACCCCTGAGGAATTTGAGAGTCAAATTTCCGACCGTTGTTGTGCTGCGCGCCAGCTGTCCCAAAATATCCTATCCACCTAACGGTCATATCATTGAAGGCCATTTATGTCTTATCATGTCGGGCTGCTCCCTAGGCTATAAATATCCACCCCCTACAACCACTAGCTGGTTGGCTGCTTCGAGAGAACTTGACACTTGTCATTTGAGAGCAACCCATCCTCTGAGGACTTTGAGCGAAAATCATCAAGTGAGGAAAACCCAAAACCAAACCCCGACAAACCCAAAGTGATTGAGCATCACTGAAGAAATTGATCCTGCGTGGATCCGACGCTTGTTACCTTTGAAGACTGTGCTTCTTCCAGACGGTTAGGCGTCATGGTCTAGAGCATCCAATAGGAATTGTGGATCGCCGAGTGACCAAGTCTGTGAAGGTTTGGAAGTCACCTGAAGACTTACCACGAGTGATTGGACGAGGTCTGTGTGGCCTTAGTCCAAGGAGAGTACGGTGAGGACTGGCTGTCCTGAGCTGCTTGCTCAGCGACTGGGTGTCTGGGACTGCGTGTCCTCGAGTTTAAATACTCAGCCGCTCCAACCAGACGTACAACTGAGACAACAGTTGGAACTGGTTTACCAAATCATTGTCTTCACCAACTAACTGGTTCTATTTCCTCAACCCTTTCATTTCCTCATTACTGTGTTGAGTGTTTGTTCATATATGTGCTTGAAGACTTTGACTGAAGACTTTCTCAATTTCCTCAGTTCAATTTCTTCAGTCTATTTGTCTTCATCTTGTGTTATCCTGTGATTACGCTTTCTGTACTCTGTGCTAGTCTTCATTTCATCATGATGACCATGCTTGTATTCTGTTATGCTTACTTCTGAGTACTTATTCCGCTGCAAGTAGTTCTTCGCTAAGGAATTTCCTCACCAGCAAATTCCTCAGTGAAGAATTCATAAAAATCGCCTATTCACCCCCCCCCTCTAGTCGATATAACGCACTTTCAATTGGTATCAGAGCAAGGTATTCCCTTGTTCTGTGTGATTTTGGTTTAACCGCCTGGAGTTTTAGTTATGTCGACCGCAGGTATGATCAAGGTCTTGGTTGGGTGTCCTACCTTTGATGGGACGGACTACCCCTACTGGAAGAACAAGATGCGAGTGCATCTTGAAGCACTTGACAACGATCTCTGGTATGTTGTGGAAAATGGTGTTCCCTCTGTCTCACCATCGCTGAACGCTACCAATGTGAAGAGATTCAAGCAACTCGATTCTCAAGCGAAGAATATCATATGTGGCCATCTGAGTAAAGGACAGTATGGAAGAGTGAGTGCTTTGGAAACTGCTAAGCTTATCTGGGATAGGCTGTCCAAAGTGAATGAAGGAGTCTCAACTCAGCGTGACTCTTGAGTTGATGTTCTTCGGAATCTCTTCAACCGCTTCAAAAGACTCGACAATGAAAATGTCCAACAAACCTTTGATCGCCTCACTGACATCTCAAATGAGCTTCAAGCCCTCAGTGCCACTGACATCACTGACCATGAGGTAGTGAAGAAACTGTTGAGATCGCTTGATTCCTCATTTGACACTCTGGGATTGATGATACAAGAACGGGCTGACTACAAGTCTCTTGATCCTGCCGATATCCTCGAAAGGCTAAATACTCACGAGTTCCAGCTTGCTGAAAAGAGAGATCTCTATGGTTCAAGCTATGGCAAACCACGTGCCCTAAAGGCCAAGGCTGTGTCTGACTCTGAATGTGAGGATTCTGGTAGTAGCCTTGGTGATCCTGAAGAATTGAGCCAGGAGCTAGCACTGCTCATGAAGAAATTCCAGAAGTTCTCAAGACGTGGTCGCTTTGGAAAATCCTCAAGAAGCAGTGATTCCTCATCTAGTGACTATAAGAGAAGGCTGTGCCACAAATGCAAGAAACCTGGTCACTATATTCAAGATTGTCCTAAGTGGGAAAAGGAAATGAAGAAGAAGAAATACAAGGATTACAGTTCTGATGATGCGAAGAAGAAGAAGAAATCGTCAAAATCTTCATCATCAAAATCCTCGAAGTCTTCATCTCACAAGAAGAGCAACTCCAAGAAGGCTCGGGCATTCATTGGCAAGGAAATGGACTCTGAAGCTGAATCTGAGGAAAATGAGGAAGAGGAGGCGTCTGAAGAATCCAAATCTGGTGTGGCGAGTCTGGCTTTCGCCACTTCTTTCGTCAGCAAGTCCATCTTCAACACTGAAGAAACTGACTCCACCTACAAGGCCGATGAAGATAATGATGACTACGCTCCCACCTATTGCTTCATCGCAAAAGGTGCAAAGGTACTCAAATACACCTCCTCTGAATCTAGTGAAAATGAATCTGATGAGGATCTCAAGCCCAACTACTCTAAACTTGCTAAGATTGTTGTAAAATAACAAAGGGCTTTTGAAAAGGTTCAAAACATGCTAGACAAAAGTGATGATATGTTGGGTGAAGAAATGGATCGCACAAAAGCCCTGACTGAAAATCTTCAGAGACTTTAGTCTAGGTTTGATAACCTTCAAGGTAATCATAACTCTCTCTTATCTGATCATGAGAAACTTTCTTATGAATTTCTTCAAAGAAAGCAAGATCTTGAGAAGCTAAGAGTGAGTTATGAAGATCTTCAAAAGGAGCGCGATTCATTACTAGCTCAACAAATCAGCGCTTCTCAGGAAGAATTTGTTCCTCCATGCTTAAAGTGCATTGAACGTGAATCTGCTAATTCTTCACCTGAATGTTCAAATGCTACAACTGTTACAAATTCTTCACCTGCCTCTGCTATTACTAATTCCTCATCTGAGGACATTGCTAGTATCACTGACAATGCAGGGCTGAAGGAATTGTACATGACAGGCATGTACAAAAGCCTCAAAGGGCATCAGACTCTTTGTGATGTGCTTAAAAAGCAGATCTCAACAGAAACCCTAGGAAAGAGGGTATTTCCCTTGAGAGGAAACTTAATGCTAATGGAACATATTGGAAGCCTGAGCAGTACCCCAAAACCTCATGGGTTGCTGCAAAGGGACCTCCAGTTGATCCATCTAACTTATCTGGCTTTACATGAATCTCCTCATTCTTCTGATGAGTCATTTGACTCCAATTATAAACTGTTCAAAAATCAGAATGGTGAAGTATTTGCTAGATATGTTGGCACTAACTGCAGGAACGGTTCCCCTATGAAGAAAATCTAGGTTCCCAAGAAGTGCCTTGAAAGTCTTCAGGTGAATGTCCTCATGACACCACCTGTGAAGAACAGGAACCCCAGATCAAATTCTTCATATGGACCAAATTCTTCTTATGGATCCAAGTCCTCATACGGACCAAATTCCTCACATGGATCAAATTCCTCAAAAGGATCAAAGTCCTCATATGATTATCATCGTGCTAAGAACTCTGTCTCGCAGGGTAGAGCTAAGGGCTATGAATATGTGCATTATTCTTCAAACCATTATGTTCATAAGTCCTCGAAGAATTTCTCTACTTATTCATATGCTTACCCTAACCCCTCTTATGTGAAACGAAATGGTTTGGCATGTTTGCCACCATTCTCGTATGGTGCTCGCAGAGTGATGAATTCTTTGCCACCCCTCCAGATGTGGGTGGTGAAGAAAAAGAACTAATCTCTTCTGCAGGGTCAGGTCTCCAGACGTGCTTTAACATCTGAAGAATTTGCTGGGGACCTGACAAAATGCCTCAAAGGACGCAGGCGAATCATGTTGAAATGAACTTTCATTTCACACGTCCTCATACTGCTATATCTGTTTACTGATTGATGAAATTCATCTGATGAACTTGATATCATATTCTTCACTGATGAAGCATATGAGATTGTAAGCTACACTAATTCATCTGCAGGATGATCAACCCAAAACTACAGAGTGGGTCCTCGATAGTGGATGTACGAATCACATGACTGGTGACAAGAATCTATTGATGGATGCTCCCTTATCACCGTCACATCTGAAGCATATCATCTTTGTTGACAAAGGCAAAAGTCAGGTATTGGGTCTTGGTAAGGTTGCAATATCTAAGGATAAACACATGGACAAAGTCATGCTTGTTGAGTCCTTAGGATACAACCTCATGTCAGTCTCAATGCTTTGTGATCTTGATATGGTTGTTGTCTTTGGCAAGTATCGCTGTGTTGTGATTATGGAAGCTGACAATTCCAAAGTCTTCGAAGGCTTTAGGAGAGGAGATCTGTATATTGTTGATTTCTCTACAGGACCACAGCCTGCCGTGTGCTTACTTGCAAAAGCTTCAGAAGGCTGGCTATGGCATCGACGACTTGGTCATGTTGGCATGAGGAATCTGCACACGCTCGCGAAGAAGAAGCATGTCATTGGAATTGAGAATGTCAAATTCCTCAAGGATCACTTATGCGAAGCCTGTGAAGCTGGGAAGATGACAAAGGCCAAGCATCCAGCAAAGACTATCATGACTACCACTCGACCATTTGAATTGCTTCATATGGATCTCTTCGATCCTAATCATTATTCTGGTGTGACAAATGATGCATCTCTATATGGCTTTGTTATTGTTGATGATTATTCTCGTCACACATGGGTACACATTGTCACTTACAAACATGAAGTGCAGGAAGTCTTCAAACGATTTTCCTCGAGTGCTTCAACCAACTTTGGTGTGAAGATCAAGCACATCAGAAGTGACAATGGAACTGAGTTCAAGAATTCTGGTCTTGATGATTATCTTGATGAACTTGGTATTACTCATGAGTTATCTGCTCCCTATACTCCTCAGCAAAATGGCATCATGGAGTGCAAGAATAGAACTCTTGTTGAGATGGCTCGCACTATGCTTGATGAATACAAAACGCCTCGGCGTTTTTGGATTGATGCAATTGATACTATGTGCCACATCATCAACAGAGTATATCTTCACAAATTCTTCAAGAAGACGGCCTATGAACTCCTCACTGACAAGAAACCCAATGTGAGTTATTTCAAAGTCTTCGGTGCTAAATGTTGGATTAGAGAACCTCACCACAACTCTAAATTTGCACCGAAAGCACATGAAGGTTTTATGCTTGGTTACGGAAAGGACTCGCACACCTACAGAGTCTTCAACATTCTTCTTCACAAGATTGTTGACACTGTAGATGTGCGGTTCGATGAAACTAATGGCTCGCAAAGAGAGCACCTACCTTCTGTGATAGATGAACCAGCACCTGAGGATTCTATCAAGTTCAAAGCCACTAAGGATGTCATTCCTACTAAAGAATCTACTGAAGAATTCATTCCAAAATGTGATGAATGTCGAGCTGGCGCACCTGAAGAAAATGGTGCTAAGGAAAATGCTCCTGAAGAAAATGCAGATCAAATTCCTCGAAGACAACCCGCTCATCCTCGTATTGCAAATGAAGTGCAAATCGAGAAGATCATCAATGACATTGAAGCACCAGGTCCTCTCACACGCTCAAAAGCTTCACATTTATCTAACTTTTGTGGGCACTTTGCGTTTGTCTCTATCACAGAGCCCACTAAGGTAGATGAAGCATTTCTGGAGCCTGAGTGGATTCAAGCTATGCAAGAAGAATTACATCAGTTCGAGCTCAACAACGTCTGGGAACTAGTTAAACGTCCAGAACCTCGCAAGCACAACATTATTGGCACAAAGTGGATCTACCGCAACAAGCAAGATGAAAATGGCCTTGTGGTGAGGAATAAGGCACGGCTTGTAGCTCAAGGCTACACACAGGTTGAAGGAATTGACTTCGAAGAAACTTTTGCACCTGTTGCTAGACTTGAGGCTATTCGCATACTGCCTATGCTAACCATCATGATATTATCTTACAACAAATGGATGTGAAAAGTGCATTCCTCAATGGTAAGCTTGAGGAAGAAGTATATGTTGCTCAACCCCTAGGTTTTGAAGATCCAAAGAAGCCCGACAAAGTCTTCAAGCTCAACAAGGCCCTGTATGGCCTCAAGCAAGCCCCTCGGACGTGGTATGATACCTTGAAGGAATTCTTCATGAAGAAAGGCTTCAAACCCGGTTCACTCGACCCAACTATTTTCACTAAGTCTTATGATGGTGAATTGTTTGTGTGCCAAATATATGTTGATGATATCATTTTTGGTTGTACTGACCAACGATATAGTGATGAATTTGCCTATATGATGAGTGAAGAATATCAAATGTCTATGATGGGAGAGTTGAAATTCTTTTTAGGTCTTCAAATTCGTCAATAGCGCAATGGAATATTCATATCTCAGGAGAAATACATCAAGGACGTATTGAGCAAATTCGGCATGCAAGCTTGCAAAGGGGTCAAAATTCCAATGCGCACAAATGGCCATCTATGCACTGATGAAAATGGTAAAGACTTCGATCAAAAGGTATACCGCACCATGATTGGCTCTTTATTGTACCTATGTGCATCTAGGCCGGATATTATACTCAGTGTTTGCATGTGTGCCCGATTTCAAGCTACACCGAAGGAATCACACCATAAGGCTGTGAAGCATATTCTTCGATACTTAGCTCACACACCAACACTTGGATTATGGTATCCCAAGGGCTCCACTTTTGATCCCATTGGATATTCAGACTCTGACTATGCTGGCGGTTGCGTGGACCGCAAGTCAACATCTGGTACATGTCATTTCCTCGGACGATCTTTGGTCTGTTGGTCCTCGAAGAAAGAGAACTGTATATCTCTCTCCACTTCAGAAGCTGAGTACATTGCTGCTGGATCATGCTGTGCTCAACTACTATGGATGAAGCAAACACTCAAGGACTATGGCGCCAACGTGAAGAATGTGCCTCTCTACTGTGACAATGAGAGTGCCATCAAGATTGCTCATAACCAAGTTCAGCACTCGAAGACCAAGCACATCCAAATTCGTCATCATGTTCTTCGTGATCATGTGTTGAAGGGCGACATCTCCATCGACCACGTCAGTACTGAAGATCAATTGGCCGATATCTTCAGAAAGCCCTTGGATGAGAAGAGATTTAGCAAGTTGCGGTGTGAGCTAAATATCCTAGAATCTTCGAATGTTCTCTGAAATGGACACACCTCCTAACACTTATGCTGACTTGATGACTTAGATGCACAACACATGAAGTAACATTTTTCTTCAATCAATGAAGACTAACCCTCTAAGTGTGAAGAAATTAATGAAGAAATTGATTCTCAGAGCCCTACGACAATTGTACGCAGTGTCTGAAATCAGCTTTCCTATACGGTGGGTTACGCCACCAACCAAAGTTGAAAATCTTCAATTTGAGTTTTTCTTCGTTTTTGAAATTCCTCACTTTTTCAAATTCTTCAACTTTGCATTGTCTTCACTCTTTCTGGTATTGTTCTTCATTCGAATATATATATATATATATATATATATATATATATATATATATATATATATATATGAGTTTTATGTCCTCTACAACATTCACTTATTGTTATTTCTTCAAGTTGATTTCATCTGCTAAGTGAATGTGATCGGACCCTTCCCCCTCTATGCTAAACTCAACCCAGTCTATTCACAAATTCCTCATATGCGTTCTGTTTGAAACTCGTTCAAATTCTTCACTGTGTCCTTGACACCTGAAGAAATTGCCAACGGAACTTTTAACTTATCTTCTCTGAATTTTCGGCTTTGCCGCTCAAACCGTTCCGCTTCTCATGACAATACTTATCTATTCACCCATGATCCTACACGATCGCCACCTCTCAGTACGTGGGTGACACATGTCAAGCGAATGGGAAGGGGCCAGGGGCATGTTCGTCCGATTTCCTTGGTTGAACAGTTTTCACTTCCTCTATAAATACCCATGTCTCTTCCTCACTTCACTTTCACCTCGCTCGCACTCTCTCTCCCACTCGAGCTTCCCAAAACCCTAGCGCCGCCGCTACTTCATCGTCGCCGGTGAGGAAGAGCTTCACTGCCTCGACCTCGTCGCCGTCTTACTCGCGCCGGTTGCGGATTTCTTCACTCCGCCGCCGCCGTAGCCATCTTCCTCTGCCGAGTTAGGGCGTGGAAGATCTGACCTGACGAACTTCACTTCTGTTCTTCCCAGTTCATCGTGTTCTTCACTTCGGGTAATTAAAAGTTACTTTTAACTGCTCGCTTTGATTCTCAAGTTTTCCTGAAAATCTTCAAAAGTGTTTATTCTTCAATCCTTCACACACATAAACACCTCACATGTCATCTGCTCTTGATTCGTTTCTCTAAGCAATGATTTTCTTCAAGATTCCTCAATTGTGTGGATTTCCAATCGACACAACTCTGGAACCTAAGACAAAGAACGCTTAGTGAAATTCCTCAAGACTCATCTGGTCAAATTCCTCAAAACCTATTCTTTTTGAAAAACCTTCTGAGAACACATATGACCTCTCCAAATTCCTCGCAACTATACTCTATTCATAGGTACAAATGTCCACTACTGAATCACTAGGTTCTCATCAACTTAACTCATTTGCACCGTTCCTCGAAGAAAAGTTGCATACCTCTTCAGAAACTTTAGTTGTTCATATTCCTCAGCTGAAGAAAATGGGTGACAAAAGGCCACAGAAGGGAGGAAAGAGGCCTGAGGTCAATAATGCGTTTGAAATCCCTGAGGACATATATTAGGACTACTGCACACCTGATGAAGCTAAATTCGGCAAAGAGGACAAGAATCAGCGTAAGGTGCGCATACAAAGGATAGAGAGGAGATGGGCACGAGAATGGAGTGAGTAAAGATATGTCACTCCCAAGTATATGAAGAAATTTGCACTCAACCCTCCATGCCCAAGACCTCCATTGGCACCAGGCCAGTTGGCAGATCCCACCAGCCTCAAGCGCGGTGAGGATTATCCTGATGAATGGGCAAAGCGCCAAGCGGAACTGGGTAAGCAAGCAAAGGAAGCAGTGAAGAAATTCAACGCAGACTCTGCTGCTGCTGCTGCCTCTGCTGAGGCCTTTGCTAGTCAGCCAAAGAATGCAATGCACAAGAAGCCTGCACATAAATCCAGTGCTTCACCTTCAATGCCCTTACGGCCAAGCTCCTCTGCTAGGCCATCAAGGCCAGATTCCTCAAGGCCCTCACGGCAAATTCCTCAGACTGCTCCTTCAATGTCCTCAGCTCCTCCGTCAAAGTCTTTAGCTGCTCCGACAAAATCCTCATCACCTGTGCATCTCGCCACGTGCCAAAGGACTAAGGCTTCTCTATTGCCTCAGGAGCATCTGCAAGCTCCCCAGCTCCTCTAAATTCCTCGGCTAGTCCCTCTCTGCTAAAAAAAGGCCACTGCTGGACGAGGCACTCGCCCAAGTCCTCCCAAGAAGCAGGTCGCCTTCCATGTACCCTCTGATGATGATGAGGCTGATGATGAAGAACTTGCCGCAATCATCAGAGACAGGCAAGCCAGGGCCACTAGAGCCAAAGGCAGCACTGTGCCGCTGATGCTGGATCCAAAGTTGATCCTTGACTATATTGACCTGTGGCACAAGGATCCTAACACACCTTTGCCGGAGATGAACCTCACTCCTGGTCAAAGTCATGTTCTTACTACCTTCATTGAAGAAGAAAAATGGAAATTTGATCAAGGCAGAAGTTTGAAGAAAGCGCAGTACAAGAAACAGCGCTACCTCAAGGACAATGTCCTCACTCTCACTCCTGATCAGCTCCTTGCCTTGCAAGTTGAAATCAAACAGCTGAGTGATGAATTTGATCGCTACCATGCTGATTGGAAAGGCGCCAAGGTGCGTTTCGTCAATCTGATGAAGAAATTCACTTCAAGTGCTGCTCCACCTATGCACGTTGAAGTTACTCAGGCTGAGGCATCTGCTCAGCCTACTGAAGAACATGCCAGCACCGCTGATGACAATCAGGCTGCTGAAGACCATGAGAGTGCCAGGGCTGATGACTCCATTCCAGCCGCCGAAGATATTGTCAGGGCATCCACTAGTGATGCGCCTGAGGGAAGTGAACAAATCAGGACAACTGCATCAGTTGTGCCTGATGAAAATGAACCAAATTCCTCTGCACCTCCTGCGCCTACACCAACTCCAATCCTTCCATCTGCATCAGATGCGAAGAAGACCAAGGCTGTAGAACATGCAGCTGTGAAGAAAAGGCAGGCATCAATTTCTTCAAATTCTTCAGCTCCGAAGAAGATGAAGTCTCTGATAAGTTCAATTGACAATCCAATTGATGTCGTTCCAGTCTCATCAATGCCATCAAAGGATCTTGTTCCATTTGGTGAACATTATGTGATTCCTGATGAATCTGATGAAGAATCTCCTTCTGCTGCTACGTCAGAGCAGTTGGATGAAGAAATTGAAGTGGATAAGATCCCTTCAACCCCAGTCATTTCCTCACCTTTGCCTCATTTTACTGCTGAAGAGGCAAGTGTTGAAGAAATTGAAGAGGATGATGTGGATATTGGCTGTACCACTCCTGTGCTCAATGATGAATTTTGGGACAGTCAACATCCCAACTCTCCAATGTTCACTCCCCTTCAAGCTATTCCTCAATCCCCTACCGCCACTGAAGTGCAAATGGGATCTGAAGAACCTCATGCAACCCCAAGTATTCATGAAGAAATTCCAGCCACTAGTGCTAAAGAAATTGTCAATCAAAAATTGACGACCCAGGCTGAAGCTGCAGAAGAGCCTGAAATTCCTCAGCCCGAGGAACCTGAGATTGCGATTCCTGAAGTAGTGCTGCAATTGACTGACACTCCTCAGCCCAAGCCAAAGGATCCTTTCTCCAAGAAGCAAAAATTCAAGGCTGATGATTTTTTTGGCGAGCACGTATTCTTCATGGAATTCAACCCCTATGGCAATTCTCGTCTTAGAAGGAAGTGTTTCTGGACTGCCCGCCAGGCCAACTTCTATTCCTCAGTGCTCTTCAACAAGGACAAAGTCTTCGATCATGAGCATATTCCTCATGTGGACATGGAATCCATGCCTTGCTTCTCTCAAGTCCTTAGCATGATTCATGATGTTGGCTTACTCAATTTCTGCTCCGACATAGTTGATTGGAATGAATAACTTATTCTTTAGTTCTACTCAACTTTGCATCTCACAGGCGATGCTGCTGACATCAACTCATGTGTGTTGGACTGGATGACTGAAAACACTCATTACAAGGCACCAGCCTCTGAATTGCTTCGTGCCCTACCAATCAGTCCTCCACCTGACGGTGCTCCTTGTCTGTATGATGAGCCTGAACTCACTGATCACTGTATGCAAGTTCTCATGAAGCCACTGAAGCTGGGACAAGCTCCAAGGACCAAATTCCTCGTGAAGGAATTGCTCTATGTGCCAAGAACAATCTACCGCATTCTGACGAAGACCATGAGTCCCATCAAAGGCCATGACTCATCTGATGAAGAAATTATCGGAATGATGAAGAACATGCTTTTCAACATCATGCATGGCATTCCCATAAATTATCATGATTTCTTCATGTGGACTCTGGCGAATGTTGCACTTTCTCCATTTGAGCTGAAGCCATACGCGCCATGGATCATGAGATTCCTCAGAACAAGGTCTTCACTCAACTACAAGGCTGATTTTCAGAATCACCTTAGCTACTTGCCCCCTATTGAAGTCCTCAAGCGGACAATTTCCTCATCTGATGAGAAGGGCAAGTCACCAGCCGTTATCGACAAAGGCATTCATCCATTGGATGGTTAGTTCCGCAAAGCTGCATCTTACTCCACCAATGATGACTCTGCCACTCATGATACTGCTGCCAATGCTACCAAGACAAGTCCTCAAGCTACTGCTCCTCGTGTGCTGACTGATCGTGAACTGCTGATAAGTCTTCACCAGAAGGTGGATCGCAACCACAAGTGGGTTAAGCATCAGTTTGGTTCTATTCTTCACAACATGACTTCCACACATAATGAAGTGAAGAAAAACCACTACTACCTACATGAAGTGTTTGATCGCACCTGGTCTATTCTGTAACATCTATATGGTGAAGAAGATCTGAAGCAAATGGGTTTCAAGGAAGACTTTGAGTGGTCTGCTCCTCCACCAAAGAGATTCAAGAGGGTCAAGGTTCCTTCCGTGGTGGCCAGCTCATATTCTTCATCACGCGCCACGGACGAGCATGAAGACTTGGACGACGCTGCAGCAGGCCCTACATCGACTCAAGACCCTGACAACGCTGGCGCTCCTCCATCTTCATGATATTCTTCAGGGGCGTTAGTCCTCAGTTTCAACCCTTTTGGTCATTTGATGACAAAGGGGGAGAAATTTGAGTTAGTCTTCAAGCGGGTCTATCTTATATGGGCATTTTTTGCTAAGTTACAACTCTCGTTCTTCTGATGACTTTGCTGGATCGAGTTGTAATCTTAAACTCTATGGTGACCTGATACTTTTGTTGTGTTCTTCTGCATGCTTATTCCTCATTAATGTTAATGCATGCATGCTGAATTACATCAGTCACCATATTTCATCATGCATTTCAAATTCTTCATATTATATATCAAATGCGTGTACGAATTACAAGATATAGGGGGAGATCTCCATGATTATACTCTTCAAGTGTGCATTGCTTCAAATGCAAATTCCTCACTATGCACATCTTCAGGGGGAGTTCTTCTATATCTTGCAATCAAATTCCTCAATACCAGTATTTACACTTCACATGTTTATCCCCGTTGAAAACTTAACCTATATTGTCATCAATCACCAAAAAGGGGGAGATTGTAAGTGTATCTAGTGCCCCTTTGTGATTTTGATGTATTGAAGACTTATAGGTTAAGGGACTGATGCGTTTGTGAGTGTACACAGGTCTATAAGTCTATGAGGAGTTTGATATTTACAGAGAAAGTCGACCCCTAAAAATGAAGTTCTTCAACTAAAGACTTTGGATCTCTGAAGACTTTCTGAAGACTTTGAAAGTGAAGAAATTGGTGTGACCTTTGATGACCCACAAGTATAGGGGATCTATCATAGTCCTTTCGCTAAGTAAGAGTGTCGAACCCAACGAGGAGCAGAAGGAAATGATAAGCGGTTTTCAGCAAGCTATTCTCTGCAAGTACTGAAATAAGTGGTAACAGATAGTTTTGTGATAAGATAAATTGTAACGAGCAACAAGTAACAAAAGTAAATAAAGTGCAGCAAGGTGGCCCAATCCTTTTTGTAGCAAAGGACAAGCCTGGACAAACTCTTATAATAGGAAAAGCGCTCCCGAGGACAAATGCGAATATCGTCAAGCTAGTTTTCATCACGTTCATATGATTCGCGTTCGGTACTTTGATAATTTGATATGTGGGTGGACCGGTGCTTGGGTGCTGTTCTTACTTGAACAAGCATCCCACTTATGATTAACCTCTATTGCAAGCATCCGCAACTACAACAAAAGTATTAAGGTAAACCTAACCATAGCATGAAACATATGGATCCAAATCAGCCCCTTACGAAGCAACACATAAACTAGGGTTTAAGCTTCTGTCACTCTAGCAACCCATCATCTACTTATTACTTCCCAGTGCCTTCCTCTAGGCCCAAATAATGGTGAAGTGTTATGTAGTCGACGTTCACATAACACCACTAGAGGCTAGACAACATACACACTACTAGGGAAAAGCCTAGCAGCAGCACGGGTTTTGGGCCTATTAGTAGCGCGGGGGCCGGTGCTACTAATAAGGCGCTACAGCTAACGTATAGTAGTAGCGCGGGTGCGACCCGCGCTACTACTACGTCCTTTAGCAGTAGCGCGGGTGCCAACCCGCGCTACTACTAATCTCTAATCTCTGATTTTTTTAATTTTTTCGAAAAAAAAATCATATTTTTCCCCTAATTTTCAAATTTCTGAATTATTTTAACCTCAAATCTCTAATCACCCCTCATCGCTACTCAATTTAATCTCTAATCACCCCTCATCATTCTAAATCATCTAACTTCGCAAACGTTCACCCATCCTCTCACTACTCCAGCCTGAGCACGCTTAACTTCCGGGTTCTATTCTCCCTCGTTTCCAAGTCTGCACTTGTTGTTTTCCTGACAATAGTAAGATGTCAATCCTATTAACCTTAGGAATTTAGCTTGAGCATGAAGTCACACATTTCACTCTTTGAGTTTGAAACTATTGTTCTAAAAAATTAGTAACACTAATATTTCTTGAATAATTAGTTTGACCATAGTTTGACTAGATTTGACCACAGTTTGACAATAGTTTGACCAGATTTGACCAAAATTCAAAAAAACTAAAATGATTATTTAGTAACACTAATATTCTAGAATAATTAGTTTGACCAGATTTAACAAAAAATTAAAAAAAAATGAAATTTGATGAATTTTTTGCCTCCAGATCTTAAAAGCCCCTTAACTTTTTTTCTGTTAGGTTTTTCAGGATTTTGAAAATGTTTAACGGGGTTCCCCCGGTTAAATTCGGATGTAACTTTTAGAGTAGATGATTTTTCATATAAAAAACTTTTTCATCCGAGTTAGTGTGCAAAAGTTATGCCCATTTTTACAAATTCTCGAGAGATTTTGCAAATAAAGTCAAAATTCATATTTGCAAATTTTCTCAACAAATAGACCACATATCACATGGGAAACTTATTTTCTTTTATTTTTTTGACATTTTCATCATTTTCTTTTATATTTTTTAAAACTGAAAAAGGCAATCCACGGGGGTGGGGAGTAGAGTTTGAAAATGGGACCTTTAGTAGTAGCGCGGGTCTTTAACCCTCGCTACTGCTATGGCACCACTTAGTAGTAGCGAGGGCTAAAAACAGGCGCTACTGCTATCTCCCTTAGTAGTAGCAAGGGTTAAAAACCCGCGCTACTACTATGGCATGTCCCGGGGGCACGGTAGAGACCGCTTAGTAGTAGCGAGGGTTAAAAGCCCGCGCTACTGCTATCAACTTATTAGTAGCGAGGTTTAAAAACCTGCGCTACTATTAAGTAGCGGTAGCGAGGGTTTTTAACCCTCGCTACTAGTAAGATTCTGTGTATAGGCTTTTCCCTAGTAGTGACATCTTATCAAAATATCGAACGAATACCAAATTTACATGACTACTAATAGCAAGACTTCTCCCTTGTCCTCAGGAACAAACATAACTACTCACAAAGCATATTCATGTTCATAATCAGAGGGGTAATAATATTCATAAAGGATCTGAACATATGATCTTCCACCAAATAAACCAACTAGCATCAACTACAAGGAGTAATCAACACTACTATCAACCTACAAGCACCAATCCCGGACTTGGAGACAAGAATTGGATACAAGAGATGAACTAGGGTTTGGAGATGAGATGGTGCTGGTGAAGATGTTGATGGATATTGCCCTCTCCCGATGAGAGGAGCGTTGGTGATGACGATGGTGATGATTTCCCCCTCCCTGAGGGAAGTGTCCCCGGCATAAGAGCTCTGTCGGAGCCCTAGATTGGTTCTGCCAAGGTTCCGCCTCGTGGCGGCAGAGTCTCGTCTCGAAAGGTTGCCCTCCTATTTTTTTCTCATCGAAAGACTTCATATAGGAGAAGATGGGCATCGGAGAGCCACCAGGGGGCCCACGAGGTAGGGGGGCGCCCCCCACCCTCGTGAGCAGGGCGTGGGCCCCCTGGCCTTCATCTTTGGTGATGATTTTTCTTTATTTATTTTAAGATATTCCGTGGAGTTTCCGGACTTTTGAAGTTACGCAGAATAGGTCTCCAATATTTGCTCCTTTTCCAGCCCAGAATTCCAACTGCCGGCATTCTCCCTCTTCATGTAAACCTTGTAAAATAAGAGAGAATAGCCATAAGTATTGTGACATAACGTGAAATAACAGCCCATAATGCAATAAATATTGATATAAAAGCATGATGCAAAATGGACGTATCAACCTTGAAGACTAGGCAATCATTCGAGGAACATGAAGCGTGAAGACTTTTGTTTTCGTAGTTTCATTTTCTCTTTCTTGAGTCATAGGAAACATCGTACTGTTAAAGGGGGTCGAGGAAATACTAAGGAAAAATTTCCATGTGATGCTCAACTCAAAATCCTACACCTACCAATCCCTTCGAGTGAAGCCATTGGAAATCTCATATAGTTCAGTCATATTCTTCAGTGACAGAGACGAAGTTCTTCTGATCTCTAAGGAATTTGTTCTGGCTGAGGAGTTAGGAATTCACCAGTGTGAATTGCCTACGCAGTGAGGAACATGATAGCCCTGAGGATTTTGATAGTCAAAATTCCGACCGTTGCTGTGCTATGCGCCAGTGGTTCCAAAATATCTACCCACCTAACGGTCATATCAGACAAGGGCATTTATGTCTTATCATGTCGGGCTGCTCCCTAGGCTATAAATAGCCGCCCCCTTCAACCACTAGCTAGTTGGCTGCTCCGAGAGAAACTGACACTTGTCAATTGTGAGCATCCCATCCTCCGAGGACTTTGAGCGAAAATCATCAAGTGAGGAAAACCCAAAAACCCAACACCTACAAACCCAAAGTGATTGAGCATCACTGAAGAGATTGATCCTGCGTGGATCCGACGCTTGTTTCCTTTGAAGACAGTGCTTTTTCCAGATGGTTAGGCGTCAAGGTCTAGATAATCCAAGAGGAATTGTGGATCGCCGAGTGACCGAGTTTGTGAAGGTTCGGAAGTCACCTGAAGACTTACCACGAGTGATTGGGAGAGGTCTGGGTGACCTTAGCTCAAGGAGAATACGGTGAGGACTGTGTGTCTGGGCTGGGTGTCCTCGAGTTTAAATACTCAGCCGCTCCAACCAGATGTACAACTGAGACAGTAGTTGGAACTGGTCTACCAAATCATTGTCTTCACCAAGCTTACTGGTTCTATTTCCTCAGCTCTTTCATTTCTTCTTGTCTGTTGTTGCGTGCCTGTTCATATCTGTTTGAAGACTTTGACTGAAGACTTTCTCAATTTCCTCAGTTCAATTTCTTCAGTCTGTCCATCTTCTTTCTTGTGTTATCCTGTGTGTACGCTTCCTGTACTCTGTGCTTGTCTTCATCTCGCCATGATGACTATGCTTGTATTCTGTTATGTTTACTTCTGAGTACTTATTCCGCTGCTAGTAGTTCTTCATTTAGGAATTTCCTCACCAGCAAATTCCTCTATGAAAAATTCATAAAAATCACCTATTCACCCCCCTCTAGTCGATATAACGCACTTTCACTTGTATTAAGGAACAGAGGGTGTAGAGTTCACTTAAATTATCCCGGTAAAGCTAGTCACACCTTTGTTAAAATTAATGTTCATTATGTTATCGGAGAAGGTCTGTATGTTTGTCTCTAATGCCTGTCAACTACATACCTGACATCGTGATGTAATGTTAAGTCATTTCCTTTTGTACAGTGTCACTGAATTGTCAAGGCGGTGATGGCATTTTATTTTAGTTGAACTGCACAAAATATGCTTAAAAGAAGAGGAAAGGTCAGGAGTCGATCATTCTTTCAAAAAGAACTATATATGCCTTTCTGACATCAGCCGTTGTTGCCTTATTTATTCCTTCAAACAGGTGGTTAGAAAAAGTCTTGCTACCTTTTCCATTAAGAAATTGGAATGCTTATATTTTTGAGTCTATGCTTCAACTAGTGTCGTTTTGATAGTAATCACACTTTCAATATCTATGCAAACAGGGACGCTCGATTTTAGTGGAACTGCACAAAGAGTCCAACTGGTTCAACATTAGGAGCATGTTTTCTTCCAAACCTTTATATCCAATTGGTGGCACTATGAGCTGTTCACTATGAAGGTACATGGTTTGCTACTATCTTGCTACTCTTTTTGTACTGTCATTAGATAGTAATACTAGTGGTTTGCATGTGAATTTATTGTCAGGGTGGACCTACATTGGAGGTGCAGGACATGATTCAATGATTGGATGCTCAATTTCGGTTGTATCGATTTCACCTCTTCCATCACGGCGAACATGGATATCCTTGGTCCGATGAAGAAAAGGCGCTATATTTCTACTCTGAACCAGCATATAAATTCAGTATGAAATTTTCCAGGGCAAAACATAACTGTATCAGATTGTCTAGTGCAGAACATGACAAATGCTAAGCGGAAGAGACATGTTTAAACCGAAAATACAAGGTGTGGTATATGTTTACTAGCTGCTTGATATATGTGCAGATAGAGATGTTTGCCCGTTGCTATTTGGCAAACAAACAAAGTGACCGCAATTTTTGTTGAACTGCACAAGAGAATAGTATAGTCACTACATGCAGTGCCATTTGAAAATAGACACAGAAAGATTGGATAGTCACTTCATGGACTGCAGAAAAGTAGTACTGTACTATTTATTGGCCAACACTAGGTGCTTCATTGCTTTGGTCTGATTATACAATGGGCATCATTTTTCCTAAGTTAAAGTTTGTATTCCGAAAATAGTCTCGCAGTGTGATCGAGAGAAGACCAAATCATATTGCAGTGGATGTTCCTCCATCATGTGTGGTTCATTCTCATGGTTCCAGCTGTTGGTGAAACTACTTACGTTTGCAAGAGGAATTGTAGACTTCACAAACAAATTTGTCTTTCAGTCTGTACTGAACGTTGGCCAAGAGAAGCATCCATGTTAGTAGGAAGAATAGATGTTTTTTCAAGATCTTTGCTTTTGGAGCTACATATTTGTATATGATCTGTGAATCATTGAGATGCATTAACATGTTGATCTTATGTATGGGAATCGTACTAGTTGGTTTTAGTTGCGACGCAAGATCCGAAGTGGCTGATCTTTGCTTTTGGAGCTACACATTTGTATATGATCTGTGAATCATTGAGATGCATTAACAGTTACCTATTTCTGTTCGCTCAGTGTTTACAAGTTACTGATCAATCACTAGCTAGCCTACTAATGCGCTCCTGGTAGTTTTATTTGCGATGCAAGATCCGAAGTGGTAGTTTTTTGAATAAAAATGCCTACCTCTGAAGAAAAACTGACAAGCTACACTATCCTACCTACTTGATCCTACATGGATAAATAGTGGATCACGCACGTACTACCTCCTTTCCAGTTTGTAGGGCTCAATTCAAGAAACGACCTACTCGATCCTACACGAATAAATAGCGGATCACGCACATATTAGTACCTCCTTTCCGGTTTGCAAGGCTTAGTTCAAACCTCTCACCAACCAAAGTACTCCCTCCGTCCGGGTTTATTAGTCCCGTGAGCAAAGCAGCAAGACCAAGGCATGGCAATAATTAACGGCAAGCAAAAGTTTAAGCCTAATTAATTCCAGCGATTTAAGTGGCTGCATGCGTGCCCTCGGCTGCGAATCGTTGCATGCTGCACCGTGTATTGGCTGCGAGCGATTTTGAGTGCCTGCATGCAGCCGGCTGTCATTAAGGTAGCTAACTGATGCGAAAAAAGATGCGCTTTAATTGTTGCGGGCTTTTTAAATCCGTGGAATCATTATTGAAAGGAGGGAGATGATTCGAGTGCACTCGTTTGACCATCATGCCGGCGTGCGACCCAGGCGGGATGGGATGGCGCAGTCATAATTTCAGTTTCTCTAGTTTTCCATGGCAAGCTGGCATGCTAAGGCATGCCTGCTTATGCATTGAATTTCTATGACCGTCGCGCTACCTTCTGCCTATAAGTACTGTTTCCCAGCCTTCTCCGGTGGCACCGTGACCCAACTCGCCATATCCTCATATGCCCCCACCGGCCCGACGTCGCTCGCCACGTCCGCCATGCCCCCGCCCGTCTGTGGTAGGCGAGGCCGGAGGCGGTCACCGCCGGAACTAGTGTTCGGTTTTTCACCAAAAGGCAAATGGAGGGAGGAGGCATTCTATCTGTCTTTAGATGTCAATGCGGAGATCAAGGATTTGTTGGAGCGCGACCGCCTGACGGAGGAGCAGGAGTTGTTGGAGCACGACCGCCTAGCGGAGGAGCAGCGTATCACCAATTTGCGCCGCCAGCGAGACATGGAGCAGCAGCGCACCGACGCTCTGAGTCGCAAGCAGAGTGCCCGCACCTGGGCCGACTACATGGAGACCGACGCCCGGCAAATAGCCCTGGAGGCTGTCGGGCACGCACGCGTTCACGACGCCGATTTTACTACCAGCTCGTCAAGTGGGTTTCCCGCTTGGAAGCCGAAGCTTCGGTGGACCACGCCGACATGGAAAGGGCCAACGCGTGCGAGCAACGCACCCTATCGCACCTCTGACAAGTCCATGGCGAGGCGCAGGACGCCGGTGCCGGTGTTTAGCGTGTACCGCAGATGGCGGCCGGCATCGTCTAGTTAGCTAAGAGTAAGTGTAACACCCCGAGACCGATGCTCTAGTTGCCTTCCTTTTATTTTAGTGGTTGTCGTGTGGTTATTGTGTTTGTTGCATTATCATAATTGTTTATTTCATTCATATATGTTTATTCCATGATCATGTTGAGTGCCTTGTCATATATTTGCTTCTTGCACCATGCTCATCTCACTTGTTATGTTGCATTATGCCCTTGTCATTTTGCATTTCAACATGCTCATCATGTGGGTTGCATTCTTCATGTTGCGTGTGCATCAGCCCTTGCTATGTCTCTCAAGCCATGCCCATGTATCATCACCTCTTCCTTCCTTCTTCTTTCATGTTTTGCAAGTGACATTATTTCCTGCCTCCAATAATGTTCATTCTTTCCCCAAAAATCCATCATATTTCTTACACCCTCTCTGTCAATTTTCAGCTCATATGAAGATGTTTTGGTTGGGTTCAAAAATGGCTCAAGTTTGAATTTAATTCAAACTTGTATTATTTTTCTACCTCTAAAAATTGCCAGGACAATTTATTCAAAGAGAACCTATTTCCAGGAGTAGAGGGATATATTTATATCTCGCATATTCCTTCCCAACCCTCTGACCTTTTCCCTTTTCCTTCCTGTGGATTATTGAAAGTGCAACTATCCCTGGGTGGTTTTGGTAATTCCTAAGAACATATATCTCATTGAGCTAATCCTACTTCAAGATAAATATTTCAGGAAAGCTCAAAGATTGGCATGGCATGGATGAGAAAAGTGGATCCCTCAAAATGCTAAGGACAAAAGGATTGGCTCAAGCTCAAAGCACAAGACTCTACATTTTCTACTTTAGTGATCCAAGATCACATTGAGTCTATAGGAAAAGCCAATACTATCAAGGAGGGATGAGGTGTTGCTTAATGGCTTTCTTGCTCAAAATTCTTAGTGATATGCTCCAAAGCCCTCAACTACTTTCTCATATCCAGATATGACCTAAACCAAAAGTCAAACTCTGCCCCACCGATTCTTCCTATCCGGCACCACCGAGTTCAGATGTCATAGCCACTGCCACAAACCCTAGGCTAATCGGTCTCACCGATAGGGATCTCGGTCTCACCGAGATGGGGTTGTAATCTCTCTGTTTCCCTTTCATAACGTTTCAGTCAAACCGAGATGAGCGATCGGCCCCACCGAGATTACAATGCAAACTCTCTGTTTCCCTTTCGTAACGTTTCGGTCTTACCGAGATGAGCGAATCGGTCCCATCGAGTCTGCCTGACCAACCCTCTGTGTGTCCATTACCAAAATCAGTCCCACGGAGTTTGTGTAATCGGTCTCACCGAGATTACGTTATGCCCTAACCCTAATCAAATCGGTCCTACCGAGTTGCATGTCGGTCCCACCGAAAATCCTAACGGTCACATTATTTGTTGAATCGGTCCGATCGAGTTTAACGATTCGGTCCCACCGAGATTGATAAGTTGTGTGTAATAGTTAGATTTTGTGTAGAGGCTATATATACCCGTCCACCCACTCTTCATTCGTGGAGAGAGCCATCAGAACATGCCTACACTTCCAACCTACATTTTTTGAGAGAGAACCACCTACACTTGTGTTGAGGCCAAGATATTCCATTCCTACCATATGAATCTTGATCTCTAGCCTTCCCCAAGCTGCTTTCCACTCAAATCTTCTTTCCACCAATCCAAATCCTGTGAGAGAGAGTTGAGTGTTGGGGAGACTATCATTTGAAGCACAAGAGCAAGGAGTTCATCATCAACACACCATTTGTTACTTCTTAGAGAGTGGTGTTCCTAGATTGGCTAGGTGTCACTTGGGAGCCTCCGACAAGATTGTGGAGTTGAACCAAGGAGTTTGTAAGTGCAAGGAGATCACCTACTTAATGAAGACCTACCCTAGTGAGGCAAGTCCTTCATGGGCGACGGCCATGGTGGGATAGAAAAGGTTGCTTCTTCGTGGACCCTTCGTGGGTAGAGCCCTCTGTGGACTCGCGCGGTCGTTACCCTTCGTGGGTTGAAGTCTCCATCAACGTGGACGTACGATAGCACCACATATCGGAACCACGACAAAAACATCTGTGTCTCCTATTGCGTTTGCACTCTCCAAACCCATCCCTTTACATTCTTGCAAGTTGCATGCTTTACTTTCCGCTGCTCATATACTCTTTGCATGCTTGCTTGAATTGTGTTATGATTGCTTGACTTGTGCTATGTTGCTAAAATCTGCCAAGAACTAAAATTGGGAAAAGGATAGGCTTTTATTTGGTAAAGTAGTCTAATCACCCCCCTCTAGACATACTTTCAATCCTACAATTATATATTTGCAGAAAGATTTTTAAGAGAGAAAAGAAAAGAGGCCTCCCAGCCGCATCACACTTGGCCCAGTCGCTCCCAGTAAAACCGCAGCCCACCTTAGAGCCTCCCCGGTAAATTTCCAGCGTTGCACCCTCGCAACCCCACCTGCCAGCCTTCCCCTTCGCTCCTTTTCTTCCTCCTCTGCCAGGCGCTCCCTCTCACAGTAAAACTTCAGGAACCAGGGCACATGGCCACCGTGGCTACCACGGTGCTCGCGCCCCCTCCTATAAAGCCCCAACCGCGCCTCTAGGGTTTCCCCTCCTCCCTCCTTTTCCTCCTCCGTGCCGCCAGCAGGTAAGGCCACCTCCTCCGCGCCTGCACGCCGTCGCCCGTCACCATGGCCGAGGCGAGCTGGAGCTTGTCTCCGGCGTAGCTCACCTTGTCGGTGCCCCTCCTTCCTCTCGGGCCTTCGAGGCGCCGCCAAGACCCCGTTCCCGCTGCGATCCAAGGCCGGAGCCACCAAGTTCTTCGACGTCGTCTTCCTCTGCTTCTCGGACCCACGCGCCTCCATCGATCATCGCGTCTCCCCCCTGTCGTCTCTGGTCAACCGCGACCTTGTTCGACTACGGCAGCACCCTCACGGTTAAAGCCCGCTCTTCCCCAACTCTCTCTCCGGTTCAATTCTGTCGCCGTAGTCGTCTTCCCGAGCCCGCCTATTCCATATCCGCCATGGACGGCCTCGAGTTTGTGTTTGTGTTCATGCCGTTGCTCTGCTCGTTGATCCCCACACGCCACCCGCCGCGCCGCAGCACCGCAGTTGGCCCACAAGCCTCCCCATACCCACGTAGCGCTTGTCACCATCTCTCGCCATGGTCGCGCCCAAGTCGAGCGTGAGTTCATGCTCGAGTCTTTGCATGCACACGGCTGCCCCTTGCTGCACCGACACATGCGCACATCCCACCATGGCCACCGCAAGCCTTTTCCGCACCCCCGCCGTCGGCCTGCGGTCGCGACGGTCGCCGTCTTGCTCGCCGGCGTCGTCACCCAGTTCTTCTGTGATCCATGAAGAAGGCTCCTGCCTTTTGATTATTCAAAAGAACTGATCTCCCTGTTGAGCCATGAACAGAGCAGTTAGCGTAGTGGCTAGTAGCGATTTATCCATCCGTGAGGTCCTGGGTTTCAAACCCAACTCTCTCCCTTTTCATTTTTTTGTTGTTGTTGATGTTGTTTCAGTTATTCCACATGCACACTGACCTACTGTCGCCTGCCAGCCTCGCCGTGTGCCTGAATGTTGCCGAGGTCGAGCGTCTTGATCCCAAGGCCGGCACTTTCTGTTCCCGATTTTTGTTATTTGAACCAGATCCGTCGAGCAATCCTACATAAAGGCCTGAGCTAAATGTTGAACACAAGTTCTGTCCTAGCCCGTTGGTCACCAAGCAGTTCCAGAGCAAAGGGGTCTGGGGTTCAAATCCCAGCTTTCCCAGTTTCCCTCGGTTATTTTTACATTTCTTTTGCCTGCACACACACACACAACACAGCCACTTGGGCCTCCTTCGCTGCTGGGCCGCTGCTTCCGGGCCAAGCATGTTTTTTTTCTGCTCTATGGTTTTATCATTTTCCAGTGTAAGCATATTTACATAACTGGCATTCTTTTGCATTCGTCATATTTAAATATGCATGCATCCAAACTAAACAAACTATATATGTAAAATGCTAAGAATTTTATCTAGTTTCACAATATGCTACTTTCATCCATGTTTAAAATGTTGTTTGCATATCATTTGCATGATTGACATGTTAAAATGATTTATTTCATAACTAAATAACCATAGCTCGGAGTTAAATGTTCTTTATATGTAAATGGGGTAGAAAAATGCATAGATTAACTTGCTGCACTTTATTTTGTTGTTTAGCAACACTAAAATTGTGTTTAGGGCAGAACAGTAGCAAATCCAAAATATGGACATGGGGATTTTCCGGAATTGTTGTTTGTTGTCTCCGGCCTCATTTAAAATTGCCTAGATAGGTAGTTTTGTTATGCTTAACCTCTTGTCATGTTAACAACATTTAATCTTGTCATGCATCATACTTGATTGTGCAACATGCCTTGTTCATGTGTTGTGTGTTTACCATGTCGTTTGCTTCTTTCCGGTTGTGCTTCTTCTCGATAGTTCCTGTTTTCGTTGCGACCATGAGGATTCGTTCGACTACGCTTGGTCCGTCTTTGCCTGTTCGTCTTCTTCATGGACTCGCTCTTCTTCCTAACGGGATTTCAGGCAAGATGACCGTCACCTTGGATCTCACTACTATCATTGCTATGCTAGTTGCTTTGTTTTATCGCTATGTTGCGCTACCTATCACTTGCTTATCAAGCCTCCCAAATTGCCATGTCAGCCTCTAACCTTTTCACCCTTCCTAGCAAACCGTTGTTTGGCTATGTTACCGCTTTGCTCAGCCCCTCTTATAGCGTTTTTAGTTGCAGGTGAAGTTGAAGATTGCTCCATGTTGGAACATGTTTTTGTTGGGATATCACAATATCTCTTATTTAATTAGTGCATCTATATACTTGGTAAAGGGTGGAAGACTCGGCCTTATGCCTGGTGCTTTGTTCCACTCTTGCCGCCCTAGTTTCCGTCATACCGGTGTTATGTTCCTTGATTTTGCATCCCTAACACGGTGTGGGTTTATGGGCCCCTCTTGACAGTTCGCTTTGAATAAAACTCTTCCAGCAAGGCCCAACATTGGTTTTAACTTTTTCCATAATAATACTTGAACCTAATATTAATTGGCATAGGGCAATGCAGAATTGTCTCTGCGGATCGAGAGCTTATAATGGGCTAAGTTGGGACACCCTTGCAGGGCTTAAACTTTCGAAAGCGGTTATGTAGTAGATGGGAATTTTTAATGTCCGATTGTAGAGAAGTTGACACCAGACTCGAAGTAAAATACACCTACACTTGTGTTGAGGCCAAGATATTCCATTCCTACCATATGAATCTTGATCTCTAGCCTTCCCCAAGTTCTACTCAAATCTTCTTTCCACCAAATAATCCTGTGAGAGAGAGTTGAGTGTTGGGGAGACTATCATTTGAAGCACAAGAGCAAGGAGTTCATCATCAACACACCATTTGTTACTTCTTGGAGAGTGGTGTCTCCTAGATTGGCTAGGTGTCACTTGGGAGCCTCCGACAAGATTGTGGAGTTGAACCAACGAGTTTGTAAGGGCAAGGAGATCGCCTACTTCGTGAAGATCTACCCTAGTGAGGCAAGTCCTTTGTGGGCGACGGCCATGGAGGGATAGACAGGGTGGAGCCCTCCATGGACCCTTCGTGGGTGGAGCCCTCCGTAGACTCGCGCAACCGTTACCCTTCGTGGGTTGATGTCTCCATCAAAGTGGATGTACGATAGCACCACCTATCGGAACCACGACAAAAACATCTGTGTCTCCTATTGCGTTTGCACTCTCCAAACCCCTCCCTTTACATTCTTGCAAGTTGCATGCTTTACTTTCCGCTGCTCATATACTCTTTGCATGCTTGCTTGAATTGTGTTATGATTGCTTGACTTGTGCTATGTTGCTAAAATCTGCCAAGAACTAAAATTGGGAAAAGGATAGACTTTTATTTGTTCAAGTAGTCTAATCACCGCCACTCTAGACATACTTTCGATCCTACAAGTGGTATCAGAGCTTTGGTCTCCACTCGCTTTGATTTCCATAGCTTTTGGTAGTCATAGCCTTGGTTTCACAACCTAGGAGAGTATGGCATCTAGTGAGGTAAATTACCACCGTAGAGGTCCTTACTTTGATGATACTATTTTTGCTAGTTGGAAGCATAAGATGAAAATGCATATTCTTGGACATAACCCTGCCGTTTGGGCTATTGTGTGTATTGGCTTGCAAGGTGAATTCCTTGATGGGAGAGAACCAAACCGTGAAGCTACCGCGGAAGAGTTGAAGATGCTGCAATACAACGCTCAAGCTTGTGATATCCTCTTCTACGGATTGTGCCCCGAAGAATTCAACAAAATCAGCCGTCTTGAGAATGCAAAGGAAACTTGGGATGCTTTGATTGATATGCACGAAGGTACCGACTCCGTCAAGGAATCCAAGTTGGATGTGCTTCAAAGTCAGCTTGACAAGTTCAAAATGAAGGATGGTGAAGGCGTCGCTGAAATGTACTCTAGGCTTGCTCTTATCACAAATGAGATTGCCGACTTAGGAACTGAAGAGATGACCGACAAATTCATCATCAAGAAGATCCTAAGAGCTTTGGACAGAAAATATGATACCGTGTGCACATTGATCCGAATGATGCCCAATTACAAAGATCTCAAGCCAACAGAAGTCATTGGAAGAATTGTTGCTAATGAGATGTCACTCAAGGATAAGGAGGAGCTCCACAACAGTCAAGTGGTGCTTACAAAGCCTCATGTGAAGCTCCCACATCATCAAGTGAGAAACAGACCTTCAATGGAGAATTAAGCCTAATGGTGAAGAACTTCAACAAGTTCTACGAGAGTAGAAGCAAGGAAAGAAGTTCCAAGTCAAGGTCCTACAATGACAAAAGATCTTCTAGTCATGAGCGTAATTGCTACAATTGTGGAAGACCTGGACACTATTCCAATGAGTGTACGACACCCTACAAAAGAAGAGAAGATTCTCCAAAAAGAAGAAGCAGAAGAGAAGAATCACCATCAAGAGAAAGAAGGAGTAGAGATGATCGTTATGAATGAAGAACATCCCGGAGAAGCAAGGATTCGGAAAGGAAGGACAAGTCATCAAGGAGCTACACAAAACAAAGACATCAAGCTCAGGTTGGTGAATGGGTATCCGGCTCCGACTCCGACAATCACTCTGAGAGAAGTTATCACTCCGACTCCGAATATACTCAAGATGAAGGTGTTGCCGGTCTAGCACTTGTATCAACCAACTTGTCGTGGTGGGTGCACAGCAGATGCCAAGGGATGGCTAAAGAGAGGAGGAGGCTCGAGGGCGCTGGTGGGCTTCGGAGGTGAGGTTCATATGCGCGGGCGCAGGACGCCGGACATACCCAGGTTCGGTGCTCTCCGGAGAGATAACACCCCTAGTCCTGCTGAGTTTAGTTGGATGGTTGATAGTGCAATGTCGCTCCTGGAGCTGTTTGGAGGAGGAAGGAGGCTGGCCAAGGCTCCGGCTGCTCCTTCTCCTTGGTGTTTCTATGTAGTGGCTAGTCCTATCTTGCTTGCTCTATCTTGTGTGGCTTTGCATGCCGTGTGTGTCGTATGTCTCTGTTGAATATCTCTTGTCCGTCCTTTTGTAGGCGTGGACTCCTGGGGGGTTTTATAGACCAACCCACCCAAGGTTACAATGGTAATATGCCAAGTCAGTGGGTCCCTATTGTCGGCGTCCGGGGTGCCTGGCTGGGTCCCGCTTGGGGGCTTGTGGTTCGCCGGGTTCTCCTAGGTGCGGGCCCCGCATGCCTACGGGGACTGTGCGCCGTCTTGTCGATCGTCATGGCGTGGCCGGGTCGAGTCATGCATAGTGTTCTCCGTCAGGCCACCGCTTGCTGTCGTCAGCGGTAAGGGCGGGAACACTATTGCCGTGCCAGCCCTGGTCAGCGGGTAGGTAAGGGGCACTGTTGCCACGCTCTAGCTGACCACGGGCATGGGTGGGGGCACTGTAGTCTTGGTCATCAGTGATTGAGGTCTCATCCCATCGTACGGCCTGGATGGGACTGGAGATGACCCATGACTGGGTTGCCGTGGACGCCACGGTTGGGTTGGCTTACTGGGGAAGCCAAGGTTGCACCGGGTTGAGTTGCCTTGCACCAGCCGCTGCGGCCGGGTTGCGCGCCTTGCCGGGTCGAGCGACCCGGGCTAGCGCACGCCGGTTTGCGGGGCGATGCGGGCCCTACTGTTTTTGAAATAGATCCGGGTTCCGTTGCCTGCCCAGGGTTCATCCCCCCGATAGTAGTCCCCGAAGCTGTGAAGGTCTGCCGTCTTTGGATGAGTGGGCCTTCGCAGCTTCCCCCTTGAGGAAGGCGGAATCTGCAAACGCTGCGACCGGCAACACCCACTGTGTGTCGGTTTTTTCAGAATCCGGATCGCGGCATCCCGGTCGTGGCGGGAACCGAGGAGTTCGTCGAATCTTCAGGCGATCCCTTGGGCTTCGTGCTGGCACCACATGGTGCCCGGAAGCCGGAGGGGCCTGACAGGCCACGCGCATGACGGGACTGGGCGACGGGCCAGGGGCCCGCCGCCGCACGCCCTTGGCCACGCGTGCGGTTTTATTGCAGCGTCTGGGGGCTGGTTGCACTTCCGCGCGCAGTTAGTGCGTGTGTTCGTGCGCACTTATTGCGGGGTAGTGGAACGGGCGCGTCCAGACGATCCCACTTCCCCACGTTTGAATCGGGGCTTATAAATTGAGGGGGGGCAAGGGGGCGGCGGGCATTATTCTCACTCGCGCCCTCCTGTCCCCCTGTTCTCGCTCTACTCCTTGCCACCGACGCACAGCTGTGCCTGCAGCCCTGAGCAGAGCTCTTCCCTGTCGTCCTTCTTCCTTCCGCTTATATCCATGGCACTGCCGTCGAGCTCACGAATGACGACATCACACAGCTTCGAGCTTCGCGGCGCTTGCCGCGGGAGATGGACGTTGGCGTCCGCCTGTCGTGCGGCGAGCAAAGGCCCCGACCTGAGGGGCAGGAGCGCGTTGTCTTCCTTGCTCACATCAAGCGCGGGCTCGGGCTGCCGGCGAGCACCTTCTTCCGCGCCTTCCTGGAGTTCTTCGGGATTCAACCGCACCATCTCGCTGCCGGCGCCATCATCCAACTCTCCGGCTTCGTGACCCTGTGCGAGGGGTACCTGGGGGTCGAGCTGACGATCGACCTCTGGGCGCGCTTCTTCTCCTTGAAGCAGCAGGGCCCGTCGGCCGGGGAGTTCGCCGACTGCGGCGTCGCCGTCATCTCCAAGTGGTCGGGGGCAGATTTCCCCAAGATTCCGCTCGAGGATTCTGCCAAGAAGTGGCAGAATTCCTTCTTCTACATCCGCAATCATGGCGCGGACCACATCAATCTTCCCCCTTTCGCCATGGCGCCGCCGTGGGCGAAGATGAACTAGGGCTACTCGCCCCGGCGCCCGTCGTAGGAGATCGTCAACCTCTGCGAGCGGGTGACGGTGATGAGGACGCAGGAGGGGCTCACCGGCACGGACCTTCTCGCCGCGTTCATCACTCGCCGGGTCCTCCCGCTTCAGAGGCGCTCCTGCCTCATCAGCGAGATGATCGGCCTGCAGGACCCCAACAGAATGGGGTCAACGCAGCTATCTGGGGAGCAGGCTGCACGCGCCATCAACGCCATCTCCAGGGCCAATCTTGGATAGGATTGACGATTCGGCAAGGCACCGTATAGCCAGGTGAACCCGGCGCCGCAGGTGAGCATCTAGTCTCCTTACTTCGCCGCCGTGCATCTTCTTGTTCATCCCGATGCGTCACGGGAGGCTCTTCTGAATGCAAGCCGGCATCCTTACGCCCGGGCTCCGCTGCAGGTGGCGCCGGTGGCACTAGAGGAGCCCGCGGCCCAAGGCGGCGAGGAGGTGGCCGAGTCCGACGCCGGCGTTGTGCGCCGAGCCGATAAGCTTCGAGTCTTTCTCTTCTTCATTTTGTCTTGAATTGTTGCTCGTGTCGCGGTGAAGGCGACGCTGATGCTAGTTGCTTGGTGTAGCGGCGTTGGGCGGGGGAGGCGGTGACGCGGGCGGAGCCGGGTCCTCGCATGGGGCGGCGCCGAGCTGCCCGCATGGCAAGGACAGCGTCGCGCCGCGACCCCATAGATCGAAGCACGGAGCGGACCCGACCGAGCCCGGAAGGCTGGCCAAGAAGAAGCGCGCGAAGCCGACTCCGGTCCCGGTCTTGACGGTGTAAGTCTTGTTTCTTGCCTATGCCCTGATTTCTTGTTTCTTTTGCTTATTCTGCCTTCTACTTCAGGTCGCCGATCGCGCTGGTGAGGGCGGCGGCAGAGGTCGCGGCCACCGAAGGGACTGCGTTACGCAGGGGCCGGTCCGACCTTGCCGGCCTAGCCCGGGAGGAGGGACGAGGTGACTCGGACCTCGGCTTGGACCTGTACGACGCCGAGGCCTTGGACTGGCGTGACAGGAACCGGGCCGAGGCAGAGCTGGAGGCGGCGACGGTCCGGGCTTGGACCGACGCGGCGGCGGCGTAGGCGCGAGGCGGCGCGGAGCCGGCCTGGCAGCGTGATGCTGGAGGGCATGGTGGTGGAGGCGATGGTTTTTGAACCGTCGTCGGTGAGGGAGCGCGGCCGTGGGGGCCGGCCCGAGGTGGTGCTCCTCGACCAGCATGTCGTGGAGGTGGGGGGCGATACCCCGCCTCGAGCCGACATTGTCGAGAGCGGGGGGGCTGATGGTGGTGGAGGCGGCGTCCTGGAGGGGGCGCCGCAGGTGGCGTCGCCGGAGGCGCCGTCGGCTATGGAGGAGGCACCACAGGCGGCGGTGCCTGAGGTGGCGACGCAGGGCGCCCTGGCGTTGGAGGAGGTGCTGGCCACATCGCAACGGCCAGCGGGGGGCACGCCTTGGAGCCCCGGCAGGGCGGGCGCCGAGCTGCCGTGTCGCAGCCCGCGCGGAGCGGGGACGCGGCCGTCTTCGGGCCCCAGACCCAGGAGGAGGCGGCACTGGATGTCGTCTGCCGCCGTCTGCGAGGCCGGACGGAGCGCCTTGAGGTCTTTGCCCAGGCCGAGACGGAGCGGACGCGTGACCTGGAGCGCGCCGTCCTGGTAAGTCCTTCTTCTTCTTGTTGTTTTCTTGTGATTTTATCTCTGTGGGGGCGCGCCAGCTGTCACATCCCTAGTTCTGGTATGCTCAAGGCTAGCTAGTCATTTGTGCATCATGTTTAATTTCTATTTAAATTTGAAATGAGGATTTGTGAAACCCTCAGAATCATTTGTGGAAATGACACAAATAAAAAGTGCTCCAAATGGTCCAAGAAAATGCTCACGTTGCTCTCTGAAAATATTGGGCAGAGATAAAAATCTAACCAATATTTTTAAGAGCTCATAAGTATTTATTTTGCGCATTTGGAATTAATGCAATAATTATTTGCATTGGATATATATATGTTATATATATTATATATGTCCAAAAATTGTGCCACTTGTTGGGGAGCTCTGGAATAACACCACTAGTTCCTACAAAAATTGGCATAAGAAAATAAAATGATTTAGTATTTTTGTTAAATCAAAACAAATGTCAGAAAATAGAAAGAAAAATAAAGGGAGAAACTTACCCGCGCTTACCTCCCTGTGCGGCCCGTTCCTGTGCTGGCCCAGCATTGTGCGGCCTGGCCTGGCCCAGCGGCCCAGCAGGCCGGCCCAGCCAGCTGGTCGTGCCAGTCATCCCCTTCCTTGCACCAGGAGGACAGGGGGACGCGCCGGCGCGCGCGGCCACGCGTCCGGCCGGGGCCACATCCCCCGCCACCTCCTGCTTCTCCCCCTCGTCGTCTGGATGCCCCGCGCGACGCCACGCGCCGCCCCGACCGCTCTCACTCTCCCCCTGCTTTCTCCCTTGCTATTTCCCCACCTCACTGAACGCGCCCCGCCGCCGCTGACGAGAACCACCGCAGCCACCGCCTCCCCCTTGCCCTCTCTTCGAGTCCAGGTGCTCCGCCTCGTCGCCCGCATCGTCCTCGACGAGCCAAGCGACCAGGGACACGCTGCATCGTTGTCACCATCATCTTCTTCACCGCCGGCCGCCGTGGATCTCCACCACCCTCACGTCACCGTCCGGCCTCCCCCGAGCCCGCCGAAGCCTCCATCGAGACCGCTGTGAGCTTCTGCCCCGTTCCCCTCTCTCCGTTTAGCCGCCCGCACGCCGTAGCCCTTCTCCCCACGACGGCCGAAGCCTCTCGCCGCCGTCCATGTGTCCGCCGTCGCCCTGGCCACTGCAGCCCGCAATCGTTTGGCTAACTATAAAACGGACAGAGGAGTTCCGCGTTCCACGGCCAGGTCGTTTCTTCGCCGG
Organism: Triticum timopheevii; assembly: GCA_963921465.1. NCBI lineage: Eukaryota > Viridiplantae > Streptophyta > Magnoliopsida > Poales > Poaceae > Triticum > Triticum timopheevii. The sequence continues at coordinate 185,217,039 of OY997264.1, read as the reverse complement.
TGGTGTCCCTCTTGCGCTTCTTCGATTTGCGTGCGTTGATGAGGTAGTAGGCGTTGTGGTCGCGCAAAGACCTGCTAATGATGAACGGGCCCTCCCATGGAGAGGACAGCTTGTGCTGGCCTTCCTGCTCTTGGACGAGTCGGAGGACGAGGTCGCCTTCGCGGAATGCGAGAGGCTTGATATTCTTGCTGTTGTAGTGCCTCAGGCCTTGTTGGTAGATAGCCGAGCGGCTAAGTGCCAGAAGGCACGCCTCGTCGAGCAGGTCGACACCGTCTTCGTGTACTTCTCTTGCTTCTGCTTCGATGTACATCATGACGCGCGGCGAGTCGAACTCGACGTCGGTCGAGATGATGGCTTCGGATCCGTAGACGAGAAAGAACGGGGTGAACCCGGTCGGCCGGTTTGGTGTCGTGCATAGACTCCAGAGAACCGCGGGCAACTCGTTGAGCCAACTGCCGGGTGAGCGGACAAGTGGCTCGACGAGTCACGACTTGATGCCGGACAGGATGAGTCCGTTGGCCCGCTCGACCTGCCCGTTGGACTGCGGATGTGCCACGGAGGCCAGGTTGAGGCGGATGCCGGAGACGGAGCAGTATTGCTCGAGCGCGCCGTTGGCGAAGTTGGTGTCGTTGTCGGTGGTGATGCTGTTCGGCATGCCATAGCGCACCGCTATGTCCTTGATGAACTGGACGGCTATTGGCCCGTCCAGTTTCTTGATTGGTCTTGCCTCGATCCATTTGGTGAACTTGTCCACTGCCACCAGCAAGTGCATCATGCCGCCTCGAGCGGTTTTGAAGGGTCCCACCATGTCGAGTCCCCAGACTGCGAAGGGCCAAGCGATCGGGATGGTGCAAAGTGCTGACGCCGGCTGGTGGCTGCGTTTGCTGAGGCGCTGGCATCCTTCGCACTTGAGGACGAGCGACTCGGTGTCTTCGAGGGCCGTTGGCCAGTACAAGCCATGGAAGAATGCCTTGGCCACGAGGGATCAAGATGCGGCGTGGTGCCCGCACTCGCCCTGGTGAATGTCGAAGAGGATGTCGATGTCGCGGTCCTGCTCGACGCAGCACTGGGACATGCTGGTAGAGCTGCGTTTGACGAGCTCGTTGTTAATGATGGTGTAGGCGGGCGCCCGGCACTGAACTTGCCGAGCCTCGGTCTCGTCCATGGGGAGAACCCCGTTCTCCAGCCATTCTGATATCGGTAGGGCCCAAGATGGGGCCGTGATGGCGGTGAAGACGGCCACCTGGGTGGGTTCCGAGTCGGCGGCTCCTGGGCCGGGTTGAGCAGCCCCCGGGTTGGTGACGGTGACAGCCGGGTCTGGGGTGATGGTGGCCAGGTTGGGTCGAGCAGCCCCCGGGCTGGGTTGAGCAGCCCCCGGGGCGGGTTCAGCAGTCCCCGGGCCGGCTTGTGGTGCGGCCGGGTCTTCTGGGACGTGGATGGATTCGAAGTCTAGCGACGGCTTGACGGACGGCTTGCGTAGGTGCTCGAGGGAGACGCCGGATGGGATGGCTTGATGTGATGAGGCGATCTTGGCGAGCGTGTCGGCTGCCTCGTTCTCTGCGCGCGGGACATGGAGGAACTCGCAGCCATCGAAGGATCGGGACAGCATCTGGATGAGGAAGTGATTGCTTGCCATGTTGGAGTCACGGGCATCCCACTCGCTGGAGCACTGCTATACCACCAAGTCCGAGTCTCCGTAGCACAGGATGCGCCGGATGCCGAGTTCCTTGGCAAGCCGGAGTCTGTGCACAAGGGCTTCGTATTTGGCGACGTTGTTGGAGGCGGCGAAGTGGATCTAGAGCGTGTAGCAGAGTCGGTCACCCTTTGAAGATGACAATACGATGCCGGCCCCTAAGCCGAGTCGCATCTTGGACCCGTCGAAGTGCATGCGCTAATGCGTCGAGTCAGGAGGCGACGGCAGGCACTGGGTCTCGGTCCAGTCGACGAGGAAATCAGCCAGGTCCTGAGACTTGATCGTGGTGCGGGGCTCGTACAGGATGGTGTGGCCGGCTAGATGGATCGCCCACTTGGCGACCCGGCCGGAGGCGTCCCGGCACCCGATGATTTATCCGATAGGCGTCGTGCTGACGACGGTGACGACATGTTCTTGAAAGTACTGCTTTAGCTTCTTGGCGGTGAGGTACACGCCGTAACACATCTTCTGGTAGTGCGGGTAGTTCTGCTTGGAGGTGGAGAGCACTTCGCTCAGGAAGTCGATCGGGCACTGGACGGCCTGGATCTTGCCCTTCTCTGGTCGCTCGACCACCAGCACCGTGCTGACCGCCCGCGAGGTCGCGGCTATGTAGAGCAACAGCGGCTCCTTGTCAGTCGGCATGGCCAGGACGGGTGCGGTGGAGAGCATGCGCTTGAGGTCTTGGAAGGCATCATCCGCCTTGTCGTTCCACTCGAACGGGCTTGTTTTCTTCATTAGCTGGTACAGGGGCAGCGCCTTCTTGCCCAGCCTGCTTAGAAACCGGCTGACCGAGGCTAGGCAGCCTGTGAACTTCTGGACATCGCGCAGTCGGGTTGGCTTGCGCATGCGCTCGATGGCCTTGATCTTCTCCGGGTTCGCCTCGATGCCGCGTTCCGAGACAAGGAAACCGAGCAGCTTTCCGGCTGGGACGCCGAAGACGCACTTTTCCGGGTTGAGCTTGACCTTGTATTCGCGGAGGTTGGCAAATGTTTCCTTTAGATCGTCGAGGAGCGTGAGGTGCTGCTTGGTCTTCACCATGATATCGTCGACGTATACGTGGATGTTCTTGCCGAGTTGCGGTAGCAGGCACTTCTGCATGCAGCGTTGGAAGGTGGCGCCGGCGTTCTTCAACCCGAACGACATGGTAATGTAGCAGTACGCCCGAAGGGTGTGATGAAGGACGTCTTCAGGGCATCGGTCGGGTCTAGCTTCATCTGGTGATAGCCGTAGTAGGCGTCTAGGAAGGACAGTAGCTCGCACCCGGCAGTCCAGTCGGTGACTTGGTCGATCCGCGGGACAACAAACGGATCCTTGGGACAGGCCTTGTTGAGCCTGGTGTAGTCGATACACATGCGCCAGGTCTTGTTCTTCTTCAGGACAAGGACTGGGTTGGCCAGCCACTTGGGGTGAAACACTTCTATTATGAAGCCGGCCGCCAAGAGCTTGGCGACCTCTTCACCAATGGTTCTTCTCTTCTCTTCGGAGGTGTTGACGGACAGGCCTGGCATCCTTGCGGACATGGAGTTTGTGCTCGGCGTACTTCCTCGGGATACCCGACATGTCTTTGGGGGTCCATGCGAAGATATCCCGATTCTCGCGGAGGAAGTCGACGACCTTGCCGTCCTATATGCTGTCGAGGCGGGCGCCTACGACAACATACTTGCTGCAGCTGGGGTCTTCCGGGTTCAGCTTCACTTTCTTGGTTTCCTTGGAGGGCATGAAGGCGGCCTCATCGGCCGGGTCCAGGGTCGGGATTGATGCGTCGGAGGCCTGGCCGGCCAGGACGATGATCCGGTCGAGCTGGCGCCGCTCCTCGGCAATGACCAGCGACTCGGCCAGCTTGGCGCCGTCTCGGGCGCACTCCAGAGACTTGCGGTAGTCGCTGATGACGGTAATGAGGCCCTTGGGACCCGGCATCTTCATCTTCAGGTACGCGTAGTGGGGAACCGTCATGAATTTGGCGAGCATGGGCCGGACTAGCAGCGCATGGTACGCGCTGGCCAGGTCCACCACCTCAAATCAGATCGGTTCGCGTCGGAAGTGGGTGCTATCGCCAAACAGGACGTCAAGCCGGACCCGGCCTATGGGTGAACAGGAGAGGCCGAGTACGATGCCATGGAAGACGGTCCGGGTCGGCTCCAGGTCCTCGGCCCTGAGGCCGAGCTTGGTCATCGTGTCGTGGTAGAGGATGTTGATGCTGCTGCCGCCGTTGATGAGGACTCGGGAGAACTTTCAGGTGCGCCACGCAACGATGGTAGGGTTGAGGACGAGGGCGTATCCACCCGGACTTGGCATGACTGCCGGGTGATCCTCCCGGGTCCAGGTGATAGGGCACTCCGACCAATGCATGAACTCCAGCTTGGCCAGGACGACGGTGTTCACCTCATGCCGAAGGAGGCGCTCGCTGCGCTTGTCGTTGCCGAGGCTGGTGAAGACGACGTAGGCTGCGTTCTGGTCCGGGTAGGCGTCGTTCCGCATTGCGCCGCCGGTGGGAGGCAGCGGTGGAGGCGGAGGTGGCTGTCCCGCGCCCGGAGCCGGAGCCGGAGGAGGCGGGACGTCGCCCCTCATGATGCGCTTGGTGATGTCGCACTGTCGAAGCGTGTGCGTGGAGGGTCTTGCGCCGCTGTGGTGCTTGCATGGGGCGTCGAGCATCTCTTCAAAGCTCATGGTGGGTTGCCATGCCATCTTGCCGGTCTGTCGGCGCTTTGCTGCCGTGTCCGCCGCGGGCTCGGCGGCCGCAATGAGCCGGTTGTCGTGACGTTGCACCGGCTGCTCGGCCTTGCGCTTGTTGTTCTACTGGTGCTGCTGCCGGCTGCCTTCGCCGGCCGGCTTCTATGGGGGGACCGGCTTCGCCTTGCCGGCCTCGTCCAGCGCCACTTGGATCTTCATGGCGGAGTCGGCGTTGGCGTACTTGTCCGCCGTCACCATGAGCGCAGCCATGGTGGCCGGCTCGGAGCGTAGAAGCTTGTGCTTGAGAAGGGTGCCGTCTCGGCACCCGCTGACGAAGTATTGGATCGCCTGGACTTCATGGACGCCCTCACAGCTGTTCCGAAGCCTGGTCCAGCGTGCAAGGTACTCGCGGACGGTCTCCGTCGGCCCCTGCACACACATGGCGAGCTAACTGGGGCGACCGGGTCGCTTGTACGTCCCCGTGAAGTTGCGGACAAATGCTTCCTCGAAATCGACCCATGCGTTGATGCTGCCCATCGGCAGGCTGTTCAACCATGTGCGAGCCGATCCTTGGAGCATGAGTGGTGCGTAGCGCATGGCGAGACGACGATTGGCACCGGTGATGCCAATGGCCATGGTGTAGTCGGTGAGCCAGTCTTCTGGCTTCACTGTCCCGTTGTACTTGGGGGTGTCGCGGGGAAGCACGAATCCCTTGGGGAAGGGCTCCTCCCGGATGCGTGGGCTGAAACACGCCGGCCCGATAGCGCCGCTCTCCTCCACCTCCATGGAGCGAGCAAGCTGATCAAGGCGGTGGCGCACGTTGGCGTCGTCGATGGCGCGTGGGCCGAGTCGACTGGCGGCCAGGCCCCAAGGGGCCGGGTCGGCTGGAGCCGGACCCCGGCCAGGCTGGCCGAGTCCGTGCTGGGTCTCCGGGGTGGGCTCATTACCTAGAGCGTCAGCGGCGGTGCCGGCCGGGTTGCGCCGGGTCCGGCCTTGCCCGAAGTGCGCCTCCCGGGGCGGCGAAGAGGCCGTGTGCAGGAGTTCGCTGGGTCCGCCAAGGCGGGCGGAGCCGGACCCCGCCGGCTTGGCGAGCTGGTTGAGGCGATCCTGCTGGGTGTTGGCGACACGGAGGAGCTTGCGCATCTGCCTGATGCGCTCCTTGAGCTCCTCGCCCGCGAGTTTGTCGAGGCCGACCGCGGCTGCCTCTGCAGCGCGCATGTTCTTGACTGGGGTCTCGTAGACAGTCCGGCCGGCGCCGAAGGCCCGGACGATCGCTCCTCCCCGGGCGCGAGTATCGGCGGCCCGGCTTGGCTCGGCCATGGCGGTCGTGAATCTGTGGGCGTCGTCGTGCTCCATCTGAGCAGCTTCCAGGCGGCATCTGGTGGCGGCCAGCGTCTCGGACAGGTCCAGCATTTGCTGGCGCCTGTCCTCGAGCTGGGTTCGGGCTTCAGTGACGTTGGTGGCGTCGACGTTGGTGCCGATGGGGATGCGGAGGCTCTGCATCGCGGCGCGGAGCGGGTCGAATGGCTCCGTCCATGCCGTGGCGGCCGCGGCTTTGGCGGCTCTTCTCGCCTTGCTCGACGAGGAAGAGGCGCCATCGTCGGTGACGAAGACCTCTACGTGGGCGTCCATCGCCCCGGCAACGAATCCGCCGCTGAGAGAAAGCGGGGAGTCGGAGTAGCTGAGCACCCCGCTGGGGTACTCATCGGCCGCGAGCGTGTCGGAGATGCGCAGCATGGTGAAGGAGGTGGCGAGCGCGCCGATGACGTCGTCCGCCAGAGCGACGGACTCGTCGAAGTAAGAGGGGGGCCCCGTCCGAAGCATGCTTCCGGCCAGCTCCTCGAACTGCCCCACGGTGGGCGCCAACTGTCATGGTGGGCGCACGGCAGATGCCAAGGGATGCCTAAAGAGAGGAGGAGGCTCGAGGGTGCTGGTGGGCTTCGGAGGCGAGGTTGATATGCGCGGGCGCGGGACGCCGGACATACCCAGGTTCGGGGCTCTCCGAAGAGATAACACCCCTAGTCCTGCCGAGTTTAGTTGGATGGTTGATAGTACAACGTCGCTCCTGGAGCTGTTTGGAGGAGGAAGGAGGCTGGCCAAGGCTCCGACTGCTCCTTCTCCTTGGTGTTGCTATGTAGTGGCTAGTCCTATCTTGCTTGCTCTATCTTGTGTGGCTTTGCATGTCGTGTGTGTCGTATGTCTCTGTTGAATATCTCTCGTCCGTCCATTTGTAGGTGTGGACTCCTGGGGGGTTTTATAGACCAACCCACCCAGGGTTACAATCGTAATATGCCGAGTAGGTGGGTCCATATTGTCGGTGTCCGGGGTGCCGGGCTGGGTCCCGCTAGGGGGCTTGTGGTTCGCCGGGTTCCCCTAGGTTCGGGCCCCACGTGCCTAGGGGGACTGTGCACCGTCTTATCAATCGTCATGGCGTGGCTGGGTCGAGTCACGCACAGTGTTGTCCGTCAGGCCACCGCTTGCTGTCGTCAGCGGTAAGGGCGGGAACAATGTTGTCGTGCCAGCCCTGGTCAGCGGGTAGGTAAGTGGCACTGTTGCCACACTCTGGCTGACCACGGGCATGGGCGGGGGCACTGTAGTCTTGGTCATCAGTGATTGAGGTCTCGTCCCATCGTACGGCCTGGACGGGACGAGAGCTGACCCGTGGCTGGGTTGCCATGGACGCCACGGGTGGGTTGGCTTACTGGGGAAGCCAAGGTTGCGCCGGGTTGAGTTGCCTTGCGCCAGCCAGTGCGGCCGGGTTGACGTACCTTGCCGAGTCGAGGGTCTGGGCCGGGTTGTGTGCCTTGCCGGGTCGAGCGACCCGGCCTGGCGCACATTGGTTTGCGGGGCGATGCGGGCCCTGCTATTTTTGAAATAGATCTGGGTTCCGTTGCCTGCCCGGGGTTCATCCCCCCGACACAACTCCTACGACATATTTGATTCACCAAATGAAGGACTTGGAAGATGCTTCATGGCTAAAGGCCCAAAGGTATCACACCCCGAGTATGTTGATTTCAATAGTGATGAAGATGACTTGTTAGGTGATGATGATTTACTTGTTGACAACTCTAGTGATGAATACTATGATGAAACATCAATTAATCATGCTAATAAAGATAAAACGAATGACAATGATAAGGAGAAGATTGAGCTCCTAACTAAAGAACTAAACACTCTTAAGTTAGCTCATGAAACTATCTTAGGAGATCATCGAGAACTTTTAAGGACTCACGAGAAGTTACGCTTTGAAAATCTTAATCTTGATCAAAAGCATGAGTTCTTAAAGGCAATAAATTATGATCTTCATAAGAAAAGTTCTTCTTACATTGCCAAGCGTTTACTCTTATCTACTTACATGCCACAACTCAAGTCTAGTAACAAGAACAAGAAAGATTCTTCCTCTAGTAGTAACAATAATCATGCTAAATCCAATGTTGTTGCTTCTAGTAGTTCTCTTGATTCCACTAATGATTCTCTTAGCCAAGTTACACTTGAGCAAGAAAATAGCTTATTGAAGGGAATTATAGAGAAAGGTGTTTACAAGAGCCTTGCCGGGAGTAAGCAATTCGAAGAAATTGTACGCAAGCAAGGAAGGCACCAGAAGAACCAAGGTGTTGGTTTTGAACGAAAGTTCAATGCCAATGGACTTGAGTGGGAAGAAGATCAATACCCCAAGACGAAGTTTGTTCCTCAACAAGAGAAGTATGATCCTACTTCTTTCAAAGGGACACAAACTCAAGATGATCTTCCACCACAAGACCACAAGCAAAAAGGCAAGGATAAGCTTCAAGAGGAGATTGATGCATTTGAGGAAGCTCCTAAGGCCTTGGTCAAGTGTGTTCCCAAGACTACATAAAGTTCTACTTCATCGAGTACAACTACAACTCCAAGGATTCCCATCAAGATGATGTGGATCCTGAAGAAGAAGAACTAGAGAGTTCTTGACGGTGACTCTGCCAACATACCTCACTCTTATCATTTTGGCAAGGACGAGTGCAATCAACTTCCACATCTTGCACTAGTTCAAGGAGTCACAAACCCTCTTGTTGGTAATACAAGGGACAAGGTAACCCAATGCTTTCATGGACATCATCTTGTGTGTGTGCATCACTCTATGTCTATGGATATCCTTGTTTGTTCCTTGTGGGACTAACCCGCGTAGGTATTAAAAGTGCAACTCACTCCAAAAGGATTGCTCCAAATGATCTACATCAACATTGAGCATCCACATCTTCAATGCCTACATGAAGTCATCATCGACAAAACCCAAGGTTAGTTCATCCCTCTTAGGGGAGATCTCACATCTAGGGGGAGCTTTACTCTAAGAATTGAGCCAAAGCCACTCTAATGGTGTGAACACAACAATGCTTTATGTAAAAGTGGTAACCCCACTTGTGCTTAAACGATGAGTATGACCTATGATCAAATGTTCTCATTGGACTCCTAAGTCAATATACTCATATATAGATGACCTAGTCATCGCCAATTGCTTGATAGATGCTAGAAGTGTTTGTGCATGCATTGCCACATATTTCATTTGCCATTTTATTGTGTGAGCATGTTGGTTGCCTAATTTACTCATTCGAGAACATCCACTTGTTGCTTTGACTGTTTGGTTTCTTTTCTTTTGCCAAGTGGATGGACAAGAATGCCTTAGAACCTTCTCTAGCTATCTATGCTTTTCTTGTCTCAAACTCTATTCATGCTATATCACAAAGTTTGATCAAGTCAGATTCGAACCACTCTATGTGAGGAGCACTGGAGTCCCCGATTCTTCATAGACTTAAACTTCCAAAACCTCTTTGTGCGTTTCGGTCTGACCGATTCATCCATTTCGGTCATACCGAGATCACTATGTTGATCTAGGTTTTCAATCTCAGTGCAACCGATTTGAACTTTTCCATCACACCGAGTTGCTGTAACTGCTTGCAGTTATGCATCTTGGTGCCACCGAGTTGTTCCACTCGGTCACACTAACAGGGCCAGGCTATATATACCCCCGGGCCAAAATTTGGAAACCTTTCCGAACCTCTTCGCCCGCGCACAACCTGCTCTGCCTCCTCGGGTCTCCAGATCGTACTCCTCGTCACCAGTGACCTGCAGCCGCTGGTCTCCGCCGCCGTCAACGGGATTTTGCTTCGCCGTTGCCGCCGTAGCAAGTCCATCACCGCATTAGGGTATGGATTTGAATCTTTGTGCTATTCCTAACTCCTATTCCTAGAACATTGCATTTCCATGTATCTTGCCATGTTTGAAATCACTCTATCCAGTGAAATCACTCCGTAGATTAGTTTTGGATTGAAAATTTAGGGTTAGGTTTCCGCCGAACTCATCTCGGACCGACCGAGTTGTAGAAATCGGTCCCACCGATTTGGCTTAGGCCATTGCACATGTGATTCTCGGTCTGACCGAGAATTGCAAATCGGAGTGACCGAGTTCGATTCTTTGTGAAACCCTAGCAGTCTCGGTGCCACCGAACTGTGACTCGGTCACACCGAGTTCACTAGTTTAGGTTCCAAAGGCTGCTTCGGTATCACCAAGTTTACAAATCGGTAGCTCCGAAATGCTTTCTGTGGAAAACTAAAACTAAGTTTTTGACTCGTTTTTTTGCAAAAACCTCTGTGCTTTGTGATGCTCATCTACTCTACCTCATCTACATCTATTCACAGGGTCTGTTGTCAGAGCTTGCATCATGTCAGATCAGAGTGACAGTCAGAACAAGTCTGAGGAGCAAGTTCACATGAGTGAGGGCACTAGTCCCTCCAGTAGTTATGATGATGGCAGCAGGAGCACACCGAGCAACTTGCCAAAGGCAGCCACCAGGACCAAAAAGAAGAAGACCTCAGATTTTGAAGATGAGGACTATGTTGCAGTTGAGGATGAGGCCACCTCAAAGAAGAAAGTTCTGAAGAAGGAATATGGCACAGCTGCTACCACTAAGCCAGGAATGCAAAAGAAGGCACCTGCAAGGAGAATTCCCACTTCCAAACTTATGAAGGTTGCCACTGGTGAAACCATGAAGTTCACCATTGAGTCTGAAGATGAAGCAGCTGGCCAAGACAAGAAGAAGAGAGTCAGAACCACCACTGCCAATGTACATGGCAAGCCCTCTACGAGGAGAGACTCTGAAGATGAAGAGGAAGAGGTTGCTGCACCAGCACCTAAAGCTCCAAAGCTGATGGGAGATGCTATAAGGTCAGGGGCTGCTCCATCTAAGCCCAAAGATGCTCCCAAGGCTGCTGCTCCAAAGCCCAAGTCTGCACCCAAGAGGAACACCAGGAGTATTCCAGCTGTAGAGAAGAACAAGGCCCCAGTGCCTGAAGCTACTGATGAAGAAGATGAGGATTCACTTGTCTTGAGAAAGCTGAAGCCCAAGATCCCAGATCATAATGATGCTCACCTAGTTGCAGAGGACATGAAGCTCAGGAAGGATGCAGGTCTGAGACAGTGGATACTGACTGACCCCTATGCTGTCAGAGGAGAACTGCTGTGGACTACAGGTTCCATACTAAGGACTAACAAGATTTCTATGAGACAGTGCTGCTTGACAAGAAGCCCATAGTATGTGACATGAGATGGGTTGACTGGGAGTACATCAGGAAGAATGAAGAGCACTATCCTGGAGTTTATGACAGTTTCAAGTCTTGTGAAGTGGATGACTTTGTTGGGCAGAAGCTCACAAAGTGGAATGATGAGCTCACTATGCAGTTCTACTCCACAGCTCATTTCTACCCAGATGGGAAGATAGTCTGGATGTCTGAGGGTACTAGGTACCAATGAACAGTTGAGGAATGGTCTGAATTGATAAATGCTCCAAAAGAGAATGAGGATGACTTGGATGTCTATGCCAAGAAGAAGAAAGACCAAAACTCCATGGCTCACATGTACAGAGAGATCCTAGATGCTGCACTTGAGACACATAAGTTTGGATCTGTACATTATCTGTTGTCAGGATTGCCTACTATCAACTGGATCTTAAGGCACACTTTGCTGCCCAAGTCAGGTGATCACAAGATGATCAGAGGCCATGCAATCAACTTGCTGCATATATTTGATGTGCCTCAGAAATTCAAAGTTATGAGCCTTATTGTGGAAACAATCAAAAGGACTGCTGTTGATCAGAAGAGGAGTTGTGGGTATGCCCCACACATTCAGGAGCTTATAAACTCCAAGATGGGCACTGGCACATATCTTTTGGACAAGGAGCACCTTCCCATCTACCCTGATTTCGAGGACAATACTGTTGTGATGGATGAAAATGAACCATCTTCTGTGCAAGCACAAGAGAAGAAGGAGAAGGCAAGGGCTGAGAAGGCTGCAAAGATGCCAACTTCTGAAGAGGCATCTCAGATTTTCCTGAAGAGCAAGCAAGATCAGCTTGGCTACTTGATTGCCTCCACCACGAGGATTGAGAAAGGCATGGCCACCCTGACTCAAACCAGGAGAGCTTGGAGAGAATCATAGAGCAGAAGTTTTATGCTCTTGATGTCAAAGTGACTGAGATCCAAACTGCAGTTCAGCAACTTCAGGAGGATGTGGAGGAGAAGAAGGGCAAGTCAACTACTGATGCTTTTGCTAGAGTGCCCAAAGGACAGAGATCTGCTGCAGTGCCTGTTCTAGACACCAGAGCTACATCATCTGCACCAGCTACAGCTTCAGTGCATCCAGCTCCAGCACCTACTCCACTAGCTCCATCTAAATCAACAGAAGTCTTCGTCGAAGGAGCCATCTCTAAACCATCTCATGAAGACCAAGCCTGAGAGTCGTTTAGCACTATGCATTTTTTATGAACTTTTTGGTAACTTGTTGCCAAAGGGGGAGAAAAATGTATAGATCATGCTTCGAGAGAAAGTGTTGCTTTTGATCTCTCTTGTCTTTTTGGTGGTTGAACTTCGTTATTTGCTTGTTTGCTTGATACTCTATGCCTTGTGTGAGATACTTGGATGATCATGTGTTTGATCATATGCTACCTTAATGCTTGTTGGATGACATTATCTTTTTATATCCCTATATGATCATTCACTTTGCTTGGTGATGAGTGCATGTGTTTAATTATTATCATTTTGAGCGCTCCATCAAGATGTATGTGACATGGACGAGTAACCCATGATCCTAACTCATTGTGCATTTGCAGTCCAAAGCAATTTTTAAATAATGCACAAATTTAGGGGGAGCTCTTACTTTTCACATACTTCTCAAAGCAACAATGTATTTCAATTTTATTATCATTTGTCGAAGCTTTGCTCTATATGTTGTTATCAATTACCAAAAAAGGGGAGATTGAAAGTGCAACAATCTCTGGGTGGTTTTGGTAATTCCTAACAACATATATCTCATTGAGCTAATGCTACTTCAAGATAAATATTTCAGGAAAGCTCAATGATTGGCATGGCATGGATGAGAAAAGTGGATCCCTCAAAATGCCAAGGACAAAAGGGTTGGCTCAAGCTCAAAGCACAAGACTCTACATTTTCTATTTTAGTGATCCAAGATCACATTGTGTCTATAGGAAAAGCCAATACTATCAAGGAGGGATGAGGTGTTGCTTAATGGCTTTCTTGCTCGAAATGCTTAGTGATATGCTCCAAAGCCCTCAACTACATTCTCATATCCACATATGACCTAAACCAGAAGTCAAACTCGGCCCCACCGATTCTTCCTATCCGGCGCCACCGAGTTCAGATGTCATAGCCACTGCCACAAACCCTAGGCTAATCGGTCTCACCGATAGGGATCTCGGCCTCACCGAGATGGGGTTGTAATCTCTCTGTTGCCCTTCCGTAACGTTTCGGTCAAACCGAGATGAGCGATCAGTCCCACCGAGATTACAATGCAAACTCTCTGTTTCCCTCTCGTAACGTTTCGGTCTTACAAAGATGAGCGAATCGGTCCCATCAAGATTGCCTGACCAACCCTCTGTGTGTCTGATGTCTACTACACAACCTTCTTCTTGTAGATGTTGTTGGGCCTGCAAGTGCACAGGTTAGTAGGACAGTAGCAAATTTCCCTCAAGTGGATGACCTAAGGTTTATCAATCCGTAGGAGGCGTAGGATGAAGATGGTCTCTCTCAAACAACCCTGCAACCAAATAATAAAGAGTCTCTTGTGTCCCCAACACACCCAATACAATGGTAAATTGTATAGGTGCACTAGTTCGGCGAAGAGATGGTGATACAAGTGCAATATGGATGGTAGATAAAGGTATTTGTAATCTGAAATAATAAAAACAGCAAGGTAACAAGTGATAAATGTGAGCGTAAACGGTATTGCAATGATAGGAAACAAGGCCTAGGGTTCATACTTTCACAAGTGCAAGTTCTCTCAACAATAATAACATAATTAGATCATATAACTATCCCTCAAAAATGCAACAAAGAGTAACTCCAAAGTCACTAATAGCGGAGAACAAACGAAGAGATTATGGTTGGGTACTAAACCACCTCAAAGTTATTCTTTCCAATCAATCCGCTGGGCTATTCCTACAAGTGTCACAAACAGCCCTAGAGTTCGTACTAGAATAACACCTTAAGATACAAATCAACCAAAACCCTAATATCACCTAGATACTCCAATGTCACCTCAAGTATCCGTGGGCATGATTATACGATATGCATCACACAATCTCAATTCATCTATTCAAACCAACACATAGAACCTCAAAGAGTGCCCCAAAGTTTCTACCGGAGAATCACGACGAAAACGTGTGCCAACCCCTATGCATAGGTTCATGGGCGGAACCCGCAAGTTGATCACCAAAACATACATCAAGTGGCACATGATATCCCATTGTCACCACAGATAATCACAGCAAGACATACATCAAGTGTTCTCATAAAAGACTCAATCCGATAAGATAACTTCAAAGGGGAAACTCAATTCATCACAAGAGAGTAGAGGGGGAGAAACATCATAAGATCCAACTACAATAGCAAGCTCGAGATACATCAAGATCGTGCCAAGGGTGAGATCAAACACATAGCTACTAGTACATACCCTCAACCCCAAGGGTGAACTACTCCCTCCTCGTCATGGATAGTGCCAGGATGATGAAGATGGCCACCGGTGATGGGTTCCCCCTCCGGCAGGGCGCCGGAAAGGGCTCACGAGAGGTTTTTGGTGGCTACAGAGGCTTGTGGCGGCGGAACTCCCGATCTATCTTCTGCTCTGGAAGTTTTAGGGTACGTAGGTATATATGGGTGCAGGGAGTACGTCGGTGGAGCTACGGGGGCCCCACGAGGCAGGGGGCGCACCCAAGGGGGGTGGGCACGCCCCCCACCCTCGTGAGCACCTCCCGTATCTTCTGACGTGGAGTCCAAGTCCATCAGGTGGGTTTCCTTCCAAAAATAACTTCTCCAGTTGATTTCGTTCTCTTTTGACTCCGTATAATATTCCTTTTCCTTGAAACACTGAAATAGGCATAAAACAGCAAATCTGGGCTGGGCCTCCGGTTAATAGGTTAGTCCCAAAAATAATATAAAAGTGGATAATAAAGCCCAATACTGCCTAAAACATTAGATAATACAACATGGAGCAATCAAAAATTATATATACGTTGGAGATGTATCAAGCATCCCCAAGCTTAATTCCTGGTCGTCCTCGGGTAGGTAAATGACAAAAAAGATAATTTTTGATGTGGAATGCTAGTTGGCATAATTTCAATGTAATTCTTCTTACTTGTGATATGAATATTCAGATTCGAAAGATTCAAGACAAAAGTTTATATTGATAAAAGAAATAGTAACACTTCAAGCATACTAATCAAAGTAATCATGTCTTCTCAGAATAACATGGCAGAAGAAAGTTCATCCCTACAAAATCATATAGTTAGGCTATGCTTCATTTTCGTCAAACAAAGATGTTCCCAACTTCTATACCCCCGATGACAAGCCAAGCTATTGTTTTGTACTTAAGTAATCTCAAACTTTTTCAACCTTCACGCAATACATGAGCGTGAGCCATGGATATAGCACTATGGGTGGAATAGAATATGATGATGGGGATTGTGTGGAGAAGACAAAAAAAGGAGAAAGTCTCACATTGACGAGGATAATCAACGGGCTATGGAGATGCCCATCAATTGATGTCAACATGCGGAGTAGGGATTGCCATGCAACGGATGCACTAGAACTATAAATGTATGAAAGCTCATCAAAAGAAACTAAGTGGGTGTGCATCCAACTTTCTTGCTCATGAAGACCTACGGCACTTGAGGAGGCCCATCGTTGGAATATACAAGCCAAGTTCTATAATGAAAAATTCCCACTAGTATATGAAAGTGACAACATATGAAACTCTCTATATGAAAAACATGGTGCTACTTTGAAGAACAATATATGAGACTCGCTATATGAAGATCATCACAGTTCTATTGATTACAACATAAGGATTACAACTCGAAACTAGAACAAGATATGACTCTATATGAATGCCTCCGGCGGCGTACCGGGATGGTGCAATGAATCAAGAGTGACATGTATGAAAAATAAAGCATGGTGGCTTTGCCACAAATACGATGTCAACTTCATGATCATGCAATGGCAATATGACAAAAGTAAAGTATGTCATGATGATGATGAACGGAACGGTGGAAAGTTGCATGGCAATATATATCGGAATGGCTATGGAAATGCCATAATAGGTAGGTATGGTGGCTGTTTTGAGGAAGATATAGGGAGGTTTATGTGTGATAGAGTGTATCGTATCACGGGGTTTGGATGCACTAGTGAAGTTTGCACCAACTCTCAAGGTGAGAAAGGGCAATGCACGGTACCGAAGAGGCTAGCAAAGGTGGAAAGGTAAAAGTGCGTATAATCCATGGACTCAACATTAGTCAAAAGAACTCATATAATTATTGCAAAAATTTAGAAGTCATCAAAAACCAAGTACTACGCGCATGCTCCTAGGGGGATAGATTGGTAGGAAAAGACCATCGCTCGTCCCCGACAGCCACTCATAAGGATGCACAAGCCAGGTATACTTCATGTTTCAAATTTTTTACACAACTTTAACCATACGTGCATGCTACGGGACTTTCTAACTTCAACACAAGTATCTCTCAAATTCACAACTACTCAACTAGCATGTCTCTAATATCATCATCTTCATATCTCAAAACAATCATCAAGCATCAAACTTCTCTTAGCATTCAACATACTCATAAGAATTCTTACAAATCTTGTATGCTTAGCATATTAGGATTATTTAAGAAAATTACCATGCTATTTAATACTCTCAAAATAATATAAGTGAAGCATGAGAGACTAGCAATTTCTACAAAATATAACCACCGTCGTGCTCTAAAAGATATAAGTGATGCACTAGAGCAAATGACAAACTACTCCAAAAGATATAAGTGAAGATCAATGAGTAGTCGAATAATTGTGCAACTATGTGAAGACTCTCTAACATTTAATAATTTCAGATCTTGATAATTTATTCAAACAGCAAGCAAAGCTAAAGAAAACTACATTGCAAGGATAGCACAACTCATGTGAAGAAGCAAACACTTAGGCTCAACCGATACTAACCGATAGTTGTTGAAGAAGAAAGGTGGGATGCCTACCGGGGCTTCCCCAAGCTTAGATGCTTGAGACTTCTTGAAATATTATCTTGGGGTGCCTTGGGCATCCCCAAGCTTGAGCTTTTGTGTCTCCTTAATTTGTCTCATATCATGGTTTCTCTTTTTATCAAAAGCTTCATTCACAACAAACTCAACAAGAACTCGTGAGATAGGTTAGTATAAACCAATGCAAAACCTTATCATTTTCTACTGTAACAAATCACTAACATTATTATTCAACATTGCATACTAAAAGCCTCTTCATATTTAATACTCCTATCCTCAAATAGAATCATTAAACAGGCAAACATATGCAAACAATGCAACCATAACAGCAATATGTCAAAACAGTATAGTCTGCAAAGAATGCAAGATTCATCAAACTTCCCTAACTCCAAAAATTATGAACTAAAATTCCCACTGTAGTAAATTTATCAGAGCTCATTATGCAAATGCATTCAACATTATACCACTCTCTGACTTTTCTAGGTAATTTTTGCAACAGCGGTAAACTTTCTATTTTCCAAACAGCAAAATGTATACTAGCAAAATAAGCATGGCAAAGGCTATCCTTGACTTCTTTATTGAAACTAAAGATGCAAAACATTAGTCTAAATAACAGCAAGCTAATACTAACAAACGAAAATGACGCTCCAAGCAAAACACATATCTTGTGGTGAATAAAAATATAGCTCCAAGTAAAGTTACCAATGAACGAAGAGGAAAGAGGGGATGCCTTCCGGGGCATCCCCAAGCTTAGGCTCTTGGTTGTCCTTGAATATTACCTTGGGGTGCCTTGGGCATCCCCAAGCTTAGGCTCTTGCCACTCCTTATTCCATAGTCCATCGAATCTTTACCCAAAACTTGAAAACTTCACAACACAAAACTCAACAGGAAATCTTATAAGCTCCGTTAGTGAAACAAAACAAAACCACCACATTGGTACTGTAATTAACTCATTATAAATTCATATTGGTGTAATATCTACTGTAATCCAACTTATCTATGGTTCATACCCTCTGATACTACTCATAGATTCATCAAAATAAGAAAACAACACATAGAAAACAGAATCTGTCAAAAACAGAACAGTTTGTATTAATCTGTATCAAACGTATACTTATGGTACTCCAAACATCCTACCAAATTAGGAAGTCCTAAATAATTTGTGTACCAATCCAGAGCAAAAAGAATCAGATGAGACGCACGTTTCTGTGAATTAACATAACTAATTTACTGGGTGCAAAAGTTTCTGATTTTCAGCAGGATCAACACAACTATCACCGTAAGCCATCCTAAAGGTCTTACTTGGCACTTTATTGAAACAAAAGCTATAAAACATGATTACTACAGTAGTTTAATCATGTGAACACACAAAAACAGTAAGGATAAGTATTGGGTTGTCTCCCAACCAGCGCTTTTCTTTAATGCCTTTCTAGCTAGGCATGATGATGACAATGATGCTCACATAAAAGATAAGAATTGAAACATAACGGGAGCATCATGAAGCATATGACTAGCACTTTTAAGTATAACCCACTTCCTATGCATGGGATTTTGTGAGCAAACAACTTATGGGAACGATAATCAACTAGCATAGGAAGGTAAAACAAGCATAGCTTCAAAACTTGAAGCACATAGATAGGAAACTTGATATTATTGCAATTCCTACAAGCATATGTTCCTCCCTCATAATAATTTTCAGTAGCATCATGAATGAATTCAACAATGTAACCAAAACCTAAAGCATTCTTTTCATGATCTACTAGCATAGAAAATTTACTACTCTCCTCATAAGCAAAATTCTTCTCATGAATAGTAGTGGGAGCAAACTCAACAAAATATCTATCATATGATTTAAAATTAGGATCAAGATGACAGGTTTCATGGTTATCATTATTCTTTCAAGCATACGTGTCATCACAATAATCATCATAGATAGGAGGCATGATTTCATCATAGTAAATTTGCTCATCAAAGCTTGGGGGACAAAAAATATCATCTTCATCAAACATAGCTTCCCCAAGCTTGTGGCTTTGCATATCATTAGCATCATGGATATTCAAGGAATTCATACTAACAACATTGCAATCATGCTCATCATTCACATATTTCATGCCAAGCATTCTATGTAATTCTTCTTCTAGCACTTGAGCACAATTTTCCTTCCCATCATTTTCATGAAAGACATTAAAAAGATGAAGCATATAAGGCATCCTTAATTCCGTTTTTTTGTAGTTTTCTTTTATAAACTAAACTAGTGATAAAACAAGAAACAAAAGGATTCGATTGCAAGATCTAAAGATATACCTTCAAGTGCTAACCTCCCCGGCAACGGTGCCAGAAAAGAGCTTGATGTCTACTACACAACCTTCTTCTTGTAGACGTTGTTGGGCCTGCAAGTGCACAGGTTTGTAGGACAGTAGCAAATTTCCCTCAAGTGGATGACCTAAGGTTTATCAATCTGTAGGAGGCGTAGGATGAAGATGGTCTTTCTCAAACAACCCTGCAACCAAATAACAAAGAGTCTCTTGTGTCCCCAACACACCCAATAAAATGGTAAATTGTATAGGTGCACTAGTTCGGCGAAGAGATGGCGATACAAGTGCAATATGGATGGTAGATAAAGGTATTTGTAATCTGAAATAATAAAAACAGCAAGGTAACAAGTGATAAATGTGAGCGTAAATGTTATTGCAATGATAGGAAACAAGGCCTAGGGTTCATACTTTCACTAGTGCAAGTTCTCTCAACAATAATAACATAACTAGATCATATAACTATCCCTCAACATGCAATAAAGAGTCACTCCAAAGTCACTAATCGCGGAGAACAAACGAAGAGATTATGGTAGGGTACGAAACCACCTCAAAGTTATTCTTTCCAATCAATCCGCTGGGCTATTCCTATAAGTGTCACAAACAGCCCTAGAGTTCGTACTAGAATAACACCTTAAGATACAAATCAACCAAAACCCTAATGTCACCTAGATACTCCAATGTCACCTCAAATATCCGTGGGCATGATTATATGATATGCATCACACAATCTCAATTCATCTATTCAAACCAACACATAGAACCTCAAAGAGTGCTCCAAAGTTTCTACCAGAGAATCACGACGAAAACATGTGCCAACCCCTATGCATAGGTTCATGGGCGGAATCCGCAAGTTGATCACCAAAACATACATCAAGTGGCACATGATATCCCATTGTCACCATAGATAATCACGGCAAAACATACATCAAGTGTTCTCATAAAAGACTCAATCCGATAAGATAACTTCAAAGGGGAAACTCAATTCATCACAAGAGAGTAGAGGGGGAGAAACATCATAAGATCCAACTACAATAGCAAGCTCGAGATACATCAAGATCGTGCAATTGATGGAACACGAGAGAGAACACGAGAGAGAGAGAGATCAAACACATAGCTACTGGTACATACCCTCAGCCCCGAGGGTGAACTACTCCCTCCTCGTCATGGATAGCGCCGGGATGATGAAGATGGCCACCGGTGATGGGTTCTCCCTCCTGCAGGGCGCCGGAAAGGGCTCCCGAGAGGTTTTTGGTGGCTACAGAGGCTTGCGGGGGCGGAACTCCCGATCTATCTTCTGTTCAGGAAGTTTTAGGGTATGTAGGTATATATGGGTGCAGGGAGTACGTGGGTGGAGCTACGGGGGCCCCACAAGGCAAGGGGGCGCGCCCTAGGGGGGTGGGCGCGCCCCCCGCCCTCGTGAGCACCTCCCGTATCTTCTGACGTGGAGTCCAAGTCCATCAGGTGGGTTTCCTTCCAAAAATAACTTCTCCAGTTGATTTCGTTCCGTTTTGACTCCGTCTGATATTCCTTTTCCTCGAAACACTGAAATAGGCATAAAACAGCAAATCTGGGCTGGGCCTCCGGTTAATAGGTTAGTCCCAAAAATAATATAAAAGTGGGTATTAAAGCCCAATATTGCCTAAAACAGTAGATAATACAGCATGGAGCAATAAAAAATAATAGATACGTTGGAGACGTATCAGTGTCCATTACCAAAATCGGTCCCACCGAGTTTGTCTAATCGGTCTCACCGAGATTACGTTATGCCCTAACCCTAATCAGATCGGTTCTACCGAGTTGCATGTCGGTCCCACCGAAAATCCTAACGGTCACATTATTTGCTGAATCGGTCCAACCGAGTTTAACGATTCGGTCCCACCGAGATTGGTAAGTTGTGTGTAACGGTTAGATTTTTTGTGGAGGCTATAGACCCCTCAACCCACTCTTCATTCGTGGAGAGAGCCATCCGAACATGCATACACTTCCAACCTACATTTTCTGAGAGAGAACCACCTACACTTGTGTTGAGGCCAAGATATTCCATTCCTACCATATGAATCTTGATCTCTAGCCTTCCCCAAGTTGCTTTCCACTCAAATCGTCTTTCCACCAAATCCAAATCCTGTGAGAGAGAGTTGAGTGTTGGGGAGACTATCATTTGAAGCACAAGAGCAAGGAGTTCATCATCAACACACCATTTGTTACTTCTTAGAGAGTGGTGTTTCCTAGATTGGATAGGTGTCACTTGGGAGCCTCCTACAAGATTGTGGAGTTGAACCAAGGAGTTTGTAAGGGCAACGAGATCGCCTACTTCATGAAGATCTACCCTAGTGAGGCAAGTCCTTCATGGGCGACGGCCATGGTGGGATAGACAAGGTTGCTTATTCGTGGACCCTTGTAACGCCACGGATTCGATCCGCCAGGTGTCCGCCAGTTATTCGCCGTCGTTGCCATGTCATTTGCTTGTGTGTTGCACTTTGCCATGTCATCATATGAATTTCGTATCATGTCATCATGTGCATTTCATTTTGCATATGTGTTCGTCTCATGCATCCGAGAATTTTCCACGTTGTCCGTTTTGCGATCCGGCACTCCTATGTCCTCCGGTGTCCTCCTTTTGTCTCTTGTTGTGAGTGGGTGTTAAACGTTCTCGGAATGGACCGAGTCTTGCCAAGCGGCCTTGGTGTAGCACCGGTAGACCGCCTGTCAAGTTTCGTGCCATTTGGAGGTCGTTTGATACTCCAACGGTTAACCGGGTAACCGTAAAAGCCTCTTTTGTGTGCAGCCCAACACCCCTTCCCAAGTGGCCCAAAACCCATCTAAGTCTCTTCCTTGCTCTCGGCCATTCGATCACGATCGCGTGGCCGAAAACCGCTCGTCATTTGGACTCTCCTAGCTCCCTCTACCTATAAATAAGCCCCTCCCCCCCGAAATTCGCGGATCAATCCCTGTCCAAACCCTAACCTAGGCCCTCTCCGCAGCCGGACATGTCTGATCTCCCCCGGACGCGTCCGCTCCGCCACCCTCCGCCAACCGGCGTCCGCCACGTGGCTCCGCCGCCGTCCCCGCGTCACGGCCCGTCGGGGCCCGGATCGGACCCTCCCGGCCCGCATGCCCGTCCCCGCCGCCTGGCCCGCTCGGCCGCGTGCCCCGCCGCCTCGCTCGTCGGCGCTCCGTCGCCGCCGGCCTCCGCCGACGCCTTCATCCCGACTCGCCGGCGCCGCCCCGCGGCCTCCCGCTCGTCGCGCCGCCCGGAGCCCCTCGCCGGCCGCCGCCTCCTCGCGTCCCACGCCCGGGGCCTCGTGGATTGTCCTTGCTGCCGCATGGGACGCCGATCCCCGCCGCCCTCGCCGCCTTCCTCCGCCGGCCGATGTGCCACCTCGCCGGAGAAGCTTGCCGGTGCCGCCGTCGTCGCCGGATTTGGCCAGGTGGACCAGATCCACCACCTCAGCCATCCAAACGCCCTCGTCCCTGTCCTGTACCGCGCCGTCCCGGATCCCTCCGTCCCGTTGACTTTTCCAGGGGGTATAATTTCTGCTGTCCCGAATATTTGCACATTATCATGCCATGTTCATCGCATCATAACTCCGTGCATACTGATCCGTTTCGTGCGTGTAATATATCAAATTGCTCGCCTCGACGAGTACTTCATTTCATTCTATTGAATCATTTTCATTTGAGCTCATCTTGATGCCCAAAATGCTGTTGGAAGAGTGCATATTGCTGTTAATCTGCTAAAACTGTTATAACATGCTCATTTGTCATTTTTGCCATGTTTGATGTGTGCATCCTATGAGGTTGATGTCTACATGTGTTTTGATCTATGTCATGCCATCTTTACAGAGGTGCAATCCATGTATTTTTGTGAGTTGTGTGCTGAGTGCATCGAGCTTGTTAAGTAGGGTACTTGTTGTTGCTGTTTTCCTGACAGATTCTGTTATATTTTGTTGCTATGTAAACCTGCTGCTACAAGTCATTTCGTGCATTATTCTGGAGATGTTCACTAAGGATGTTTTGTTATACATGTTATGCTCTATCCATTCATGCTCCTGGTTGCAATTATAGACTACTGTAGCTTGTTGTTATCTTGCTCCAAAGTTGCTAAATGATGTTGATGTCAGCATGTTAACATGAAGTTCAGTTTTGGCCATGTGCTTTTCTAGTGATCCATGCTCCCTATGAACTTGCTCTTGCCATGCTTAGCTTCATAAACATGTCTTCTTACTGTTGGTTTCCTTTCCATGTCAAGTATTGCTCTGTGGTGAGTGGTTCAAGCTCACCAACATGCCTACTTATTGTTGTTCCTGCCATGTATGAATCTGTAATATAACTTGCCATGTTTACATGGGTGCCATCATATTTTCTATGCCTTTTTGGCTCATGGTCAGTAAGGGACTTTTGATCTATGTAATTAGTATATTCATGCCATGCCTTTGTTTGCCATGATAAGTTCCTGTAACATGTTGTTTGATATCTCTAGACATTGCAACCTGATGTTATGTCCTGATAAGTTTGAAACTGTTATTATTTGCAATCTTTCCATGTGTGTTTGAGCATGTTCTATTGATTTCTGGAGATAGCTTAGTGTTCATGTTTTGTCATGCTTTACCTGTACTTCATGCCCATGCCTTTTGTTCTTATGTTGGGGTGCTGTAGCTTGTTGTTTTGATGCTTGTAAGATGCCTAGTTGCTGTTATGGACAGATTGTTGCTATGACTTGTATAGAGTGTGTGTGTTGAACCGTTGCTCCGTTTTGAGTGTGCTCTATATGAAACTTGCTTGATTTTGCATGTAGTATCATATTATCATGTTGCATCCTTGTTTTGAGGTGTTTGCTTGATGTTTGAGTGCCTTTTGCATCAATGCCATGCTTAACTTGTTTTGCTCATATCTTCTAGGCCGTAGCTCCAAATCTAATGAACTTTATATGTAACTTGACTAGAATCTCGTGTAGATCATCTTGGTGCATCTTAAGTTGCTGTTTAACAACTTGAACATAAGGTTTATTCAGATCTGGACCAATTTCGAAATTTGCATATGAGGACTTACCGGAATTGTTATATGTTGCTTCCGGCCTCATTTAAACTTGCCTTGATGTGTTGTTCTTGTTTGCATCATCTCTTGCCATGAGTAGCTTCATGTAGCCTTGTCATGCATCGTGCTTGGTTGTGCATCATGTCTTTCCTATGTGTGGTGTGTTTACCATGTTGTGTGCTTCTTCTTGATAGTTCCCGTTTCTTTGCGATCGTGAGGATTCGTTCGTCTACGCTTGGTTCGTCGTCGTGGCTTCATCTTCTTCATGGACTCGTTCTTCTTCCTTGCGGGATTTCAGGCAAGATGACCGCTACCTTGGATCTCACTACTATCATTGCTATGCTAGTTGCTTCGTTCTTTCGCTATGCTGCGCTTCCTATAACTTGTTCTTCAAGCCTCCCAAATTGCCATGAACCTCTAACCTTTGACACCTTTCCTAGCAAACCATTGTATGGCTATGTTACCGCTTTGCTCAGCCCCTCTTATAGCATTGTTAGTTGCAGGTGAAGTTGAAGATTGCTCCATGGTGGACAGGATTTTGTTGGGATATCACAATATCTCTTATTTAATTAATGCATCTATATACTTGGTAAAGGGTGGAAGGCTCGGCCTTATGCCTCGTGTTTTGTTCCACTCTTGCCGCCCTAGTTTCCGTCATACCGGTGTTATGTTCCCGGATTTTGCGTTCCTTACGCGGTCGGGTGATTTATGGGACCCCCTTGACAGTTCGCTTTGAATAAAACTCCTCCAGCAAGGCCCAACCTTGGTTTTACCATTTGCCTCACCACCACCTATACCTTTCCCTTGGGTCGGCCAACCCGAGGGTCATCTTTATTTTAGCCCCCCCGGGCCAGTGCTTGTCTAAGTGTTGGTCCGAACTGAGCTGCCTGCGGGGCCACCTCGGGGAAACTCGAAGTCTGGTTTTACTCGTAGCTAGTCTCATCCGGTGTTGCCCTGAGAACGATATATGTGCAGATCCTATCGGGATTGTCGGCGCATCGGGCGGCTTTGCTGGACTTGTTTTACCATTGTCGAAATGTCTTGTAAACCGGGATTCCGAGACTGATCGGGTCTTCCTGGGAGAAGGAATATCCTTCGTTCATCGCGAGAGCTTATCATGGGCTAAGTTCGGACACCCCTGCAGGGTTTAAACTTTCGAGAGCCGTGCCTGCGGTTATGTGGCAGATGGGAATTTGTTAATGTCCGGTTGTAGATAACTTGACACCAGATCCGAATTAAAACACATCAACCGCGTGTGTAGCCGTGATGGTCTCTTCTCGGCAGAGTCCGGGAAGTGAACACGGTTTCTGTGTTATGTTTGACGTAAGTAGGAGTTCAGGATCACCTCTTGATCATTGCTAGTTGACGACCGTTCCGCTTGTTCTCTTCTGGCTCCCATTTGCGTATGTTAGCCACCATACTTGCGTAGTCGCTGCTGCAACCTCACCACTTTACCCCTTCCTTTCCCATTAAGCTTTGCTAGTCTTGATACCCATGGTAATGGGATTGCTGAGTCCTCGTGGCTCACAAATTACAACAACAACAGTTGCAGGTACAAGTTTTGCGACGATCATGATGCGAGAGCGATGTTTACTTGTTTTGGAGTTCTTCTTCTGCTTCTTCTTCGATCAGGGGATAGGTTCCAGGTCGGTAGCCTGGGCTAGCAGGGTGGATGTCGTTTGAGCTTCTGTTTGTGTTTCATCCGTTGTCGGATGTTGCTCTTATGTATGATGTATTGTTGTATTCATGTGGCATTGTATGTCTTATGTATGTATCCCCATCTATTATGTAATGTAGATGTAATGATATCCACCTTGCAAAAGCGTCTTCAAGATGCGCTTCTATCCTTGGTGGGACCTTCGAGTTCCTTTAGGATAGGGTCGCATCTTGGGCGTGACAAGTTGGTATCAGAGCCTCGACCGACCCTAGGAGCCCCCATTGATTGATCGTGTAGTTTGGTCGTTGTCGAGTCTAGAAGAAAACTGTTTTCAGAGTCTAGTTATATCGGAGAGTAGGAATTCTTTTTACTCCTCAGCCCCTTCGTCGCTCTGGTGAGGAATCTTGACGTAGGTGTTTTGAATTACTCCTCTTCCCATTCAAATTTTTCTTTAGGTTCACGCAGTTGGTTTTCCGATTGTTGGCTCTCAGCTCTTTTCATCCGGTGCATTTCTCGTCAAGTTGACTCGAGCCTCTTCATCTTTGAGTTCAATCCTCAGTTGTTTTCTTTTCCCACCCACCCACCCTTTTTCTCCTCGGAACCGGAGTCCGTAATCGAGTATCCATCCTACTCGTGCGAAGTCTTTGCTTTCTTTCCTCAATTATTTCAACCGGTGTTTTCTCTTCAAGTTATTGAGTGGTTTTCCCGTCCCAGTTGCCTTTGTTTTTCCCACCCCTCCCACCCTCTTCTTCCCGGAGCTTGAGTCTCTTTCGAGAAATCAATTTCATTCGTGTGAAGCCTCTTCAGTCTTCCCTCAATTATTTCAACCGGTGAATTCTCGTCTCGTTCGTCACTCTTCACCCCTTTCTTTTTCCGGTGCACTCAATTCAACTTTTTCGAATTGATCACATTCTTTTCCTTGGATCAAGTGTTCTCCTTGCTCGTTCGCCTCTCGCTAGTTTATCCTTCCGGAGTGCTCAAGACAACTCAGGAGATTTGTCTGTGTTTGAATTAATTCGAGGTTATCACCTCATTCAATTATTTCAGTTGTTCCGGTGCATCATCTATCTGTTCGACAATCCTTTCCAACGGTGTTTTTCTCTTAGCGGGCCCTAACCCACAGGTCTTTTCCCAGGATCTTACCTGACTCTTCTAATTATTCTGGAGCCATTCCTATTTCTTTTCAAGTCTGACGTAAGTATGATTTCATCAGTCAGATGCTTTTCTAAGATTGATTTCAAATCATTTTCATTGTTGGCTCAACCTCTTTGCTTTTCATTCTTCTAGAGTACCTTAGTAATTTTGGTGTTGTTTTCCGTCACCATTTGAAGACCGCAGAAGAAGATTTCTCTTAAATCTTGTCCGTTCTCCCGGAGATTCGCGGTGCTAGCTCGATGTTATCCTATCAAATTGTTTCAAGTCATGCAAATTCTTTTCATCCATCCGGAGTATATCAGAAGTTGTTTTCCCGTTTCTTTTCACCGGAGGCCATCATTCCAGTTATCGTTCTCTATTTATCCCGGTTCTTCGTCAAGTGTTCTTTAATCAGCTCGTTATCTCTTTATTCTTTTGCATCCAAATCCCCTCTAGCGTATTGGTTCTTCTAACTCTCCCCGGTGATTCATTCTCTTTCATCAGTCATTTCCGAATTCTAATGGTGGTTATTTCAGATTCTTTTTCTTTGATTATCATATTAATCCATTCGTTCTTTCCAATCCTACCGGTGGTTCATGAAGACCTTCTCAAGTTTGCGATATGTCACTTCTTAATCCTTTTCAAGAAGAATAAGTAGTATGAAAAATCCATTGCTTGTCATCAATGTAATTTGATGAAGGATAAGCATACAATAAATCTTATTCTTATTTCACCCAAGTGATTAATCATCCTTTTCCTCCGGAGTTTGTTCTGGAGGAATAAATTCTATTTGCTAGTGTTTTCATCTTTTCTTTTCCGGAGTTCAAATTCCTCGACCATCTTGTCGGAACCTCCATCTAAATCATCGCAAGGCTCATCTTATTTTTTCATCCATTATTCTATCTCATCATCCTTTTGTCACCGGAGTTCTTCATGGTGGTCCTTCATGATTTAATTCATTCTTCACGAATTCATCAAGATCTTGTTGGTGGAGTTCAAGTATCTTTTCTTCTTACATCTCAAAGTGCAATCAATTCTCCGTATTCTTTTGAAATGGAGTTTTGCATTTCTTCGTTCTTCTCAGCTATCCAATCATTTTCGTTTGTGGTCGGAGATCACCTCATAATTTTGAGATGTTATCTATAAGTCCACAACAAGCTTATTCTTTTGTTGATTGATTTTCTCAACAACTCCGTTCAACCTTTCTTCTAAAGATGCTTTCAATTTCATTCGTGGCACAAGTTGTCATTATCTTCTCCGTTCTTTTCATTCAACTCTTTCAATTCTTTCCGGAGGTTTTGTGTCACGTCTTCATCAACTATCATGCCATCCTCTCAAGTGCATGTTCTATTCTTTCCATGTTCAGCCAAAGTGCTGCCTAAATCCTTTCAGTTTTATTCGTTTCTTATCTTGTTCTAACCGGAGTGGTTTCATAGTCTATCTGATTCCGTGAGCTTTCGATTCTCGACATTCTCGTCGTTCCTCTCTTCTTCTCGAGTGCTCTCGATTCTTTGCTTCTTCTCTTGAGTTCTTGTTTCACCTCATCCCTTTTCCCCTCCGTCTCGGTCTTAAGATCTCGGGACGAGATCTCTTGTTAGTGGAGGAGTGTTGTAATGCCCCGGATTCGATCCGCCAGGTGTTCGCTAGTTATTCGCCGTTGTTGCCATGTCATTTGCTTGCGTGTTGCACTTTGCCATGTCATCATATGCATTTCGTATCATGTCATCATGTGCATTTCATTTTGCATACGTGTTCGTCTCATGCATCCGAGCATTTTCCCCGTTGTCCGTTTTGCGATCCGGCACTCCTATGTCCTCCGGTGTCCTCCTTTTGTCTCTTGTTGTGAGTGGGTGTTAAACGTTCTCGGAATGGACCGAGTCTTGCCAAGCGGCCTTGGTGTAGCACCGGTAGACCGCCTGTCAACTTTCATTCCATTTGGAGGTCGTTTGATACTCCAACGGTTAACCGGGTAACCGTCAAAGCCTCTTTTGTGTGCAGCCCAACACCCCTTCCAAAGTGGCCCAAAACCCATCTAAGTCTCTTCCATGCTCTCGGTCGTTCGATCACGATCGCGTGGCCAAAAACCGCTCCTCATTTGGACTCTCCTAGCTCCCTGTACCTATAAATAAGCCCCTCCCCCCCGAAATTCGCGGATCAATCCCTGTCCAAGCCCTAACCTAGGCCCTCTCCGCAGCCGGACATGTCCAATCTCCCCCGGACGCGTCCGCTCCGCCGCCCTCCGCCAACCGGCGTCCGCCACGTCGCTCCGCTGCCGTCCCCGCGCCGCGGCCCGCCGGGGCCCGGATCGGACCCTCCCGGCCCGCGTGCCCGTCCCCGCCGCCTGGCCCGCTCGGCCGCGCGCCCCGCCGCCTCGCTCGCCGGCGCTCCGTCGCCGCCGGCCTCCGCCGACGCCTCCGTCTCGACTCGCCGGCGCCGCCCTCGGCCTCCCGCTCGTCGCGCCGCCCGGAGCCCCTTGTCGGCCGCCACCTCCTTGCATCCCGCGCCCGGGGCCTCGTGGATTCTCCCCGCCGCCCTCGCCGCCTTCCTCCGCCGGCCGGTGCGCCACCTCGCCGAAGAAGCTTGCCGGCGCCGCCGTCGTCGCCGGATTTGGTCAGGTGGACCAGATCCACCACCTCAGCCATCCAAACGCCCTCGTCCCCATCCGGTACTGCGCCATCCCAGATCCCTCCGTCCCGTTGACTTTTCCAGAGGGTATAATTTCTGCCGTCCCGAATATTTGCACATTATCATGCCATGTTCATCGCATCATAACTCCATGCATACTGCCCTGTTTCGTGCGTGTAATATATCAAATTGTTCGCCTCGACGAGTACTTCATTTCATTCTATTGAATCATTTTCATTTGAGCTCATCTTGATGCCCGAAATGCTGTTGGAAGAGTGCATATTGCTGTTAATCTGCTAAAACTGTTATAACATGCTCATTTGTCATTTTTGCCATGTTTGATGTGTGCATCCTATGAGGTTGATGTCTACATGTGTTTTGATCTATGTCATGCCATCTTTCCAGAGGTGCAATCCATGTATTTTTGTGAGTTGTGTGCTGAGTGCATCGAGCTTGTTAAGTAGGGTACTTGTTGTTCCTGTTTTCCTGACAGATTCTGTTATATTTTGTTACTATGTAAACCTGCTGCTACAAGTCATTTCGTGCATTATTCTGGAGATGTTCACTAAGGATGTTTTGTTATACATGTTATGCTCTATCTATTCATACCCCTGGTTGCATTTATAGACTACTTTAGCTTGTTGTTATCTTGCTCCAAAGATGCTAAATGATGTTGTTGTCAGCCTGTTAACATGAAGTTCAGTTTTGGCCATGTGCTTTTCTAGTGATCCATGCTCCCTATGAACTTGCTCTTGCCATGCTTAGCTTCACAAACATGTCTTATTACTGTTGGTTTCCTTGCCATGTCAAGTATTGCTCTGTGGTGAGTGGTTCAAGCTCACCAACATGCCTACTTATTGTTGTTCCTGCCATGTATGAATCTGTAATATAACTTGCCATGTTTACATGGGTGTCATCATATTTTCTATGCCTTTTTGGCTCATGGTCAGTAAGGGACTTTTGATCTATGCAATTAGTAGATTCATGACATGCCTTTGTTTGCCATGATAAGTTCCTGTAACATGTTGTTTGATATCTCTAGACATTGCAACCTGATGTTATTTCCTCATAAGTCTGAAACTGTTATTATTTGCAATCTTTCCATGTGTGTTTGAGCATGTTCTAGTGATTTTTGGAGATAGCTTAGTGTTCATGTTTTGTCATGCTTTACCTGTACTTCATGCCCATGTCTTTTGTTCTTATGTTGGGGTGCTGTAGCTTGTTGTTTTGATGCTTGTAAGATGCCTAGTTGCTGTTATGGACAGATTGTTGCTATGACTTGTATAGAGTGTGTGTGTTGAACCGTTGCTCCGTTTTGAGTGTGCTCTATATGAAACTTTCTTGATTTTGCATGTAGTATCATATTATCATGTTGCATCCTTATTTTGAGGTGTTTTCTTGATGTTTGAGTGCCTTTTGCATCAATGCCATGCTTAACTTGTTTTGCTCATATCTTCTAGGCCGTAGCTCCAAATCTAATGAACTTTATATGTAACTTGACTAGAATCTCGTGTAGATCATCTTGGTGCATCTTAAGTTGCTGTTTAACAACTTGAACATAAGGTTTATTCAGATCTGGACCAATTTCGAAATTTGCATATGAGGACTTACCGGAATTGTTATATGTTGTTTCCGGCCTCATTTAAATTTGCCTTGATGTGTTGTTCTTGTTTGCATCATCTCTTGCCATGAGTAGCTTCATGTAGCCTTGTCATGCATCGTGCTTGGTTGTGC
This sequence comes from Triticum timopheevii, assembly GCA_963921465.1. Taxonomy (NCBI): domain Eukaryota; kingdom Viridiplantae; phylum Streptophyta; class Magnoliopsida; order Poales; family Poaceae; genus Triticum; species Triticum timopheevii. The sequence continues at coordinate 185,185,612 of OY997264.1, read as the reverse complement.
ATCATGTCTTGCCTATGTGTGGTGTGTTTACCATGTTGTGTGCTTCTTCTCGATAGTTCCCGTTTCGTTGCGATCGTGAGGATTCGTTCGTCTACGCTTGGTTCGTCGTCGTGGCTTCATCTTCTTCATTGACTCGTTCTTCTTCCTTGCGGGATTTCAGGCAAGATGACCGCTACCTTGGATCTCACTACTATCATTGCTATGCTAGTTGCTTCGTTCTTTCGCTATGCTGCGCTTCCTATAACTTGTTCTTCAAGCCTCCCAAATTGCCATGAACCTCTAACCTTTGACACCTTTCCTAGCAAACCATTGTATGGCTATGTTACCACTTTGCTCAGCCTCTCTTATAGTGTTGTTAGTTGAAGGTATAGTTGAAGATTGCTCCATGGTGGACAGGATTTTGTTGGGATATCACAATATCTCTTATTTAATTAATGCATCTATATACTTGGTAAAGGGTGGAAGGCTCGGCCTTATGCCTCGTGTTTTGTTCCACTCTTGCCGCCCTAGTTTCCATCATACCGGTGTTATGTTCCTGGATTTTGCGTTCCTTACGCGGTCGGGTGATTTATGGGACCCCCTTGACAGTTTGCTTTGAATAAAACTCCTCCAGCAAGGCCCAACCTTGGTTTTACCATTTGCCTCACCACCACCTATACCTTTCCCTTGGGTCGGCCAAACCGAGGGTCATCTTTATTTTAGCCCCCCCCCCCCCCCCCCGGGGCCAGTGCTTGTCTAAGTGTTGGTCCGAACTGAGCTGTCTGCGGGGCCACCTCGGGGAAACTCGAAGTCTGGTTTTACTCGTAGCTAGTCTCATCCGATGTTGCCCTGAGAATGAGATATGTCCAGCTCCTATCGGGATTGTCGGCGCATCGGGCGGCTTTGCTGGACTTGTTTTACCATTGTCGAAATGTCTTGTAAACCGGGATTCCGAGACTGATCGGGTCTTCCTGGGAGAAGGAATATCCTTCGTTGATCGCGAGAGCTTATCATGGGCTAAGTTGGGACACCCCTGCAGGGTTTAAACTTTCAAGAGCCGTGCCCGCGGTTATGTGGCAGATGGGAATTTGTTAATGTACGGTTGTAGATAACTTGACACCAGATCCGAATTAAAACGCATCAATGGCGTGTGTAGCCGTGATGGTCTCTTCTCGGTGGAGCGCGGGAAGTGAACACGGTTTCTGTGTTATGTTTGACGTAAGTAGGAGTTCAGGATCACCTCTTGATCATTGCTAGTTGACGAACGTTCCGCTTTTTCTCTTCTCGCTCTCATTTGCATATGTTAGCCACCATACTTGCTTAGTCGCTGCTGCAACCTCACCACTTTACCCCTTCCTTTCCCATTAAGCTTTGCTAGTCTTGATACCCATGGTAATGGGATTGCTGAGTCCTCGTGGCTCACAGATTACTACAACAACAGTTGCAGGTACATGTTTTGCGATGATCATGACGCGAGAGTGATGTTTACTTGTTTTGGAGTTCTTCTTCTGCTTCTTCTTCGATCAGGGGATAGGTTCCAGGTCAGCAGCCTGGGCTAGCAGGGTGGATGTCGTTTGAGCTTCTGTTTGTGTTTCATCCATTGTCGGATGTTGCTCTTATGTATGATGTATTGTTGTATTCATGTGGCATTGTATGTCTTATGTATGTATCCCCATCTATTATGTAATGTAGATGTAATGATATCCACCTTGCAAAAGCGTCTTCAAGATGCGCTTCTATCCTTGGTGGGACCTTCGAGTTCCTTTAGGATAGGGTCGCATCTTGGGCGTGACAACCCTTCGTGGGTGGAGCCCTCCGTGGACTCGCGCAACCGTTACCCTTCGTGGGTTGAAGTCTCCACCAACGAGGGTGTACGATAGCACCACCTATCGGAGCCACGACAAAAACATCTGTGTCTCTTATTGCGTTTGCACTCTCCAAACTCCTCCCTTTACATTCTTGCAAGTTGCATGCTTTACTTTCCGCTGCTCATATACTCTGTGCATGCTTGCTTGAATTGTGTTATGATTGCTTGACTTGTGCTATGTTGCTAAAATCTGCCAAGAACTAAAATTGGGAAAAGGATAGACTTTTATTTGGTCAAGTAGTCTAATCACCCCCACTCTAGACATACTTTCGATCCTACAAGTGGTATCAGAGCTTTGGTCTCCATTTGCTTTGATTTCCATAGCTTTTGGTAGTCATAGCCTTGGTTTCACAACCTAGGAGAGTATGGCCTCTAGTGAGGGAAATTACCACCGTAGAGGTCCTTACTTTGATGGTACTAATTTTGCTAGTTGGAAGTATAAGATGAAAATGCATATTCTTGGACATAACCCCGCCGTTTGGGCTATTGTGTGTATTGCCTTGCAAGGTGAATTCTTTGATGGGAGAGAACCAAACCATGAAGCTACCGCGAAAGAGTTGAAGATGCTACAATACAACGCTCAAGCTTGTGATATCCTCTTCTACGGATTGTGCCCCGAAGAATTCAACAAAATCAGCCGTCTTGAGAATGCAAGGAAATTTGGGATACTTTGATTGATATGCACGAAGGTACCGACTCCGTCAAGGAATCCAAGTTGGATGTGCTTCAAAGTCAGCTTGACAAGTTCAAAATGAAAGATGGTGAAGGCGTCGCTGAAATGTACTCTAGGCTTGCTCTTATCACAAATGAGATTGCCGACTTAGGAAGTGAAGAGATGACCGACAAATTCATCATCAAGAAGATCCTAAGAGCTTTGGACAGAAAATATGATACTGTGTGCACATTGATCCAAATGATGCCCAATTACAAAGATCTCAAGCCAACGAAAGTCATGGGAAGAATTGTTGCTCATGAGATGTCACTCAAGGATAAGGAGGAGCTCCACAACAAGTCAAGTGGTGCTTACAAAGCCTCATGTGAAGCTCCCACATCATCAAGTGAGAAACAAACCTTCAATGAAGAATTAAGACTAATGGTGAAGAACTTCAACAAGTTCTACGAGAGTAGAAGCAAGGAAAGAACTTCCAAATCAAGGTCCTACAATGACAAAAGATCTTCTAGTCGTGAGCGTAATTGCTACAATTGTGGAAGACCCGGACACTATTCCAATGAGTGTACGGCACCCTACAAAAGAAGAGAAGATTCTCCAAAAATAAGAAGTAGAAGAGAAGAATCACCATCAAGAGAAAGAACGAGTAGAGATGATCGTTATGAACGAAGAACATCCCGGAGAAGCAAGGATTCGGAAAGGAAGGACAAGTCATCAAGGAGCTACACAAAACAAAGACATCAAGCTCATGTTGGTGAATGGGTATCCGACTCCGACTCCGACAATCACTCCGAGAGAAGTTATCACTCCGAATCCGAATATACTCAAGATGAAGGTGTTGCCGGTCTAGCACTTGTATCAACCAACTCCTACGACATATTTGATTCACCAAATGAAGGACTTGGAAGATGCTTCATGGCTAAAGGCCCAAAGGTATCACACCCCGAGTATGTTGCTTTTAGTAGTGATGAAGCTGACTTGTTAGGTGATGATGATTTACTTGTTGACAACTCTAATGCTGAATACTATGATGAAACATCAACTAATCATGCTAATAAAGATAAAACGAATGCCAATGATAAGGAGAAGATTGAGCTCCTAACTAAAGAACTAAACACTCTTAAGTTAGCTCATGAAACTATCTTAGGAGATCATCGAGAACTTTTAAGGACTCACGAGAAGTTACGCTTTGAAAAGCTTAATCTTGAGCAAAAGCATGAGTTCTTAAAGGCAATAAATGATGATCTTCGCAAGAAAAGTTCTTCTTACATTGCCAAGCATTTACTCTTGTCTACTTACATGCCACAAGTCAAGTCTAGTAACAAGAACAAGAAAGATTCTTCCTCTAGTAGTAACAATAATCATGCTAATCCAATGTTGTTGCTTCTAGTAGTTCTCTTGATTCCACTAATGATTCTCTTAGCCAAGTTACACTTGAGCAAGAAAATAGCTTATTGAAGGGAATTATAGAGAAAGATGTTTCCAAGAGCCTTGTCGGGAGTAAGCAATTTGAGGAAATTGTACGCAAGCAAGGAAGGCACCGGACGAACCAAGGTGTTGGTTTTGAACGAAAGTTCAATGCCAATGGAGTTGAGTGGGAAGAAGATCAATACCACAAGACGAAGTTTGTTCCTCAACAAGATAAGTATGATCCTACTTGTTTCAAAGGGACACAAACTCAACATGATCTTCCACCACAAGACCACAAGCAAAAAGGCAAGGATAAGCTTCAAGAGCAGATTGATGCATTTGAGGAATCTCCTGAGGCCTTGGTCAAGTGGTTCCCAAGACTACATCAAATTCTACTTCATTGAGTACAACTACAACTCCAAGGATTCCCATCAAGATGATGTGGATCCCGAAGAAGAAGAACTAGAGAGTTCTTGAGGGTGACTCCGCCAACATACCTCACTCTTATCATTTTGGCAAGGACAAGTGCAATCAACTTCCACATCTTGCACTAGTTCAAGGAGTCACAAACCCTCTTGTTGGTAAGACAAGGGACAAGGTAACCCAATGCTTTCATGGACATCATCTTGTGTGTGTGTGCATCACTCTATATCTATGGATATCCTTGTTTGTTCCTTGTGGGACTAACCCGTGTAGGTATTGAAAGTGCAACTTACTCCAAAAGGATTGCTCCAAATGATCTACATCAACATTGAGCATCCACATCTTTAACACCTACATCAAGTCATCATCGACAAAACCCAAGGTTAGTTCATCCCTCTTAGGGGGGATCTCACATCTAGGGGAGCTTTACTCTAAGAATTGAGCCAAAGCAAATCTAATGGTGTGAACACAACAATGCTTTATGTAAAAGTGGTAACCCCACTTGTGCTTAAACGATGAGTATGACCTATGATCGAATGTTCTCATTTGACTCCTAAGTCAATATACTCATATATAGATGACCTAGTCATCGCCAATTGCTTGATAGATGCTAGAAGTGTTTGTGCATGCATTGCCACATATTTCATTTGCCATTTTATTGTGTGAGAATGTTGGTTGCATAATTTACTCATTCGAGGACATCCACTTGTAGCTTTGACTGTTTGGTTTCTTTTCTTTTGCCAAGTGGATGGACAAGAATGCCTAAGAACCTTCTCTAGCAATCTATGCTTTTCTTGTCTCAAACTCTATTCATGCTATATCACAAATTTTGATCAAGTCATATTCGAACCACTCTATGTGAGGAGCACTCAGAGTCCCCGATTCGTCATAGACTTAAACTTAAAAAACCTCTTTGTGCGTTTCGGTCTGACTGATTCATCCATTTCGGTCATACCGAGATCACTAAGTTGATCTAGGTTTTCAATCTCAGTGCAACCGATTTGAACTTTTCGGTCACACCGAGTTGCTGTAACTGCTTGCAGTTATGCATCTCGGTGCCACCGAGTTGTTCCACTCGGTCACAGTGATAGGGTCAGGCTATATATACCCCCGGGCCAAAATTTGGAAACCTTTCCGAACCTCTTCGCCTGCGCACATCCTGCTCTTCCTCCTCGGGTCAACGGATCGTACTCCTCGTCACCAGCGACCTCCAGCCGCTGGTCTCCGCTGCCGTCAACGGGACTCTGCTCGGCCCTTGCCGCCGTAGCAGGTCCATCGCCGCATTAGGGTATGGATTTGAATCTTTGTGCTATTCCTAACTCCGATTCCTAGCACATTGCATTGCCATGTATCTTGCCACGTTTGAAATCACTCTATCCAGCGAAATCACTCCGTAGATTAGTTTTGGATTGAAAATTTAGGGTTAGGTTTCCGCCGAACTCATCTCGGACCGACCGAGTTGTAGAAATCGGTCCCACCGATTTGGTTTAGGCCATTGCACATGTAATTCTCGGTCTGACTGAGAATTGCAAATCGGTGTGACCGAGTTCGATTCTTTGTGAAACCTTAGCAGTCTCGGTGCCACCAAACTATGACTCGGTCTGACCGAGTTCACTAGTTTAGGTTCCAAAAGCTGCTTCGGTATCACCGAGTTTACAAATCAGAAGCTCCGAAATGCTTTCTGTGGAAAACTAAAACTAAGTTTTTGACTCAATTTTTTGCAAAAACCTCTGTGCTTGTGATGCTCATCTACTCTACCTCATCTACATCTATTCACAGGGTCTGTTGTTAGAGCTTGCATCATGTCAGATCAGAGTGACAGTCAGAACAAGTCTGAGGAGCAAGTTCACATGAGTGAGGGCACTAGTCCCTCCAGCAGTTATGATGATGGCAGCAGGAGCACACCCAGCAACTTGCCAAAGGCAGCCACCAGGACCAGAAAGAAGAAGACCTCAGATTCTGAAGATGAGGACTATGTGGCTGTTGAGGATGAGGCCACCTCAAAGAAGAAATTCTGAAGAAGGAATATGGCACAACTGCTACCACTAAGCCAGGAATGCAAAAGAAGGCACCTGCAAGGAGAATTCCCACTTCCAAACATAGGAAGGTTGCCATTGGCGAAACCATGAAGTTCACCATTGAGTCTGAAGATGAAGCTGCTGGCCAAGACAAGAAGAAGAGAGTCAGAACCACCACTGCCAAAGTACTTGCCAAGCCCTCTATGAGGAGAGACTCTGAAGATGAAGAGGAAGAGGTTGCTGCACCAGCACCTAAAGCTCCAAAGCTGATGGGAGATGCTATAAGGTCAGGGGCTGCTCCATCTAAGCCCAAAGATGCTCCCAAGGCTGCTGCTCCAAAGCCCAAGTCTGCACCCAAGAGGAACACCAGGAGTATTCCAGCTGCAGAGAAGAACAAGGCCCCAGTGCCTGAAGCTGCTGATGAAGAAGATGAGGATTCACTTGTCTTGAGAAAGCTGAAGCCCAAGATCCCAGATCATAATGATGCTCACCCAGTTGCAGAGGACATGAAGCTCAGGAAGGATGCAGGTCTGAGACAGTGGATACTGACTGACCCCTATGCTGTCAGAAGGAGAACTGCTGTGGACTACAGGTTCCATACTAAGGAACAGCAAGATTTCTATGAGACAATGCTGCTTGACAAGAAGCCCATAGTATGTGACATGAGATGGGATGATTGGGAGTACATCAGGAAGAATGAAGAGCACTATCCTGGAGTTTTTGACAGTTTAAAGTCTTGTGAAGTGGATGACTTTGTTGGGCAGAAGCTCACAAAGTGGAATGATGAGCTCACTATGCAGTTCTACTCCACAGCTCATTTCTACCCAGATGGGAAGATAGTCTGGATGTATGAGGGTACTAGGTACCAATGAACAGTTGAGGAATGGTCTGAATTGATCAATGCTCCAAAAGAGAATGAGGATGACTTGGATGTCTATGCCAAGAAGAAGAAAGAACACAACTCCATGGCTCACATGTACACAGAGATCCCAGATGCTGCACTTGAGACAGATAAGTTTGGATCTATACATTATTTGTTGTCAGGATTGCCTACTATCAACTGGATCTTAAGGCACACTTTGCCGCCCAAGTCAGGTGATCACAAGATGATCAGAGGCCATGCAATCAACTTGCTGCATATATTTGATGTGCCTCAGAACTTCAAAGTTATGAGCCTGATTGTGGAAACAATCAAAAGGACTGCTGCTGATCAGATGAGGAGTTGTGGGTATGCCCCACACATTCAGGAGCTTATAAACTCCAAGATTGGCACTGGCACATATCTTTTGGACAAGGAGCACCTGCCCATCTACCCTAATTTCGAGGACAACACTGTTGTGATGGATGAAAATGAACCATCTTCTGTGCAAGCACAAGAGAAGAAGGATAAGGCAAGGGCTGAGAACGTTGCAAAGATGCCAACTGCTGAAGAGGCATCTCAGATTTTCCTGAAGAGCAAGCAAGATCAGCTTGGCTACTTGATTGCCTCCACCTTGAGGATTGAGAAAGGCTTGGCCACCTTGACTCAAAACTAGGAGAGCTTGGAGAGAATCATAGAGCAGAAGTTTTATGCTCTTGATGTCAATGTGACTGAGATCCAAACTGCAGTTGAGCAACTTCAGGAGGATGTGGAGGAGAAGAAGGGCAAGTCAACTATTGATGCTTTTGCTAGAGTGTCAAGAGGACAGAGATCTGCCGCAGTTCCTGTTCTAGACACCAGAGCTACATCATCTGCACCAGCTACAGCTTCAGTGCATCCAGCTCCAGCACCTACTCCACCAACTCCATCTACATCAACAGAAGTCTTCGTCAAAGGAGCCATCTCTACACCATCTCATGAAGACCAAGCCTGAGAGTCGTTTAGCACTATGCATTTTTTATGAACTTTTTGGTAACTTGTTGCCAAAGGGGGAGAAAAATGTATAGATCATAGGCTTCGAGAGAGTGTGTTGCTTTTGATCTCTCTTGTCTTTTTGGTGGTTGAACTTCGTTATTTGCTTGTTTGCTTGATACTCTATGCCTTGTGTGAGATACTTGGATGATCATGTGTTTGATCATATGCTACCTTAATGCTTGTTGGATGACATTATATTTTTATATCCCTATATGATCATTCACTTTGCTTGGTGATGAGTGCATGTGTTTAATTATTATCATTTTGAGCGCTCCACCAAGATGTATGTCACATGGAAGAGTAACCCATGATCCTAACTCATTGTGCATTTGCAGTCCAAAGCAATTTTTAAATAATGCACAAATTTAGGGGGAGCTCTTACTTTTCACATACTTCTCAAAGCGACAATGTATTTCAATTTTATTATCATTTGTCGAAGCTTTGCTCTCTATGTTGTTATCAATTACCAAAAATGGGGAGATTGAAAGTGCAACTATCCCTGGGTGGTTTTGGTAATTCCTAACAACATATATCTCATTGAGCTAATGCTACTTCAAGATAAATATTTCAGGAAAGCTCAATGATTGGCATGGCATGGATGAGAAAAGTGGATCCCTCAAAATGCTAAGGACAAAAGGATTGGCTCAAGCTCAAAGCACAAGACTCTACATTTTCTATTTTAGTGATCCAAGATCACATTGTGTCTATAGGAAAAGCCAATACTATCAAGGAGGGATGAGGTGTTGCTTAATGGCTTTCTTGCTCAAAATGCTTAGTGATATGCTCCAAAGCCCTCAACTACTTTCTCATATCCACATATGACCTAAACCAAAAGTCAAACTCGGCCCCACCGATTCTTCCTATCCGGCGCCACCGAGTTCAGATGTCATAGCCACTTCCACAAACCCTAGGCTAATCGGTCTCACCGATAGGGATCTCGGTCTCACTGATATGGGGTTGTAATCTCTCTGTTTCCCTTTCATAACATTTCGGTCAAACCGAGATGAGCGGTCAGTCCCACCGAGATTACAACGCAAACTCTCTGTTTCCCTCTCGTAATGTTTCGGTCTTACAAAGATGAGCAAGTCGGTCCCATCGAGTTTGCCTGACCAACCCTCTATGTGTCTGATGTCTACTACACAACCTTTTTCTTGTAGATGTTGTTGGGCCTGCAAGTGCACATGTTTGTAGGACAGTAGCAAATTTCCCTCAAGTGGATGACCTAAGGTTTATCAATCCGTAGGAGGCTTTGGATGAAGATGGTCTCTCTCAAACAACCCTGCAACCAAATAACAAAGAGTCTCTTGTGTCCCCAACACACCAAATACAATGGTAAATTGTATAGGTGCACTAGTTCGGCGAAGAGATGGTGATACAAGTGCAATATGGATGGTAGATAAAGGTATTTGTAATCTGAAATAATAAAAACGGCAAGGTAACAAGTGATAAACGTGAGCATAAACGGTATTGCAATGATAGGAAACAAGGCCTAGGGTTCATACTTTCACTAGTGCAAGTTCTCTCAACGATAATAACATAATTAGATCATATAACTATCCCTCAAAAATGCAACAAAGAGTCACTCCAAAGTCACTAATAGCGGAGAACAAACGAAGAGATTATGGTAGGGTACGAAACCACCTCAAAGTTTCTTTCTAGTCAATCCGCTGGGCTATTCCTATAAGTGTCACAAACAGCCCTAGAGTTTGTACTAGAATAACACCTTAAGATACATATCAACCAAAACCCTAATATCACCTAGATACTCCAATGTCACCTCAAGTATCCATGGGCATGATTATACGATATGCATCACACAATCTCAATTCATCTATTCAAACCAACACATAGAACCTCAAAGAGTGCCCCAAAGTTTCTACCGGAGAATCACGACGAAAACGTGTGCCAACCCCTATGCATAAGTTCATGGGCGGAACCCGCAAGTTGATCACCAAAACATACATCAAGTGGCACATGATATCCCATTGTCACCATAGATAATCACAGCAAGACATACATCAAGTGTTCTCATAAAAGACTCAATCCGATAAGATAACTTCAAAGGGGAAACTCAATTCATCACAAGAGAGTAGAGGGGGAGAAACATCATAAGATCCAACTACAATAGCAAAGCTCGGGATACATCAAGATCGTGCCATAGATGGAACACGAGAGAGAACACAAGAGAGAGAGATAAAACACATAGCTACTGGTACATACCCTCAGCCCCAAGGGTGAACTACTCCCTCCTCGTCATGGATAGCGCCGGGATGATGAAGATGGCCACCGGTGATGGGTTCCCCCTCCGGCAGGGCGCCGGAAAGGGCTCCCGAGAGGTTTTTGGTGGCTACAGAGGCTTGTGGCGGCGGAACTCCCGATCTATCTTCTGTTCTTGAAGTTTTAGGGTACGTAGGTATATATGGGTGCAGGGAGTACGTCGGTGGAGATACGGGGGCCCCACGAGGTAGGGGGCGCGCCCTAGGGGGTGGGCGCGCCCCCCACCCTCGTGAGCACCTCCCGTATCTTCTGACGTGGAGTCCAAGTCCATCAGTTGGGTTTCCTTCCAAAAATAACTTCTCTAGTTGATTTCGTTCCGTTTTGACTCCGTCTGATATTCCTTTTCCTTGAAACACTGAAATAGGCATAAAACAGCAAATCTGGGCTGGGCCTCCGGTTAATAGGTTAGTCCCAAAAATAATATAAAAGAGGATAATAAAGCCCAATATTGCCTAAAACAGTAGATAATACAGCATGGAGCAATCAAAAATTATATATACGTTGGAGACGTATCAAGCATCCCCAAGCTTAATTCCTGGTCGTCCTCGAGTAGGTAAATGACAAAAAAGATAATTTTTGATGTGGAATACTAGTTGGCATAATTTCAATGTAATTCTTCTTACTTGTGATATGAATATTCAGATCCGAAAGATTCAAGACAAAAGTTTATATTGATAAAAGAAATAGTAACACTTCAAGCATACTAATCAAAGTAATCATGTCTTCTCAAAATAACATGGCAAAAGAAAGTTCATCCCTACAAAATCATATAGTTAGGCTATGCTTCATTTTCGTCACACAAAGATGTTCCCAACTTCTATACCCCCGATGACAAGCCAAGCAATTGTTTCGTACTTAAATAATCTCAAACTTTTTCAACCTTCACGCAATACATGAGCATGAGCCATGGATATAGCACTATGGGTGGAATAGAATATGATGATGGGGATTGTGTGGAGAAGACAAAAAAGGAGAAAGTCTCACATTGACGAGGATAATCAACGGGCTATGGAGATGCCCATCAATTGATGTCAACATGCGGAGTAGGGATTGCCATGCAACGGATGCACTAGAACTATAAATGTATGAAAGCTCATCAAAAGAAACTAAGTGGGTGTGCATCCAACTTGCTTGCTCACAAAGACCTACGGCACTTGAGGAGGCCCATCGTTGGAATATACAAGCCAAGTTCTATAATGAAAATTTTCCACTAGTATATGAAAGTGACAACATATGAAACTCTCTATATGAAAAACATGGTGCTACTTTGAGACTCGCTATATGAAGAACATGGTGCTACTTTGAAGCACAAGTGTGGAAAAAAAAGGATAGTAGCATTGCCCCTTTTTATTTGGGCCTTTGTCGGTGTCAAAACCGGCGGATCTCGGGTAGGGGGTCCCGAACTGTGCGTCTAGGCGGATGGTAACAGGAGACGAGGGACACAATGTTTTTACCCAGGTTTAGGCCCTCTCGATGGAGGTAATACCCTACGTCCTGCTTGATTAATATTGATGATATGGGTAGTACAAGAGTAGATCTACCACGAGATCAAGGAGGCTAAACCCTAGAAGCTAGCCTATGGTATGATTGTTGAGATGTAATGTTGTGTCCTACGGACTAAAGCCCTCCGGTTTATATAGACACCGGAGAGGCTAGGGTTACACAGAGTCGGTTACAATGGTAGGAGATCTACATATCCGTATTGCAAAGCTTGCCTTCCACGCCAAGGAAAGTACCTTCCGGACACGAGCCGGAGTCTTCAATCTTCGTAGTCTAGGAGTCCGGCGGATATTGATAGTCCGGCTATCCGGACACCCCCTAGTCCAGGACTCCCTCAGTAGCCCCCGAACCAGGCTTCAATGACGATAAGTCCAGCGTGCTTGTAGTCTTCGGCGTTGCAAGGCGGGTTCTCCCTTCGAATTCCATGTTCCTGCCGAACAGTGTCCGGCTTCACCTCGAATACTGTGCTTCTTGGCTTCTATGCCAAATTATGGCCCTCTTCCACGCGTCACACGAATGCGAAAAGCCAGGGAGTCTTTTACATTTTACCCCCTGGTTGTGCGGGTCACCTGCCTATTAAAGGGGCAGGGATCCAGATCCAAACCGCACCATCTTCCTCCCGCGTATACTCCATCGAAGCGCCTCTGACCCTGAAATCCATTCCACCATGGATCGTCAACGCGACTCTTCCTCACGCGCTCCCAGCCCATCGCCGGGGGATTGGAGGAGGTGCTCTATTTCGCACAACGAGCTAGTAAAGCTCCAAACGGAGGGATTGCTTCCTCCGGCCTTCATGGTTTCGGTCCGAGCCGGACTGGTTACTTATCGAGGAGGGAGGCAGGCGGAGGACACCCCAAGCCCCAACAGGGGGGAGCGGGTGTGTTTCGTCCCTTATCTAATAAGGGGGCTCGGAATTCCAATACATCCGTTCCTCCGCGGGCTCCTGAAGTTCTATGGACTCCAGCTCCACCACCTCACGCCCGCTTCTGTGTTGCACATCGCGGGCTACGTAGCTCTTTGCGAGCTATTCCTGGGCATCGAGCCCCATTTCGCATTGTGGAAGAGGTTGTTCTGCCTCGTACCCCGTTCTCACCAGGGGTCCATATATCAAGTGGGCGGCGCCGAAATATGGCGCATTGCTGGGACCGGATACCTATCCGGCACCCCCAAGAGGGCGTCCGAAGACTGGCCCTCGGAGTGGTTTTATATTGTAGACGCTCCGCTGCCTGACCCAGTCCGGATTGGCCTCCCGGAGTTTGATGCTGCTCCCTTGAAGAAACGCCTCAGCTGGCGCCCGCGGAGCCCCCGTTTGGAGGAGGACAAGAGCGTCCATTACTTGATGGGCCGAATAAGACTAATGGCTCATTCCGGCTTGACCATGATTGGAGTCATGGCGACGTGCATCAAGCGGGGGGTGCAGCCGCTGCAATACAGAGGCCACCCCATGTGGGATTTCAATGGGGAGGACGATGCCACCCGGCACGGCCGCAAAGGGCCGGATTCGACCGAGGATCTGGTGAAGATCCTGTCCGGTCTGTACAAGGGGGAGAAGGAGGACTTCCTTCGTCCGAACCCTGTGGATGGGTTTTCTATGGTCAATCCCAGAGGATGGGTAAGCGAACACCTCAAAAGGGCCTTTACCCGTATTTTCGAAGTTTAAGCTTCTTATATTACGTCTTCGGCGCAGAGTCTACGCCGGACTGTGGAGGACATGGTGAGTCCTGCTCCACAAACCGAGGACCCGGAAGGATCCCTGGGTCCGGCCTCCGAAGAGGATCCGGACCTCGGGGTGGAGCTAATCGACGGGGTGTATCACCAGCTAAGCGTTGATGATGTGTTGGTCGCCATTACGGCGGACTACCCCGGGCTAAGTTCGGCATCCCAGGTGACCAAGACCGAAGTCCGGACACCGTTATCTTATCCTTGCCTATTCTGACCTTCGTGAACGATGGTGTCTTGCAGGAAGCGCCAATCCGGCCGGGAGCCGAGCCTGCGGCGGCCGACTTACAGAGGTCAGGCCGAACCAGCAGGAGGAAAAGGAGCGCCGTGCGGGCGGAAACATCGCCGCAGAGGTATAGCTCGTGTTTGATCTTTCTGAGCAATGTTTCGAGGAAACTTCTAAGTGCTCATGATCTTTATAGAAGAAAAAGCGCTCGCCGGACTGCGAGCACAGGAATTGCCAACCCAATCAACACCAGCGAGGCTCCAGCGCCCGGACTGGAGGGGGAGGCAAGCGCAAGACGCGAACCGGATCCTATTCCAACGGAGGATACCGACAAACTGTCCGCCACCAAGTCAGAGGTGGAGAGCGCTATGAATCATAGACGCCGCCGGACAGTTTTTCAAGAGGCGTGCTTTTCCCCTGAGGCATTGGATGCCTTTAACACAGGGGACGCGCATCTCCGGGCTGCTCAAAATGGTTTTACCAGGGCCACGGAGCAGTATGTTAAAGACATACGGGTAAGGGAATTTTAATGGTTGTACACACCAGTAGCCCCCGAGACTTAAATTAGTTATGTTAACTGATATAAGGATCATTTGAAATTTCAGGCTCTTAACGAGAAGAACGCCCAGCTGTCCCGGGAGCTGCAAGATTGCAAGGCCCACCTTGGGGCTGCACTTGCTGCCGCAGGAGGAGACGGGAAGACCCCACCTGGTAACACATTTGTATAAATTAATATAAGCGCTGTGCGGCGTGCGCTCGAGTCTAATAACGACACTGTAGGTGCTGCCGAACAAGATCCGGACAGGCAAGCGCTACTGCGCCAGCTAAAGGCCGGCGAGAATGTGCTGAACAAAGTTTAGCAGGAAAGGAACAAGCTTCAAGATGCCAACGCCAAGCTCGGGGAAGAGCTGAAAGGCGCACAGGCCGAGCTGTCCGGCTCCGTTAAGGAGAATCAACGGCTTCGTCGCGGCATCTATAGTAAGTGCTTGAGCGAACTCTCTTAGGAAGAGGAGTTCGGCGAGGATGCAATTTTCACATAATATGTCTTGTAGGTATACTCACGGGCCATCCTGCGGAGGAGATGCACGTATCAATGGGTGATCAACTTCCCGAACTGTTGCAGCTGTTCGAACGAGTTCGGCAGGCAATGAGTGGCGCCGTACAGGCTTTATGGCCATCCCTCGCCCCGCCCGAGGGCCTCGGAGAGCTTGCAGAGAAGCTACAGGGAGTGCGGCAGCGCTTCCGTTTATGGAAGGTTTCGGCCTGCCGTCAAGGTGCCTGGGAGGCTTGGGCCATGGTGAAGACGCGGTACAAGAAGGCGGATCCCAACCATATGGCCGAAGTTGGACCGGTGGGGCCTGACGGGAAGGAGATCCCTGTGAGTTTAGTGTACAGCCAGGTAGAACTGGCTGCTAAATTTTCCCAACGGGACTGTAAGCTAGACAGCCTGTTAGACGGGATTGAGGAGGAATACAATCAATGAACTTGACAATGTATGTTATCCTTTTAAAAATGACATGTGAAATGTCTTCTAGCCGGATTGTAGATCGTTTGTCGTTGCCGACCTTTTCGCTTCGACCTCGGGACCCTAGAGTCCGGAGTGTGTCCGAATACCTTTGTGGTTAAGAAATAACCGTGGTATGCATGGAGACTAGGCGTAGGGGTCATTAGTGCTTTATCAGACAAGTGCCCAACTAGTTATGTTATATTACATGGTTAGTAAGAAACATCTTCCAGGGAGAATAGTTCCGTTCAGGGTTCCTTTCGCTGGGGAGGCATGCCCTAAAGTGCATGTCCGGGCTGCCAAGATAGCAGTAAAACATCTGGGGGCAGATGGAAAAAATAGGTAAAAAGTCATCTTTTGAATCACCGACCGAATATTCCCTTAAGAACGCTAGCTTTCGGCTTCACCCAGTCTGAGGTACACGTCCGGCTGACCCGGCAGTAACAATCGCAGAGGTGCTCCCTTTACCACCTAGCCGAACAATCGGGAACGTAGGGGTAAGCACAGGAGCCAGGCAACCCAGCTTGGCCAAAACTTAAGTCATATCGATGCATATAATGGCGAGTAATAGGTACACGTGGAAGCGTGACACATGTGTTGGGTATAGAAACCCGTATAATTGAGCTTCTGTAAAAGAAGCCCCCAGGAATAACGAGTGCGAATGGCACATCATATGTATGCAAAAAATGCGAAAATAGGCCCCGAGGGGCTTTATTAATTTAAAAGGATAAAAAAGAGAAAAGGAAGACAGCCGAAATATAAAAGGTTGGACGGGGGAAGGGGACGAACTCTTAGTCCGGCGCTAGGCATAGAATCGTCGTAGTCGGGCTGCGTTCCATGGGTTTGGCTCGAGTCGGTTGTCCGACGCATTTCGTAGACGGTACGCTCCGCCGGTCAGTACTTGATCAATAATGAAGGGGCCTTCCCATCTGGGCTTGAGCTTGTCCTTTTTCTTGTCCAGCAGGCGTAGAACTAGTTCGCCAACGTTATAGGTCTTGGCCCGTACTTCTCTGCTTTGATATCTTCGGGCCTGCTGCTGATAGAATGCGGAACGGGCCTTCGCGGCGTCACGTTCTTCCTCCAATGTGTCCAAGCTGTCCTGCCGATCGAGCTCAGCTTCTCTTTCCTCATCCATGCGCACTCGAGGTGAGTCATGAATAATGTCGCAGGGCAGAACTGCCTCTGCGTCGTATACCATAAAAAATGGTGTGAATCCGGTAGTACGGTTAGGCGTTGTCCGCAGCCCCCAGAGTACGGAGTCGAGCTCCTCGACCCATTGGGTGTCTGATTTAGTGAGTGACCTCACTAGTCTGGGTTTAATGCCGCTCATTATTAGACCATTTGCTCTTTCCACTTGACCGTTGGTTTGAGGGTGATAGACTGACGCATAGTCGAGCTTAATGCCCATATTTTTGCACCATGACTTGACTTCATCGGCTGTGAAGTTCGTGCCGTTATCGGCGATGATGCTGTGGGGGACTCCGTAACGGTGTACCACCTCTGATATAAAGTCTATCACTGGTCCGGACTCTGCCGTTTTGACCGGTTTGGCCTCTATCCATTTGGTGAACTTATCCACCATGACCAACAGGTACCTTTTCTTATGGGTTCCCCCTTTAAGGGGTCCGACCATGTCAAGCCCCCAGACCGCGAACGGCCAGGTAATGGGTATGGTTTTGAGGGCGGTGGGTGGCATATGGCTCTGATTAGTGAAGAGCTGGCAGCCAACGCATCGCTGGACCAAGTCCTGTGCATCTGCCCGAGCCGTCGGCCAATAAAATCCTGTACGGAATGCCTTTCCTACCAGGGCCCGGGCTGCTGCATGGTGTCCACCTAGTCCGGCATGGATTTCAGCCAGGAGGTTTCGCCCTTCTTCTTCGGTGATACACCTTTGAAGGACTCCGGTAGTACTTTTCTTATAAAGTTCTCCCTCATGAACCTTGTAGGCCTTCGATCGCCGGACTATGCAGCGGGCCTCATTTTGGTCTTCGGGAAGTTCCTGCCTAAGTAAGTAGGCCAGGAAAGGTTCTGTCCACGCGGCGATTACTGCCATTATGTCGTCGGCAGATTGTGTTATGTCGTCTGCTGAATTACCAGTTGGTGCGGCTTTCTCCGGTTTGTCGCTACCGGACTCCTCTTCCCATAGTACGGATGGCTTGAAGAGCCGTTCCAGGAAGATATTTGGAGGGACAACATCACGTTTCGCACCGATGCGTGCCAGGATGTCGGCCGCTTGGTTGTTATCTCAGGCTATGTAATGGAATTCGAGTCCTTCAAACCGAGCTGACATTTTCAGGACAGCATTACGATATGCTGCCATTTTCGGATCCTTGGCGTCAAAGTCTCCATTTATTTGGGATATTGCAAGGTTTGAATCCCCGCGCACCTCTAGGCGTTGAATGCCCATGGAGACTGCCATCCGGAGACCATGTAATAGGGCCTCGTATTCGGCTGCATTGTTGGAGTCCGTGTACATTATGTGAAGTACATACTGGACGGTGTCTCCGGTGGGGGACGTCAGTACGACGCCAGCCCCCAGTCCGGCCAACATTTTGGAGCCGTCGAAGTGCATAGTCCAATTGGAGTATGCGCCGTACTCTTTAGGTAGTTCGACTTCAGTCCATTCGGCGACGAAGTCAGCCAAAACTTGTGACTTTATGGCTCGTCGAGGTTTGTAAGTTATGTCGAATGGCAAGAGCTCAATGGCCCATTTTGCAATCCTGCCCGTTGCGTCGCGGTTATTTATAATGTCATTGAGTGGTACTTCAGAGGCCACTGTTATCGAACACTCTTGAAAGTAGTGCCGGAGCTTCCGAGACGCCATGAACACCGCATATGCTATCTTTTGATAGTGCGGGTAACGGGATTTGCAGGGGGTTAACACAGTGGATACATAATACACTGGTTTTTGAAGAGGGAATTTATGCCCTTCTGTTGCTCGTTCGACGACGAGGACAGCGCTCACAACTTGATGTGTTGTAGCGATGTATAACAACATTGGTTCACCCAGAGTGGGCGCGGCCAAGACCGGATTTGTTGCCAATATGGCCTTTATTTCTTCGAGTCCGGCAGTGGCGGCATCCGTCCACTCAAAGTGTTCGGTGCGCCTTAGGAGGCGATAAAGGGGCAACGCCTTCTCTCCTAAACGGGAGATAAAATGGCTTAAGGCTGCCACGCATCCTGTTAATTTTTGTATTTGCTTGAGGTCCTTTGGGATATCCAACTGTGACAGAGCCCGGATTTAGGCCGGATTTGCTTCGATCCCTCTACCGGATACAATGAAGCCCAGCAGCTTCCCGGCTGGTACGCCGAAAACACATTTTTCCGGATTCAGCTTAATGTCATATGCTCTGAGGTTGTCGAATGTGAGCCTCAAATCGTCTACTAAAGTTTCGACGTGTTTTGTTTTGACGACTACGTCGTCTACGTATGCCTCGACTGTTTTGCCGATCTGGGTGGCCAGACATGTTTGAATCATGCGCTGATATGTTGCGCCGGCGTTTTTAAGTCCGAAGGGCATCGTGTTGAAGCAGAATGGTCCGTATGGAGTGATGAATGCCATTGCGGCTTGATCTGCTTCCGCCATCTTGATTTGATGATAGCCAGAGTATGCATCCAGGAAGCACAACGAATCGTGTCCTGCTGTGGCATCGATAATTTGATCGATGCGGGGGAGGGGGAAAGGATCCTTTGGGCAAGCCTTATTGAGGTCTTTGAAGTCGACACAGAGACGCCAGGATTTATCATTCTTTGGTACCATCACCAAATTTGCTAGCCAGTCCGGATGTTTGATGTCTCTAATGAATCCAGCTTCCAATAACTTGGCTAGCTCTTCTCCCATTGCCTGTCTTTTGGGTTCGGAAAATCGTCGAAGAGCCTGTTTGACTGGCTTAAATCCTTTTAGGATGTTTAGGCTGTGTTCTGCCAACCTGCGAGGGATTCCGGGCATGTCCGAAGGATGCCAGGCGAAGATGTCCCAATTTTCCCGAAGGAATTCGCGCAGTGCGGCGTCCACTTCGGGGTTCAACTGTGCCCCGATAGAGGCCGTCTTTGTTGGGTCCGTTGGGTGGACCTGAAATTTAACTATCTCATCTGCTGGTTTGAAGGAGGTGGACTTGGATCTTTTATCAAGTATCACGTCGTCCCTGTTTACCGTAGAGCGTAGCGCGGTGAGTTCCTCTGCCGCTAAGGCTTCGGATAGTGCCCCGAGGGCTAATGCGGCTGTCTTGTTTTCGGCGCGGAGTGTTGTGTCCGGATCACTAACGAGAGTGATTATTCCGGTGGGCCCAGGCATTTTGAGCTTCATGTACCCGTAATGAGGTATTGCTTGAAAAATTGTGAATGCCTCTCGTCCTAATATGGCGTGATAGCCGCTGCTGAACGGGGCTACCTGGAACGTGACTTCTTCAGATCTGTAATTGTCCGGAGAGCCGAACACCACATCGAGTGTGATTTTTCCGGTGCAGCGCGCTTCCCGGCTAGGGATTATTCCTCTGAAGGTTGTGCTGCTTCACTCAATACGGCTCCAATCGATTTCCATTTTCCGCAGGGTTTCCTCATAAATGAGGTTTAGTCCGCTGCCGCCGTCCATGAGGACTTTTGTCAGTCGAAAGCCGTCCACTATGGGACTAAGTACCAGTGCGGCTGGGGCTCTGGTAGTTCGAGATGTGGGCTCGTCGCTGGCGCTGAAGGTGATAGCTGTGTCGCTCCATGGATTTGCTGTTGCTACTTGGTAGACTTCGGCGAGTTCGCGGATTGTTCGTTTTCGCATATTATTTGATGCGAAAGTCTCGAAGACTGTTGATACCGTGCTGGTATTGTTGGAGTGGCTTCCCGGAGCTAGAAGCTCTTCGCCACTTTTGGCCACCTGCCGTAGTATCCAACATGCTCGAAGGCTATGTGTTGGGACAGCTCCCCCCGTATTATGAAGTTTACAGGGTCCATTGAGCCATCCCTCCAGTACGGTTCCGTTTCCCTTGCTGGGTTTTTGCTTTTTGGTTTTTGCATGTGGGGCCTGATTGTGAGGCGCCCTTTTACCGCGGACTGGGTTTGGGGCCGGATTATCCCAAAATTGATTTTCAGTTTTCCGGAAACTTTCCGTCGCACAGTACTTTCGCACTATGGACGCCAGATCGGTAAAACGCGTAATCTTGCGACGATCAATGGCGTTCAGGATTCCCTTGTCTGTGCAGTTATTGCAGAAGATTGAGATTGCGTTTTCCTCTCGGCAGTCCTTTATCCTGTCCATAACCAGGAGGAATCTGGCCCAGTAATGATGTACTGTTTCTGAAGGCTCTTGCCGAATTAGAGATAGGTCGCATATGTCTGGGCGGGTGGGTGGAATAAAATCCGGATCCCTGCCCATCTTTGAGCTCAAAGGCCGAGGGGCTTCCGAATTCGGAAGCTTGATTTGCTGGGAACGGCCCAGCGAGTCTGGAGCGACGCATGATTTTAGGTTCAATGCTTGATCAGAGTCCGTTCCTCCGCGGGAATCCGGCATGGATGGTTCGGGAATCCGGACATAGATTGTTTTCAATGATGGCAGAGAATTGCCGAGTTGTTCTTTTACCACTTCGACGTGGTGGGTAGCCTGGGGAGAGTTAATCTCTCTCAGATCGGTTTTAAGCCCGATCTGATTGTAGTCCGTTGCGACTCCCAGGGCGGCGATGCGATCCAAGAGCTCGTTAGAAGACGAGAGCTCGATTGATCTAACTGTTCGGCAGCTTTAGGGCTGACTCGAAGATTGCTTCCGACGACTTGAGAAGTCATTGCCGAAGCGACGGCCGGACAGGCGGTCATAAGGAAGCCACCAAGCCGGATTGTCTGACCGGCGGCCAAGGCCCCTCCGGTGAGAACACCGTCTTTGAAGACGGGTAAAGGCATCCGCTCTATCGGCGACGACACAGAGGAACTCTCAATGAAAGCACCAATGTCGGTGTCAAAACCGGCGGATCTCGGGTAGGGGGTCCCGAACTGTGCGTATAGGCGGATGGTAACAGGAGACGAGGGACACAATGTTTCTACCCAGGTTCAGGCCCTCTCGATGGAGGTAATACCCTACGTCCTGCTTGATTAATATTGATGATATGGGTAGTACAAGAGTAGATCTACCACGAGATCAAGGAGGCTAAACCCTAGAAGCTAGCCTATGGTATGATTGTTGAGATGTAATGTTGTGTCCTACGGACTAAAGCCCTCCGGTTTATATAGACACCGGAGAGGCTAGGGTTACACAGAGTCGGTTACAATGGTAGGAGATCTACATATCCGTATTGCCAAGCTTGCCTTCCACGCCAAGGAAAGTACCTTCCGGACACGAGCCGGAGTCTTCAATCTTTGTAGTCTGGGAGTCCGGCGGATATTGATAGTCCGGCTATCCGGACACACCCTAGTCCAGGACTCCCTCAGCCTTCTTTTTTTTTTCTTTGTCCTTTCTCTCTTTTTTTAGGACAATGCTCTATTAAATGATAATCATCACACTTCTATTGATTACAACATAAGGATTACAACTCGAAACTAGAACAAGATATGACTCTATATGAATGCCTCCGGCGGCGTACTGGGATGGTGCAATGAATCAAGAGTGACATGTATGAAAAATAAAGCATGGTGGCTTTGCCACAAATACGATGTCAACTTCATGATCATGCAATGGCAATATGACAAAAGTAAAGTATGTCATGATGATGATGAACGGAACGGTGGAAAGTTGCATAGCAATATATCTCGGAATGGCTATGGAAATGCCATAATAGGTAGGTATGGTGGCTGTTTTTAGGAAGATATAGGGAGGTTTATGTGTGATAGAGCGTATCGTATCATGGGGTTTGGATACACCGGCGAAGTTTGCACCAACTCTCAAGGTGAGAAAGGGCAATGCACGGTACCGAAGAGGCTAGCAAAGGTGGAAAGGTAAAAGTGTGTATAATCCATGGACTCAACATTAGTCAAAAGAACTCATATAATTATTGCAAAAATTTAGAAGTCATCAAAAACCAAGTACTACGCGCATGCTCCTAGGGGGATAGATTGGTAGGAAAAGACCATCGCTCGTCCCCGACCGCCACTCATAAGGATGCACAAGCCAGGTACACTTCATGTTTCAAATTTGTTACACAACTTTAACCATACGTGCATGCTACGGGACTTGCTAACTTCAACACAAGTATCTCTCAAATTCACAACTACTCAACTAGCATGACTCTAATATCATCATCTTCATATCTCAAAACAATCATCAAGCATCAAACTTCTCTTAGTATTCAACACACTCATAAGAATTCTTACAAATCTTGGATGCTTAGCATATTAGGATTATTTAAGAAAATTACCATGCTATTTAAGACTCTTAAAATAATATAAATGAAGCATGAGAGACTAGCAATTTCTACAAAATGTAACCACCGTCGTGCTCTAAAAGATATAAGTGATGCACTAGAGCAAATGACAAACTACTCCGAAAGATATAAGTGAAGATCAATGAGTAGTCAAATAATTGTGCAACTATGTGAAGACTCTCTAACATTTAATAATTTCAGATCTTGATACTTTATTCAAACAGCAAGCAAAGCTAAAGAAAACTACATTTCAAGGATAGCACAACTCATGTGAAGAAGCAAAAACTTAGGCTCAACCGATACTAACCGATAGTTGTTGAAGAAGAAAGGTGGGATGCCTACCGGGGCATCCCGAAGCTTAGATTCTTGAGAATTCTTGAAATATTATCTTGGGGTGCCTTGGGCATTCCCAAGATTGATCTTTTGTGTCTCCTTAATTCGTCTCATATCATGGTTTCTCTTTTTATCAAAAGCTTCATTCACAACAAACTCAACAAGAACTCGTGAGATAGGTTAGTATAAACCAATGCAAAACCTTATCATTTTCTACTGTAACAAATCACTAAAATTATTATTCAACATTGCATACTAAAAGCCTCTTCATATTTAATACTCCTATCCTCAAATAGAATCATTAAACAGGCAAACATATGCAAACAATGCAACCATAACAGCAATCTGTCAAAACAATATAGTCCGCAAAGAATGCAAGATTCATCAAACTTCCCTAACTCCAAAAATTATGAACTAAAATTACCACTGTAGTAAATTTATCAGAGCTCATTATGCAAAAGGATTCAACATTATACCACTCTCTGACTTTTCTAGGGAATTTTTGCAACAGCGGTAAACTTTCTGTTTTCCAAACAGCAACATGTATACTAGCAAAATAAGCATGGCAAAGGCTATCCTTGACTTCTTTATTGAAACTAAAGATGCAAAACATTATTCTAAATAACATCAAGCTAATACTAACAAAAGAAAATGACACTCCAAGCAAAACACATATCATGTGGTGAATAAAAATATAGCTCCAAGTAAAGTTACCAATGAACGAAGACGAAAGAGGGGATGCCTTCCGGGGCATCCCCAAGCTTAGGCTCTTGGTTGTCCTTGAATATTACCTTGGGGTGCCTTGGGCATCCCCAAGCTTAGGCTCTTGCCACTCCTTATTCCATAGTCCATCGAATCTTTACCCAAAACTTGAAAACTTCACAACACAAAACTCAACAGGAAATCTTATAAGCTCTGTTAGTGAAAGAAAACAAAACCATCACATTGGTACTGTAATTAACTCATTCTAATTTCATATTGGTGTAATATCTACTGTACTCCAACTTATCTATGGTTCATACCCTCTGATACTACTCATAGATTCAGCAAAATAAGCAAACAACACATAGAAAACAGAATCTGTCAAAAACAGAACAGTCTGTAGTAATTTGTATCAAACATATACTTCTGGAACTCCAAATATCCTACCAAATTAGGAAGTCCTAAGAAATTCTTATACCAATCCATAGAAAAACGAATCAGATCAGAATCACGTTTCGGTGATTTAAGAAAATAATTTTACTGGGTGAAAAAGTTTCTGATTTTCAGCAGGATCAACACAACTATCATCGTAAGCCATCCTAAAGGTCTTACTTGGCACTTTATTGAAACAAAAGCTATAAAACATGATTACTACAGTAGTATAATCATGTGAACACACAAAAACAGTAAGGATAAGTATTGGGTTGTCTCCCAACAAGCGATTTTCTTTAATGCCTTTCTAGCTAGGCATGATGGTGACAATGATGCTCACATAAAAGATAAGAATTGAAACATAACGGGAGCATCATGAAGCATATGACTAGCACTTTTAATTCTAACCCACTTCCTATGCATGGGATTTTGTGAGCAAACAACTTATGGGAACGATAATCAACTAGCATAGGAAGGTAAAACAAGCATAGCTTCAAAACTTGAAGCACATAGAGAGGAAACTTGATATTATTGCAATTCCTACAAGCATATGTTCCTCCCTCATAATAATTTTCAATAGCACCATGAATGAATTCAACATTGTAACCAGAACCTAAAGCACTCTTTTCATGATCTACTAGCATAGAAAATTTACTACTCTCCTCATAAGCAAAATTCTTCTCATGAATAGTAGTGGGAGCAAACTCAACAAAATCACTATCATATGATTTAAAATTAGGATCAGGATGACAGGTTTCATGGTTATCATTATTCTTTAAAGCATACGTGTCATCACAATAATCATCACAGATAGGAGGCATGCTTTCATCATAGTAAATTTGCTCATCAAAGCTTGGGGGACAAAAAATATCATCTTCATCAAACATAGCTTCCCCAAGCTTGTGGCTTTGCATATCATTAGCATCATGGATATTCAAGGAATTCATACTAACAACATTGCAATCATGCTCATCATTCACATATTTCATGCCAAGCATTCTATGTAATTCTTCTTCTAGCACTTGAGCACAATTTTCCTTCCCATCATTTTCACGAAAGACATTAAAAAGATGAAGCATATGAGGCATCCTTAATTCCATTTTTTTGTAGTTTTCTTTTATAAACTAAACTAGTGATAAAACAAGAAACAAAAAGATTCGATTGCAAGATCTAAATATATACCTTCAAGTGCTAACCTCCCTGGAAACGGCGCCAGAAAAGAGCTTGATGTCTACTACACAACCTTCTTCTTGTAGACGTTGTTGGGCCTGCCAGTGCACAGGTTTGTAGGACAATAGCAAATTTCCCTCAAGTGGATGACCTAAGGTTTATCAATCCATAGGAGGTGTAGGATGAAGATGGTCTCTCAAACAACCCTGCAACCAAATAACAAAGAGTCTCTTGTTTCCCCAACACACCCAATACAATGGTAAATTGCATAGGTGCACTAGTTCGGCGAAGAGATGGTGATACAAGTGCAATAGGGATGGTCGATAAAGGTATTTGTAATCTGAAATAATAAAAACAGCAAGGTAACAAGTGATAAACGTGAGCATAAACGGTATTGCAATGATAGGAAACAAGGCCTAGGGTTCATACTTTCACTAGTGCAAGTTCTCTCAACAATAATAACATAATTAGATCATATAACTATCCCTCAACATGCAACAAAGAGTCACTCCAAAGTCACTAATCGCGGAGAACAAACGAAGAGATTATGGTAGGGTACGAAACCACCTCAAAGTTATTCTTTCCAATCAATCCGCTGGGCTATTCCTATAAGTGTCGCAAACAGCCCTAGAGTTCGTACTAGAATAACACCTTAAGATACAAATCAACCAAAACCCTAATGTCACCTAGATACTCCAATGTCACCTCAAGTATCCGTGGGCATGATTATACGATATGCATCACACAATCGCAATTCATCTATTCAAACCAACACATAGAACCTCAAAGAGTGCCCCAAAGTTTCTACCGGAGAATCACGGCGAAAACATGCGCCAACCCCTATGCATAGGTTCATGGGCAGAACCCGCAAGTTGATCACCAAAATATACATCAAGTGGCACATGATATCCCATTGTCACCACAGATAATCACGGCAACTACTTTCTCATATCCACATATGACCTAAACCAAAAGTCAAACTCGGCCCCACCGATTCTTCCTATCCGGCGCCACCGAGCTCAGATGTCATAGCCACTGCCACAAACCCTACGCTAATTGGTCTCACCGATAGGGATCTCGGTCTCACCGAGATGGGGTTGTAATCTCTCTGTTTCCCTTTTGTAACATTTCGGTCAAACCGAGATGAGCGATTGGTCCCACCGAGATTACAATGCAAACTCTCTATTTCCCTTTCGTAACATTTCGGTCTTACCGAGATAAGCAATTCGGTCCCACCGAGTTTGCCTGACCAACCCTCTGTGTGTCCATTACCAAAATCGGTCCCACCGAGTTTGTGTAATCGGTCTCACCGAGATTACGTTATGCCCTAACCCTAATCATATCGGTCCTACAGAGTTGCATGTCGGTCCCACCGAAAATCCTAACGGTCAAATTATTTGCTGAATCGGTCCGACCGAGTTTAACAATTCGGTCCCACCGAGATTTGTAAGTTGTATGTAACGGTTAGATTTTGTGTGGAGGTTAAATATACCCCTCCAACCACTCTTCATTCGTGGGGAGAGCCATCAGAACATGCCTACACTTCCAACCTACATTTTCTGAGAGAGAACCACCTACACTTGTGTTGAGGCCAAGATATTCCATTCCTACCATATGAATCTTGATCTTTAGCCTTCCCCAAGTTGTTTTCCACTCAAATCTTCTTTCCACCAAATCCAAGTCCCGTGAGAGAGAGTTGCGTGTTGGGGAGACTATCATTTGAATCACAAGAGCAAGGAGTTCATCAACAACACACCATTTGTTACTTCTTAGAGAGTGGTGTCTCCTAGATTGGCTAGGTGTCACTTGGGAGCCTCCGACAAGATTGTGGAGTTGAACCAAGGACTTTGTAAGGGCAAGGAGATCGCCTACTTCATGAAGATCTACCCTAGTGAGGCAAGTCCTTCATGGGCAACGGCCATGGTGGGATAGACAAGGTTGCTTCTTCGTGGACCCTTTGTGGGTGGAGCCCTCCATGGACTCGCGCAGCCGTTACCCTTCTTGGGTTGAAGTCTCCATCAACGTGGATGTATGATAGCACCACCTATCGGAACCACGATAAAAACATCCGTGTCTCCTATTGCATTTGCACTCTCCAAACCCCTCCCTTTATATTCTTGCAAGTTGCATGCTTTACTTTCCGCTGCTCATATACTCTTTGCATGCTTGCTTGAATTGTGTTATGATTGCTTGACTTGTGCTATGTTGCTAAAATCTGCCAAGAACTAAAATTGGGAAAAGGATAGACTTTTATTTGGTCAAGTAGTCTAATCACCCCCCATCTAGACATACTTTCGATCCTACAATTATATATTTGCAGAAAGATTTTTAAGAGAGAAAAGAAAAGAGGCCTCCCAGCCGTATCACTCTTGGCCCAGTCGCTCCCAGTAAACCCGCAGCCCACCTTAGAGCCTCCCCGGTAAATTTCCAACATTGCACCCTCGCAACCCCACCTGCCAGCGTCCCCCTTTGCTCCTTTTCTTCCTCCTCTGCCAGACGCTCCCTCTCACAGTAAAACTTCAGGAACCAGGGCACATGGTCACCGTGGCTACCACGGCGCTCGCGCCCCCTCCTATAAAGCCCCAGCCGCGCCCCCTAGGGTTTCCCCTCCTCCCTCCTTTTCCTCCTCCGCGTCGCCAGCAGGTAAGGCAACCTCCGCGCCCGCACGCCGTTGCCCGTTACCATGGATGAGGCGAGCCGGAGCTCGTCTCCGGCATAGCTCACCCCGCCGGTGCCCCTCCTTCCTCTCGGGCCTTCAAGACGCCGCTAAGACCCCGTTCCCGCTGCAATCCAAGGCCGGAGCTGTCGTGGTTCTAAGTCTGACAGTAGAAAGGGGGGTAGGTATGGAGAGGCAAGATCTTAGCTATGGCGAAGATGTACACACGAGGTTTTACGAGTTCAGGCCCTTCTCGGAGGAAGTAACAGCCCGACGTCTCGGTGCCCGGAGGCGGTCGATTTGATTATGTGTGCTGTGTTACAGGTGGTCCGAACCCCTGTCCCAGAGGAGGGGGTGGCTTATATAGTGCAGGAAATATGCCCTAGAGGCAATAATAAAGTTATTATTTATTTCCTCATATCATGATAAATTTTTATTATTCATGCTAGAATTGTATTAACCGGAAACATCATACATGTGTGAATACATAGACAAACATAACGTCACTAGTATGCCTCTACTTGACTAGCTCATTAATAAAAGATGGTTATGTTTCCTAACCATAGACATGTGTTGTCATTTGATTAACGGGATCACATCAT
Organism: Triticum timopheevii; assembly: GCA_963921465.1. Taxonomy (NCBI): domain Eukaryota; kingdom Viridiplantae; phylum Streptophyta; class Magnoliopsida; order Poales; family Poaceae; genus Triticum; species Triticum timopheevii. Next base: position 185,156,893 of record OY997264.1, on the reverse strand, counting down.
TAGGAGAATGATGTGATTGACATGACCCATTCCATTAGCCTAGCACTTGATCGTTTAGTATGTTGCTATTGCTTTCTTCATGACTTATACATGTTCCTGTAACTATGAGATTATGCAACTCCCGTTTACCGGAGGAACACTTTATGTGCTACCAAACGTCACAACGTAACTGGGTGACTATATAGTATTATATGAGTTACGCATGTTGGTAACCGAATGTTGTTCGGAGTCCCGGATGAGATCATGGACATGACGAGGAACTCTGGAATGGTCCGGAGATAAAGTATGATATATGGGATAATAGTATTTGATCTCCGGAAGGGGTTCCAGATGTTTCCCGAAATGTTTGGGTACGAGAACACGTTATTTGGGCCAAAGTGGAAAGCCCACAAGGTTTTTGGAAAGCGCAAAAGGAAGTTTTGCGGAGTCCAGGGGCCAGACACCAGGGTCCCTGGCGTCTGGGTCCAGACGCCGGGAACCCTGGCGTCTGGCCCTGCAGTCCGAGAAGGACTCTTGCCTTTCGGGTGAAACCGACTTTGTGGAGGCTTTTACTCCAAGTTTCGACCCCAAGGCTCAACATATAAATAGAGGGGCAGCGCTAGCACCAAAGACACATCAAGAAACACCAAGCCGTGTGCCGGCAACCCCGTCCCCTCTAGTTTATCCTTCGTCATAGTTTCCCTAGTGCTTAGGCGAAGCCCTGCGGAGATTGTTCTTCACCAACACCGTCACCACGTTGTCGTCCTGCCGGAACTCATCTACTACTTCGCCCGTCTTGCTGGATCGAGAAGGCGAGGACGTCATCGAGCTGAACGTGTGTAGAACTCGAAGGTGCCGTGCGTTCGGTACTTGGATCGGTCGGATCTTGAAGACGTACGACTACATTAACCGCGTTGATAAACGCTTCCGCTTAGCGATCTTCAAGGGTATGAAGATACACTCCCCATCTCGTTGCTATACATCACCATAATCTTGCGTGTGCGTAGGATTTTTTTTGAAATTACTACGTTCCCCAACAGTGGCATCCGAGCCTGGTTTTATGCGTAGATGTCATATGCACGAGTAGAACACAAGTGAGTTGTGGGCAATACAAGTCATACTGCTTACCATCATGTCATACTTTGGTTCAGCGGTATTGTGAGATGAAGCGGCCCAGCCCGACAATACGCGTACGCTTACGCGAGACTGGTTTCACCGTTACGAGCACTCGTGCTTAAAGGTGACTGGCGGGTGTCTGTCTCTCTCACTTTAGTTGAACCAAGTGTGGCTACGCCCGGTCCTTGCGAAGGTTAAAACAACACAAACTTGACGAACTATCGTTGTGGTTTTGATGCGTAGGTAAGAACGGTTCTTGCTAAGCCGGTAGCAGCCACATAAAATTTGCAACAACAAAGTAGAGGACGTCTAACTTGTTTTTGCAGGGCATGTTGTGATGTGATATGGTCAAGACGTGATGCTATATTTTATTGTATGAGATGATCATGTTTTGTAACCGAAGTTATCGGCAACTGGCAGGAGCCATATGGTTGTCGCTTTATTATATGAAATGCAAATGCCCTGTAATTGCTTTACTTTATCACTAAGCGGTAGCAATAGTCGTAGAAGCAATAGATGGCGTAACGACAATGATGCTACGATGGAGATCAAGGTGTCGCGCCGGTGACGATGGTGATCACGATGGTGCTTCGGAGATGGAGATCACAAGCACAAGATGATGATGGCCATATCATATCACTTATATTGATTGCATGTGATGTTTATCCTTTATGCATCTTATCTTGCTTTGATTGACGGTAGCATTTTAAGATGATCTCTCACTAAAATTATCAAGAAGTGTTCTCCCTGAGTATGCACCGTTGCGAAAGTTCTTCGTGCTGAGACACCACGTGATGATCGGGTGTGATAGGCTCTACGTTCAAATACAACGGGTGCAAAACAGTTGCACACGCGGAATACTCAGGTTAAACTTGACGAGCCTAGCATATAACAGATATGGCCTCGGAACATGGAGACCGAAAGGTCGAGCGTGAATCATATAGTAGACATGATCAACATATTGATGTTCACCGTTGAAACTACTCCATCTCACGTGACGATCGGACATGGTGTAGTTGATATGGATCACGTAATCACTTAGAAGATTAGAGGGATGTCTATCTAAGTGGGAGTTCTTTAGTAATATGATTAATTGAACTTTAATTTATCATGAACTTAGTCCTGGTAGTATTTTGCAAATTATGTTATAGATCAATAGCTCGCGTTGTTGCTTTCATATGTTTATTTTGATATGTTCCTAGAGAAAACTATGTTGAAAGATGTTAGTAGCAATGATGCGGATTGGATCCGTGATCTGAGGTTTATCCTCATTGCTGCATAGAAGAATTATGTCCTTGATGCACCGCTAGGTGAAAAACCTATTGCAGGAGCAAATGCAGACGTTATGAACGTTTGGCTAGCTCAATATGATGACTACTTGATAGTTTAGTGCACCATGATTAACGGCTTTAGAATCGAGACTTCAAAGATGTTTTGAACGTCATGGACCATATAAGATGTTCCAGGAATTGAAGTTAATATTTCAAGCAAATACCCGAGTTGAGAGATACGAAGTCTCCAACAAGTTCTATAGCTAAAAGATGGAGGAGAATCGCTCAACTAGTGAGCATGTGCTCAGATTGTCTGGGTACTTCAATCACTTGAATCAAGTGGGTGTTAATCTTCCAGATAAGATAGTGATTGACTAGAATTCTCTAGTCACCACCACCAAGTTAATAGAACTTCGTGATGAACTATAATATGCAAAGGATGATGTAAACAATTCCCAAGCTCTTCGCGATGCAAAAATCGGCGAAGGTAGAAATCAAAGAAAAACATCAAAGTGTTGATGGTGGACAAGATCACTAGTTTCAAGGAAAAGGGCAAAGGGAAGAAGGGGAACTTCAAGAAGAACAGCAAGCAAGTTGCTGCTCAAGTGAAGAAGCCCAAGTCTGGACCTAAGCCTAAGACTAAGTGATTCTACTGCAAAGGGACTGGTCACTGGAAGTGGAACTACCCCAAGTATTTGGCGGATAAGAAGGATGGCAAAGTGAACATAGGTATATTTGATATACATGTTATTGATGTGTATTACTAGTGTTTATAGCAACCCCTTGGTATTTGATACTGGTTCAGTTGCTAAGAATAGTAACTCGAAACGGGAGTTGCATAATAAATAGAAACTAGTTGAGGGTGAGGTGACGATGTGTGTTGGAAGTAGTTGCAAGATTGATATGATCATCATCGTACACTCCCTATACTTTCGGGATTAGTGTAGAACCTAAATAAGTGTTATTTGGCATTTGCGTTGAGCATGAATATGATTTGATCATGTTTATTGCAATACGGTTATTCATTTAAAATCAGAGAATAATTGTTGCTCTGTTTAAATGAATAAAACCTTCAATGGTCATACACCCAATGAAAATAGTTTGTTGGATCTCGATCATAGTGATACACATATTCATAATATTGATGCCAAAAGATGCAAAGTTAATAATGATAGTGCAACTTATTTGTGGCACTGCCGTTTGGTTCATATCGGTGTAAAGCGCATGAAGAAACTCCATGCTGATGGGTTTTTGGAATCACTTGGTTATGAATCATTTGATGCTTGCGAACCGTGCCTTTTGGGCAAGATGACTGAAACTCCATTCTTCGGAACAATGGAACGAGATACTGACTTGTTGGAAATAATACATACCGATGTATGCGGTCCAATGAGTGTTGATGCTCGTGGTAGGTATCGTTATTTTCTGACCTTCACAAGATGATTTGAGCAGATATGAGTATATCTACTTAATGAAACACAAGTCTGAAACATTTGAAAAGTTCAAAGAATTTCAGAGTGAAGTGGAGAATCATCGTAACAAGAAAATAAAGTTTCTACGATCTGATCGTGGAGAAGAATATTTGAGTTACGAGTTTGGCCTTCATATAAAACAATGTGGAATAGTTTCACAGCTCACGCCACATGGAACACCACAGCGTTATGGTGTGTCCAAACGTCATAACCGTACTTTATTGGATATAGTGCAATCTATGATGTCTCTTACCGATTTACCACTATCGTTTTGGGGTTATGCATTAGAGACAACTGCATTCACTTTAAATAGGGCACCATCAAAATCCATTGAGATGACGCCTTATGAACTGTGGTTTGGCGAGAAACCAAAATTTGTCGTTTCTTAAAGTTTGGGGCTGCGATGCTTATGTGAAAAAGTTTCAACCTGATAAGCTCGAACCCAAATCGGAGAAGTGCGTCTTCATAGAATACCCATAGGTAACTATTGGGTACACCTTCTATCACAGATCCGAAGGCAAGTTATTCGTTGCTAAGATGGATCCTTTCTAGAGAAGAAGTTTCTCTCGAAAGAAGTGAGTGGGAGGAAAGTAGAGCTTGATAAGGTAATTGCACCTTCTCCTGAATTGGAAAGTAGTTCATCACAGAAATCAGTTCCAGTGATTGCTACACCAATTAGTGAGGAAGCTAATGATGATGATCATGAAACTTCAGATCAAGTTACTACAGAACCTCGTAGGTCTTCCAGAGTACGGCCCGCACCAGTGTGCTACGGTAATCCTATTCTGGAAGTCATGTTACTAGACCATGATGAACCTACTAACTATGAGGAAGCGATGATGAGCCCAGATTCCACGAAATGGCTTGAGGCCATAAAATCTGAGATATGATCCATGTATGAGAACAAAGTATGGACTTTGGTGGACTTGTCGGATGATCGACAAGCCATAGAAAATAAATGGATCTTCAAGAGGAAGACAGATGCTGATAGTAGTGTTACTATCTACAAAGCTCGACTTGTCGCAAAAAGGTTTTCGATAAGTTCAAGGTGTTGAATACAATGAGATTTTCTCACTCGTATCGATGCTTAAGTCTGTCCGAATCATGTTAGCAATTGCCACATTTTATGAAATCTGGCAAAAGGATGTCAAAACTGCATTCCTTAATGGATTTATTAAAGAAGAGTTGTATATGATACAACCATAAGGTTTTTTCAATCCTAAGGGTGCTAACAAAAATGTGCAAGCTCCAGCGATCCATCAATGGACTGGTGCAAGCATCTCGGAGTTGGAATATACGCTTTGATGAGTTGATCAAAGCATATAGTTTTATACAGACTTTTGGAAAGGCCTGTATTTACAAGAAAGTGAGTGGGAGCACTACAACCTTTCTGATAAGTATATGTGCATGACATATTGTTGATCGGAAATAATGTAGAATTATTCTGCAAAGCATAAAGGTGTGTTTGAAAGGAGTTTTTTCAAAGAAAGACCTCGGTGAAGCTGCTTACATATTGAGCATCAAGATCTATAGAGATAGATCAAGACGCTTGATAAGTTTTTCAATGAATACATACCTTGACAAGATTTTGAAGTAGTTCAAAATTGAACAGTCAAAGAAATAGTTCTTGCCTGTGTTACAAGGTGTGAGATTGAGTAAGACTCAAAACCCAACCACGACAAAAGATAGAAAGAGAATGAAAGTCATTCCCTATGCATCAGCCATAGGTTCTATAAAGTATGCCATGCTATGTACTAGATCTATTGCATACCCTACCATTAAGCTTGGCAAGGGAGTGCAATAGTGATCTAGGAGTAGATCAATGGATAGCGGTCAAAATTATCCTTAGTAGAATAAGGATATGTTTCTCGATTATGGAAGTGATAAAAGGTTCGTCGTAAAGGGTTAGGTCGATGCAAGTTTTGACACTAATCTAGATAACTCTAAGTCTCGTCTAGATACATATTGAAAGTGGGAGCAATTAGCTAGAGTAGCTCCCTGCAGAGCATCTATTTATATATAAAAAGTAATATACGGGCTAACCAGAAAATAGATAAATATGCTAAAAATTACCACAATAATTAGAAAGATCTAGCCGTTGAATCTAATTTGACATTAACGTTAATTAAATCTCAGCCAATAAATTTCATTAATGCTTTCCACGGCAGCCCCCGCCATGTACGGCTTGTACCTAGACTCACGTAAAAATCATGCCTGAGCTCCAATTAGATCGCCAACAAATCTTTGATCAGAGTAAAAAAATGTGATAACCTAGCGCTGTCGGCGGCCGCCAGCCACGTTCTCCGTAGGGATCGTCGTTGTCCCGCTACGGCGTCACATCCATGCAGAAGGAATCGGCTAGACCATCCTAGGTGGATCCCACGGGCATGCGTTAGCGACGACTGAAGTAGAGGCAGGTTGATCGATTCTCCCAAGCTATCCTCCGCACAGCTATACTGCTATTTGCATGCATGTCTTTATTTTTTCTCTATAGCTATTTTGTACTTTAATTATTCCTGTAGAACGTACTCCCTCCGTCCCAAATACTTGTCATCAAATTAGTCCTGTAGAACGTATATACAAGTAGAACGTATAGAAGTTGATGAAGCGCCATGTTTTTTTTTCCTTTTCAATTCAATATGATGTTACATCTTACATGAAAGCAGAACATGCATCCGAGAAGAAACTATTGTTTCATTACTACCAGATTAGAGTACAGATGGACATCTACGTAAACAAAAGATACTTTACCAGAAAGAAAGATCTCCTTCAAGATATACTCAGGAATTCCTGCTACACCGAGGCACCCAAACTTCCTCGAGAGAACCCTTACCTTTCTCCTTCAAGATGTCCTGAATTTTGAAGATCTGTCCACAAAGCAGTGGCATGGACGCAGACATACGCCATAAACTGCATGGCCTCCATGAGGGACTGAAAACCGACTTCCCCCATCAAACCGACACACTGCTGCTCGATGCGGATGTTGGACCTGACAAGCAGCCACAGGTGTTAGACCTGACGGATCAGTAAAAAAGAACTGCGATGCTCTAGCACAGCCACCATCTCCATTGGAATTCGTTGTTGCACTATGCAGCGTTAGCGGCAACTCAATCCAAGGCAGGTATTAGATCGATTCTCTAAAACCTATACTACCGCTCTTTGCATGCACGCCTCTTTTTTTCCAAGAACTGTTATGTTCTTTAATTATTAATAATACTCTGTAGCACACCTAAAAGTTCATATCCACCCGTCCTTTTCATGAATCCCATTGTTCTAATTAATAGCACATATATAAGTTTATATTCGTGTTGCCAAAATATGCCCAACTAACAAGTTTAAGCTCAATTCGGCAAGCCACTTAGTTTTATTTCCACTTACCACTATTGAGCTTGTAGGACATTGTACATAATATTGAGGATTGTCCGATCAACTCCAGCCAGCAATGAAGCAACCTACATCATTAGTTCCGTCTAGCGACAACACCACCTCTAGCAGGTACCATCTTCTACACAAAATTAAGCCACCTCCAGCAGGATCCATATTGGAAAACAAGTTCAAATAGTCTACCAAAAGTATAATGCAAGTATTTTCTTTATAAAGCAGACTGGAAATCCAAGGAACAGAAGTCACGAATGAAGCAAAAAAGGTTACAGAGAACAAACTTCTCAATGATCAGGTATTTCACTTCTCATCTTCTACATGTGTTAAATAATTGTCGTTATTTTATGAATTTCCAAAAACTGCAGGCAAATCTATTCGAAAAGAAAGTATGTCCATATGTAATTACTCTCTCTGTAAAGAAATACCACTATGTACATTAGAAGATGATTCAAATAAAGACTATGAAAAACTTCACACATGTTAAAATTCTTACCGACAACAAATTTAAAAGAGTACCTGAAAGAACACTTTACACATGTCAAAACTTTACATTTCTAATATAAGAAAAAACAAATGTCCTATTTTATATTCCAAACTACTCCCTCCGTCCGAAATTATTTGTCGGAGAAATGGATGTATCTAGACGTATTTTAGTTTTAGATACACTCATTTTTCATTCATTTCGTCGACAAGAAATTTCGAACAGAGGAAGTATAAGGTATAGTATCTTAAAAGTATAAGGTATAGTATCTTACTTTACAGGCAGGACAGGACGAAAATCATGACCATTTTAGCATTGATGTTATCAGTGACGAGGTACTCTCATCTAAGAAAGAAAGTTCATATTTTAAAATATTCGGACGGACATGCACTAGCATCTTGGTGCTACAATGCCCCATATGCATCTCTGAACACAATTATGTTACTGACATTCAAATTTTAGTGAATGAGTAGGATTCAAGATCTACAGGAAAAAAAGAAAAAAAGACGGCATGTAAAACTAGGAGAAAAGAATCAATAGAAGACAAGAGGATTAGGAAAGCACCTGAAAGGAACACAAACTAGAACAAGGCAGTAGCAAGTGCTAAACTACAAACTTAATCCCCTTGGTTGTACTTATACAAATATATTCTAGATACTCTATATACTTTGTACTCCCTTCGTTCACAAATATAAGATGTTCAATTTTTTTTGTGAATTGGATGTATATAGACATGTTTTAGTATATTTTTGTTCACTCATTTCAGTCTGTATGTAGTCCATATTGAAATATCTAAAACATCTTATATTTGTGAACAGAGGGAGTAGTAATTTGCATTGGCATACAATTGTGTTTACTTTAGAGTCCATGAGAACATGGATTTAACTAATTAACTAATTATGTGTGCATGCAGACAAATCCACTTTGAAGACTATGAATGTTTAGTCGTGCTCATCTCAATATAAAATTATGCAGATTCAATTGATATTACATCTTCTGTTCTAATATGTACTTAGATTTTCTTTAGTATCACAAGGAATTGATAAAGGAGGCTTTTGTTTATAACGACAATAGAATAAAAAAGGAGGTGTACTCAGTTGGTTATGTAGATCCGTAACATGTCTGACCCGCATAATTATTCCAGAAAATCACCAGATCCTTTTGATAGATGTGCGCCTCTCTAACACGCATTTTCACCTTTTGCCATTCATATTGAATGAATGATCACAAATATGAGGACACATAAAAAATATTTTTTTAAATATGGGTTCACATTTTAACCTACTGACTAGCAGCATCGACGGACTATGGGATTATTGGAATCTCCATTGTACCACAGGACTAAATGGTCGACATAGCAAATCTTGGTAGTGCTTTACACATCAAACATGGAGAGCCAAAACTGATTTCACTCAACTAATTATAAATTATCAGTTTTGTAGTCTAAGGTACCATCATCCATTATCTCTTTGGGAATTAACTACATAAGAGTTGTCCATGCACTCAAGCCAAGTGCATGTATACACTGATCAATACAAAACACATGATTTGGTCAGGCATTAAAAAAGATTTATTAAAAAGAGCATGCGCCACTACTTCCATACATATGAACTAGATGGGTGTGGACTTGAACATTCGCCAGGCAGAGGCCATCTTCTTCGCCATGAACTAGATGGATTTTAAAAGCCTTTTATATAACCATAAGTACATGGATATGGTGTACTACTCCGCATAAGCATTGGAATCATGCATCAACATTCGATGAAAATAGTTCAATAATACCAAACATCGACACTCTATATAATCTGATATTTCAAGCCTGTTCTATAGTACAATCCAATGGTTATATATTATATTGCAACCAGACCTAATTTTACTATTCAGTTATTAAAATCACAAATACACGAATTACTTCCTTAATTTTGTGAATATTAATGGGCGTAGGGGGGCAGAACACTGCCAATTTCAGTCACAAGCCCGAAAATAAGTGAAAAGGACATAAACTAAATAACATTTTGCCTTAAACTGTGTTAGGCGTCCCGAACTTACTATCGCCATTTTGTAGATGGACAAGAAGTCAATCTGGATGAAAATCAATAACAACCAGTATACATTTGTTGTTAGATAATAACGAGAAATAAACGAGACAAAGAGACACGGATTTTTACATGAAAACCCTTGCAGGAGAAAACCACGGAACGCACGAAGGCGTATCACTATAATTGGGAGGAGTATTACATTACACGAGAGGACAAACCCTCTACGTGCTAATCTGGTGGAGATCTCTCTCATCTATTCTATGACTAGGTAGTACTATATAAAGGGGCAAACAACTCTCTTTCTTGGTGGACACGAAACAGAGTTGTAGTCATACTACGTCTAGCACGGTTGACATGTCGTAGTCCCGTAGGACTCCATCTGTAGTACAACACTTGTATGAGATTCGAAACACAATAAAATAACATTTGTTACTAGGAACTAGCCAGCAGTACCTTAAAGTATATTGGTTCAATCGTACAAAGACCAAAAAAAGGGAGAAGAGAGATGGGGGCGGGGGGACCTGCAGGTGGAATAATGCAGTGCCGAAGCCGGGCTGCGGCTGTTGAGGATGAAGACGATGCGTCGGGTGCCTCGCTTGGGGACAGCATTGACGCCTCCGGCTCGGCGCTTGGGGACGGACAACACCCCCCAAGATTCACAAAATCGCGCACGAGCTAAGGGGAACGAGATCCACTACTTCATCGCCCCCATGGACGCAAACTGGACAGGAACCGCGAGTTCGACGAGCTCGCATCCTCCATCACGCAGCTGCTATTAGGGCCCAGCTCCCATTGACTGACCTGGGAGATCGACGAGGCACACGGGGATCCAAACCAAGCGTCGTCCCAGCCACGAGGTGCCTGCAGGTAACGACCAGGAAGTTGAAAACCGAGGGGGAGCTTGGGGGTGATCCTCAGATGTGGTGGTCTGGTGGATCCAAGCTAGCTCAGCCTTTTCCATGGCTGGGAGCTCCGAGAAGACAAAGAAGACTCGAGAAAGGAGAAAAATGAAGGTCCATGTTGGTGGGACCCATGAAGCCACAATACGTGATACTAATAGTGTGGATAATGGGCATGATTAGAGCAAACTTTGTAAGATAATGGGCATGGAGTAGTTGAGAAGACGAGTCAACGCCGGTCCTGCTTCCGGTATAGTAGTACGTGTTATAATTGTTTTTGACAAATAGTAGTAGTACGTGTTATAATTTAACTCACTCAGTGTCCATGAAAGAAAGAAAAAACTACCACAAACCATTTTTTATGAACATATTGTATATATATATTCCCTTTCACTTCATATATACCAAATTCAAAAAAAAAAGTTCACTAAGATGTTCAAACATAATAAACATAGAGAAAATGATAAAAATATAAATTGCACAGTACGAAAGTTATGATTGTAAAAGACTCATATTTGTGAATGTGATCACATTTAATTCCAATTTTATTTGGATAAAACAAAAAATTGTATTATCCCAATAAAACTTATAAACTTCAAGCACTTGCATAATTTTTTTAGAAAGTTAATAAGAAAGACATAACTAAATTGCTGATAATCCAAAGTAAATACCAAAGAAACTATTCATATTAATAATTAGGTGGCCCAATAAGCTAACATCAAGTACTGCACCAACGTTCGTGCTCCCATGACTTCACAAAAAAATATGGTCATCTTTTTGAAGACCAAAAGGAGTATTTCTTTTGTTTTCAAGGGGGGCCTAAATGTTTCGAACTATTATGGTCATCTTTCAATAGTTTTATTTTATTTTTAAGGGGCACACAAGATGTCATGTACATATTAGTTCAACATTTTGGGCTACTAAAGGAAAGAGTAATTTCCACAAATTAAAATCTCTCATAACTTTATTAGAAAGTCAATAGTCAAAAGACGTACCAAAAGATAATTTATCAGTGTTGATTAGAAAAAAAAGATTAATCTTGCTCCAACATTGAAAGATGGTATTCATGAAATATTATATTTGTAAATGCCATAACAATCGGTTTCAATTTTTTGCATAGGAAAATCAAATAATATGTTCTCATTATTAAACTTTATAGTATTCTAGCCCGCGCATCGAGCGGGCCACTTTACTAGTTGTAGATAAAGAAAATTGCCAAATACTTACAGATCTGAATGTGACAGACCCATTGACTAAAATTATGTCACAAGCAAAACATGATCACACCTTAGTACTCTTTGGGTGTTAATCACATAGCGATGTGAACTAGATTACTGACTCTAGTAAACCCTTTGGGTGTTGGTCACATGTCGATGTGAACTATGGGTGTTAACCACATAAAGATGTGAACTATTGATGTTAAATCACATGGAGATGTGAACTAGATTATTGACTCTAGTGCAAGTGGGAGACTGCAGGAAATATGCCCTAGAGGCAATAATAAAGTTATTATTTATTTCCTCATATCATGATAAATGTTTATTATTCATGCTAGAATTGTATTAACCGGAAACATGATACATGTGTGAATACATAGACAAACCTAACGTCACTAGTATGCCTCTACTTGACTAGCTCATTAATCAAAGATGGTTATGTTTCCTAACCATAGACATGTGTTGTCACTTGATTAACAGGATCACATCATTAGGAGAATGATGTGATTGACATGACCCATTCCGTTAGCCTAGCACTTGATCGTTTAGTATGTTGCTATTGCTTTCTTCATGACTTATACATGTTCCTGTAACTATGAGATTATGCAACTCCCGTTTACCGGAGAAACACTTTGTGTGCTAGCAAACATCACAACGTAACTGGGTGATTATAAAGGTGCTCTACAGGTGTCTCCGAAGGTACTTGTTGGGTTGGCGTATTTCAAGATTAGGTTTTGTCACTCCGATTGTCGGAGAGGTATCTCTGGGCCCTCTCGGTAATACACATCACTTAAGCCTTGAAAGCATTACAACTAATGAGTTAGTTGTGAGATGATGTATTATGGAACGAGTAAAGAGACTTGCCGGTAACGAGATTGAACAAGGTATTGAGATACCGACGATCGAATGTCGGGCAAGTAACATACCGATGACAAAGGGAACAACGTATGTTGTTATGCGGTTTGACCGATAAAGATCTTCGTAGAATATGTGGGAGCCAATATGGGCATCCAGGTCCCGCTATTGGTTATTGACTGGAAACGTGTCTCGGTCATGTCTACATAGTTCTCGAACCCATAGGGTCCGCACGCTTAACGTTTCGTTGACGATATAGTATTATATGAGTTGTGCATGTTGGTGACCGAATGTTGTTCGGAGTCCCGGATGAGATCATGGACATGAGGAGGAACTCTGGAATGGTCCGGAGATAAAGTTTGATATATGGGATAATAGTGTTTGATTTCCGGAAGGGTTACGGAATTCACCGGAAGGGGTTCCGGATGTTTCCCGAAATGTTTCGGTACGAGAACACGTTATTTGGGCCAAAGGGGAAAGCCCACAAGGTTTTTGGACAGCGCAAAAGGAAGTTTTGCGGAATCCAGGGGCCAGACGCCAGGGTCCCTGGCGTCTGGGTCCAGACGCCGGGAACCCTGGCGTTTGGCCCTAGAGTCTGAGAAGGACTCTTGCCTTTCGGGTGAAACCGACTTTGTGGAGGCTTTTACTCCAAGTTTTGACCCCAAGGCTCAACATATAAATAGAGGCGCAGGGCTAGCACCAAAGACACATCAAGAAACACCAAGCCATGTGCCGGCAACCCCGTCCCCTCTAGTTTATCCTCCGTCATAGTTTCCGTAGTGCTTAGGTGAAGCCCTGCGGAGATTGTTCTTCACCAACACCGTCACCACGCCGTCGTGCTGCCGGAACTCATCTACTACTTCGCCCGTCTTGCTGGATCGAGAAGGCGAGGACGTCATCGAGCTAAACGTGTGCAGAACTCGGAGGTGCCGTGCGTCGGTACTTGGATCGGTCGGATTGTGAAGATGTACGACTACATCAACCGCGTTGATAAATGCTTCCGCTTAGCGATCTTCAAGGGTATGAAGATACACTCCCCATCTCGTTGCTATACATCACCATGATCTTGCGTGTGCCTAGGAATTTTTTTGAAATTACTACGTTCCCCAACAGTGGCATCCGAGCCTGGTTTTATGCGTAGATGTCATATGCACCAGTAGAACACAAGTGAGTTGTGGGTGATACAAGTCATACTGCTTACCAGCATGTCACACTTTGGTTCAGTGGTATTGTGAGATGAAGCGGCCCGGACCGACATTACGCGTATGCTTACGCGAGACTGGTTTCACCGTTACGAGCACTCGTGCTTAAAGGTGACTAGCGGGTGTCTGTCTCTCTCACTTTAGTTGAACCAAGTGTGGCTACGCCCGGTCCTTGCGAAGGTTAAAACAGCACTAACTTGACGAACTATCATTGTGGTTTTGATGTGTAGGTAAGAACGGTTCTTGCTAAGCCCGTAGCAGCCACATAAAATTTGCAACAACAAAGTAGAGGACGTCTAACTTGTTTTTGCAGGGCATGTTGTGATGTGATATGGTCAAGACGTGATGCTATATTTTATTGTATGAGATGATCATGTTTTGTAACCGAAGTTATCGGCAACTGGCAGGAGCCATATGGTTGTCGCTTTATTGTATGAAATGCAAACGCCCTGTAATTGCTTTACTTTATCACTAAGCGGTAGCGATAGTCGTAGAAGCAATAGATGGCGTAACGACAACGATGCTACGATGGAGATCAAGGTGTCGCGCCGGTGACGATGGTGATCACGATGGTGCTTCAGAGATGGAGATCACAAGCACAAGATGATGATGGCCATATCATATCACTTATATTGATTGCATGTGATGTTTATCCTTTATGCATCTTATCTTGCTTTGATTGACGGTAGCATTTTAAGATGATCTCTCACTAAAATTATCAAGAAGTGTTCTCCCTGAGTATGCACCGTTGCGAAAGTTCTTCGTGCTGAGACACCACGTGATGATCGGGTGTGATAGGCTCTACGTTCAAATACAACGGGTGCAAAACAGTTGCACACGCGGAATAGTCAGGTTAAACTTGACGAGCCTAGCATATAAAAGATATGGCCTCGGAACACGGAGACCGAGAGGTCGAGCGTGAATCATATAGTAGATATGATCAACATATTGATGTTCACCGTTGAAACTACTCCATCTCACGTGACGATCGGGCATGGTGTTGTTGATATGGATCACGTAATCACTTAGAGGATTAGAAGGATGTCTATCTAAGTGGGAGTTCTTTAGTAATATGATTAATTGAACTTTAATTTATCATGAACTTAGTCCTGGTAGTATTTTGCAAATTATGTTATTTATCAATAGCTCGCGTTGTTGCTTTCATATGTTTATTTTGATATGTTCCTAGAGAAAACTGTGTTGAAAGATGTTAGTGGCAATGATGCGGATTGGATCCGTGATCTGAGGTTTATCCTCATTGCTGCACAGAAGAATTATGTCCTTGATGCACCGCTAGGTGACAAACCTATTGCAGGAGCAGATGCAGACGTTATGAACGTTTGGCTAGCTCAATATGATGACTACTTGATAGTTTAGTGCACCATGCTTAACGGCTTTAGGATCGGGACTTCAAAGATGTTTTGAACGTCATGGACCATATAAGATGTTCCAGGAATTGAAGTTAATATTTCAAGCAAATACCCGAGTTGAGAGATATGAAGTCTCCAACAAGTTCTATAGCTAAAAGATGGAGGAGAATCGCTCAACTAGTGAGCATGTGCTCAGATTGTCTGGGTACTTCAATCACTTGAATCAAGTGGGAGTTAATCTTCCAGATAAGATAGTGATTGACAGAATTCTCTAGTCACCACCACCAGGTTAGTAGAACTTCGTGATGAACTACAATATGCAAAGGATGATGAAAACAATTCCCAAGCTCTTCGCGATGCAAAAATCGGCGAAGGTAGAAATCAAAGAAAAATATCGAAGTGTTGATGGTGGACAAGATCACTAGTTTCAAGGAAAAGGGCAAAGGGAAGAAGGGAAACTTCAAGAAGAACAGTAAGCAAGTTGCTGCTCAAGTGAAGAAGCCCAAGTCTGGACCTAAGCCTAAGACTAAGTGATTCTACTGCAAAGGGACTAGTCACTGGAAGTGGAACTACCCCAAGTATTTGGCGGATAAGAAGGATGGCAAAGTGAACATAGGTATATTTTATATACATGTTATTGATGTGTACTTTACTAGTGTTTATAGCAACCCCTTGATATTTGATACTGGTTCAGTTGCTAAGAATAGTAACTCGAAACGGGAGTTGCATAATAAACAGAAACTAGTTGAGGGTGAGGTGACGCTGTGTGTTGGAAGTAGTTCCAAGATTGATATGATCATCATCGTACACTCCCTATACTTTCGGGATTAGTGTAGAACCTAAAGAAGTGTTATTTGGCATTTGCGTTGAGCATGAATATGATTTGATCATGTTTATTGCAATACGGTTATTCATTTAAAAGCATAGAATAATTGTTGCTCTGTTTAAATGAATAAAACCTTCAATGGTCATACACCCAATGAAAATAGTTTGTTGGATCTCGATCGTAGTGATACACATATTCATAATATTGATGCCAAAAGATGCAAAGTTAATAATGATAGTGCAACTTATTTGTGGCATTGCCGTTTGGGTCATATCATTGTAAAGCGCATGAAGAAACTCCATGCTGATGGGTTTTTGGAATCACTTGGTTATGAATCATTTGATGCTTGCGAACCGTGCCTTTTGGGCAAGATGACTGAAACTCCGTTCTTCAGAACAATGGAACGAGATACTGACTTGTTGGAAATAATACATACCGATGTATGCGGTCCAATGAGTGTTGATGCTCGTGGTAGGTATCGTTATTTTCTGACCTTCACAAGATGATTTGAGCAGATATGAGTATATCTACTTAATGAAACACAAGTCTGAAGCATTTGAAAAGTTCAAAGAATTTCAGAGTGAAGTGGAGAATCATCGTAACAAGAAAATAAAGTTTCTACGATCTGATCGTGGAGAAGAATATTTGAGTTACGAGTTTGGCCTTCATATAAAACAATGTGGAATAGTTTCACAGCTCACGCCACATGGAACACCACAGCGTTATGGTGTGTCCGAACGTCATAACCGTACTTTATTGGATATAGTGCAATCTATGATGTCTCTTACCGATTTACCACTATCGTTTTGGGGTTATGCATTAGAGATAGCTGCATTCACTTTAAATAGGGCACCATCAAAATCCGTTGAGACGACGCCTTATGAACTGTGGTTTGGCGAGAAACCAAAATTTGTCGTTTCTTAAAGTTTGGGGCTGCGATGCTTACGTGAAAAAGATTCAACCTGATAAGCTCGAACCCAAATCGGAGAAGTGCGTCTTCATAGAATACCCAAAGGTAACTATTGGGTACACCTTCTATCACAGATCCGAAGGCAAGTTATTCGTTGCTAAGATGGATCCTTTCTAGAGAAGAAGTTTCTCTCGAAAGAAGTGAGTGGGAGGAAAGTAGAGCTTGATAAGGTAATTGCACCTTCTCCTGAATTGGAAAGTAGTTCATCACAGAAATCAGTTCCAGTGATTGCTACACCAATTAGTGAGGAAGCTAATGATGATGATCATGAAACTTCAGATCAAGTTACTACAGAACCTCGTAGGTCTTCCAGAGTACGGCCCGCACTAGTGTGCTATGGTAATCCTATTCTGGAAGTCATGTTACTAGACCATGATGAACCTACTAACTATGAGGAAGCGATGATGAGCCCAGATTCCATGAAATGGCTTGAGGCCATAAAATCTGAGATATGATCCATGTATGAGAACAAAGTATGGACTTTGGTGGACTTGCCGGATGATCGACAAGCCATAGAAAATAAATGGATCTTCAAGAGGAAGACAGATGCTGATAGTAGTGTTACTATCTACAAAGCTCGACTTGTCGCAAAAAGGTTTTCGATAAGTTCAAGGTGTTGAATACAATGAGATTTTCTCACTCGTATCGATGCTTAAGTCTGTCCGAATCATGTTAGGAATTGCCACATTTTATGGAATCTGGCAAAAGGATGTCAAAACTGCATTCCTTAATGGATTTATTAAAGAAGAGTTGTATATGATACAACCATAAGGT
Source organism: Triticum timopheevii (assembly GCA_963921465.1). Taxonomy (NCBI): domain Eukaryota; kingdom Viridiplantae; phylum Streptophyta; class Magnoliopsida; order Poales; family Poaceae; genus Triticum; species Triticum timopheevii. The sequence goes on along the minus strand of OY997264.1, from coordinate 185,139,041 downwards.
CTTGTCAATCCTAAGGGTGCTAACAAAAATGTGCAAGCTCCAGCGATCCATCAATGGACTGGTGCAAGCATCTCGGAGTTGGAATATACGCTTTGATGAGTTGATCAAAGCATATAGTTTTATACATACTTTTGGAAAGGCCTGTATTTACAAGAAAGTGAGTGGGAGCACTACAGCCTTTCTGATAAGTATACGTGAATGACATATTGTTGATCGGAAATAATGTAGAATTATTCTGCAAAGCATAACGTGTGTTTGAAAGGAGTTTTTTCAAAGAAAGACCTCGGTGAAGCTGCTGACATATTGAGCATCAAGATCTATAGAGATAGATCAAGACGCTTGATAAGTTTTTCAATGAATACATACCTTGACAAGATTTTGAAGTAGTTCAAAATGGAACAGTCAAAGAAATAGTTCTTGCCTGTGTTACAAGGTGTGAGATTGAGTAAAACTCAAAACCCGACCATGACAGAAGATAGAAAGAGAATGAAAGTCATTCCCTATGCATCAGCCATAGGTTCTATAAAGTATGCCATGTTGTGTACTAGATCTATTGCATACCCTACCACTAAGCTTGGCAAGGGAGTGCAATAGTGATCTAGGAGTGGATCAATGGACAGCGGTCAAAATTATCCTTAGTAGAATAAGGATATGTTTCTCGATTATGGAAGTGATAAAAGGTTCGTCGTAAAGGGTTACGTCGATGCAAGTTTTGACACTAATCTAGATGACTCTAAGTCTCGGTCTATATACATATTTAAAGTGGGAGCAATTAGCTAGAGTAGCTCCGTGCAGAGCATTGTAGACATAGAAAATTGCAAAATACTTACAGATCTGAATGTGACAGACCCGTTGACTAAAATTATCTCACAAGAAAAACATGATCACACCTTAGTACTCTTTGGGTGTTAATCACATAGCGATGTGAACTAGATTACTGACTCTAGTAAACCCTTTGGGTGTTGGTCACATGTCGATGTGAACTATGGGTGTTAACCACATAAAGATGTGAACTATTGATGTTAAATCACATGGCGATGTGAACTAGATTATTGACTCTAGTGCAAGTGGGAGACTGCAGGAAATATGCCCTAGAGGCAATAAAGTTATTATTTATTTCCTCATATCATGATAAATGTTTATTATTCATGCTAGAATTGTATTAACCGGAAACATGATACATGTGTGAATACATAGACAAACATAACGTCACTAGTATGCCTCTACTTGACTAGCTCATTAATCAAAGATGGTTATGTTTCCTAACCATAGACATGTGTTGTCACTTGATTAACAGGATCACATCATTAGGAGAATGATGTGATTGACATGACCCATTCCGTTAGCCTAGCACTTGATCGTTTAGTATGTTGCTATTGCTTTCTTCATGACTTATACATGTTCCTGTAACTATGAGATTATGCAACTCCCGTTTACCGGAGGAACACTTTGTGTGCTAGCAAACATCACAACGTAACTGGGTGATTATAAAGGTGCTCTACAGGTGTCTCCGAAGGTACTTGTTGGGTTGGCGTATTTCAAGATTAGGTTTTGTCACTCCGATTGTTGGAGAGGTATCTCTGGGCCCTCTCGGTAATACACATCACTTAAGCCTTGAAAGCATTACAACTAATGAGTTAGTTGTGAGATGATGTATTATGGAACGAGTAAAGAGACTTGCCGGTAACGAGATTGAACTAGGTATTGAGATACCGACGATCGAATGTCGGGCAAGTAACATACCGATGACAAAGGGAACAACGTATGTTGTTATGCGGTTTGACCGATAAAGATCTTCGTAGAATATGTGGGAGCCAATATGGGCATCCAGGTCCCGCTATTGGTTATTGACTGGAAACGTGTCTCGGTCATGTCTACATAGTTCTCGAACCCATAGGGTCCGCACGCTTAACGTTTCGTTGACGATATAGTATTATATGAGTTGTGCATGTTGGTGACCGAATGTTGTTCGGAGTCCCGGATGAGATCATGGACATGAGGAGGAACTCTGGAATGGTCCGGAGATAAAGTTTGATATATGGGATAATAGTGTTTGATTTCCGGAAGGGTTACGGAATTCACCGGAAGGGGTTCCGGATGTTTCCCGAAATGTTTCGGTACGAGAACACGTTATTTGGGCCAAAGGGGAAAGCCCACAAGGTTTTTGGACAGCGCAAAAGGAAGTTTTGCGGAATCCAGGGGCCAGACGCCAGGGTCCCTGGCGTCTGGGTCCAGACGCCGGGAACCCTGGCGTTTGGCCCTAGAGTCTGAGAAGGACTCTTGCCTTTCGGGTGAAACCGACTTTGTGGAGGCTTTTACTCCAAGTTTTGACCCCAAGGCTCAACATATAAATAGAGGCGCAGGGCTAGCACCAAAGACACATCAAGAAACACCAAGCCATGTGCCGGCAACCCCGTCCCCTCTAGTTTATTCTCCATCATAGTTTCCGTAGTGCTTAGGTGAAGCCCTGCGGAGATTGTTCTTCACCAACACCGTCACCACGCCGTCGTGCTGCCGGAACTCATCTACTACTTCGCCCGTCTTGCTCGATCGAGAAGGCGAGGACGTCATCGAGCTAAACGTGTGCAGAACTCGGAGGTGCCGTGCGTCGGTACTTGGATCGGTCGGATTGTGAAGATGTACGACTACATCAACCGCGTTGATAAATGCTTCCGCTTAGCGATCTTCAAGGGTATGAAGATACACTCCCCATCTCGTTGCTATACATCACCATGATCTTGCGTGTGCCTAGGAATTTTTTTGAAATTACTACGTTCCCCAACAGTGGCATCCGAGCCTGGTTTTATGCGTAGATGTCATATGCACCAGTAGAACACAAGTGAGTTGTGGGTGATACAAGTCATACTGCTTACCAGCATGTCACACTTTGGTTCAGTGGTATTGTGAGATGAAGCGGCCCGGACCGACATTACGCGTATGCTTACGCGAGACTGGTTTCACCGTTACGAGCACTCGTGCTTAAAGGTGACTAGCGGGTGTCTGTCTCTCTCACTTTAGTTGAACCAAGTGTGGCTACGCCCGGTCCTTGCGAAGGTTAAAACAGCACTAACTTGACGAACTATCATTGTGGTTTTGATGTGTAGGTAAGAACGGTTCTTGCTAAGCCCGTAGCAGCCACATAAAATTTGCAACAACAAAGTAGAGGACGTCTAACTTGTTTTTGCAGGGCATGTTGTGATGTGATATGGTCAAGACGTGATGCTATATTTTATTGTATGAGATGATCATGTTTTGTAACCGAAGTTATCGGCAACTGGCAGGAGCCATATGGTTGTCGCTTTATTGTATGAAATGCAAACGCCCTGTAATTGCTTTACTTTATCACTAAGCGGTAGCGATAGTCGTAGAAGCAATAGATGGCGTAACGACAACGATGCTACGATGGAGATCAAGGTGTCGCGCCGGTGACGATGGTGATCACGATGGTGCTTCAGAGATGGAGATCACAAGCACAAGATGATGATGGCCATATCATATCACTTATATTGATTGCATGTGATGTTTATCCTTTATGCATCTTATCTTGCTTTGATTGACGGTAGCATTTTAAGATGATCTCTCACTAAAATTATCAAGAAGTGTTCTCCCTGAGTATGCACCGTTGCGAAAGTTCTTCGTGCTGAGACACCACGTGATGATCGGGTGTGATAGGCTCTACGTTCAAATACAACGGGTGCAAAACAGTTGCACACGCGGAATAGTCAGGTTAAACTTGACGAGCCTAGCATATAAAAGATATGGCCTCGGAACACGGAGACCGAGAGGTCGAGCGTGAATCATATAGTAGATATGATCAACATATTGATGTTCACCGTTGAAACTACTCCATCTCACGTGACGATCGGGCATGGTGTTGTTGATATGGATCACGTAATCACTTAGAGGATTAGAAGGATGTCTATCTAAGTGGGAGTTCTTTAGTAATATGATTAATTGAACTTTAATTTATCATGAACTTAGTCCTGGTAGTATTTTGCAAATTATGTTATTTATCAATAGCTCGCGTTGTTGCTTTCATATGTTTATTTTGATATGTTCCTAGAGAAAACTGTGTTGAAAGATGTTAGTGGCAATGATGCGGATTGGATCCGTGATCTGAGGTTTATCCTCATTGCTGCACAGAAGAATTATGTCCTTGATGCACCGCTAGGTGACAAACCTATTGCAGGAGCAGATGCAGACGTTATGAACGTTTGGCTAGCTCAATATGATGACTACTTGATAGTTTAGTGCACCATGCTTAACGGCTTTAGGATCGGGACTTCAAAGATGTTTTGAACGTCATGGACCATATAAGATGTTCCAGGAATTGAAGTTAATATTTCAAGCAAATACCCGAGTTGAGAGATATGAAGTCTCCAACAAGTTCTATAGCTAAAAGATGGAGGAGAATCGCTCAACTAGTGAGCATGTGCTCAGATTGTCTGGGTACTTCAATCACTTGAATCAAGTGGGAGTTAATCTTCCAGATAAGATAGTGATTGACAGAATTCTCTAGTCACCACCACCAGGTTAGTAGAACTTCGTGATGAACTACAATATGCAAAGGATGATGAAAACAATTCCCAAGCTCTTCGCGATGCAAAAATCGGCGAAGGTAGAAATCAAAGAAAAATATCGAAGTGTTGATGGTGGACAAGATCACTAGTTTCAAGGAAAAGGGCAAAGGGAAGAAGGGAAACTTCAAGAAGAACAGTAAGCAAGTTGCTGCTCAAGTGAAGAAGCCCAAGTCTGGACCTAAGCCTAAGACTAAGTGATTCTACTGCAAAGGGACTAGTCACTGGAAGTGGAACTACCCCAAGTATTTGGCGGATAAGAAGGATGGCAAAGTGAACATAGGTATATTTTATATACATGTTATTGATGTGTACTTTACTAGTGTTTATAGCAACCCCTTGATATTTGATACTGGTTCAGTTGCTAAGAATAGTAACTCGAAACGGGAGTTGCATAATAAACAGAAACTAGTTGAGGGTGAGGTGACGCTGTGTGTTGGAAGTAGTTCCAAGATTGATATGATCATCATCGTACACTCCCTATACTTTCGGGATTAGTGTAGAACCTAAAGAAGTGTTATTTGGCATTTGCGTTGAGCATGAATATGATTTGATCATGTTTATTGCAATACGGTTATTCATTTAAAAGCATAGAATAATTGTTGCTCTGTTTAAATGAATAAAACCTTCAATGGTCATACACCCAATGAAAATAGTTTGTTGGATCTCGATCGTAGTGATACACATATTCATAATATTGATGCCAAAAGATGCAAAGTTAATAATGATAGTGCAACTTATTTGTGGCATTGCCGTTTGGGTCATATCATTGTAAAGCGCATGAAGAAACTCCATGCTGATGGGTTTTTGGAATCACTTGGTTATGAATCATTTGATGCTTGCGAACCGTGCCTTTTGGGCAAGATGACTGAAACTCCGTTCTTCAGAACAATGGAACGAGATACTGACTTGTTGGAAATAATACATACCGATGTATGCGGTCCAATGAGTGTTGATGCTCGTGGTAGGTATCGTTATTTTCTGACCTTCACAAGATGATTTGAGCAGATATGAGTATATCTACTTAATGAAACACAAGTCTGAAGCATTTGAAAAGTTCAAAGAATTTCAGAGTGAAGTGGAGAATCATCGTAACAAGAAAATAAAGTTTCTACGATCTGATCGTGGAGAAGAATATTTGAGTTACGAGTTTGGCCTTCATATAAAACAATGTGGAATAGTTTCACAGCTCACGCCACATGGAACACCACAGCGTTATGGTGTGTCCGAACGTCATAACCGTACTTTATTGGATATAGTGCAATCTATGATGTCTCTTACCGATTTACCACTATCGTTTTGGGGTTATGCATTAGAGATAGCTGCATTCACTTTAAATAGGGCACCATCAAAATCCGTTGAGACGACGCCTTATGAACTGTGGTTTGGCGAGAAACCAAAATTTGTCGTTTCTTAAAGTTTGGGGCTGCGATGCTTACGTGAAAAAGATTCAACCTGATAAGCTCGAACCCAAATCGGAGAAGTGCGTCTTCATAGAATACCCAAAGGTAACTATTGGGTACACCTTCTATCACAGATCCGAAGGCAAGTTATTCGTTGCTAAGATGGATCCTTTCTAGAGAAGAAGTTTCTCTCGAAAGAAGTGAGTGGGAGGAAAGTAGAGCTTGATAAGGTAATTGCACCTTCTCCTGAATTGGAAAGTAGTTCATCACAGAAATCAGTTCCAGTGATTGCTACACCAATTAGTGAGGAAGCTAATGATGATGATCATGAAACTTCAGATCAAGTTACTACAGAACCTCGTAGGTCTTCCAGAGTACGGCCCGCACTAGTGTGCTATGGTAATCCTATTCTGGAAGTCATGTTACTAGACCATGATGAACCTACTAACTATGAGGAAGCGATGATGAGCCCAGATTCCATGAAATGGCTTGAGGCCATAAAATCTGAGATATGATCCATGTATGAGAACAAAGTATGGACTTTGGTGGACTTGCCGGATGATCGACAAGCCATAGAAAATAAATGGATCTTCAAGAGGAAGACAGATGCTGATAGTAGTGTTACTATCTACAAAGCTCGACTTGTCGCAAAAAGGTTTTCGATAAGTTCAAGGTGTTGAATACAATGAGATTTTCTCACTCGTATCGATGCTTAAGTCTGTCCGAATCATGTTAGGAATTGCCACATTTTATGGAATCTGGCAAAAGGATGTCAAAACTGCATTCCTTAATGGATTTATTAAAGAAGAGTTGTATATGATACAACCATAAGGTCTTGTCAATCCTAAGGGTGCTAACAAAAATGTGCAAGCTCCAGCGATCCATCAATGGACTGGTGCAAGCATCTCGGAGTTGGAATATACGCTTTGATGAGTTGATCAAAGCATATAGTTTTATACATACTTTTGGAAAGGCCTGTATTTACAAGAAAGTGAGTGGGAGCACTACAGCCTTTCTGATAAGTATACGTGAATGACATATTGTTGATCGGAAATAATGTAGAATTATTCTGCAAAGCATAACGTGTGTTTGAAAGGAGTTTTTTCAAAGAAAGACCTCGGTGAAGCTGCTGACATATTGAGCATCAAGATCTATAGAGATAGATCAAGACGCTTGATAAGTTTTTCAATGAATACATACCTTGACAAGATTTTGAAGTAGTTCAAAATGGAACAGTCAAAGAAATAGTTCTTGCCTGTGTTACAAGGTGTGAGATTGAGTAAAACTCAAAACCCGACCATGACAGAAGATAGAAAGAGAATGAAAGTCATTCCCTATGCATCAGCCATAGGTTCTATAAAGTATGCCATGTTGTGTACTAGATCTATTGCATACCCTACCACTAAGCTTGGCAAGGGAGTGCAATAGTGATCTAGGAGTGGATCAATGGACAGCGGTCAAAATTATCCTTAGTAGAATAAGGATATGTTTCTCGATTATGGAAGTGATAAAAGGTTCGTCGTAAAGGGTTACGTCGATGCAAGTTTTGACACTAATCTAGATGACTCTAAGTCTCGGTCTATATACATATTTAAAGTGGGAGCAATTAGCTAGAGTAGCTCCGTGCAGAGCATTGTAGACATAGAAAATTGCAAAATACTTACGGATCTGAATGTGACAGACCCGTTGACTAAAATTATCTCACAAGAAAAACATGATCACACCTTAGTACTCTTTGGGTGTTAATCACATAGCGATGTGAACTAGATTACTGACTCTAGTAAACCCTTTGGGTGTTGGTCACATGTCGATGTGAACTATGGGTGTTAACCACATAAAGATGTGAACTATTGATGTTAAATCACATGGCGATGTGAACTAGATTATTGACTCTAGTGCAAGTGGGAGACTGCAGGAAATATGCCCTAGAGGCAATAAAGTTATTATTTATTTCCTCATATCATGATAAATGTTTATTATTCATGCTAGAATTGTATTAACCGGAAACATGATACATGTGTGAATACATAGACAAACATAACGTCACTAGTATGCCTCTACTTGACTAGCTCATTAATCAAAGATGGTTATGTTTCCTAACCATAGACATGTGTTGTCACTTGATTAACAGGATCACATCATTAGGAGAATGATGTGATTGACATGACCCATTCCGTTAGCCTAGCACTTGATCGTTTAGTATGTTGCTATTGCTTTCTTCATGACTTATACATGTTCCTGTAACTATGAGATTATGCAACTCCCGTTTACCGGAGGAACACTTTGTGTGCTAGCAAACATCACAACGTAACTGGGTGATTATAAAGGTGCTCTACAGGTGTCTCCGAAGGTACTTGTTGGGTTGGCGTATTTCAAGATTAGGTTTTGTCACTCCGATTGTTGGAGAGGTATCTCTGGGCCCTCTCGGTAATACACATCACTTAAGCCTTGAAAGCATTACAACTAATGAGTTAGTTGTGAGATGATGTATTATGGAACGAGTAAAGAGACTTGCCGGTAACGAGATTGAACTAGGTATTGAGATACCGACGATCGAATGTCGGGCAAGTAACATACCGATGACAAAGGGAACAACGTATGTTGTTATGCGGTTTGACCGATAAAGATCTTCGTAGAATATGTGGGAGCCAATATGGGCATCCAGGTCCCGCTATTGGTTATTGACTGGAAACGTGTCTCGGTCATGTCTACATAGTTCTCGAACCCGTAGGGTCCGCACGCTTAACGTTTCGTTGACGATATAGTATTATATGAGTTGTGCATGTTGGTAACCGAATGTTGTTCGGAGTCCCGGATGAGATCATGGACATGAGGAGGAACTCTGGAATGGTTCGGAGATAAAGTTTGATATATGGGATAATAGTGTTTGATTTCCGGAAGGGTTACGGAATTCACCGGAAGGGGTTCCGGATGTTTCCCGAAATGTTTCGGTACGAGAACACGTTATTTGGGCCAAAGGGGAAAGCCCACAAGGTTTTTGGAAATCGCAAAAGGAAGTTTTGCGGAGTCCAGGGGCCAGACGCCAGGGTCCCTGGCGTCTGGGTCCAGACGCCGGGAACCCTGGCATTTGGCCCTAGAGTCTGAGAAGGACTCTTGCCTTTCGGGTGAAACCGACTTTGTGGAGGCTTTTACTCCAAGTTTCGACCCCAAGTCTCAACATATAAATAGAGGGGTAGGGCTAGCACCAAAGACACATCAAGAAACACCAAGCCATGTGCCGGCAATCCCGTCCCCTCTAGTTTATCCTCCGTCATAGTTTCCGTAGTGCTTAGGTGAAGCCCTGCGGAGATTGTTCTTCACCAACACCGTCACCACGCCGTCGTGCTGCCGGAACTCATCTACTACTTCGCCCGTCTTGCTGGATCGAGAAGGCGAGGACGTCATCGAGCTAAACGTGTGCAGAACTCGGAGGTGCCGTGTGTTCGGTACTTGGATCGGTCGGATCGTGAAGACGTACGACTACATCAACCGCGTTGATAAACGCTTCCGCTTAGCGATCTTCAAGGGTATGAAGATACACACCCCATCTCGTTGCTATACATCACCATGATCTTGCGTGTGCGTAGGAATTTTTTTGAAATTACTACGTTCCCCAACAAATAGAGTGCGCCAGGACCCCAGCCCATCTCCATTACAAGGAGCTTAATGTACATAAAGTAAGGGCGTTACTGGTAACGGCAGTCTTAAATACTCTTAATGCTCATGAAGACTAAGGAGTGAATGCCCGGCCATTGTGTGTTCTTCCGACTCCTGGTCTTCGATATAGTCGAGTCATTCCCTATATGGTCGAGTGAAAGTGGGGAATGATGGTCGAGTGATTATACCGTCGAGTGGATTCTTGGTCTTCTTATCTTCTTGGGTAGTGACCTTGGGTAGGACGTATAGGTCCGGCCTATGACCCTACCCCAGGTCTGTATCCTCATCAGTAGCCCCCGAATGGATTAAGGTGCGAGTGCAAAATAGGCTGAAATTGAACTTGTCCTGAGCTTTGGGATCTCGCGAGTGCTTTCTCCAAGTCTGAGCGCCCGCGTCGATGTTTTGTGTCGACTCAGTTGCCTTGATCCATGCAGTGGACAGTCGAGTGAACTGTTGATCTTATTTGCCCAGTGTCATGTTGGAGCGCGGGATCCTGGGCGCGATTGCCTGAAGTGTATCCCAGATTCCGCGGGATACGAAATTTTGGGGAAGCGCGCCAGACGGGAAGTGCCGAAGCGGGCGGAGCGGATAAACAATGATTCCTCGATTCCCGCGCCGCCTTTTTCGCCACGTACGCTGCGCGCGACTGTTGCGGGATTTGACAGGATCGCCTGGCCCCACGCGTCAGTCACTCGCAAACAATCTCTTATAAGGTGGCCGGACTGAGGCGTCTGTACTATGCACATCTTCTCTTCCTTCTTCTTTCTCCGCATCTCCGCCGCACCTTACTCTTCCGCTCCGACGCTGCTGCCCCATTGCCATGGTGAAGGAGAAGATGGCGGCGCTAGAGCGCGCAAAGAAGACGAAGGAGGTGGCGAAGGGCAGGAAGCAGCAGCACGGGTCATCGTCGCGTGCGAGGCTGCCGCCCGGTTGGATCCAGGGAGATTGGATCCGGTCTTCGATTCGGCAGGCAGACCTAGACGAGCTGGCGGAGTCGGGGTTAATCGCCAAGGGAGCGGCAAGGCTGCCGGAGGGGGAGATGAGCCCTCAGCCTCAACCGGGTGAGTGCGTTCTGCTCGCCACCCACGTCGACCGCGGCTTTTCGCTTCCCCCACACCCTTTATTCCAGGGGTTTCTGAACTTTTTCGGTGCTCAACTCCACCATTTCTCCCCCAATACCATCACGTATTTAGCTGCTTTCGTGTCGATGTGCGAGAACTTCTTGGGGTGTCGACCGCACTAGGGTCTTTTCAAGCACATCTTCACCATCCATTCCCAATCGGTAAAAAAGGCGAAGTCGAGTGACTCAAAAACCCATGTCATCCAGATGTGTGGGGGTTTAGGTATCCAAAAGAGGAAAGGGAGTGCTTTTCCTTCTATGACTCTTCCTGATTCCGTTAGAGGCTGGCAATTGACTTGGTTCTATTGCCAGGATGTCGTGGCTCCAGGTCAGTCGACCGGCCTCCCCCACTTCTCGTTTGACCGAGTCCAGACTCCTGCTCCGCTGAAAGTGACGACTGGCGAGACCATGGAGACGAGGATGTTGGTGGATAGGGTAGTTCAGCTTATCAATGATGGTGTTACGGGTCTGGATCTGTTGGAGGTGTTCCTCAGTCGATGCATCCAGCCTCTCTAGGCCCGTGATCACCTGATGTGGCTGTATTCCGGACCGGACGACACCGCTCAGGTCCATCCAGAAGAAGTACCGTCTACAACAGTAGCTTTGTGGCTGAGGAGCATCACAAGGAATCAGGACAATCCCAGACGATCTAGGTGAGTCGTTCCCTTTAGCAGTGACAACCCACCCGACAAGGTACGCTTTTCGCTCCGACTGCTTCTCATTCATGTTCCGACTGCACTTGAGATTGATCGACCCTCGTTCGACCAATTTGTTCCACAGGTGTTCACTGAGATGCATTCGATGCCCAATGGTGAGCAGGCTTTGGAGCAGGCCCAGGAGGGGGAGGACAACGCGGAAGATAGTGACGAGTGGGATTCTCAGGAAGACGAGGAGGAGGAGGAGGAGAGCGAGGAGTCGGACGAGGAGGAGGAAGTCGACTTGCCGCCACGCTCCGAATGTCGATCCAAACAGCAGCATGACCCGGCCGGCGGGCGCGGGAAAGGTGTGGGTCCGAGTGCCAATACTCAGAAGCGCACTCGGACGTCGACTCCGGAGCCGACGGAAAAGGTGGCCAAGCAGCCTAAAGTTGCTCCCTCCAAGGCTCGGAAGACACTGCCGCGCATCAAGATGGACGTCCCCATTCCCTCAGGGTGGGTATCTTGTTTGTGTTTCCGTAAGTCAATTGAAGATTTTCTTGATCTGACTGACCAATCCTTGTGTCTTTCCAGCCCCACCTCTGCAGCCACTGACATGGACATCAACAAGGCACCAGGAGACGAAGAGGCCACCTCACGAGCTAGTAAGTTCGTTCAACCGAGTTCTGTTTAGTCGAGTGGATGGCCAATTGACTGAAAACTTGACATTTCTCTTCTTATGTAGCTCCACAAGATATCGTTGTGCTTCCTGATGACAACGAAGAAGAAGTGCCTCTACAGGAGAGGAGGAAGAAGAGTGGAAGCTCAAGCAGGAAGAAGCTTGAAGTCCAGGTCCCTCAGTCGACACCGGCGCCTGAATCGATAGTCCGGACCAGCGTCACATTCGCGAACCCGTTGACGACTGATCGTCCATCAGGGTCGACTGCGCAGACACCTGCTGCACCGGTGCAGCTCCACTCATCTGACCCATCAGCTACTTCGACCCCTCTGGAGCAATCTCTCTTTGCTACATATCAAACTCCAGACAACTCCCCGGGTGCTGCTAGGGAAGCTCTTCGCCAGGCAAACCTTGTCATGGAGCAGGTGAAAGTGATGCATGAAGCCAGTCAGATAGCTTACAACGCCAGCACTGCTCTTCAGACCAATGTTCAGGTCAGCAAAATTCCGACTGAAATTTTTGAATGTCGCTTTATATCTGATCACCCATTGGGTGTTCCTTCGTTTAGAACTCAGGAAATCTTCAATTCTGCACTTTTTGAATCAGTGGGGGCACGTCGAGTGCACCCACTGGGTGTAGTCCCCGAGACCACAGTCGGCTGCTGGCAGTCGACCGAGGTCTAATGATGTCTCTCTCTTTTTTTGAACTCATGCTAAGTATTGATGTGATCCAGTGGGGGCACGCTAAGTTGTAACACCCACGATGCGGCTATATCTCCCACGTGTCGAAGAATGACTTACAGGCATAACCGCATGGTGGTTTTGTCACAAGAAGGGTCATCTTCACAGAATCCCATGTAATGAACAAGAATGGGATAAAGAGTTGGCTTACAATCTCCACTTCACACAATGAACATATAATTCCTACATCATTCAGAGTACACACATAGTCCGACTACGGACGAAGCCAAAAGAAAAGAAGATAACCCAACTGCTAGATCCCCGATCGTCCTGACTGGGATCCACTACTGATCAACATAAAACGAAACATAGCAACGACCAAGATCTTCGTTGATCTCCCATATGAGCTCAGTTGCATCACCTGCACTGGTATCATCGGCACCTAACTGTTTTGGTAGAATCTGTGAGTCACGAGGACTCAGCAATCTCACAACCCACGAGATCAAGACTATTTAAGCTTATGGGTAGGAAGTGGTGATGACATGAGGTTGTAGCAGCGACTAAGCATGATATGGTGGCTAACATACGCAAATAAGAGCGAGAAGAGAAGCAATGGAACGGTCGTGAAGCTAGCAATGATCAAGAGGTGACCCTGAACATAACCCGAAACCATGTTCACTTCCCGGACTCCACCGAAAAGAGACCATCATGGCTACACACGCGGTTGATGCATTTTAATTAAGTCAAGTGTCAAGTTCTCTACAACCGTATATTAACAAATTCCCATCTGCCACATAACCGCAGGCACGGCTCTCAAAAGTTTATACCCTGCAGGGGTGTCCCAACTTAGCCCATCACAAGCTCTCACGGTCAACGAAGGATATACCTTCTCCTAGGAAGACCCGATCAGTCTCGGAATCCCGGTTTACAAGACATTTCAACAATGGTAAAAAAAGACCGGCAAAGCCGCTCGATGTGCAGACAAATCCCGATAGGAGCTGCACATATCTCATTCTCAGGGCACACCGAATGAACACTACGTACAACTAAAACCAGCCCTCAAGTTTCCCCGAGGTGGCGCTGCAAGTGGCTCTAGTTCGGACCAACACTCGGAGGAGCACTGGCCCGGGGGGGGGGGGTAAAATAAAGATGACCCTTGAGTCTGCAGAACCCAAGGGAAAAAGGCTTAGGTGGCAAATGTTAAAACCAAGGTTGGGACTTGCTGGAGGAGTTTTATTCAAAGCGAACTGTCAAGGGGGTCCCATAAATCACCCAACCGCGTAAGGAACGCAAAATCAAGGAACATAACACCGGTATGACGGAAACTAGGGCGGCAAGAGTGGAATAAAACACCAGGCATAAGGCCGAGCCTTCCACCCTTTACCAAGTATATAGATGCATTAATTAAATAAGAGATATTGTGATATCCCAACATAATCCTGTCCATCATGGAGCAATCTTCAACTTCACCTGCAACTAGCAATGCTATAAGAGGGGCTGAGCAAAGCGGTAACATAGCCAAGCAACGGTTTGCTAGGAAGGGTGAAAAAGTTAGAGGCTGACATGGCAATATGGGAGGCATGGTCAACAAGTGATAGGTAGCGCAGCATAGCGATAGAACGAAGCAACCAGCAAGCAAAGATAGAAGTGATATCGAGGGTAATGGTCATCTTGCCTGAAATCCGGGAAGGAAGAAAAACGAGTCCATGAAGAAGACAAACGGACGTAGTCGAACGAATCCTCACAACTCCAGAACGAAACCGAAGCTAACGAGAGAAGCAAACCGGAAAGAAGCAAACAACATAGTAAACACACAAGCATAAACATGTCATGACGCACAAACAAGTATGATGCATGACCGGTTTAATGAGGCATGGCATGGCAATATGCACAAACAACACTACAAGTTAAGTGGAGCTCAATATGCAACGAGTTGCATATTGATGAAACACCACATCACTTATTTAGTTCTCTCTTGTTTATGTACCCAATAATATTAAATGTTATTCAACATGGCAAGGGGCGAAGCATAATAAAACTATCTATCTAGGCAATTTAAATGAGGCCGGAAATAACAAACAAGAAGTCCGGAAAATCCTCATATGCATATTATGAATTTGATACTTTTCTGTCCTAAAGCATATTTTAATGTTGTTAAACAGGAAAATAAAGTGCACCATGTTAAACTAGCCATTTTTCCACCCCATTTACATATAAAGTTTATTACATTTGGAGCTACGGTTATTTAGTTATGAAATAAATCATTTAAGCATGGCATTTATGCAAAATAAACACAAATAGCTTGTTAAACATTTTAAACATGGATTAAAGTGGCATATTATGAAACTAGATGAAATTCTAAGCATTTTATATATTTAAATCATTTTAATCTGATGCATGGTTGATGAGTTATTATATGCATGAGGTGCAAGGGCTTTTCTGTAAAACAGTAAAACTCTAGATAAATAGCAAATTCACAGCAGGGAAAAAAACCACATCGGGCCGAATCTAGTTGGGCCACCATGCACAGGGTGAGGGCGCTGGATCTGAAGCTCACCAGGCCTCATGGGTCGGCTCAGTGGTGAGGTGCTGGGCCGCGGGGCTTGCGGCTGGGCCTGGCTGCGGATGCGCTGGAGGCGCGGTCAACGCTCGGGACGAGCGAGCTGCTGCTGCTCATTACCAACAAAGGCAACAGCAGGAAACAGCAGGCCATGGAGATGCAGAAGACGGGCGGCGCGGCAACGGGGCTTCGGCGAGCTGGGTGTCGGCGAGGCAGGGGCGCGGATGAGGATGGCGTGCTGGTTTCGGCGACTAGCGATGGCGGGGACGAGGTGCTCGGGGAAGGAGAGCCACGCGGTTACAGACTGCGGGCGACGGAGCACTTCCTCTGCACTTGAACAGAGAGAGAGAGAGAGAGAGAGAGAGATATTCAGAGAGGATGGAGCAGAACGGAAAGGGGAAGAAGAGAGAAGGTGAGGGCGACGGGCACGCGACCTGCGGGGCTCCGGTGTCACGCTCGCCGACACGACGGAGGAGGCCAGGACGGCGAGGTCGTCGGGACCCTGGACGGCGTCGGCTTGAGGAGCCCGGATGGCGGCGTCCATAGCGGCGAACAGAGGAGGCTTGGGCGAGCGGGGCGACGATGGAGCGCGAGGAAGCAGGGGCTCACGAGGGGTGCTCGGGATTGCAGAGGAGAAGTGGTGATGCGGTGCGCGAGATGAAGACGAGCCGGGGCGATGTAGCCCTACAGTAGGGGAAGCAGAAGGAGGCGCCATGGACGAGCTCCTGCTCGTTCTGGCGGACAGCAGGCGAGGAGCTCGGGCGCCTCGACGCAGAGGTGCCATGGATCGAGAGGATGGAGCTCATGGATGGGAGGATCCAGGAGGCGGGGATGGCAGGCGTCGGGCTGAGGAGGAGCTCCTCTCTTGTTGGCTTGAGCGAGGCAAGGAGGAGGATTTGGTGGTAGCTGGCTGGCTCGATTGGATGGAGGAGGAGATGGATGGTTCGGTGGTGGCTGGATTGGATCGGGCAAGATCCCGAGGAAGGAGGAGCCTTGTCCTTGCGCACTGGTTGGCCTGGTGGAGAGATCGAGGAGAGGCAGGTAGGGTGGTGGCGGTGAAGAGGATTTGGATGGATTGGACAGGCTAGGGCTAGGGTTTGACTACTTATATAGCAGATGGTAGGTATGATGGGGCATTTGGATCATCGGATCGGGATCGGACGGTCGAGAATAAAGGTTAGGAAAATCCAAATAATGAACTAAATATGTTTTAGGGGTGTTTGAAGATGAACCGAACGGTAACCACAAACCGATTCCGGTTTGGGGAAGTTTTGGACGCGTGCGAGGGGGAATTTGTGTAGTGTGCGGTGAGGCTATGCGGTCTACCAAGCAAGGTAGTCAGAATCCCGACTCGACTGCTAGAATCCTACGACTTCATGACCCTACAGAAGCATGTCGATCCGAATCCCACTATGAATCCGGATCAGGTAGAATCCATGTTGAGTCGCGATCCAAATCATAGAATCCTGTACAAAACTGTACAATCCCGACTACGCTATGGACTATGTCCGATTCTACTAATTTATCTAAGTCATGTGTTTAGTTGTTGTAGAATAGTATGCCATCATCCAAACCCCTTTTCGTATACCTCATGGACCTTTATTCCCCTCTCAAGCCCAAACGCTCAGCCCCCAACACCTTTTATCTAGCTCTTAGAAACCCTAGATTGAAATTGAGGATCAGGCTTGTCGACAGATGGAATTGGAGTGAAAATAAGGATGCTTCAAGATTGATCAGAGAAGAAGAGCAAGACCCTTCAAGGTTTAGCACTGCAGGTCAGATAGACAAGTGATCATCTGTTCACGCACTTTAAAAAGAACCTAAGTAAATTTTGTGCATTGAAGGTTTAAATGTTCTATTTATTTCCCTCTCATATATGTTCCATACATGCGAGCTAGATGGCAGGTTAGCCATAATAAGAAGTGGAATACAACTAGCATTGATGTGTACGTTCTTTGCTCCATATTTAGTGTCAAACTCTATAGAACCCATGTAAATTTCCTACATGCATACAAAATATCTTATTTGAGTAAATCAAGTAGAATCCTCGATTCCACGACTCGATCTTACGACTCGATTCTGTCAAAGGAAAATCGATCCGACTCCAAATCCTGACTCTGACTACTTTGCTACCAAGAGGGAAACGACAACCCAGTTGGTCTGGAACGGTCAACGAAGGCAAAGCGGTCCGAGGGAAGGTGATGAAGGCAAAGGGAGAAATGGCAACGACGAGCGAATGCAAGTTTTGAAAAATGACGGCAACAAAGTGCCGACGCAATGCGGATGATGCAGTGATGAATGCAACAAACAAATAAATACACGCGACGATCACGAAGAGCATGGAAAGCGTCTGGAGTGTCGGTCTCGGGGCGTGTCACGCCCAATATGCGATACTATCCTAAAGAGACTCGAAGGTCCCACCAAGGATAGAACCGCATATTGATACGCTTTTTCAAGGTGGATATCATTACATCATCATTACATAATAGATGGGGATACATACAAAAGTCATACAATGCCACACGAATACAACATCATCTTACATAAGAGCACCATCCGACTACGGATGAAACACAAACAGAAACTCAAACGACATCCACCCTGCTAGCCCAGGCTGCCGACTTGGAACCTATCCCCTGATCGAAGAAGAAGCAGAAGAAGAACTCCAAAACAAGCAAACATCGCTCTCGCGTCAAGATCATCGCATAACCTGTACCTGCAACTGTTGATGTAGTAATATGTGAGCCACGAGGACTCAGCAATCCCATTACCATGGGTATCAAGACTAGCAAAGCTTAAAGGGTAAGGAAGGGGTAAAGTGGTGAGGTTGCAGCAGCAGCTAAGCAAGTATGGTGGCTAACATACGCAAAGAAGAGCGAGAATAGAGCAAACGGAACAGCCGTGAAGCTAGCAATGATCAAGAGGTGATCCTGAACTCCTACTTACGTCAAACATAACCCAAAACCGTGTTCACTTCCCGGACTCCGCCGAGAAGAGACCATCACGGCTACACACGCGGTTGATGCATTTTAATTTGGATCTGGTGTCAAGTTATCTACAACCGGACATTAACAAATTCCCATCTACCACATAACTGCGGGCACGGCTCTCGAAAGTTTATACCCTGCAGGGGTGTCCCAACTTAGCCCATGATAAGCTCTCACGATCAATGAAGGATATTCCTTCTCCCAGGAAGACCCGATCAGTCTCGGAATCCCGGTTTACAAGACATTTCGACAATGGTAAAACAAGACCAGCAAAGCCGCCCGATGTGCCGGCAAATCCCGATAGGAGATGCACATATCTCGTTCTCAGGGCACACTGGATGAGCCAGACGTCGGGTTGGCATAGACCCTGTTGCCCAGGGGGCGCCGGACATCGCTCAGGTTGGACCAACACTCGAAGGAGCACTGGCCCGGGGGGGGGGGGGGGGGTAAATAAAGATGACCCTCGGGCTCCGGAAACCCAAAGGAAAAAAGGGCTAGGTGAGGCAAATGGTAAAACCAAGGTTGGGCCTTGCTGGAGGAGTTTTATTCAAAGCGAACTGTCAAGGGGGTCCAATAAATCACCCAACCGCATAAGGAACACAAAATCCGGGAACGTAACACCGGTATGACGGAAACTAGGGCGGCAAGAGTGGAACAAAACACCAGGCATAAGGCTGAGCCTTCCACCCTTTACCAAGTATATAGATGCATTAATGAAATAAGAGATATTGTGATATCCCAACATAATCCTGTCCACCATGGAGCAATGTTCAACTTCACCTGCAACTAACAACGCTATAAGAGGGGCTGAGCAAAAGCGGTAACATAGCCAAACAACAGTTTGCTAGGAAGGGTGAAAAAGTTAGAGGCTGACATGGCAATTTGGGAGGCTTGATAGAACAAGGGATAGGTAGCGTAGCATAGCGATAGAACGAAGCAACTAGCATAGCAATGATAGTAGTGAGATCCAGGGTAGCGGTCATCTTGCCTGAAATCCCGCTAGGAAGAAGAACGAGTCGATGAAGTAGACGAACCAACGTAGTCGAACGAATCCTCACAACTCCGGAACGAAACCGAAGCTAACGAGAGAAGCAACCCGGAAAGAAGCAAACAATATGGTAAATGCACAAGCATAAACATGGCATGATGCACAAACAAGTATGATGCATGTCCGGTTTAATGAGGCATGGCATGGCAAAGTGCAACAAACAATACTACAAGTTAAGTGGAGCTCAATATGCAACGAGTTGCATATTGACAAAACACCACATTGACATATTTAGTTTAATCTCGTTTAAGCTACCAAACAAAATTAAATGTTGTTAAACATGGCAAGGGGTGAAGCATAATAAAACTACCTATGTAGGCAAGTTTAAATGAGGCCGGAACCACAAACAACAATTTCGGAAAATCCTCATTTCTATATTTTGAATTAGCTACTGTTCTGACCTAAAACATATTTTATTGTTTTTAAACAGGAAAATAAAGTCCACCAAGTTAATCTATGCATTTTTCTACCACATTTACATATAAAGTTTATTTAAAACCGAGCTACGGTTATTTAGTTATGAAATAAATCATTTTAGCATGGCATTTAAAAAAATTTAAACAAATAGCAAGTTAAATATTTTAAATATGGATGAAAGTTGCATATTATTAATCTACACAAAATTCTAAGCATTTTACAAGTTTAAATCATTTTAATCCGATGCACGGTTTGTGAATTATTAATGCATGAACATGGAGGGTTTTTCTGCAAAACTGGTAAATCATAGGATAATGACTAAATTCGCAGGCTGGGAAAATAATAACATAGGCCGCATCTGGCTGGGACTGGGCTGCTCACATTGGGCCTTCAGGCCGGTCGTCTTGGAGAGGGAGGCTGGAAGGGGCGCTGGGCCTGCCTGCTGGTGGCCCACGCGGCCGTAGCAGCTGGGCCAGGGGCGTTGGCTGGCGACGCGGTCAACGGGCACAGGCGAGCGCTCTGCTCGACCAAGCGAAGCAGACAGCAGTTGAAGCAAGAGAGCAGCGGCGGCGGCGATGGCTGGGAGCAGAGCTCCGGTGAGCGGGGCGAAGGGGCGGCGAGGTCCTGGGCGTCCGGATCTGGCCGGGAACAGGCTTGGATGGCGTCGGGCTTGAGGAGCTCGCCGCGGGGTTCGAAGCAGAGGAGGACCGAACGGGCGATGGCGCGGGGAGGCCGTCAGGGTCCTGGACAGCAAGGTAGGAGACGGCAGGACTCGACGGATCTCGCCGGAGATTGGAGCTCGGGGATGCTCTGGTTGCTCCTGTCCAACAGAGAAGACAGGGAGAGCGGGGAAGGTTAGAGAGAGAGAGGGGCACTGAGCGAGAGAGAGAGAGAGAGACGCACGGGAAGGAAGGGAGAGATGGGGAGAAGAAGGAGACGGTCCTGGGGTCGCCGATGTGTGGCTCCGACGAGGGGAAGGAGGTCCCGCGAGGCAGCAAGGAGATGAGGAGGCCGGTGCCTCACGGGCTGCACGGGGACGAGCCGTCGGGGTTGCTGTTGCTGCGGGCTCGAGGAGAAACAGAGGAGGAGAGGAGTCTGGTTGTGGTTGGTGGATCGGGAGGGGATGGATCCCAAGGAAGAGGATCGGTGGTGGCTGGTTGGCTCGGCGCTGAAACCAAGGGAGAGAGTGGCGGCGGCTAGGAGGAATGAGGAGGATGGGACAAGCTGCCTAATTTCTAGGGTTGGATCCGGTGTATATATAGCATGTGGATTTGGCTAGGGACTATTTGGTCCCTCCGATCGTAATCGGACGGCCCGGAAAAAATAGGCTAGAGCGCCCAATTAAGAAAATGGAGATGTTTTGGGGATGTTTGGGGATGATCTGAACCCATCGGTAATGAAAGCCCGGGTCGGGTTCGGGGAAGTTTTCGGACGCACGCAAGAGGGGGTCAGTTAGGCCGTCGCGGTCAAGAGGGAAGCAAAATCCGATTTGTATGGAACGGTAAACGAAGGCAAGGCGGTCCGAGGGAAGGTGATGAAGGCAAAGGGGGAAGCGGCAACGACGAGCGAATGCAAGTTTTATGAAAACATGCAGATGCAATGCGCATGATGCTATGAGATGAGATGCATGACATGAACAACATGCAAAACAAAAGACAAAACCCAACCACGAAGGAAATAATATATCAACTAGACGGAAATGGCAAGAGTTGGAGTTACAAATATGGAAAGTTGTATCCGGGGCGTTACAACACTCCACCACTACGAGAGGATCTCGTCCCGAGATCTAGGATGGCACCGGAGAGAAACGAAAGAGGAAGAGATAAAACCAAGTTGCTTCTTTGACAAATGAGTGAACCCAAAGAACCTTGAGAGTTTAAACAATTTCAAGGAAAGAATACATCAGAGATGAATGAAATTGAAAACACTCCGTTCGACAAGAGGAACAAGTGATACGACAAGAACGAAGAAGGTTGCAAAGGCATGAACCAAGAGTTTAATGGACAAGATAGAGTTCGAAACCACCCCGGTTAAAACAAGATGAGAAAGGAAGAATTCGGGAAGCACTCCGGTTGAACATGGAAGGAATAGAGCATGAACTTGACAAGATGAGAGGATACTTGATGAAATCAACAACACACTGCCTCCGGAACTATTGAAAGAATGGCACAAGGGGTAAGAAAGATTTCAGACAACAGTCCGGTTGAAAAGAGAGGCAAAACTTGATAAGATGAAAGAACTTGAAAAGATGACACAACACTCCGGTTAAATGGATAAGCACGAAAAGAACACGATCCTCACAATTTGCGATGATGAGTGAAGATAGCAACATCACAATGCCTCCGGAAGAAAGAATAGAAGATAGATCATTGGAATAACATAATGGAGAAGAAAAAGCAACTTCCGCCACAAATGAGCTTGGAAAGCACCCTTCCAAGAAGGTTACAATGGGGTTGTTGGAAAACCAACAACGAAACGAATAAGCTTGTAGTGGGCTTATGGAAAACTTCTCAAAATTGAGGTGAAATTCTGCCACTACTGAAACAAATAATATAATCGGTAACACCGACGAGATGAAAATTTTCTTCCACCAAGATGATAGAGAGATAACTTGGACCGTTGATAAACACCACAATAGCAACATTCCTTAGGGAAGGTTGTAGGTAAAATATGACAAAAGATAACTCCAACGAAGAGATTAATGGATTTAAATACCTCATTCTTGACAACATGGGAATCATGAAACACGAAGGGAAATTATCAAGAATGACATATCACCATCTCAAAAGATAAGGTAGAAAGAATTGCACTTCGGATGCAAGATGAAGAATGCTTGAACTCCTCAAAACAAAACATGTGTTGAGCACCATGTTTATCTTAGAGTATAGCTTGGCGGATCTTAACTTCGAGAGAAAACTTGATGAACAAATGAAGAATGAAAGGAATCCTTGACGAACCACCATGTAGATCCTCCATGAAGAACTCTGGTAATAAAAGGATGATAAAAAGAAAGAGAACTTGAAAACACAAGGTGAAGCCTTGCGATGATTTAGATGGAGCTTCGAGACGAGATAATGCGGAAAACTTGGAACTCCGGAAAAAGAATAGATGAAACACTAGAACCGAGAATTACTTCATCATGAACAATCTCCAGAAGAAAAGAATTGAATCACCTCGAGGAAATAAGAATAAGATTTATTGTATGCTTATCCTTCATCAAATTAAATTGATGGCAAGCAATGGATTTTGCATATTACTTATTCTCGTCGAAAGGATTAAGAGGGATATACGTAAACTTGAGAAGGTATTGATGGAACCACCGGTGGGATTTGGAAACAACAAATATTTGATATGATAATGAAGGAAGTGAAATCTTGAACGAACCACCGTCAGAATTGAAAATGAAAGTAGCAAAGGCACAATTCACCGGAAAGAATTTGAAAACGAATGAAGATACTTGAAGGGATTTAGATACATGAGAACGAAGAGAACATGAACTGATTAGAGGATATTTGGACGATTCACTGGTAAGATTTGGAGAACGATAGCTACACGCTGAGAATGAGTGATATTCAAAAATGATGGCCTTCGGATGATCGAGAAAGGAAGCAACTCCTGAAATGCTCCGGATGGATAAGAAAATAATTGTCGCAATCAAAACAATTATGAGGATGGCATGAAGCTAGAACCTTGAATCTCTGGAAGAACGGGTAAGGATTGAAGAGGAACCCTTCTTCGGTCTTCAAAATCCAAGAATGACAAGGAGAAACACCACCAAATTGTTGAGGCACTCCGGAAGGATTAAAAGAGGAAAGATTGAGACAAAGATGAAAAGAATTTGAAAACGACCTTGGAGAAGGCATGTGCCTGATGAAAATTCATTCTTACGTCAAACTTGGAAATGAATTTGAGAATCGCTCCTGATAATTCGAAGAGTCAGGTAAGATCCTGGGAAAAGACCTGTGGGTTAGGGCCCACTCAAAAGAAAACACCGTTGAAAATGATTTAAAGAGAGATTGCACCGGTTGAATTAAATGGCTTGAATGAGATAACAATCTCCAAATAGCTTGAACGGATTAAGAATGGAAACACGAATCTTCTGAGATATCTTCAGCGCTTTGAAACAAATGGATAGTGAGAGGTGAATGATTAGGAGGTGCACCGGCATGAGAAAACATTTGACACGAGGAAATTAATATGATCAACATTGAAAGCTTGAATTGGATCCTCCGGAGAAGAAAAAAGAACGAAGGATGATGAACTTGAAGCTCGTGAGCATCTTCACGAGGGATCACCGGAGAAGAACATTGATTGAAAAGAGTGAAGTGACTTCACATGAATAAATGGATACTTGATTAAAATAAATGAGTCCTTGAAGAAAAGGGTGGGAGGGTGGGGAAAAACAAACACAACTTGGGATGAACGAAACAAACACCGTTGAGAAAACTTAGAATTGATCTTGCGGATGGGGAAAATGATGGGATCATCTCGAAGAGAAGCGCACCGGTTGGAAAAGTATTAACATGACAACCTTAATGATCAAAAAGGATTAGTATTTACATAGCAATATGAGAACACCGTTTAGGAAAGGTATGGATTCAACATTTGACTTCGAAGCAACTCAAATACCATAATTAAAACAAAACAAAGGATTTGGCTTGCAGAATAAGCCGGAAACAAACATATGATAGAGATTTACCCAATCCCATATCATGCATCTGTCGGAATGATATTCTAGGAGCTACTTGAATTCCCGCCTATAAACTCCCGAAACTTTCTGGTTATGCAATCTGGTGTTGGGGATACACGGGAAGCAATATATCTCACCCAAACTAACAATCCCTACATCCAGCTGTATCCATCTGTCAACACATAACCAAGAAAACTCCGGAAATCGGGTACCTCAACCTTCGAAAGCATCCGTTATACGAGCTATGGCAATACTCCCGAACTCCCCAGTACTGGGTGATGTCGACGTTATCTCACCAACAACTGCATAAAAGAGATTTTCGATGTCGGCAAAACTCAGGTATTCCAGAACTGCAACGATAAAATTGTGAGAACAACACCTCGGAGCTCAACTCCCCGGGACACTGCCACAACTCCTAAATGTCAGGAGGCACCAAGAACAATGTTCTCGTCACAAGAATATCGGAACGATTCCAAGATACCCGCGTGATCCTAAAAAAATTTGTGAAAAAATTGAGGAGAGAAAGACAAAACATCTACGTCAGGAGACCTCACCAAAGCGACGAAGGGACTAAGGAGTAAAAAGAATCCTACTCTCCATTATATATAATCCTAAGACTCAAAATAGTGTTTTTCTAGACTCAAGAATGGCCAACAATCAAGGGGGCTCCTAAGGTCGGTAGAGGCTCTGATACCAACTTGTCACGCCCAATATGTGATACTATCCTAAAGAGACTCGAAGGTACCACCAAGGATAGAACCGCATATTGATACACTTTTGCAAGGTGGATATCATTAAATCAACATTACATAATAGATGGGGTTACATACAAAAGGCATACAATGCCACACGAATACAACATCATCTTACATAAGAGCACCATCCGACTATGGATGTAACACAAACAGAAACTCAAACGACATCCACCCTGCTAGCCCAGGCTGCCGACCTGGAACCTATCCCCTGATCGAAGAAGAATCAGAAGAAGAAGTCCAAAACAAGCAAACATCGCTCTCGCGTCAAGATCATCGCATAACCTGTACCTGCAACTATTGTTGTACTAATCTGCGAGCCACGAGGACCCAGCAATCCCATTACCATGGGTATCAAGACTAGCAAAGCTTAAAGGGTAAGGAAGGGGTAAAGTGGTGAGGTTGCAGCAGCGGCTAAGCAAGTATGGTGGCTAACATACGCAAATAAGAGCGAGAAGAGAGCAAACAGAACGGCCGTGAAGCTAGCAATGATCAAGAGGTGATCCTGAACACCTACTTACGTCAACATAACCCAAAACCGTGTTCACTTCCCGGACTCCGCTGAAAAGAGACCATCATGGCTACACACGCGGTTGATGCATTTTAATTTGGATCTGGTGTCAAGTTATCTACAACCGGACATTAACAAATTCCCATCTGCCACATAACCGCGGGCACGGCTCTCGAAAGTTTATACCCTGCAGGGGTGTCCCAACTTAGCCCATGTTAAGCTCTCGCGATCAACGAAGGATATTCCTTCTCCGAGGAAGACCTGATCAGTCTCGGAATCCCGGTTTACAAGACATTTCGACAATGGTAAAACAAGACCAGCAAAGCCGCCCGATGTGCCGACAAATCCCGATAGGAGCTGCACATATCTCGTTCTCAGGGCACACCGGATGAGCCAGACGTCGGGTTGGCATAGACCCTGGTTGCCCAGGGGGCACCGGACATCGCTTAGGTTGGACCAACACTCGAAGGAGCACTGGCCTGGGGGGTAAATAAAGATGACCCTCGGGCTCCGGAAACCCAAGGGAAAAAGGGGCTAGGTGAGGCAAATGGTAAAACCAAGGATGGGCCTTGCTGGAGGAGTTTTATTCAAAGTGAACTGTCAAGGGGGTCCCATAAATCACCCAACCGCGTAAGGAACACAAAATCCGGGAACATAACACCGGTATGACGGAAACTAGGGAGGCAAGAGTGGAACAAAACACTAGGCATAAGGCCGAGCCTTCCACCCTTTACCAAGTATATAGATGCATTAATTAAATAAGAGATATTGTGATATCCCAACATAATTTTGTCCACCATGGAGCAATGTTCAACTTCACCTACAACTAACAACGCTATAAGAGGGGCTGAGCAAAAGCGGTAACATAGCCAAACAACGGTTTGCTAGGAAGGGTGAAAAAGTTAGAGGCTGACATGGCTATTTGGGAGGCTTGATAGAACAAGGGATAGGTAGTGCAGCATAGCGATAGAACGAAGCAACTAGCATAGCAATGATAGTAGTGAGATCCAGGGTAGCGGTCATCTTGCCTGAAATCCCGCTAGGAAGAAGAACGAGTCGATGAAGTAGACGAACCAACGTAGTCGAACAAATCCTCACAACTCCGGAACTAAACCGAAGCTAACCAGAGAAGCAACCCGGAAGCAAACAATATGGTAAATGCACAAGCATAAACATGGCATGATGCACAAACAAGTATGATGCACGTCCGGTTTAATGAGGCATGGCATGGCTAAGTGCAACAAACAATACTACAAGTTAAGTGGAGCTCCATATGCAACGAGTTGCATATTGACAAAACACCACATTGACATATTTAGTTTATTCTAGTTT
Source organism: Triticum timopheevii (assembly GCA_963921465.1). Lineage (NCBI taxonomy): Eukaryota > Viridiplantae > Streptophyta > Magnoliopsida > Poales > Poaceae > Triticum > Triticum timopheevii. The sequence goes on along the minus strand of OY997264.1, from coordinate 185,111,993 downwards.
AAGCTACCAAACAATATTAAATATTGTTAAACATGGCAAGGGGTGAAGCATAATAAAACTACCTATCTAGGCAAGTTTAAATGAGGCCGGAACCACAAAGAACAATTTCGGAAAATCCTCATGTCTATATTTTGAATTAGCTACTTTTCTGACCTAAAACATATTTTATTGTTGTTAAACAGGAAAATAAAGTCCACCAAGTTAATCTATGCATTTTTTTACCCCATTTACATATAAAGTTTATTTAAAACCGAGCTATGGTTATTTAGTTATGAAATAAATCATTTTAGCATGGCATTTAAAAAAATTTAAACAAACAGCGAGTTAAATATTTTAAATATGGATGAAAGTTGCATATTATTAATCTACACAAAATTCTAAGCATTTTACAAGTTTAAATCATTTTAATCTGATGCATGGTTTGTGAATTATTAATGCATGAACATGGAGGGTTTTTCTGCAAAACTGGTAAATCGCAGGATAATGACTAAATTGGCAGGCAGGGAAAAAAATAACACAGGCCGCATCTGGCTGGGACTGGGCTGCTCACATTGGGCCTTCAGGTCGGTCGGCTTGGAGAGGGAGGCTGGAAGGGGGCGCTGGGCCTGCCTGCTGGTGGCCCACGCGGCCGTTGAAGCTGGGCCAGGGGCGTTGGCTGGCGACGCGGTCAACGGGCACGGGCGAGCGCTCTGCTCGACCAAGCGAAGCAGACAACAGTAGTTGAAGCAGGAGAGTAGTGGCGGCGGTGGCTGGGAGCAGAGCTCCGGTGAGCGGGGCGAAGGGGCGGCGAGGTCCTGGGCGTCCGGATCTGGCCGGGAACAGGCTTGGACGGGGTCGGGCTTGAGGAGCTCGCCGCGGGGTTCGAAGCAGAGGAGGACCGAACGGGCAATGGCGTGGGGAGGCCGTCAGGGTCCTGGACGGCGAGGTAGGAGATGGCAGGACTCGACGGATCTCGCCAGAGATTGGAGCTCCAGGACGCTCTGGTTGCTCCTGTCCAACAGAGAAGACAGGGAGAGCGGGGAAGGTTAGAGAGAGAGAGGGGCACTGAGCGAGAAGAGAGAGAGAGACACACGGGAAGGATGGGAGAGACGGGGATAAGAAGGAGACGGTCCTGGGGTCGCCGATGTGTGGCTCCGACGAGGGGAAGGAGGTCCCACGAGGCAGCAAGGAGATGAGGAGGCCGGTGCCTCATGGGCTGCGCGGGGACGAGCCGTCGGGGTTGCTGTTGCTCCGGGCTCGAGGAGAAACAGAGGAGGAGAGGAGTCTGGTTGTGGTTGGTGGATCGGGAGGGGATGGATCCCAAGGAAGAGGATCAGTGGTGGCTGGTTGTCTCGGCGCTGAAACCACGGGAGAGAGTGGTGGCGGCTAGGAGGAATGAGGAGGATGGGACAAGCTGCCTGATTTCTAGGGTTGGATCCGGTGTATATATAGCAGGTGGATTTGGCTAGGGACTATTTGGTCGCTCCGATCGTAATCGGACGACCCGAAAAAAATAGGCTAGAGCGTCCAATTAAGAAAACGGAGATGTTTTGGGGATGTTTGGGGATGATCTGAACCCATCGGTAATGAAAGCCCGGGTCGGGTTCGGGGAAGTTTTCGGACGCACGCAAGAGGGGGCCGGTTAGGCCGTCGCGGTCAAGAGGGACACAAAATCCGATTTGTCTGGAACGGTAAACGAAGGCAAGGCGGTCCGAGGGAAGGTGATGAAGGCAAAGGGGGAAGCGGCAACGACGAGCGAATGCAAGTTTTATGAAAACATGCAGATGCAATGCGCATGATGCTATGAGATGATATGCATGACATGAACAACATGCAAAACAAAAGACAAAACCCAACCACGAAGGAAATAATATATCACCTAGATGGAAATGGCAAGAGTTGGAGTTACAAATATGGAAAGTTGTATCCGGGGCGTTACAGGGCGTTACAACACTCCACCACTACAAGAGGATCTCGTCCCGAGATCTAGGATGGCGCCGGAGAGAAGCGGAAGAGAAAGAGGTAAGACCAAGTTGCTTCTTTGACAAACGAGTGAAACCAATGCTCCTCGAGAGGTTGAAAAGTTGAAAGAAAGAACACAACGGAGTTGAACACAATTGAGAGCATTCCAGTAGAAAATAGAAAGAAGGAACGCCATGTGAACCTTGGAGGCTGCAAAGCTATGAATGACGAGTACAATGGATAAGAAGGAATTCGAACCACTCTGGTTGAAACGAGATAAACAAGGAACAAGGAAGATCAAATTCGGATAGCACTCCGGTTGAAAAGAGATGCAAGACTTGATAAGATGAAAAGAACTTAGCAGAGGACGTAACACTCCTGTTAAACGAATAAGCAAGGAAACAAACATGATATTTACAAAATGAGATGATGGGTCGAAGAGAGTAACATCACAATGCCTCCGGAAGAAAGAATAGAAGATAGATCATTGGAATAACAGAATGGAGAAGAAAATGCCAACTTGCCACAAATGAGCTTGGAAAGCACCCTTCCAAGAAGGTTATAACGGAGTCGTTGGAAAACCAACAACGAAATGAATAAGCTTGTAGTGGGCTTATGGAAAACTTCTCAACATTGAGGCGAAATTCTGCCACTACGGAAACAAATAATAGAATTGATAACACCGACGAGATGAAAATTTTCTTCCACCAAGATGATAGAGAGATAACTTGGATCATTGATAAGCACCACAATAGCAACATTCCTTAGGGAAGGCTTTAGGTGAAATATGACATAAGATAACTCCAACAAAGAGATTGATGGATTTAAAATACCTCATTCTTGACAACAATATGAATCATGAAACATGAAGGAAATTGTCAAGAGTGACATAACACCACCTCAAAATATAAGGTAGAAAGAATTGCACTTTGGAATGCAGGATGAAGAATACTTGAACTCCTCAAACACGAATCTTGATGAACCCTTGAAGAATGAATTAAATCCTTGATGAACCACCATGTTGAGCCTCCATGAAGAACTCCGGTAATAAAAGGATGATAGAAAGAAAGAGTAGTTGAAAACACAAGGTGAATCCTTGCAATGATTTATATGGAGCTTCGTGCGAGTTAACCGAGAGAGATTGGAACTCCGGAAACAAAAGGTGAACAACTAACACCAACAAATTGATATCACGAATGAACTCCAAAAGATGGGATTAAACACTTGGATGAAACAAGAATAAGAATTATGTTATGCGTATCCTTCATCAATTTACATTGATGACAAGCAACGGATTTGGCATACTACTTATACTTGTAGAAAGATTAAGAGAGATATAGCGTAAACTTGAGAAGGTATTGATGGAACCACCGGTGGGATTTGGAAACAACGAATGAATTAATATGATAACGAAGGAAGTGAAATCTTGAACGAACCACCGAAAGAATTGAAAATGAACAAAGAAAAGATAAACAAACACCGGGAAGAATTAGAAGACAAACGAAGATACTTGAGAGATTTTAGATACAAGAGAACGAAGAGATCATGAACTGATTAGAGGGTATTTGAACGATGCATCGGTAAGATTTGGAGAACGATAGCTACATGCTGAGAATGAAGAATTATGACATGATGGCCTTCGGAGGAAAGAAATGGAAACAACTCATGACATGCTACGGATGGGTGAAAAGAATTCTCACAATCGAAAATAATTATGAGAGGATGGCATCAAGCTTGAACTACGCATCTTTGGAAGAATGGGTAAGGATTTAAAAGGAACTCTTCTCCGGTCTTCAAAATCCGAGAATGACGACGATAAACACCACCATGAATTGTTGAGACACTCCAGAATGAAAATTAGAAAGGTTGAACCAACGACGAAAGAATTTGAAAGATCTTGGAGAAAGACATTTGACTGATGATAATTCATTCTTACATCAAACTTTGAAAAGAATTTGGGAATGGCTCCGGGAAAATTAGAAGAGTCAGGTTAGATCCTGGGAAAAGACCTATGGGTTATGGGCCTACTCAAAAGGACACACCGTTGAACAATTGATTGAAAAGGGGGGGATTGCACCGGTTGAAATAAATGGCTTGAATGAGATAACAACCTCAAAATAACTAGAACGGATTGAGAATGGAAACACGGATCTTCATGAGAAAATCTTAAGCACTCCGGAACAAATGAATAACAAGAAGTGAAAGATTACGAGGTGCAACGGTATGGGAAAACATTTGAAATGAGGAAAAGGATATGATCAACACAGAAAGCTTGAATTAATCCACTAGAGAAGAAAAAGAGACGAAGAATAATGAACTTGAAGCTCTGTTAGTATCTTCCTGAGAATCACCGGATAAGAACATTGACGGAAAAGAATGGAGAGACTTCCCATCAATAAAATGAATACCAGATTAAGAAATCTTAGTCCTTGAAGAAAAAGGGGTGGGAGGGCGGTTAAACGAAGGCAACTTGCGGCAGATGGAATGAATACCGTTGAGAAAACTTAGAATTGATCTTGCAGATGTTGAAATGATCGGATCCACTTGAAGAGAAGCACGCTGGTAGGAAAAGAATTAACATGACGACCTCGAAGATCAAGAAGGATTAGTATTCATATAGCAATATGAGAACACCGTTTAGGAAAGGTATGGATTCAACATTTGACTTCAAAGCAACTTGAATACCACAAGTAAAACAAAGCAAAGGATTTGGCTTGTAGAATAAGCCGGAAACAAACATATGATAGAGATTTCATCCAAAGTTTTCGTGGTGGGGCCCACACGGGCTCGATCGTACATCACCATCATGTACAAGGCAGTGCACATGACATACGAAGTGTCCCCGAACCAGCATAGCCAAGGGCTCTTTAAGACACAACGAGACCACTGTAAAACCGACCGTGGATAGGCGGACCACTAGACGTCAAACCCCAATCTCATATCATGCATCTGTTGGAAAGAAAAAAACTAGAGCTACTTCAATTCCCACCTATAAAACTCCCGAAACTTTCTGGTTATGCAATCTGGTGTTGGGGATACAGCGGAAGCAATATATCTCACCCAAAACTAACAATCCCTACATCCAAGCTATATCCATCCGTCAACACATAACCAAGAAACCTTCGGAAATCGTGTACCTCAACCTTCGCAAAGCATCCGTTATACTAGCTATGGCAATACTCCCGAACTCCCCAGTACTAGGTGGCGTCGAGGTTATCTCACCAACAACTGCATAAAAGATATTTTCGATGTCGGCAAAACTCAGGTATTCCAAAACTAAAATGATAAAATTATGACGACAACACCTCGGAGCTCAACTCCCCGGGACACTGCCACAACCCTAAATGTCAGGAGGCACGAAGAACTATGTTCTTGTCATACGAATATCGGAATGATCCCAAGATACCTGCGTGATCCTAAAAAAAATTTTAGTGTAATTTGAGGAGAGGAAAGACAAAACATCTACATCAGGAGGCCTCACTAGAGCGACGAAGGGACTGAGGAGTAAAAAGAATCCTACTCTCCGATTTAGATAATCCTGAGACTCAAAACATTTTTGTTCTAGACTCAACAACGCCAGCGATTCGATCCAGCAGGGGGCTCCTAATTCGGGGATGGCTCTGATTACCAACTTGTAACACCCACGATGCGGCTATATCCCCACGTGTCGAAGCATGACTTAGAGGCATAACCGCATGGTGGTTTTATCCCAAGAATGGTCATCTTCACACAATCCCATGTAATGAACAAGAATGGGATAAAGAGTTGGCTTACAATCGCCACTTCACACAATGAACATATAATTCCTACATCATTCAGAGTACACATAGTCCGACTATGGACGAAGCCAAAAGAAAAGAAGATAACCCAACTGCTAGATCCCCGATCGTCCCAACTCGGCTCCCCTACTGATCAACATGAAATGAAACATAGCAATGACCAAGATCTTTGTTGATCTCCCGTCTGAGCTCGGTTGCATCACCTGCACTGGTATCATCGCCACCTGCAACTGTTTTGGTAGAATCTGTGAGTCACGAGGACTCAGCAATCTCACAACTCGCGAGATCAAGACTATTTAAGCTTATGGGTAGGAAGTGGTGAAGAGGTGAGGTTGCAGCAGCGACTAAGCATGATATGGTGGCTAACATACGCAAATAAGAGCGAGAAGAGAAGCAACGGAACGGTCGTGAAGCTAGCAATGATCAAGAGGTGACCCTGAACTCCTACTTATGTCAAACATAACCCGAAACCGTGTTCACTTCCCGGACTCCACCGAAAAGAGACCATCACGGCTACACACGCGATTGATGCATTTTAATTAAGTCAAGTGTCAAGTTCTCTACAACCGGATATTAACAAATTCCCATCTGCCACATAACCGCGAGCACGGCTTTCGAAAGTTTATACCCTACAGGGGTGTCCCAACTTAGCCCATCACAAGCTCTCACGGTCAATGAAGGATATACCTTCTCCCAGGAAGACCCGATCAGTCTCGGAATCCCGATTTACAAGACATTTCGACAGTGGTAAAACAAGACCAGCAAAGCTGCCCGATCTGCCGACAAATCCCGATAGGAGCTGCACACATCTCATTCTCGGGGCACACCGAATGAACACTACATACAACTAAAACCAGCCCTCAAGTTTCCCCGAGGTGGCGCTGCAAGTGGCTCTAGTTCGGACCAACACTCGGAGGAGCACTGGCCCGGGGGTTAAAATAAAGATGACCCTTGAGTCTACAGAACCCAAGGGAAAAAGGCTTAGGTGTCAAATGTTAAAACCAAGGTTGGGCCTTGCTGGAGGAGTTTTATTCAAAGCGAACTGTCAAGAGGGTCCCATAAATCACCCAACCGCGTAAGGAACGCAAAATCAAGGAACATAACACTGGTATGACAGAAACTAGGGCGGCAAGAGTGGAATAAAACACCAGGCATAAGGCCAAGCCTTCCACCCTTTACCAAGTATATAGATGCATTAATTAAATAAGAGATATTGTGATATCCCAACATAATCTTGTCCATCATGGAGCAATCTTCAGCTTCACCTGCAACTAGCAACGCTATAAGACGGCCTGAGCAAAGCGGTAACATAGCCAAGCAACAGTTTGCTAGGAAGGGTGAAAAAGTTAGAGGCTGACATGGCAATATGGGAGGCATGGTAAACAAGTGATAGGTAGCGCAGCATAGCGATAGAGCGAAGCAACCAGCAAGCAAAGATAGAAGTGATATCGAGGGTAATGGTCATCTTGCCTGAAATCCCGCAAGGAAGAAGAACGAGTCCATGAAGAAGACAAACGGACGTAGTCGAACGAATCCTCACAACTCTGGAACGAAACCGAAGCTAACGAGAGAAGCAAACCGGAAAGAAGCGAACAACATAGTAAACACACAAGCATAAACATGTCATGATGCACAAACAAGTATGATGCATGTTCGGTTTAATGAGGCATGGCATGGCAATATGCACAAACAACACTACAAGTTAAGTGGAGCTCAATATGCAACAAGTTGCATATTGATGAAACACCACATCACTTATTTAGTTCTCTCTTGTTTATGTACCCAACAATATTAAATGTTATTCAACATGGCAAGGGGTGAAGCATAATAAAACTATCTATCTAGGAAATTTAAATGAGGCCGGAAATAACTAACAACAAGTCAGGAAAATCCTCATATGCATATTATGAATTTGGTACCGTTCTGTCCTAAAGCATATTTTAATGTTGTTAAATAGGAAATAAAGTGCACCAAGTTAAACTAGCCATTTCTTCCACCCCATTTACATATAAAGTTTATTAAATATGGAGCTACGCTTATTTAGTTATGAAATAAATCATTTAAGCATGGCATTTATGCAAAATAAACACAAACAACATGTTAAACATTTTAAACATGGATTAAAGTGGCATATTATGAAACTAGATGAAGTTCTAAGCATTTTACATATTTAAATCATTTTAATCCGATGCATGGTTGATGAGTTATTATATGCATGAGGTGCAAGGGCTTTTCTGTAAAACAGTAAAACTCTGGATAAATAGCAAATTCGCAGCAGGGAAAAAAACTACATCGGGACGAATCTAGTTGGGCCACCATGCACAGGGTGAGGGCGCTGGATCTGATGCTCACCAGGCCTCATGGGCCGGCTCGGTGGTGAGGCACTGGGCCGCGGGGTTTGTGGCTGGGCCTGGCTGCGGATGCGCTAGAGGCGCGGTCAATGCTCGGGACAAGCGAGCCGCTGCTGCTTGTTACCAACAAAGGCAACAACAGGCAACAGCAGGGCATGGCGATGCAGAAGACGGGCGGCGCGGCAACGGGGCTCCGGCGAGCTGGGTGTCGGCGAGGCAGGGGCGCGAACGAGGATGGCCTACTGGTTCCGGCGACTAGCGACAGCGGGGACGAGGTGCTCGGGGAAGGAGAGCAACGCGGTTACAGGCAGCGGGCGATGGAGCACTTCCTCTGCACTTGAACACAGAGAGAGTGATATTCAGAGAGGATGGAGCAGAACAGAAAGGGGAAGAAGAAAGAAGGCGAGGGCGACGGGCACGCGACCTGCGGGGCTCCAGCGTCGCGCTCGCCGACATGGCGGAGGAGGCAAGGACGGCGAGGTCGTCGGGACCCTGGACGACGTCGGCTTGAGGAGCTCGGATGGCGGCGTCCATAGCAGCGAACAGAGGAGGCTTGGACGAGCGGGGTGATGATGGAGCACGAGGAAGCAGGGTCTCGCGAGGGGTGCTCGGGGTTGCGGAGGAGGAGCGGTGACGCGGTGCGCGAGATGAAGACGAGCCGGGGCGATGTAGCCCTGCAGCAGGGGAAGCAGAAGGAGGCGCCATGGACGAGCTCTTGCTCGTTCCGGCAGACAGCAGGCGAGGAGCTCGGGCGCCTCGACGCAGAGGTGCCATGGATCGAGAGGATGGAGCTCGAGGACGGGAGGATCCAGGAGGCGGGGATGGCGGGCGTCGGGCTGAGGAGGAGCTCCTCTCTTGTTGGCTTGAGCGAGGAAAGGAGGAGGATTTGGTGGTGGCTGGCTGGCTCAATTGGATGGAGGAGGAGATGGATGGTTCGGTGGTGGCTGGATTGGATTGGGCAAGATCCCGAGGAAGGAGGAGCATTGTCCTTGCGCACTGGTTGGCCTGGTGGAGAGATCGAGGAGAGGCAGGTAGGGTGGCAGCAGTGAAGAGGATTTCGATGGATTGGAAAGGCTAGGGCTAGGGTTTGACTGCTTATATAGCAGATGGTAGGTATGATGGGGCATTTGGATCATCGGATCGGGATCGGACGGTCGAGAATAATGGTTAGGAAAATCCAAATAATTAACTGAATATGTTTTAGGGGTGTTTGAAGATGAACCGAACGGTAACCACAAACCGATTCCGGTTTGGGGAAGTTTTGGATGCGTGCGAGGGGGGATTTGTGCACTGTGCGGTGAGGCTATGCGGTCTACCAAGAGGGAAATAACAACGTGGTTGGTCTGGAATGGTCAACGAAGGTAAAGCAGTCCGAGGGAAGGTGATGAAGGCAAAGGGAGAAACGGCAACGACGAGCGAATGCAAGTTTTGAAAAATGACGGCAACGAAGTGCCGATGCAATGTGGATGATGCGGTGACGAATGCAACAAACAAATAAATACACGCGACGATCACGAAGAACATGGAAAGCGTCTGGAGCATCGGTCTCGGGACGTTACATAAGTGCACCCACTGGGTGTAGTCCCCGAGACTACTGTTGAATATTTGATTCGGCAGTAGTCTCAGAGTAATTATTTGCTTTCACTCGGCGCTTCGATCTGTCGACTGACATGTCTGTCTTTCTGGCTGCAGAGGTCTTGTGATCTTGGAGCTCGGCTCACAGAGTTAAAGTAGAAGCATATCAGCATTGAACTTGACCTCGAGCTTGCGAAGAAGAATCTGAAGACTGCCCAACAAGAAACGGCCATCATGGAAGGTAATCACTCGACCATCGTGTCTGTTTTGTAGTTTCATACTTCGCGCTAGTTTTTCCTTCAGTCTCTTTGAACCGAGTGATTTCACACGAGGAGATGTGCGTAGTGAAAATCGTCAACTTCAGTCTCGTCTTAAGAGTGTTGTTTCTTTAGAGAGGATGAAGGAGGCTTTGGAGCAGAAGGATCTGGATCTGGCAGCCGCTCAGAAGGAAGCACGCGAGAAGATGAAGTTTGCGGACCAGAAGCTGGCTTCGGTCAGCAAACTGGAGGAGGAGAACGCGAAGCTGAAGGCTGCCATCTCAGACGCCAATCGGGAAGTCGAGCAACTGAAGAAGGACAAGGAAAATCTGACCACTGAAGTTGGCGGCCTTAAGACTAAGACCGACAAGCTAGAGTCCTATCTGGAACAACTCGCCGCCAAACTTGTTCTGAAGCTTGAAGGTATGATCAGTCGATTCATCACTTTGTTGCCGATTGAACTTTGTTATCTCGTCGTCGATTCATCACTTTTTGCAATGAGACAGAGCTGTGTCAGGACTTTGAGGCTGAAACTGGGCGGGTCGAGACAGGTCTTGACCCCATCAACTGTCCCATGAAAGATGAAGTTGCGATGAACTTGCTTCGACTGGAATCACGCTTGGACGGTGCAGTCGACTATCTGGCTCGGCTGAAGGTGGCGATGGTCCGAGTGGACGCCGAGCTCTGGCCTCGGGAGGAAGTGTCTCAAGACCTCGAGTCCTTGATGACGTGGCTAAACTAGATTCTAGGTCAATGCAAGAGTGGAAGAAATCTTCTGCCCGCTGTGCTACTAATGTCGCTTTGTCTCTGGTCCGAGTGCACTGCAAGGAGGCTAAGGAAGACAAGCTGGCAGCTCTCAAAGTGGCAAACATTAAGAAGCACTCCTTCTAGGACTTCATGGACACTTTCCTCGAGGCAGCCACTCATATCGCCAACAGCATCGACCTCGACAGCTTCTGCAACCCGGCCAGTCCTTCTCCCGCCGAGTGATAAAAAACATTATGCTATCACTTTTATTTGCCTCGGAATGCCGAGTGATTTTGTAACCGTTAAAACCGGGCCTGATGCCCGAGCACTTTATTCTGCGGTTAAGAAACTTTGGATTTGTCATCTCATAAATTGCATCTATCATTGAACAAAAATCATTTTTCCCTCGAATTGTTGTCTATTTGCTTGATGCAGCTTCTGGAGAAGGATGGCCAGTCGACTGAGTGGGCGGTCCTTGAGCAACCTTGATCAGCTCATCAGCGAGGCATTCAGCAATGGTCTTGGCGTTCCAGTCGGCCGACCGGATGATCCTTGAGTAGCATTGATCAGCTCATCAGCAAGGCACTCAGCAATGGTCTTGACGTTCCAGTCGGCCGATCGGGTGATCCTTGAGTAGCATTGATCAGCTCATCAGCAAGTTACTCAGCAATGATCTTGACGCTGCTGTCAACCACCCAGTAAGGTTTTCCAAACTTAGGCGAGCACTGGGCTGCAGCTAAGCCTCCGAGTGGGAGGATTGCTCACCACCCGGTAGGATTTTTCAAACTTAGGCGAGTGTGGGACTGCAGCTAAGCCCCCGAGTGGGAGGTTTGCTCTCCACTCAGTAGGTTTTTTCAAACTTAGGCGAGTACGGGACTGCAGCTAAGCCCCCGAGTGGGAGGTTTGCTCTCCACTCGGTAGGATTTTTCGAAATTAGGCGAGTACGGGACTGCAGCTAAGCCCCCAAGTGGGAGGTTTGCTCTCCACTCGGCAGGATTTTTTGAACTTAGGGGAGCACTGGGCTGCAGCTAAGCCTCCGAGTGGGAGGATTGCTCATCACCCGGTAGGATTTTTCAAACTTAGGCGAGCACTGGGCTGCAGCTAATCCTCCGAGTGGGAGGATTGCTCACCACCCGGTAGGATTTTTCAAACTTAGGCGAGCACTGGGCTGCAGCTAAGCTCCGGAGTGAGAGGCAGACTCATCACTCGGTAGGATTTTTATCACTTAGGCGAGCACTAGGCTGCAGCTAAGCCCCCGAGTGAGAGGCAAACTCATCACTCGGTAGGATTTTTATCACTTAGGCGAGCACTGGGCTGCAGCTAAGCCCCTCAGTGAGAGGCAGACTCATCACTCGGTAGGATTTTTATCACTTAGGCGAGCACTGGGCTGCAGCTAAGCCCCCGAGTGAGAGGCAGACTCATCACTCGGTACGATTTTCATCACTTATCACTCGGTAGGATTTTTATCACTTAGGCGAGCACTGGGCTGCAGCTAAGCCCCCGAGTGAGAGGCAGACTCATCACTCAGTAGGATTTTTGTCACTTAGGCGAGCACTGGGCTGCAGCTAAGTCCCCGAGTGAGAAGCAAACTCATCACTCAGTAGGATTTTCATCACTTAGGCGAGCACTGGGCTGCAGCTAAGCCCCCGAGTGAGAGGCAGACTCATCACTAGGTAGGATTTTCATCACTTAGGCGAGCACTGGGCTGCAGCTAAGCCCCCGAGTGAGAGGCAGACTCATCACTCAGTAGGATTTTTATCACTTAGGCGAGCACTGGGCTGCAGCTAAGCCCCAGAGTGAGAGGCAGACTCATCACTCGGTAGGGTTTTATCACTTAGGCGAGCACTCGGCTGCAGATAAGCCCCCGAGTGAGAGGCAGACTCATCACTCGGTAGGATTTTTATCACTTAGGCGAGCAGTGGGCTGCAGCTAAGCCCCGAGTGAGAGGCAGACTCATCACTCGATAGGATTTTTATCACTTTGGCGAGCACTGGGCTACAGCTGAGCCCCCGAGTGAGAGGCAGCCTCATCACTCGGTAGGATTTTTATCACTTCGTCTTAGGCGAAATAGATTCGCAGCTAAGGTAATTCATACAAATGAAATAAACAACAATCATTTGGAAGAAGTAAATTATGTCTTTTGATAGTCAAACTAAAAGGTATTTATTATTACATATCATCATTCTAAATATTTAAGAATAGAAAGGGCGGAGTAGATCCGCATTCCAGGCGCGTGGCTCATCTTTATTATGTTCGACGTTGAAGAGACGGTATGCTCCATTATGGAGCACCTTGGTGATGATGAAAGGGCCTTCTCAAGCAGGAGCAAGCTTGTGAGGTCTTTGCTGGTCCACTCGACAACCAGGTCTCCTTCTTGAAATGCTCGACCCCTCATGTTTCTAGCGTGAAATCTACGCAAGTCTTGCTGATAAATGGTCGATAGGATCAAGGCTATCTCTCTTTCTTCTTCCAAGAGGTTGACTGCATCTTGCCGAGCTTGTTCTGCTTCTTCTTCTGAGAAGAGTTCGACTCGAGGTGCATTGTGGAGAAAATCACTGGGGAGCACGGCTTCAGCTCCATAGACTAAGAAGAATGGAGTCCTTCCAGTCGACCGGTTAGGGGTTGTCCTCAACCTCCATAGCACGGATGGGAGCTCGTCGACCCAGGCTCCCGCTGCATGTTTCAGGTCACGCATCAACTAGGCTTCAATCCTTTGAGAATCAATCCATTCACCTGCTCAGCCTGTCCATTCGACTGAGGATGAGCGACCGAAGCGTAGTCCACTCTCATGCCTTGGGAGGCGCAAAAGGATTTGAATTCTTTAGAATCAAAGTTTGAGCCATTATCCGTGATGATGCTATGCGGAACGCCATATCTGAATATAAGTTCCCTGATGAAACTCATAGCTGTGCTTGCTCAAGGCTTTTGATCGGCTTGGCTTCGATCCACTTGGTGAACTTGTCGACTGCTACTAGTACATGAGTAAATCCACTCCTGCCTGACTTCAAAGGTCCAACCATGTCCAGTCCCCAGACGGCAGAAGGCCAGACAAGTGGAATTGTTTTTAGAGCCAACGCAGGTTTATGAGACATGTTGGAGTAAAACTGGCAGCTACACTTGTCCACTATTTCCTTAGCCATCTCGTTGGCCAGCGGCCAGTAAAATCCAGCTCGGTATGATTTGGCCACGATGGTCCATGAGGACGCGTGGTGACCACAGGTCCCCGAGTGAATATCATTGAGGATCACTCGACCTTCCTCTGGCGTGATACACTTCTGGCAAACTCCAATTGCACTTTCTCTGAACAACTTCCCCTTTATCACAGTAAAGGCCTTAGATCACCAGACGACCTGTCGAGCCTCTTCTTCTTCCTCCGGAAGTTCTTTCCTAAGAATGTATGCGATGTACGACACTGTCCAGTCGGGAGTGATGACTAGAACCTCCATGACTACTCGACCACGACTGGGATGTCAACTTCAGTCGGATCTGTAGCACTCTTGGGCTGTGGCGACTCTTCTGTGAATGGATCCTCCTGAACCGAAGGTGAATGAATATGCTCCAGAAACACATTGCGGGGGATGGCCTCTCTCTTGGAACCTATCTTCGCCAACTCATCTGCAGCTTGATTTTTCAATCAGGGCACATGGTGAAGTTCCAACCCCTCAAACTTCTTTTCCAGCTTCCTGACAGTGTTGCAGTAACCAGTCATGGCTAGACTTCTGACATCCCATTCCTTCATCACCTGGTTAACCACCAAATCTGAATCGCCATACACCCTGAGGCGACGGACGCCGAGTGAGATGCCATACGCGACCCATATAGAAGTGCTTCGTATTCTGCTTCATTATTGGAGGAATCAAAGTGAATCTGGAGAACGTAATTGAGCTTGTCTCCATGGGGGGACACCAATACTACTCCAGCACCTGACCCGTTTAGCATCTTGGAACCATCGAAGAACATAGTCGAATGTTCCGAGTGAACTTGAGTCGGTAGTTGCTGTTCAATCCACTCGGCAGGGAAATCTGTGATTGCTTGGGACTTGATAGCTTTCTTTGCCTCAAACTTGATGTCCAGTGGAAGGAGTTCAATCGCGCATTTTGCTACTCGACCAGTTGCATCTCTGTTATTCAGGATCTCATACAACGGTGCATCACTGACGACTGTAATAAAGTCATCAGAGAAGTAATGTGCAACCTTCTTCATGGTCATGTAAATTCCATAGACAAGCTTCTGATAATGAGGATAGCGTTGCTTGGACGGAGTCAAAATTTCAGAGAGATAATAAACTGGGCGTTGAACCTTGTACATTTTTTCCTTCCTCTTCTCGCTCGACCGTGAGTACTGTACTGACAACTTGTCCAGTGGCTGCAATGTAAAGCAGTAAAGGCTCTTTGATGATTGGCGCAGTGAGCACCGGCTGGGTGGAAAGCAGGGCTTTGAGCTCTGTAAATGCTGCATCAGCTTCTTCAGACCACTCGAATTTATCAGATTTCTTCATCAATCGATAAAGAGGGAAGGCCTTTTCACCGAGACGAGAGATGAATCGACTCAAGGCGGCCAAACAACCAGTCAGCTTCTAAACATCATGCACTCGCACGGGGCGTTTCATTCGGAGGATGGTATCAACTTTTTCTGGATTGGCGTCAATCCCTCGTTCGGAAACGAGAAAACCGAGCAGCTTTCCTCCTGGAACTCTGAATGTGCACTTTGACGGGTTAAGCTTGATATCGTACCTTCTTAGGTTGGCAAAGGTTTCTGCGAGATCAGTCAATAGGTCGGAACCTTTGCGAGACTTGATCACGATGTCATCCATGTGTGCCTCCACATTCCGACTAATTTGGGTGAGCAGGCACTTCTGGATCATTCTCATGAATGTGGCTCCGGCATTTTTAAGACCGAACGGCATGGTGACATAGCAAAAGCACCCGAATGGGGTGATGAAGGCTGTTTTTATTTCATCGGGACCTTACAGTCGGATCCGATGATACCCGGAATAGGCATCTAAAAAAGACAAGCGCTCACACGCCATAGTCGAGTCAACAATCTGATCGATACGGGGGAGAGGGAAGTGATCTTTCGGGAAGGCCCAATTGATATGCTTGAAATCAATGCACATGCGAAGTGAATCGTCCTTCTTGTGGACCATGACAACATTGGCAAGCCACTCGGAGTGGTAGATTTCACGGATGAACTCTGCTGCCAACAGTCGAGCCACTTCTTCGCCAATTGCTTTTCTCTTCTGAACGGCGGACCGCCGAAGGTGCTCTTTGACGGGTTTTACCTTGGGGTCAACACGCAAACGGTGCTCAGCCAGTCCTCTGGGTACACCTGGCATGTCAAAGGGTTTCCATGAGAAGATGTCCCAGTTTTCACGGAGGAACTGGATGAGCGCTTCTTCCTATTTGCTGTCGAGCGTCGTTGATAAATGAGTCGGTACAACATTGGGATCAGACGGGTGTATATGAATCGGCTTTGTTTCACCACTCGACTGAAACGCAGAGTCTGTCGCAGGCTTCTTGGCTCGGAGCAAATCACTTGGATCCGCACTCTTCTGATACTCTTGGAATTCAACCGTCGCCATCTGTGATCGGTGATTTTAGAACCTTTCTGGAAACATTCTTCTGCTTTCTGCCGATCGCCAGTGACCGTGATCACACCTTTGGGACCAGGCATCTTCAGCTTGAGGTACACATAACATGGTCGAGCCATGAAACGCGCGTACGCCGGTCTCCCTAGGATGGCGTGATAAGCACTCTGGAAATCCATGACTTCAAATGTCAACTTTTCTTTTCGGTAATGCTTGGAGTCACCGAAAACCACGTCGAGAGTGATCTAGCCAAGTGACTCGGCCTTCTTTTCAGGAATAACGCCGTGAAAGCTCATGTTGCTCTCGCTAAGCTTGGACATCGGGATACCCATCCCCTTCAAGGTTTCAGCATACAGGATATTCAGGCCGCTACCTCCATCCATCAGCACTTCAGTCAGTAGAGTGCCACCAACCACTGGGTCGACCACCAGCGCTTGCCTCCCGGGGGTGACTACATGAGCAGGATGGTCTGACTAGTCGAATGTGATGGCTGTCTGAGACCATTTCAGGTACGTGGTCGTCGTCGCTGGAGCAACCATATTTACTTCTCTGTTGATGACCTTCAACCGACTCTTACTCTCAACATCGGCAAAAATCATGAGGGTGGAATTGACCTTGGGGTAGCCGTCATCTTGCTCTTCCTCCTCATCTCTGTCCGACTCCTTGTCCTTCTCATTGGGTTGTTTCTCCGGAGTCGACATTGTCGAGTGGTATGCTTTGGGTAAATCAGATTACCTTCCTCATCTTTCTTAGTGTGGATATGACACGGCAAGTCCAGCACATCATTTCCTGCTTGATCTTTCACCTTCTTAGGAGGCCAGGGCCCCTTAGGTTTTCCCTTAAACTTTCCTTGAGCCACTGCAGCGATCTCCCCAGGCACCGCTGGATCGGCTTTACGCTTTTGCTTCTGACTGGAACCACCTCCACCGGCCTCTTGGCCGACTGGTTTACTCTTCCCGCTTCAGAGTCGATCCTCTTCTTCTCCGTTAGCATACCAGGTGGCTATCTCCATCATCCGGGTCAGAGTCATATCTCTAGTCCAACCGAACTTCAGAACCAACTCTTGATACTTGACGGCTTCCTTGAAAGCGCACACCGCCTGATACTCGAATACATTCCCCACGGTGTGATGCAAAGTTGTCCACCTCTGAATGAATTCCCTCAAAGTTCCATTCGGCTTCTACACACAATGCTGCAACTCAGGAAGCCCTGCTGGCCACTTGCACGTGCCCTCAAAGGTTCATACGAACACTCGTGATAGCTCTTCCCAGATGTGTATGCTTTCTGGGGCTAACTGAGTCAACCACGCTCGGGCTGACCCTTCCAACATTAGAGGGAGATGCTTCATTGCTATTCCATCATTTCTGGCTCCAATCTGCATAGCCACTTGGTAATCTTCAAGCCAAGTTTCAGGCTTGGACTCCCCGGTGAACTTACTGACTCCTATTGCCAACCTGAAGTTGGGAGGAATCGCTGCTGCTCTGATGGCTCTGCCAAAACACTCTGGGCCTGAAACATGTAATCTGCTGTCACTCGGACGATCTCTGCCCAGATCTTCTCTGTGTGCTCTATTCCGGTCGACCAGGCCTTGAACGACAATGAATCTCGCATCGAAGCCTGGCTCTCTTGGGTCGACTGGAACTCTGCGCTCGTCCATGTGACGGCGTCTATCATCGTTCTGTCGAGGCACGTATGAAGCACTCCTCGGAGGAGGCGTTGGCACTCAACGACGATTGTCGCAGTCGAACTGACGATCGTACTGCCCATGACCTTCATGCCGCGGAGGCGATCTTGGGCTATGGGCCGACTGAACTGTATTTGCCACCACGGATCTGTTGTGTATCCTATTCCCTTACTGAGACACCGCAGAATTCTGCTCTCCTGCTGCTTGGAGCAGGGCCCTGATCTGCTCCAACCCTCGGCCAGCCTCTGACTGAGAAGGTTGAATCGACTCTGCAATTCGGGCCGCAGCGGTGAGGTTCTGAATCGGAGTACGGTATACCTTAGGTGGAGGTGGGAAAAGCTGTCGTCGACTGGAATCAGGAACTCGATCTCGGGCTCGCTCGTCGAGAGCACGCTGCAGGTTCTCCAGTCGAGTGCGCTCAGCCAAGTTAGCCAAGCGCGCCTCCTCCAAGGCCCGAGCCTCGGGTAGTTTCCCCAACGATGGGCGTGTGAAGTGCGTCCATGTTGCGATGATGAAGATCCTCTCTCTGTTGCAAAGAGAGAGGTTCGGGACGGTACTCCTCGTGGACACGTGATGGATCTCTGCCAGCTCCTTCGCCGTCCTCACATGAAAGCCAGGCAGGCTACGCGGACCATCGACCATTAGGACTTCAGCCGCAGGATCACTGCTATCGCACTCGGACGACGTCTCCGCGGAGCCAGTCAACAGATCGAACAGGCCGTGGAGAGGTTCATCGGGCTCGATTGCCGCGACTTGATGAGTGGTCGAACGCCGAGCCACCGCGTGCTTCACCCACCGCTGAAGCCGCGACCGACCAGATCGCTTGTGGCGGCGCACAGCGGGGAGGGAAGATGTTGCCGGAGTCGACTGATACTGGGTCGACGGCTGCCGAAGAAGGACGCCATGAACGCACGCGCAAAAGTGCGTCGCCCCTCGCACGGGGAGCGCCTCGACATCAAGCGGAGCTTGCTGGAGCCACGCTGAGTCATCGGCAACGAAAACGAGCGTGCCGAGACGAATCTCGCGGCCCTCAACCATCTCTCCACCGGAAACCATGATGATGATTGGAAAATAAACTTGCAACTTCACCAACAAGTCGCTAAGACACCGGCCCCATGGTGGGCGCCAACTGTCGTGGTTCTAAGTCTGACAGTAGAAAGGGGGGTAGGTATGGAGAGGCAAGATCTTAGCTATGGCGAAGATGTACACACGAGGTTTTACGAGTTCAGGCCCTTCTTGGAGGAAGTAACAGCCCTACGTCTCGGTGCCCGGAAGCGGTCGATTGGATTATGTGTGTTGTGTTACAGGTGGTCCGAACCCCTGTCCCAGAGGAGGGGGTGGCTTATATAGAGTGCGCTAGGACCCCAGCCCACCTCCATTACAAGGAGCTTAATGTTCATAAAGTAAGGGCGTTACTGGTAATGGCAGTCTTAAATACTCTTAATGCTCATGAAGACTAAGGAGTGAATGCCCGGCCGTTGTGCGTTCTTCCGACTCCTGGTCTTCGATATAGTCGAGTCATCCCCTATACGGTCGAGCGAAAGTGGGGAATGACGGTCGAGTGATTATACCGTCGAGTGGATTCTTGGTCTTCTTATCTTCTGGGGTAGTGACCTTGGGTAGGACGTATAGGTCAGGCCTATGACCCTACCCCAGGTCTGTATCCTCATCAGGAGCCACCAAGTTCCTCGATGTCGTCTTCCTCTGCTTCTCGGACCCGCGCGCCTCCATCGATCATCGCGTGCCCTCGCCCCCGTCGTCTCCGGTCAACCGCGACCTTGTTTGACTATAGCAACACCCTCACGGTGAAGCCCCACTCTTCCCCAACTCACTCTCCGGTGCAATTCTGTCGCCATAGTCGTCTTCCCGAACCAGCATATTCCATATCCGCCATGGACGGCTTCGAGTTCGTGTTTGTTGCTCTGCTTGTTGATCCCCACACGCCACCCGCCGCGCCGCAGCACCGCAGTTCGCCCACAAGCCTCCCCATACCCACCTAGCGCATGTCGCCGTCTCTCGCCATGGCCGCGCCCGAGCAAGGTAGTCAGAGTCGGGATTCGGAGTCGGATCGAGTTTCCTTGGATAGAATCAAGTCGTAGTATCGAGTCGTGGAATCGAGGATTTTACTAGATTTACTCAAATAAGATATTTCATATCCACGGAAGAAATCCATATGGGTTCTATAGAGTTTTGACACTAAATATAGAGCAAAGACGTACCCATCAATGCTAGTTCTATTCACTTCTTTTTATGGCTAACCTACTATTAGCTTGCATGTATGGAACATATATGAGAGGGAAATATATAGAACATTGAAATCTTCGACGCACAAAATTTACTTACGTTTTTTTAGAATATGTGAATAGCTGATCACTTGTATATATGCCCTGCAGTGCTGAACCTTGAAGGGTAGTGCTCTCCTTCTCCGATCAATCTTGACGCATCCTCCTTCCCACGCTAATTCCATTTGTCGACAAGTCTGATCAAAGGTGTCAATGGGTTGAGCGTTTGGGCTTGGGAGGGGAATAAAGGGCCATGAGGCATGTGCAAATGGTTTAGATGATGGCATCTTATTCTGCTACAACTAAACAAACGGCTTAGATAAATTAGTAGAATCGAACATAGTCCATAGCATAGTCGGGATTCTATAGTTTTGTACATGATTCTATGATTTGGATCGCGACTCAACATGGATTCTACCAAATCCGGATTCACAATGGGACTTGGATCGACATGCTTCCGTAGGGTCGTGAAGTCGTAGGATTCTAGGAGTCGAGTCGGGATTCTGACTACCTTGCGCCCGAGTCGAGCGCGAGCTCATGCTCGAGTCTTTGCATGCACACGGCCGCCCCTTGCTGCACCGACACATGCGCACATCCCACCACGGCCACCGCAAGCCTTTTCCGCACCCCCGCCGTCGGCCTGTGGTCACGACGGTCGCCGTCTTGCTCGCCGGCGTCGTCACCCAGTTCTTTTGTGATCCATGAAGAAGGCTCCTGCCTTTTTATTATTCAAAAGAACTGATCTCCCTGTTTAGCCATGAACAGAGCAGCTAGTGCAGTGGCTAATAGCCATTCATCCATCCGTGAGGTCCTGGGTTCAAGCCCAGCTCTCTACCTTTTTCATTTTTCGTTCTTGTTGATGTTGTTTCAGTTATTCCACATGCACACCGACCTGCTGCCGCCTGCCAGCCTCGCCGTGTGCCTGAATGTGGCCGAGGTCGAGTGTCTTGATCCCAAGGCCGACACTTTCTATTCCCGATTTCTGTTATATGAACTAGATCCGTCAAGCAATCCTACAGAAGGCCCTGAGCTGAATTTTGAACACAAGTTCTTTCGTAGCCCGTTGGTCACCAAGCAGTTCCATAGCCTTGTTGTATGGGGTTCAAATCCCAGCTTTCCTTGTTTCCCTCAGTATTTTTACATTTCTTTTGCCTGCACACACACACCACAGCCACTTGGACCTCCTTCACTGCTGGGCCGCTGCACTGTGCTGCTTCCGGCCCAAGAATGTTGTTTTTTCTGCTCTATGGTTTTGTCATTTTCCAGTGTAAGCATATTTACATAACTGACATTGTTTTGCATTGCTCATATTTAAATATGCATGCATCCAAACTAGACAAACTATACATGTAAAATGCTTAGAATTTTATCTAGTTTCATAATATGCTGCTTTCATCCATGTTCAAAATGTTTAAAATGATGTTTGCATATCATTTGCACGATTGACATGTTAAAATGATTTATTTCATAACTAAATAACCGTAGCTCAGAATTAAATGTTCTTTATATGTAAATGGGGTAGAAAAATGCATAGATTAACTTGCTGCACTTTATTTTGCTATTTAGCAATGCTAAAATTGTGTTTAGGGCAGAACAGTAGCAAATCCAAAATATGGACATGGGGATTTTCTGGAATTGTTGTATGTTGTCTACGGCCTCATTTAAAATTGCCTAGATAAGTAGTTTTGTTATGCTTCACTTCTTGCCATGTTAACAACATTTAATCTTGCCATGCATCATACTTGATTGTGCAACATGCCTTGTTCATCTGTTGTGTGTTTACCATAGCGTTTGCTTCTTTTCGGTTGTGCTTCTTCTCGATAGTTCCTGTTTTCTTTGCGATCGTGAGGATTCTTTCGACTACGCTTGGTCTGTCTTCGCCTGTTCGTCTTCTTCATGGACTCGCTCTTCTTCCTAGTGGGATTTCAGGCAAGATGACCGTCACCTTGGATCTCACTACTATCATTGCTATGCTAGTTGCTTCGTTTTATCGCTATGCTTTGCTACCTATCACTTGCTTATCAAGCCTCCCAAATTGCCATGTCAGCCTCTAACCTTTTCACCCTTCCTAGCAAACCGTTGTTTGGCTATGTTACCGCTTTGCTCAGCCCCTCTTATAGCATTGTTAGTTGCAGGTGAAGTTGAAGATTGCTCCATGTTGGAACATGTTTTTGTTGGATATTACAGTATCTCTTATTTAATTAGTGCATCTATATACTTGGTAAAGGGTGGAAGACTCGGCCTTATGCCTGGTGTTTTGTTCTACTCTTGTCGCCCTAGTTTCTGTCATACCGGTGTTATGTTCCTTGATTTTGCGTCCCTAACATGGTGTGGGTTTATGGGCCCCTCTTGACAGTTCGCTTTGAATAAAACTCTTCCAGCAAGGCCCAACATTGGTTTTAACTTTTGCCATAATAATACTTGAACCTAATAATTAATTGGCATAGGGCGAACCCGAGGATTTTTTTTCTACGTACAGGGCGGGGCCAGCGCTGATGTTGGTCCCAAACAGAGCCACTTATGGTGCCCACCCTTCACCAGGGTTTTTCGGTTGCCGTACGTATTGCTCATCCGGCCGTGTCCTGAGACTAGATACATGCGACTGCTATCAGGGTGTCGACACGCTGGGAGGCTTTGCTGGATTAGTTTAACCATAGTCGAAATGTCTTGTGCACCAGGACCCCGAGTCTGATCGGATGTCCCGCGTGGAGGATTGTCTCCACGGATCGTGTGCTCATAATGGGCTAAGTTGGGACACCCCTGCAGGGTTTAAACTTTCGAAAGCCGTCCCGTAGTTATGTGGCAGATGGAAAATTTTAATGTCCGGTTGTAGAGAACTTGACACCAGACTCGAAGTAAAATACACCAACTGTGTGCGTAACCGTGACAGTCTCTTTTCGAGAGGGTCGAGAAGAGAACACAGTGGGGTTATGTTTGAACGTAAGTAGTTCAGGATCACTTTTTGATCATTACTAGTTTGCGACCGTTTGCGTAGCTTCTCATCTTATTCTGGTACTCATAAGTTAGCCACCATATCATGCTTAGTCGCCGCTGCAACCTCCCCACTTATCCATTCCATACCCATTAAGCTTTGCTAGTCTTGATACCCATGGTTATGGGATTGCTAAGTCCTCGTGGCTCACAGATTACTACACCAACAGTTGCAGGTACAGGTAATGCAATGATCATGACGCGAGAGCGATGTTTGCTGGTTTTGGAGTTCTTCTTCTACTTCTTCTTCGATCAGGGGATAGGTTCCAGGTCGGCAGCCTGGGCTAGCAGGGTGGATGTCGTTTGAGTTTCTATTTGTGTTTCATCCATAGTTGGATGTAGCTCTTATGTATGAGTTTGTTGTATTCATGTGGCATTGTATGCCTTTTGTATGTATCCCCATCTATTATGTAATGGTATGATGTAATGATATCCACCTTGCAAAAGTGTCTTCAATATGCGCTTCTATCCTTGGTGGGACCTTCGAGTTCCTTTAGGATAGGGTCGCATATTGGGCGTGATAGTAAGTTAGTACTTGTACGCTACTAGAGTATTAGTGGGAGTAGATAGTTAACTTGGCTATGATGGTTGTCAACGTGGAAGTTCAGTACTCTATATGTGGATCAGACCTGTTACTTTGCTCTGAATGTTGAACTTTCCGTTTGAACGTATGGAATGGGCTGTTATTTTTTTAATGGGTTGTATTTGTCCTCCGCGGGTTTAGAGGATGACTTGTAGGCCTACCAAGTTGACGCGTACACAATCAGGAGATGATTGTACGTAGAGAGGATGACAACAGGGACCCGTCAAGGTCATGGCAGTACGCAAGCAAGTGCCTCCTTATTTCAAGCCAATAAAAAATGGCTCCTCCTAGTGGATTTCTGACATCTGGGTCCCATGCCATTGTCACCGTAGTCAATAAACGAGAGAATTGCATAATGAGCGGCTGACACCTGGGACCCAGCAGCTCGCCCAGTTATTTTTGTTAGGGGTTAATTTGATAAATGCCACTCCAAATCTGGTGTTTCCGAGAAATGCCACTGCAATTTCCAAATTTTGACAAATGCCATTTCTAGTGGCATTTTTCAAAGTCTGGAGTGGCGTTTTTTAAAGTTTGCAAACTGCAGTGGCGTTTTTCAAACTTTGCAAAAATTGCAGTGGCATTTTTCAAAATTTGGAAATTGCAGTGGCATTTTTATGAATCGCCATAATTGGAGTGGCATTTATCTAATTTGTTTTTGAGATGGAAGCAGGGTGTCAACTGGGCTGTGCGGGACACTTTGGCCTGTCTAGACAACCTTTTCTTTTATGTTTACCACAGACTAGCCCAGTAGTTTTTTTTTCTGAGAATGGCTAGCCCAGTATTTCTATGATTTGTCAAGTAAGTCGCTTTATCAGGCCTGTTGGGCTGCAAATCTTTCAAGACGAGCAGAGGTTCATTCAGCTAGCCGAGAAAATAGCCTATGAGTAATGAGAAATGCGCTGTACATTATTAAAACACATCAAACCGGCAATTAGTTTCAAATATCTTTTTTTCATTTCGATATTTTAAATTGCATTGATTTTTATGCGTGAACAATTTATTGGATTTTATATTGATATACATTTATTTTTAAAATCAGTCTGAATGTGACTTGAAATTTCGGGATTTAAAACAGTTCAGACCGCACCGACATATGCAAAATTTCGTATAATTTTTTAACCGTGGCCACAATATGGGCTGTAATGCTAACAAACAGAATACAGGCTCCAAAAAAACCGTAAGAATTAGCAAATGGGCTGTAAATTATTAGAAATAATGGCAGATGGCATGTATGCTATTTTTCATAGATTTGAGGCTTTCCTAAAAAAAGGGTTGACGCACAAGCAGTGACTGTTGGATGTCCATCCAACGGCCGTCGTGCTTCTTCAATCTCTGCTCTTCCTGCTCTAGCCGCTCAAACAAGTGCCGGCGGGACTGCCTGCTCCCTCCTCCTCGCGGCCGGCTGTGTTGCCGCGCGGGCCTCACCGCCCCACGTACTCCCATCGCTGGCCTAGTCATCCCTCTACTCACCCACACATGTTGTTATTCTCCGGCGATGGCAGACGAACCAGTAAACCCTCGTACAGTCGTACTCCCCTCCGTGTGGGAAACAACTGTCGAGTCTACCCTGGCTCCGGGTCGTTCCCTTCCTAGGCCTCACCGTCATCCACCGCCCTGGTGCTCTCGGCGTGGCGTGGTCAACGTGGTCAACGACCGACATGCATCTGAAGTAGACTGTACGTGGAGAGGCTGACAGCTGGGTCCATGGCCGCACGCAAGGAAATGCCTCCTTATTACGCGCAAAATAATGATTCCTCCACCTGACATCTGTGACCCGCTGAAAGGGCCTCTGTATTTTGCAAAAAAAAAAACGTTACGCCGCTGACAGCTCAGACCCACCAATTATATCTTCGCAAGGAAGTGCCTCCTTATTACGCACAAAAACTTGAATACTCCCCCTGCTAGCTGGGACCCAGTATAGTGGGCCTACTAAGTAGACGGGGACGGAGGGCTTTCTCAACTTAGTCAATATGCATGATTCTAGCTCGAGTGACTGTACGATGTCCATCCAACGGCCGTAGTGCTTCTTCAACCTTTAGTCTTCTTGCTCCAGCCGCCCAAAGTAGCACTGGTCGTGCCGCCTGCTCCTGCCTCCCGTGGCCGGCTATGCTGTCGCGGAGGCCTCACCGCCCCTATACTACTCCCACCACTGGCCAGGCCATCCCAACACTCCACTCACCCACACCCCCTGTTATTTTGCGGCGACGACAGCGCAGCCGAACCAGTGAACCCTCGTACTCCTCTCCGCGTGGGCATCCACTGTCGTGTCTTCCCGGGCTCCGTGTCGTTTCCTTCCTAGGCCTCGCCGTTGTCCACCGCCGGGGTGCTCTCAGCGCGGCATGGTCAATGACGACTTCCATCGGAAGAGTACTGTACGTGGAGAGGCTGACAGCTGGGTCCACGGCAGCCGCAAGGAAGTGCCTCCTTATTACGCAGAAAATAATTATTCCTCCACCTGACAGCAGGGACCCATCGGACGGGCCACCAGTATTTCGCGAAGAAAACGTTTCCCCCCGACTGCTGGGACCCACCGG
The DNA here is from genome assembly GCA_963921465.1 of Triticum timopheevii. Classification (NCBI taxonomy): domain Eukaryota; kingdom Viridiplantae; phylum Streptophyta; class Magnoliopsida; order Poales; family Poaceae; genus Triticum; species Triticum timopheevii. Next base: position 185,085,682 of record OY997264.1, on the reverse strand, counting down.
AAGGGCCATCGTATTTCGCGAAAAAACGTTCCCCCCCGCTGTCAGCTCAGACCCACCGGAAGTGCCTCCTTATTAGGCACAACAAAATGAATACTCCCCCAGCTAGCTGGGACCCACCATGGTGGGAGGCTGACTTGTGGGCCTACTAAGTTGACAGGGACGGAGGCCTTTGTCAACTTTAGTCAATATGAACGATTCTAACACCATTGACCGTACGATGTCCATCCAACGGCCGTAGTGCTTCTTCAACCACTTGTTTTCTTGCTCCAGTCGCCCAAAGCAGCGCTGGTTGTGCCGCATGCTCCTGCCTCCCGTGGCCGGCTGTGATGCCACGGAGGCCTCACCGCCTCCTACTAGTCCCACCGCTGGTCAGGCCATCCCTCTACTCACCCACACCCCTATTATTCTGTGGCGACGACAGCCCCACACCGCAGCCGAACCAGTGAACCCTCGTAGTCCTCTCCGCGTGGGCATCCACTGCCGCGTCTTCCCCAGCTTCGCGTCATCCCCTTCCTAGGCCTCGCTGTCATCCACCGCCGTGGTGCTCTCGGTGTGGCGTGGTCAATGTGGTCAACGACCGATTTCCATTGGAAGAGTACTGTACGTGGAGAGGCTGACAGCTGGGTCCACGGCAGCCGCAAGGAAGTGCCTCCTTATTACGTGCAAAATAATTATTCCTCCACCTGACAGCAGGGACCCACCGGACGGGCCACCGTATTTTGCAAAAAAAAACTTCCCCCCTGACTGCTGGGACCCACCAGCTACATCTTCGCACACAAGGAAGTGCGTCCGAAAAACGATTCACCCCCCTGACTGTTGGGACCCACCAGCTACATCTTCGCACGCAAGCAAGTGTGTCCGGGCAAAAAATAAAAAAATAATTCGCCCCCTAACTGCTGGGACCCACCATCTACATCTTCGCACGCAAGGAAGTGCCTGACAGTCGGGACCTACCTGGTCGAAGCGTATGTAGCTGAAGGAAATATGCCCTAGAGGCAATAATAAAGTTATTATTTATTTCCTCATATCAGGATAAATGTTTATTATTCATGCTAGAATTGTATTAACCGGAAACATGATACATGTGTGAATACATAGACAAACATATAGTCACTAGTATGCCTCTACTTGACTAGCTCATTAATCAAAGATGGTTATGTTTCCTAACCATAGACATGTGTTGTCATTTGATTAGTGGGATCACATCATTACAAGAATGATGTGATTGACATGACCCATTCCGTTAGCCTAGCACTTGATCGTTTAGTATACTGCTATTGCTTTCTTCATGACTTGTACATGTTCCTGTAACTATGAGAATTATGCAACTCCCGTTTACCGGAGGAACACTTTGGGTACTACCAAACGTCACAACGTAACTTGGTGATTATAAAGGAGTACTACAGGTGTCTCTGAAGGTACATGTTGAGTTGGCGTATTTCGAGATTAGGTTTTGTCACTCCGATTGTCGGAGAGGTATCTCTGGGCCCTCTCGGTAATGCACATCACTATAAGCCTTGCAAGCAATGTGACCAATGAGTTGGTTACGGGATGATGCATTACGTAACGAGTAAAGAGACTTGCCGGTAACGAGATTGAACTAGGTATTGGATACAGACGATCAAATCTCGGGCAAGTAACATACCGACCGATAAAGATCTTCGTAGAATATGTAGGAACCAATATGGGCATCTAGGTTCCGCTATTGGTTATTGACCGAGAATAGTTCTAGGTCATGTCTACATAGTTCTCGAACCCATAGGGTCCGCACGCTTAACGTTACGATGACAGTTTTATTATGAGTTTATAAGTTTTGATGTACCAAAGTTTGTTCGGAGTCCCGGATGTGATCACGAACATGACGAGGAGTCTCAAAATGGTTGAGACATAAAGATCAATATATTGGAAGCCTATATTTGGACATCGGAATCGTTCCGGGTGAAATCGGCATTTTACCGGAGTACCGGGAGGTTACCGGAACCCCCCGGGGGGTTATTGGGCCTACATGGGCCTCGAGGGAGAAGAGGGAAGGAGGCAGGAGGGGGTCGCGCGCCCCTCTCCTTCCTAGTCCGAATAGGACAAGGAAAGGGGGGCGGCGCCCCCCTTTCCTTCCCCTCTTCCTCCTCCTTCCCCCCTTCTCCTACTCCAACTTGGAAAGAAGGGAGTCCTACTCCCGGTGGGAGTAGGACTCCCCCCTTGGCGCGCCCTCCTTGGCCGGCCGCCTCCTCCCCCCTGGCTCCTTTATATACAGGGGCGGGGGGGCACCCCAAACACACAAGTTGATCTACGGATTGTTCCTTAGCCGTGTGCGGTGCCCCCCTCCACCATATTCCACTTCGGTCGTATCGTCGCGGAGTTTAGGCGAAGCCCTGCGCCGGTAGAACATCATCACCGTCACCACGCCGTCGTGCTGACGGAACTCATCTCCGGAGATTTGCTGGATCGGAGCCCGGAGATCGTCATCGAGCTGAACGTGTGCTGAACTCGGAGGTGCCGTACGTTCGGTGCTTGGATCGGTCGGATCGTGAAGACGTACGACTACATCAACCGCGTTGTGCTAACGCTTCCGCTTACGGTCTACGAGGGTACGTGGACAACACTCTCCCCTCTCGTTGCTATACCATCACCATGATCATGCGTGTGCATAGGAATTTTTTTGAAATTACTATGTTCCCCAACAGTGGCATCCGCGCCTAGGTTTTATGCGTTGATGTTATATGCACGAGTAGAACACAAGTGAGTTGTGGGCGATACAAGTCATACTGCTTACCAGCATGTCATACTTTGGTTCGGCGTTATAGTGAGATGAAGCGGCCCAGACCGACATTACGCGTACGCTTACGCGAGACTGGTTTCACCGTTATGAGCACTCGTGCTTAAAGGTGGCTGGCGGGTGTCTGTCTCTCTCACTTTAGCTGAATCGAGTGTGGCTACGCCCGGTCCTTGCGAAGGTTAAAACAGCACTAACTTGACGAACTATCGTTGTGGTTTTTGATGCGTAGGTAAGAACGGTTCTTGATAAGCCCGTAGCAGCCACGTAAAATTTGCAACAACAAAGTAGAGGACGTCTAACTTGTTTTTGCAGGGCATGTTGTGATGTGATATGGTCAAGACGTGATGCTATATTTTATTGTATGAGATGATCCTGTTTTGTAACCTAAGTTATCGGCAACTGGCAGGAGCCATATGGTTGTCGCTTTATTGTATGAAATGCAAACGCCCTGTAATTGCTTTACTTTATCACTAAGCGGTAGCGATAGTCGTAGAAGCAATAGATGGCGTAACGACAATGATGCTACGATGGAGATCAAGGTGTCGCGCCGGTGACGATGGTGATCACGACGGTGCTTCGGAGATGGAGATCACAAGCACAAGATGATGATGGCCATATCATATCACTTATATTGATTGCATGTGATGTTTATCCTTTATGCATCTTATCTTGCTTTGATTGACGGTAGCATTTTAAGATGATCTCTCACTAAATAATCAAGAAGTGTTCTCCCTGAGTATGCACCGTTGCGAAAGTTCTTTGTGCTGAGACACCACATGATGATCGTGTGTGATAGGCTCTACGTTCAAATACAACGTGTGCAAAACAGTTGCACACACGGAATACTCAGGTCATACTTGACGAGCCTAGCATATACAGATATGGCCTCGGAACACGGAGACCAAAAGGTCGAACGTGAATCATATAGTAGATATGATCAACATAGTGATGTTCACCATTGAAACTACTCCATCTCACGTGATGATCGGACATGGTTTAGTTGATTTGGATCACGTGATCACTTAGATGACTAGAGAGATGTCTGTCTAAATGGGAGTTCTTAAGTAATATGATTAATTGAACTTAAATTTATCATGAACTTAGTACCTGATAGTATTTTGCTTGTCTATGTTTTTTTGTAGATAGATGGCTCGTGATGTTGTTCCGTTGAATTTTAATGCGTTCCTTGAGAAAGCAAAGTTGAAAGATGATGGTAGCAATTACACGGACTGGGTCCGTAACCTGAGGATTATCCTCATTGCTGCATAGAAAAGTTACGTCCTGGAAGCACCGCTGGGTGCTAGGCCTGCTGCTAATGCAACTGATGATGTTAAGAACGTCCGGCAGAGCAAAGCTGATGACTACTCGATAGTTCAGTGTGCCATGCTTTACGGCTTAGAACCGGGTCTTCAACGGCGTTTTGAACGTCATGGAGCATATGAGATGTTCCAGGAGTTGAAGTTAATATTTCAAGCAAATGCCCGAATTGAGAGATATGAAGTCTCCAATAAGTTCTATAGCTGCAAGATGGAGGAGAATAGTTCTGTCAGTGAACACATACTCAAAATGTCTGGGTATAATAATCACTTGATTCAACTGGGAGTTAATCTTCCTGATGATAGTGTCATTGACAGAATTCTCCAATCACTACCACCAAGCTACAAGAGCTTCGTGATGAACTATAATATGCAAGGGATGAACAAGACTATTCCCGAGCTCTTCGCAATGCTAAAAGTTGCGGAGGTAGAAATCAAGAAGGAGCATCAAGTGTTGATGGTTAACAAGACCACCAGTTTCAAGAAAAAGGGCAAAGGGAAGAAGAAGGGGAACTTCAAAAAGAATGGCAAGCAAGTTGCTGCTCAAGAGAAGAAACCCAAGTCTGGACCTAAGCCTGAAACTGAGTGCTTCTACTGCAAGCAGACTGCACACTGGAAGCGGAACTGCCCCAAGTATTTGGCGGATAAGAAGGATGGCAAAGTGAACAAAGGTATATGTGATATACATGTTATTGATGTGTACCTTACTAATGCTCGCAGTAGCACCTGGGTATTTGATACTGGTTCTGTTGCTAATATTTGCAACTCGAAACAGGGACTACGGATTAAGCAAAGATTAGCTAAGGACGAGATGACGATGCGCGTGGGAAATGGTTCCAAAGTCGATGTGATCACGGTCGGCACGCTACCTCTACATCTACCATCGGGATTAGTTTTAGACCTAAATAATTGTTATTTGGTGCCAGCGTTGAGCATGAACATTATATCTGGATCTTGTTTGATGCGAGACGATTATTCATTTCAATCAGAGAATAATGGTTGTTCTATTTATATGAGTAATATCTTTTATGGTCATGCACCCTTGAAGAGTGGTCTATTTTTATTGAATCTCGATAGTAGTGATACACATATTCATAGTGTTGAAACCAAAAGATGCAGAGTTGATAACGATAGTGCAACTTATTTTGTGGCACTGCCGTTTAGGTCATATCAGTGTAAAGCGCATGAAGAAACTACATACTGATGGGCTTTTGGAATCACTTGATTATAAATCACTTGGTACTTGCGAACCGTGCCTCATGGGCAAGATGACAAAAACGTCGTTCTCCGGAACTATGGAGCGAGCAACTAATTTGTTGGAAATCATACATACTGATGTTTGTGGTCCAATGAATGTTGAGGCTCGCAGCGGGTATCGTTATTTTCTCACCTTCACATATGATTTGAGCAGATATGGGTATATCTACTTAATGAAACACAAGTCTGAAACATTTGAAAAGTTCAAAGAATTTTAGAGTGACGTGGAAAATCATCGTAACAAGAAAATAAAGTTTCTACGATCTGACCATGGAGGAGAATATTTGAGTTACGAGTTCACTTGAAACAATGCGGAATAGTTTCACAACTCACGCCACCCGGAACACCACAACGAAATGGTGTGTCCGAACGTCGTAATCACACTTTACTAGATATGGTACGATCTATGATGTCTCTTATCGATTTACCGTTATCGTATTGGGGTTATGCTTTAGAGACGGCCGCATTCACGTTAAATAGGGCACTATCAAAATCCGTTGAGACGACACCTTATGAACTGTGGTTTGGTAAGAAACCAAAGTTGTCATTTCTTAAAGTTTGGGGGTGCGATGCTTATGTGAAGAAGCTTCAACCAGATAAGCTCGAACCCAAATCGGAGAAATGTGTCTTCATAGGATACCCAAAAGAAACTATTGGGTACACCTTCTATCACAGATCTGAAGGCAAGATTTTCATTGCTAAAATCGGATCCTTTCTAGAGAAGGAGTTTCTCTCGAAAGAAGTGAGTGGGAGGAAAGTAGAACTTGATGAGATAACTGTATCTACACCCTTATTGGAAAGTAGTTCATCACAAGAACCGGTTCCTGTGACAACTACACCAATCAGTGAAGAAGCTAATGATATTGATCATGAAACTTCAGATCAAGTTTCTACTGAACCTCGTAGGTCTACCAGAGTAAGATCCGCACCAGAGTGGTACGGTAATCCTATTCTGGAAGTCATGTTACTTGACCATGATGAACCTACGAACTATGAGGAAGTGATGATGAGCCCAGATTCCGCAAAATGGCTAGAGGCCATGAAATCTGAGATGGGATCCATGTATGAAAACAAAGTATGGACTTTGGTTGACTTACCCGATGATCGGCAAGCCATTGAGAATAAATGGATCTTTAAGAAGAAGACTGACGCTGATGGTAATGTAACTGTCTATAAAGCTCGTCTTGTTACAAAAGGTTTTCGACAAGTTCAAGGGGTTGACTACGATGAGACTTTCTCACCCGTAGCGATGCTTAAGTCTGTCCGAATCATGTTAGCTATTGCTGCATTTCATGATTATGAAATTTGGCAAATGGATGTCAAACTGCATTCTTGAATGGATTTCTAGAAGAAGAGTTGTATATGATGCAGCCAGAAGGTTTTGTTGATCCAAAAGGTGCTAACAAAGTGTGCAAGCTGCAGTGATCCATTTATGGACTGGTGCAAGCATCTCGGAGTTGGAATAAACATTTTGATAGTGTGATCAAAGCATATGGTTTTATACAGACTGTTGGAGAAGGCTGTATTTACAAGAAATGAGTGGGAGCTCTGTAGCATTTCTGATATTATATGTAGATGACATATTATTAATTGGAAATGATATAGAATTTCTGGATAGCATAAAGGGATACTTGAATAAAAGTTTTTCAATGAAAGACCTCGGTGAAGCTGCTTACATATTGGGCATCAAGATCTATAGAGATAGATCAAGACGCTTGATAGGACTTTCACAAAGCACATACCTTGACAAAATTTTGAAAAAGTTCAAAATGGATCAGGCAAAGAAAGGGTTCTTGCCTATGCTACAAGGTGTGAAGTTGAGTCAAACTCAATGCCCGACCACAGCAGAAGATAGAGAGAAAATGAAAGATGTTCCCTATGATTCAGCCATAGGCTCTATCATGTATGCAATGTTGTGTACCAGACCTGACGTATGCTTAGCAATAAGCATGGCAGGAAGGTACCAAAGTAATCCAGGAGTGGATCACTGGACAGCGGTCAAGAACATCATGAAATACCTGAAAAGGACTAAGGATATGTTTCTCGTATATGGAGGTGACAAAGAGCAAGTCGTAAATGGTTACGTCGATGCAAGCTTTGACACTGATCCGGACGATTCTAAATCGCAAACCGGATACGTGTTTTTTATTAAACGGTGGAGCTGTAACTTGGTGCAGTTCTAAACAAAGCGTCGTGGCGGGATCTACATGTGAAGCGGAGTACATAGCTGCTTCTGAAGCAGCAAATGAAGGAGTCTGGATGAAGGAGTTCATTTCTGATCTAAGTGTCATACCTAGTGCATCGGGACCAATGAAGATCTTCTGTGACAATACTGGTGCAATTGCCTTGGCAAAGGAATCCAGATTTCACAAGAGGACCAAGCACATCAAGAGACACTTCAATTCCATTCGGGACCAAGTCCAAGTGGGAGACATAGAGATTTGCAAAATACATACGGATCTGAATGTTGCAGACCCGTTGACTAAGCCTCTCTCACGAGCAAAACATGATCAGCACCAAGACTCCATGGGTGTTAGAATCATTACTATGTAATCTAGATTATTGACTCTAGTGCAAGTGCGAGACTGAAGGAAATATTCCCTAGAGGCAATAATAAAGTTATTATTTATTTCCTCATATCATGATAAATGTTTATTATTCATGCTAGAATTGTATTAACCAGAAACATGATACATGTGTGAATACATAGACAAACATAGTGTCACTAGTATGCCTCTACTTGAGTAGCTCGTTGATCAAAGATGGTTGAGTTTCCTAACCATAGACATGTGTTGTCATTTGATTAGTGGGATCACATCATTAGAAGAATGATGTGATTGACATGACCCATTCCGTTAGCCTAGCACTTGATCGTTTAGTATACTGCTATTGCTTTCTTCATGACTTGTACATGTTCCTGTAACTATGAGAAATATGCAACTCCCATTTACCAGAGGAACACTTTGGGTACTACCAAACGTCACAACGTAACTGGGTGATTATAAAGGAGTACAACAGGTGTCTCCGAAGGTACATGTTGAGTTGGCGTATTTCGAGATTAGGTTTCGTCACTCCGATTGTCGGAGAGGTATCTCTGGGCCCTCTCGGTAATGCACATCACTATAAGCCTTGCAAGCAATGTGACCAATGAGTTGGTTACGGGATGATGCATTACGTAACGAGTAAAGAGACTTGCCGGTAACGAGATTGAACTAGGTATTGGATACCGATGATCAAATCTCGGGCAAGTAACATACCGATGACAAAGGGAACAACGTATGTTGTTATGCGGTTTGACCGATAAAGATCTTCGTAGAATATGTAGGAACCAATATGGGCATCTAGGTTCCGCTATTGGTTATTGACCGAGAATAGTTCTAGGTCATGTCTACATAGTTCTCTAACCCATAGGGTCCGCACGCTTAACGTTACGATGACTGTTTTAATATGAGTTTATAAGTTTTGATGTACCGAAGTTTGTTCGGAGTCCCGGATGTGATCACGGACATGACGAGGAGCCTCGAAATGGTCGAGACATAAAGATCGATATATTGGAAGCCTATATTTGGACATCGGAATCGTTCCGGGTGAAATCGGCATTTTACCGGAGTACCGGGAGGTTACCGGAACCCCCCGGGGGGTTATTGGGCCTACATGGGCCTCGAGGGAGAAGAGGGAAGGAAGAAGGAGGGGGCCGCGTGCCCCTCCCCTTCCTAGTCCGAATAGGACAAGGGAAGGGGGGCGGCGCCCCCCCCTTTCCTTCCCCTCTTCCTCCTCCTTCCCCCCTTCTCCTAGTCCAACTTGGAAAGAAGGGAGTCCTACTCCCGGTGGGAGTAGGACTCCCCCCTTGGTGCGCCCTCCTTGGCCGGCCGCCTCCTCCCCCCTGGCTCCTTTATATACGGGGGCGGGGGGGCACCCCAAACACACAAGTTGATCTACGGATTGTTCCTTAGCCGTGTGCGGTGCCCCCCTCCACCATATTCCACCTCAGTCGTATCGTCGCGGAGTTTAGGCAAAGCCCTGCGCCGGTAGAACATCATCACCATCACCACGCCATCGTGCTGACGGAACACATATCCGGAGCTTTGCTGGATCGGATCCCGGAGATCGTCATCGAGCTGAACGTGTGCTGAACTCAGAGGTGCCGTACGTTCGGTGCTTGGATCGGTCGGATCGTGAAGATGTACGACTACATCAACCGCGTTGTGCTAACGCATCCGCTTACGGTCTACGAGGGTACGTGGACAACACTCTCCCCTCTCGTTGCTATACCAACACCATGATCATGCGTGTGCGTAGGAAATTTTTTGAAATTACTACGTTCCCCAACAGTAGCATTCTCATTCTGGTCGCGAACGTGTACGTACATATATACTGGTCGATGTAGAGGCGTGTATGTGTCGTAGTAGAGGCGCGCACGTAGCATGTACACGTACGTACAACGGCCAGGGTGCAAGAAAGAAAATATGGCCACGTACGTACATACGGGCGGGGTCTCTAACGCCTACTCGCGCATACGTATGGCCAGGGCTCGTGTACATGCCTGGGTCGGAATGGAGAAACTGCGTCATCGTCGTGTTCATGGGGAGGCAATGGAATGCGTTGTGTTCATCGGGAGGCAACGGAATGCGTCGTGTTCATCGGGAGGCAACAAAACGCATGGGAGCCAACCAGCTTGGACGGAACAGGCGATGGAAACGAGGCCCGGTGTACTACAAAACGGAGGAAACAACCTTGTGTTCAACCGGCCACGTTCGAAATGGGATCCTGTTCATCGGGAGGGGTCTGGCGTACCGCAAAACGGAGGAAACGGACTTGTGTTGGACCTCCTACGGTCGAAACGGGATCCTGTTGATCGTGAGGGGTGTGGCGTACCGCATAACGGGACTCCACGAGATACTGTTCATTTCCACCGCCGGCCTCCTCTAGCCTCCACGGGCTACTGTTCATCCACTGTCGACCTCCTCCAGCCGCCACCTGCGACTGTTCATCCATGGGCTCCTGTTCATCCAGCCTCCACCGCGCGCTACTCCACCGGCTACTGTTCAACCACCCCTCTCCATGGGCTCCTGTTCAACCACCCCTCCACGGAGTACTGTTCATCCACCCCTCCACCGTCTACCGTTCATCCAGCCCTCCACGGGGTCGTCATGTTCATCCAGCCCTCCACGGGGTCCTGTTCATGCAGCCCCTATCGGCTCGATCGATCGGGGTCCTATTCATCCAGAGGCAACACCACGGGGTCCTGTTCATCCACCCCCACCGCTCACTGTTCATCCAACCCCCCTCCCCCCTGCAACGCTCACTGTTCATACCGAGGCAGCATCGATCGGCTTCAGTTAGCAGCAGTAGCGAAGGAATCGCTCGATCGGGTTCAGTTTACCGCCATCGATCGATCGCTCGGGTTCAGTAATGCGTAGCCTGCAGTGCAATCGCTCGGGTTCAGTTAGAGCCCAACGCCTCGCTCGGGTTCAAATAGAGCCAACGCCTCGCACACATGCGCGTACGTGTACGAGAGAAATGCACATCGCTCGGCCCCCGACCACCCACCGTAACCGGAACTCGCCGAAATTTTCCTCGCCCTCGCTTCTACCACGGTTTTTTCCGTCATGGACGGCCCAAAGAATGTCATGCGGCTGCATCTCCGGCCCACCCAGGACGAAAAGCCCATTTTCTGTCATGATTTTTTGTCATAGAAATAGGAGCCCACCACATCTATGATGATACCGGGTTTTGTCACAATTATCGTCATAGAAGTGTCATAAGTATGACAGAAAAAAATTCGTTCGGCCCAAAATGTCACGGATGTGTCTTTTTTTTGTTGTGGTTCGCCGTGGTAGTACTGGCCCTTTGGGAACTGGAGATGCCTCACTAACTGCTCTTGTTTGGGAGCTCTGTGGTGGAGATGGTGCTGTGTCAACAGGAGCTGGGTTACTATTTGCTGGGGTTGGGGTTAGATTGGGCGAAGCTGGTTCTCTGTCCATCACAGTAGGGGTACAATCTGCGAGAGTTTGGGTTATGTGTGGTAGGGCTGGTTCTTGTGCATGTACAACCGGGGTGCTATTTCCACAAAGAGGTAGCACTGTTTTATTTGAAGACCGTGTTTTTAGTCCGCCAGATACTGGCATCACCCGCTCCAATTCAAATGGTTGATAAACAGGAAACATAGTTGAATGTACAGACATTGTATGAGAGACAGATGCAATAGATACTGTGGAAAAAATAGAGCATGAAATAGTTGGCATCTACATTGTTTAACTAAAACGGATAGCATGACATAATTTCACATATATGATGTCTATCTAAACTGGATAGCATAGCATAACATAATTCAAAGATATGAAATAACTAAACAGGATCGCATGACATAATTCACCTACATGTTATCTAAGTAACCAGGATCACATCATTTAATTCACATATGTGATTTATATGCTAAACAGAGGACATTAGATATGATGTCTGAACTAAGAACACGGTGTTGAATATTGTGTATATGATGTCTAAACTATGCAATGCAAGACACCATATGCATGATATGAGCAGTATAACTGTGCCAAGTTAGAGCATACACCTCGGTGGGGGGATAGGACTGGTCATCTGTCTCTGAATCCATCTCTGAGGAGCTATCGGGACCCAACAAGAGATCTGCTTCGACAGGTAGCATTGTCTGCTCTGAAGGCCTTGTTTTCACTCCAGATTTTTCCATCTCCCACCCAAATGGTTGATTCACAGGAAGAGTAGTTTAATGTACAAACATTGTCGACAAATGGAAATGTAATGAAGAAAAGGATGGGCAAGATATCATTAAAATATATGATGCCTGGTTAAACAAGATGGCATCGCACATTTCACATATATTATGGCTGTCTAAAAGACATGAGACTGCATAATTCCCATATATGATATAGAAACTAAACAAGTGGCATTACAGAACATGTCTAAACTAAGCAGATGACATATATGATGTCAAAAGTAGGCACTGCAAGGCAACATATGCATGATATGACTAACATCATCATGCCAAGGTAGAGCAAACACCTTGGGGGGTAAATAGGAGTGGTCGGCGGCGTTTGAATCCGCCTCAGAACATATATCTTCCTCTGGATTACAATCTGGAGAGGGATGGGGAGGGTTTACCATTGAACCCACCATGGAGCAATATCTGCATGACATTGTATTGCCACACAAAACTCTTCTCTTTTTCTCTACATGTTCAGCATGATTGTGTACAATATCTGACATGCATACGAAAAAATATGGTGAGATTATGTAAGGAGAGCATGCAGAAATTTAGAGTGATAGTAAAAACCAGTGGATGGATCCAAAAATAATGATAGCAGGCTTATGATTGCTTTAATTTAATAAAAAGAAAAATGATGATTGCTTTACTATTTGTGTTCCACCCAAGATGAACAACATAGGCATACCCTAGGTGAACCAGATCTTAGACAGAGATACTATTCATTGCTTCCTTGATATGTGCCCCACAACTAATTTAGAACTCAAGTTTGAACATTAATTTGGACCTGACTTGGAGTCCAAGAGGTGAACAGGACGATAAAGTAGTAGGTAATTTTAAGCAATGCATAACATAAGCAGAAACAAAAGAGTGCGACCTCTCTTATGGACCCATGTACTCCTCAGGTTCACCTGCTGAGTCGATGATGGTGATGCCGTTGCGGTGGGTGCCGGTGGAAGGGAAGGAGATCTGAGGCGGCGAAAGACGGCCAGGAGTCGTGATGTCTGGTTTGGTGGATGCTTCTGTCGATGGAGCAGCTCAGGTGAGGTGGACGACATCGCGACAGGAGCAGGACAAACCACACAAAGTTCCCTTTGACACCTACCTGTAACTGATGTAATTCTGTAAGGGCTCATTTGGCTTGCATGATTTTAAAAACTCAGGGATAGGAAAAACACCGGAATAGGATAGGAATGCACATGGCAAACAGAGCATTTGTAAACACAGGATTTCTGTCAACTTGGGTGTTTGGTTTACAGGAATTGGAAGAGCAGAGGAATGTAAAGAAACATGGCCAAAATAAAGTGAAACCATATGAAAGCGTGTACAGTTAGAATGTTATTCTGCCACTAATGCACTTGGTCTTGTTTTCAAGCATAGGATTTTGAAAAGTAGGTCCAGGTGGATGTTTTGCTTCATTCCTTTCAACAAAATGCATGAATAATTGAATAGTAGAGTGCCATTGGAAAGTTCCCTATTGCTATGTTTTTCCACTGAACCAAAATAGCCCTAATGGATCGACATGAATGTATAGTAATAAGTGATGCAACAAGTGTACAACCTCTTTGCCGTGGTCGTGTCGACGTCAGCATCATTGGGTTGATCGCTGAAGCAGTTGAGGCAGAGGTGGCTGCCGGAGGTGTGGAGGAAGATCTGAGCAATCTGTAGATGGTGTTCAGGGCACTGCTCTATTGTGATGGATCGTACTATCGTTGGAGCAGCTCTGGTGAGCCGTAAGACGTCAAGGCTGAAGCAGCACAAGACAGACATCATCAATCTCAAGTGGGATTCTAATAGCATCTCTAATAGATGATGTAAAATAGATGTAAAGTTTACATCACCAAAAACCACCTGACTACAACAAATGAGGTAAAAACTGTTGACTCTGAACTTAACTGTCGAAACTAAAATTTACTTTGGAATCTGAATGTTACAGTCGAAACTGAACGCAATGGTAGTAGAGAGGCACTTGACATGTAGTATAGGGAGGGCATGCAGTTCATCTTCAACCTGCACCCCCCTAAGCCGCCAGCCACCACCGGCCGAACCGCCGGCCCCAACGACGCCTCGTCGCCCCGAAACAACTCCCCACAGCCGGTCCGCCGCCGCCCCGGCCAGCCCTCAAGGCCCCCCGCCCCCACTCTGAACCCTAAGATAGATAGTGGGGTACCTCTCCGGTGAGCCCCCGTCCCTGCTGCGGGTGGTTCTTCCTTAACTCCGGCGAGCCCCCCACCCACTGAAAATCGACTGACCCAAAAGTCGATTCAGTTGACTGAAGTGTAGCTAAATCAGAGGAGAGCAGCAGCACGAGCGAGGGGGAGAGCAGCAGCAGCAGCGCGAGGGAGCGAGCAAGCGAGAGCCGGAGCAGCAGCAGCAGCCCGAGCGAGCAAGCGAGAGCCGGAGCAGCAGCAGCAGATCCGGATGGTATGGACGCCACCTCCGAAGGGGCCTCGCACTGGGGGAGAGCAGTCGTGGAGATGTCGCCCGCGGCGCCGGCTTCACGGTAGCCGCTCCATGGGGGTGCGGGATGGAGCACCGTCGGTGCCAGGAGGTCGATTTAAGGAGAAGGTGCGATGCGATGAGTGTACAACCTCGTGGGTGGCGCCGAGTAGGCCTCGGCTTCGTCCGAGGAGTCAGTGAGGATGCTGCGGTTCCGGTGGAGCAGGTTAAGGCAGCACTATGGGGATGGAGCAGCCGCGATAGACGAGGCGATCGTCGAAGCAGCTCCTTGGAGGTGGAGGACGGGGCGGCTGAACCGGCGGGACGACGAGATGGATGGCGGATCCTCATCCGGGAAGGTGGACGAGGGACATCGAGCTGTTGCGGTGGACGACGTCGTCGGGGAAGAGGATCCGGCTGGGCAGCAGTGAGGTGGCGGACGGAGGAGCACTACTAGGAAAAACTCTACTAGTAGCGTTGGTTTTTTTGCATACTAGTAGCGCAGGTTCCTGCGCTACTACTACGACGCTACAGCTAAATATTACCTGTAGCGCGCTTTTTACCCCGCGCTACTACTAACATTTTAGTAGTAGCGCGGTGCCACCCACGCTACCACTATTCTACACCTACGCTACTATTATCCTTAGTAGTAGTAGCACACCATTCCCCCCCCCCCACGCTACTATTATTCTAAGTAGTAGTAGCACACCATTACCCCCCACGCTACAGCTAACTAATTAGAAATTAAAAAAATAAAAGTCAGATGTTGTATTCATGGATGGAAATCAAGACATGTCCAGTGCAACATAAACTAAGATCACAAGACCATCTTACCACTTGCAGCGTTAATGGACGCAACATTGAACATCTCAACTCAGAGCATTCATGAGATCCCATTTAACATCAGCCACAAACAACCAGACCACTTGTCTAGATGTATCTACAAAGACTCGGGGTTCAAACACTGGTGGACCCAAACCCTCCCTCCCGCCGGACGGTGGCGTCGAGGTCCTCCACCTCGGCGACCTCCAGCATCACAATTCGCAATCACCTGTACGGTCATCTGCACGACGAAGTCTCCGGGCTTCACGGCGAAGTCCGCCTCTGAGTGGTTGAAGAGCACGACACCCACCAGGCTGTGGTAGCCCGCGTCGATCACCCCTGCGCCCACGACGGAGAAGTAAAAACTTATTCGTTCGCATCGTCTTTCAAATCCAATAGGGTATTTTCTTTATTTTTAGCACATGCACATGAATCAATGGTAACAACCAGAGGCTGGACCATACTTGTTGGACGAGAGGTGAAGAAGACCGGGTCCCCTTCTTGTTGAATCCAACAAAGACACTCCCCCGAGGCGTGAACAAGGCCAGCTCCCCTCCTTCTGCAAATAGCTCAGGTGCACGAAGTTGTAAGGAATCTGAATACAATGAACTCATTGTAACGTATAATAACAAGAAAAAAAACCATGAATCCTAAAAAAGATCGTTCTATGAGCTAGGTTGACAGTTTTGAGACACAGGAAAGGATAAAGTTTTAATAGTCTTCATTAAGAAGAACAATGGGCCGAGATTTCTCAAATGACATTTGTTTCACCAACAATGATTAGTAGTAGCATCAACATACCATCTGATCCTTGCACAATTTATATTAACCATGGAGAAAGCCTAGAAATTGAGCGACAAAATAATCTAGCCTCAATACACTCATAAGAATGAAATTATATATGCAAGTTTTCCAGCATACCAGGTAAGGAATCAGTCATAACAGGAAACCAACACTTGAAAGAAACAATTTCAGGTTTCATATATCAGTAATTATGCATAGGAGTTGCAAGCGAGGGAAAAGTCTACTTCTTTAAAACTAAAATCAGCATCCTTATGTTGTGTGCATAGCACAGTACTAATTTCCATATGATGCATAGCATAGTACTAATGTTCAAACTAATAGCACAGTACTTGATAAATAGGATTCTTCCTTCAGTAATATCTAACGATTCGGTGTGACCTACCTTATATCCTGGTAGTAACTAATGCATCACATGATAAGATAACAAAAACTGAAATATTACATCCTAAAAGACTGGATGGTTATACCCTATCTCCATATCAGAAGAACAAGCATCATAATGCTGATCAAGCTTGCTTATGGTACCGTGTGGATAAACATATATGTACCCATCCCTAAGTTTACAAAGAAGAGTATATCTGTAACCATATAAGAGTATAAAACTGCTATGGTACTACATACTGATGTGTTGCACAATTAGACATATGCATTGGACATCTTACTTCAATCTACTCCGCATCCAAAATGTGATTAAACTGAATGGTTCCTCGTCGGCGCAATGGTCAATAAATAAGAAGCATCAGAGTCGAGAATGGATGCTTACATGTTGAGACAGTGGTGTCCTTCTCTCTGATCTTCTGGAGGATGATATCACCAAGCATTCGTTTGGAGGAGGTTTCCTTGGACATGAATGCAGCGAGGGCCTTTTCGTCCTCCTTGTCGATCTCCGTCTAACCAAAATCACCAATTTTGAGTCAGCAACAGCCAAAAAATGCAGTACCATTTTACCGTGAAGACTGACGAAGCAAGGCAAGAGCACGCACCACGCCGGCGTCGTACTCGCTCAGTGCGTCGAAGCCGTTGAACTCATCGACATCCTCGTCATCATCCTCGCCATCGACAGCAGGGACTGGGAAGGACAAGGACGACATGGACGGGGCTGCGGTGGCGGCAGCTGGTGTGGCAGTGGTGGCCTGAAACAGGGATCTCAAAACTAAGGTGAAAAGAAAAAAAAATGCACGCTCTCTAGAAAAATGTAAGCAGTTGTGAAATTTAAACTAATGTTAGAACAAAAATGTGTCCTTTTTCACTAAATACACTATAGTTCCGGAAAACAAAACTTTTCACCCTCTCTAGAAAAGCTAAGCAGTGAAGATTAGGGCTTGATACTTGGTTTTATTATTCCACTTGACCAATATAATTTCACCAGTAACAAAACTGCACGGGAGACCAGAAGGAATTAAAACTTAAGCATCTCCAGAGTGTAAGCCCATTCCCTAGTGCACAAAACATCGAACAGATTGCAAGTGTTACTCTAAATCTCTTGTTCTAAACTGAACTGAACTGAACTCATGCCTCTCTATACATCCCAGATTAATGCATAGTAATATACGGGCACAAGCTGCAATTGCAGAGAGGAAAGAGGGAGCAGGGAGGGCCGGCCGAGATCCAGTAAACATCCAACTGTTTGTACAGTTCGCTAGGGTGCGTCAACCCACACTTTATCCAAAGAAAAAACAGCATCAGGTATGATTCAAGGAACTCCAATCAATTATGTGCCCCAGTCTCATGGCACTATTTTTAAATAGATAGTATGAAATGCTCCCATGAAACGAGTATAAAGGGGGACAAAGCGTCGAACACCTAGCGCGCGAGCTTCCGGTAGGCGCTCCCATGAGACAGGTTCATAGCTTGGAGTTGCTAAGGCGGGCATCCCTTCCAATTGGCCAGTTGCTAAGTCAACGCACTAGGTGGTTCCATCCATCCACGGCAACTATTGTACGACCCCAACATCTCAGCTCCGATACCATCGACGCTGGCACGGTAAGACATCAAACGGACGGGCGCGTGAGGAGGAGGACGATGCATCAGACTCACCGTGAGGGCCGGGGGCGTCGAGGAGGCGGAGGGGGAGCTGGCGCCGGTGCCGGAGTGGTTGGAGGCCGGCATCCGGAGCGGGCGGAGGCGGCGGGGCGGGGCAGGGGCGGGGCGCGGCGAGCGAGCAGGCGGGTGGTGTGGGGGAGGAGGAGGTGGTGGGCTCTGGGAGGCAGGCGCCGGATTGGAGGGCGCGAACGGGGGTGCGGAGAGCGCAAGCGCCATTAAGCAGAGCACTCAGACGGAGGGGCATCGGCGGCGGGATTGGGAGGAGCGGTGACCTTGGAAAGACAAGGGAGTTTTTTTAAGCGAAAGACAAGGAAGTTGTTGTGCGGTGTGGTAGCGCATGCCGACTAGTAGTAGCGCATGGTGGCATACCTACGCTATTATTATAAATTTAATAGTAGCGCGGTTTTTATACCCATGCTACTACTAGTGCATGCTGCGGTGGCATGGTCAGGATCACTTAGTACTAGCGTGGGAACAGGAAACCCACGCTACTACTATTCTTTAGTTGTAGCATACTTTTTGCCCGCGCTACTACTACTTAGTAGTAGCGCGGGACGTATAACCCACGCTACTAGTAAGTGATTGTCTATAAGGGTTTTCCTAATAGTGGAGGGTGGGGTTTCGCGGCTGGAGCGAAAAGGTTATGGCGGCCTGGGATTTCGAATGGCGAAAAGGAGGCGATGGGAGGGGGTGAACCATGAGTTAGGGACGCACTTGTCCAAAATGTAGGGTGTGTTACAAAAGTACCCCCACCGATTTGAACTAGCGCCCCTTTGATAACCCACAAGTATAGGGGATCGCAACCGTTTTCGAGGGTAGAATATTCAACCAAATTTATTGATTCGACACAAGAGGAGCCAAAGAATATTCTCAAGTATTAGCAGTTGAGTTGTCAATTCAACCACACCTGGATAACTTAGTATCTGCAGCAAAGTATTTAGTAGCAAAGTAGTATGGAAGTAATGCTAACAGTGGCAAAAGTAACAGTAGCAATTTTGTAGTAATCGTAACAGTGGCAACAGTAAAGTAACTAAGCAAAGAGAATATGTGAAAAGCTCGTAGGCATTGGATCAGTGATGGATAATTATGTCAGATGCGATTCCTCATGTAATAGTTATAATATAGGGTGACACGGAACTAGCTCCAGTTCATCAATGTAATGTAGGCATGTATTCCGAATATGGTCATACGTGCTTATGGAAAAGAACTTGCATGACATCTTTTATCCTACCCTCCCGTGGCAGCGGGGTCCTATTGGAAACTAAGGGATATTAAGGCCTCCTTTTAATAGAGTACCGGACCAAAGCATTACCACTTAGTGAATACATGAACTCCTCAAACTACGGTCATCACCGAGAGTGGTCCCGACTATTATCACTTCGGGGTTGTCGGATCATAACACATAATAGGTGACTATAGACTTGCAAGATAGGATCAAGAACTCACATATATTCATGAAAACATAATAGGTTCAGATCTGAAATCATGGCACTCGGGCCCTAGTGACAAGCATTAAGCATAGCAAAGTCATAGCAACATCAATCTCAGAACATAATGGATACTAGGGATCAAACCCTAACAAAACTAACTTGATTACATGGTAAATCTCCTCCAACCCATCACCGTCCAGCAAGCCTTCGTTGGAATTACTCACGCACGGCGGTGAGCATCATGGAATTGGTGATGGAGGATGGTTGACGATGACGACGGCGACGGATTCCCCTCTCCAGAGCCCCAAACGGACTCCAGATCGGCTCTCCCTAGAGAGTTTAGGGCTTGGCGGAGGCTCCGTATCATAAAACGTGATGAATCCTTCTCTCTGATTTTTTTTCTCCCCGAACGTGAATATATGGAGTTGGAGTTGAGGTCGGTGGAGCTCCAGGTGGCCCACAAGTCAGGGGGGCGCGCCCCCACCCTCATGGACAGGGTGTGGGCCCCCTAACGTTGATTCTTTCACCAATATTTTGTATTAATTCCAAAAGGTTGCTTCGTGGATTTCCAGGTCATTACGAGAACTTTTATTTCTGCACAAAAATAATACCATGGCAGTTTTGCTGAAAACAACGTCAGTCCGGGTTAGTTCCATTCAAATCATGCAAGTTAGAGTCCAAAACAAGGGCAAAAGTGTTTGGAAAAGTAGATACGACGGAGACGTATCAACTCCCCCAAGCTTAAACCTTTGCTTGTCCTCAAGCTATTCAGTTGAAAAACTGAAAGTGATAAACAAAAACTTTTACAAACTCTGTTTGCTCTTGTTGTTGCAAATATGTAAAGCCAACATTCAAGTTTTAAGCAAATATTATGAACTAACCATATTCACAATAACACTTAGGTCTCATGTTTACTCATATCAATGGCATAATCAACTAGCGAGAAATAATAATAAATCTTGGTTGGCAACACTTTCTCAAAACAATCATAATGTGATATAACAAGATGGTATCTCGCTAGCCCTTTCTGAGACCGCAAAACATAAATGCATGTAGAGCACCTCTGAAGATCAAGGACTGACTAAACATTGTAATTCATGGTAAAAGAGATCCAGTCATGGTCATACTCAATATAAATTAATAGTAATGCATGCAAATGATAGCGGTGCTCTCCAGCGGGTGCTTTTTAATTAGAGGGTGATGACTCAACATAAAAGTAAATAGATAGGTGATAACCCACAAGTGTAGGGGATCGCAACAGCTTTCGAGAGTAGAGTATTCAACCCAAATTTATTGATTCGACACAAGGGCAGCCAAAGAATATTCTTAAGTATTAGCAGTTGAGTTGTCAATTCAACCACACCTGGATAATTTAGTATCTACAGCAAAGTATTTAGTAGCAAAGTAGTATGATAGTAATGGTAATAGTGGCAAAAATAAAGATAGCAGTTTTGTAGTAGTTGTAACAATAGCAACGGAAAAGTAAATAAGCGAAGCAGAATATATGAAAAGCTCATAGGCATTGGATCAGTGATAGATAATTATGTCGGTTACGATTCCTCATCTAATAGCTATAACATAGGGTGACAGACTAGCTCCAGTTCATCAATGTAATGTAGGCATGTATTCCGAATATAGTCATACGAGCTTATGGAAAAGAACTTGCATGACATCTTTTGTCCTACCCTCCCGTGGCAGCAGGGTCCTAGTGGAAATAAGGATATTAAGGCCTCCTTTTAATAGAGAACCGGAACAAAGCATTAGCACATAGTGAATACATGAACTCCTCAAACTATGGTCATCACCGAGAAGTATCCCGATTATTGTCACTTCGGGGTTGTCGGATCATAACACATAATAGGTGACTATAGACTTTCAAGGTAGGATCAAGAACTCACATATATTCATGAAAACATAATAGGTTCAGATCTGAAATCATGGCACTCGGGCCCTAGTGACAAGCATTAAGCATAGCAAAGTCATAGCAACATCGATCTCAGAACATAGTGGATGCTAGGGATCAAACCCTAACAAAACTAACTTGATTACATGGTAAATCTCATCCAGCCCATCACCGTCCAGCAAGCCGACGATGAAATTACTCACGCACAGCGGTGAGCATCATGAAATTGGTGATGGAGGATGGTTGATGATGACGACGGCGACGAATCCCCTCTCCGGAGCCCCGAACAGACTCCAGATCAGCCCTCCCGAGAGAGATCAGAGCTTGGTGGCAGCTCCATATCGTAAAACACGATGAAACTTTCTCTCTGATTTTTTTCTCCGTGAAACGGAATATATGGAGTTGGAGTTGAGGTCGGTGGAGCATCAGGGGGGCCATGAGACAAGGGGCGCGCCCGGGGGGAGGGCGCACCCCCACCCTCGTGGACAGGGTGTGGGCCCCCTGGCCTTGATGCTTTCGCCAGTATATTTTATATTTTCCAAAAGTTATCTCCGTGGATTTTCAGGTCATTCCGAGAACTTCTGTTTTCTGCACAATAAATAACACCATGGCAGTTCTGCTGAAAACAACGTCAGTCCGGGTTAGTTTCATTCAAATCTTGCAAGTTAGAGTCAAAACAAGGGCAAATGTGTTTGGAAAAGTAGATACGTTGGAGACATATCAACTCCCCCAAGCTTAAACCTTTGCTTGTCCTCAAGCAATTCAGTTGATAAACTGAAAGTGATAAAGAAAAACTTCTACAAACTCTATTTGCTCTTGTTGTTGTAAATATGTAAAGCCAGCATTCAAGTTTTCAGCAAAGATTATGAACTAACCATATTCACAATAACACTTAGGTCTCATATTTACTCATATCAATGGCATAATCAGCTAGCGGGCAATAATAATAAAACTCGGATGACAACACTTTCTTAAAACAATCATAATATGAAATAACAAGATGGTATCTCGCTAGCCCTTTCTGAGACGGCAAACATAAATGCAGAGCACCTTCATAGATCAAGGACTGACTAAACATTGTAATTCATGGTAAAAGAGATCCAGTCAAGTCATACCCAATATAAACTAATAGCAATGAATGCTAATGACAGTGTGCTCTCCAGCGGGTGCTTTTTAATAAGAAGGTGATGACTCAACATATAAAGTAAATAGATAGGCCCTTCACAGAGGGAAGCAGGGATTTGTAGAGGTGCCAGAGCTCGATTTTAAAATAGAGATGAATAACATTTTGAGCGGCATACTTTCACTGTCAACGCAACAACTATGAGATGGCGATATCTTCCATACTACATGCATTATAGGCGGTTCCCAAACAGAATGGTAAAAGTTTAAACTTCCCCACCACCAACAAGCATCAATCCATGGCTTGCTCGAAACAACGAGTGCTTCCAACTAACAACAGCCCTGGTGGAGTTTTGTTTAATTATTTTGATTTGCTTTGATATTTTTGATCATGGGACTGGGCATCCCGGTTACCAGCCATTTTCTCGTGAATGAGGAGAGGAGTCCACTCCTCTTGAGAATAACCCACCTAGCATGGAAGATACATGCAGCCCTAGTTGAAACATGAGCTGCTCGAGCATACAAAACAGAATTTCATTTGAAGGTTTGGAGTTTGGCACATACAAATTTACTTGAAACGATAGGTAGATACCGCATATAGGAAGGTATGGTGGACTCATATAGAACAACTTTGGGGTTTATGGAGTTTGGATGCACAAGCAGTATTCCCGCTTAGTACCGGTGAAGGCTAGCAAAAGACTGGAAAGCGACCAAATAAGAGAGTGACAACAGTCATGAACATGCATTAAAATTAAATTACACCAATTACAAACATGAGTAGGATATAATCCACCATGAACATAAATATCATGAAGGCTATGTTGATTTGTTTCAACTACATGTGTGAACATGTGCCAAGTCGAGTCACTCAATTCATTCAAAGGAGGATACCATCTTATCATACCACATCATAATCATTTTAATAGCATGTTGGCACGCAAGGTAAACCATTATAAACTCATAGCTAATTAAGCATGGCACAAGCAACTATAATCTCTAAATATCATTGCAAATATGTTTACTTCATAATAAGCTGAATTAGGAACGATGAACTCATCATATTTACAAAAACAAAAGAGTTCGAGTTCATACCAGCTTCTCTCATCTCAATCAGTCCATCATATATCGTCATTATTGCCTTTCACTTGCACGACCGAACGGTGTGTATAATAATAATAGTGCACGTGCATTGGACTAAGCTGGAATCTGCAAGCATTCAACTCAAGAGAGAAGACAAAATAATGTGGGATCTAAGTTAAATAAACAATCATGCATATGAGAGCCACTAAACATTTTCAATATGGTCTTCTACTCTCGACCCCCAAAGGAAAGAAAAGAAATAAAACTATTCACACGGGAAAG
Source organism: Triticum timopheevii (assembly GCA_963921465.1). Taxonomy (NCBI): domain Eukaryota; kingdom Viridiplantae; phylum Streptophyta; class Magnoliopsida; order Poales; family Poaceae; genus Triticum; species Triticum timopheevii. The sequence goes on along the minus strand of OY997264.1, from coordinate 185,061,669 downwards.
CTCCCAACAAGCAAGAAGAACAACGAGAAATCTTTTTGGGTTTTCATTTTAATTTCTTCCACAAGCATGGAAAGTAAACTAACTATTTTTTTTGGTTTTTCTTAAGGTTTATCAAACACACAAGAAGAAAGCTAGAAAAAGAAAATTAAACTAACATGGATAATACAATGAAAGAGTGTGAGCACCGACAACTAGAATAGTATGTGAACATGAATGTAAAGTCGGTGAGAAATATTACTACCCCAAGCTTAGGCTTTTGGCCTAAGTTGGTCTACTGCCAAGGACCGCGGCTACTCTCCCCGATGTACTGAGGGGTGTAATCAGGATACCACTGACTAGCGATCTCCTCCGGATCCCACTGATAAGACGATGGACGATAAGGGTCCAGTGGAGGTTCCGGCTCAGGCTCTGGAGCGGATGCCTGTCCTCGATGAGCGTACACCGCGTCCGGCGAGACAAGATAATTAACTGCTGTCAAATCAAACAACATAGGTGCAGGCATGATAATAGTCTCATTGTGTTTCTTATTAAATCTCAAGTTATATAGGAGCATCTTATCCTCATTGTGAACAATAAACTCATGTGCTACCCTGCTCCTGTAATCTAAAAGGGAAAGAGGCAACTTTGTCTCCTCTTTCTCATAGTGCCTAATAGGTATCTCAAAATGGCAAGGCGTGCAACATAGATACCTCCAAAGATGGGGCCTTTTGTACGGTTCAAGCTTAGCCGTTTAGCAATAACGGCACCCATACTAAAACTATTATCACCAAACAAGGCATGGAATAGAATAATAATATCAAGAACATTAAAGTTTCCACTATTTCCACGACCAATTAAGCATCGACTAGCAAATAAGGCAAAGTAGCGTAAAACAGGAATGTGTATGCTAGTGATTCTCGCATCGGAACCCTTCTTTGGATCCCCTATAATAATGGTGTTAACAAAGCAATCCACATCTTTACGATGTGGTTCATTTAAGCTGCCCTCAAAGGGTATTCTACATACCGCACAAAAATTGCGTAAAGACATTTCCTTGAATTCATCATATAAATGAAATGATACTGATGGAGGTGAATTCTTAGGATAGTAATAAAAGTTTTGCACGAAAGTATTGGTGAGTAAGAGATACTGATCGATCCGGTCGTGGAGGAAGTCGGTGAGGCCTGCATTTTCAATCAAAGAATAAAAGTCTTCATAAATCCCGGCTTCTCTCAAGAAATTATCACATGGCCATTCACATGGCCGTACTTCCGCTACGCGAGGAAGATTATACTTGGCCTTTTCCTTCTCTTTAGCTTGTTTATCGTGGGAGCCTTGGCTTGAAGAGCCCCTCAAAAATCTCCTTATCATTTTCTGAAAAATTCTGAAATTTTTTAGTAACTTCAAAATAAAAGTGAATAAAACTAAACAAGATTGGTAGCAACTACTCGTACAAGTGCCTAGAGTCTATATCATGCATTAGAATTACTTGGGACCTCATAAATTTAACATGCAAGCTCAAGAACAGGGTCACCTATGCAGCAAGAATTTGGAATGAATAAAACACTAGAACAAAAACTAATTGGATCAATGGAGGAGTCACATACCAAACAACAATCTCCCAAAGCAGTTTTGTGAATGGAGCTTTGAGCAAGGAGATCGAAAATCGCAGCAAAATGAGATAGAACTCGTGCTTTTTGGGAAGAAGATGGAGTGTGTGGGTGCAGGAATAAGTGGAGGGGGGCCACCTGATACGTCTCCAACGTATCTATAATTTTTGATTGTTCCATGCTATTATATTACCCCTTTTGGATGTTTATGGGCTTTATTTTACACATTTATATCATTTTTCGGACTAACCTACTAACCGGAGGCCCAGCCCGTATTGCTGTTTTTTTGCCTATTTCAGTATTTCGAAGAAAAGGAATAACAAACGGAGTCCAAACAGAATGAAACCTTCGGGAGCATGATTTTTGAAACGAACATGATCCGGAGAACTTGGAGTGCAAGTCAAGAAGCAAACGAGGCGGCCAGGAGATAGGAGGGCGCGCCCACCCCTCCTGGGCGCGCCCCTGTCTCCTGGGCCCCACGAGTGGCCACCGACGTACTTCTTCCTCCTATATATACCTACGTACCCCGAAAACATCCAGGGAGCCAATGAAAAACAATTTCCACCGCCGTAACCTTCTGTATCCGTGAGATCCCGTCTTGGAGCCTTCGCCGGCGCTCCGTCGGAGGGGGAATCGACCATGAAGGGTTTCTACATCAACACCATAGCCCCTCCGATGAGTTGTGAGTAGTTTACCACAGACATTCGGGTCCATATTTATTGGCTAGATGGCTTCTTCTCTCTTTTTGGATCTCAATACAATGTTCTCCCCCTCTCTTGTGGAGATCTATTCGATGTAAACTCTTTTTGTGGTTTGTTTGTCGAGATCCAATGAATTGTGGGTTTATGATTGAGTTTATCTATGAGAAATATTTGAATCTCCTCTGAATTCTTTTATGTATAATTGAGTTATCTTTGCAAGTCTCTTCGAATTATCAGTTTGGTTTGGCCTACTAGATTGATCTTTCTTGCCATGGGAGAAGTGCGTAGCTTTGGGTTCAATCTTGCGGTGTCCTTACCCAGTGACAGAAAGGGTTGCAAGGCATGTATTGTATTGTTGCCATTGAGGATAAAAAGATGGGGTTTATATCATATTGCTTGAGTTTATCCCTCTACATCATGTCATCTTGCTTAATGTGTTACTCTGTTCTTATGAACTTAATACTCTAGATGCAGGCAGGAGTCGGTCGATGTGTCGAGTAATAGTAGTAGATGCAGGCAGGAGTCGGTCTACTCGTCACGGACGTGATGCCTATATACATGATCATGCCTAGATAATCTCATAATTATTCGCTTTTCTATCAACTGCTCGACAGTAATTTGTTCACCCACCGTAATACTTATGCTATCTTGAGAGAAGCCACTAGTGAAACCTATGGTCCCCGGGTCTATCTTTTATCATATAAGCTTTCAATCTACTTTTATTTGCATCTTTACTTTTTGCATCTATATTATAAAATACCAAAAATATATTTATCTTATCATACTATCTCTATCAGATCTCACTTTCGCAAGTGGCCGTGAAGGGATTGACAACCCCTTTATTGCGTTGGTTGCGAGTTCTTTGTTTGTTTGTGTAGGTGCGTGGGACGTCTGAGGAGCCTCCTACTGGATTGATACCTTGGTTCTCAAAAACTGAGGGAAATACTTACGCTACTATTGTTGCATCACCCTTTCCTCTTCAAAGAAAACCAACGCAAGCTCAAGACGTAGCAAGAAGGATTTCTGGCGCCGTTGCCGGGGAGGTCTTCTCTCAAGTCAAGACATACCAAGTACCCATCACAAACTCATCTCCCTCGCATTTATATTATTTGCCATTTGCCTCTCGTTTTCCTCTCCCCCACTTCACCCTTGCCATTTTATTTGCCCTCTCTTTCCCAATCTCTCTCTCTCTCTCCCTCTCTCTCTCTCTCTCTCTCTCTCTCTCTCTCTTTCGCTTGCCTTTTTCTGTTTGCTTGTGTGCCTGTTTGTCCTTATGGCTTTGCCTAAGAGTACTGACGTCCTTCTTAGAAGGTTGGAAGAGATTGAATCAAATATTAGAAGCTTTATGACTTTGCAATTTGAGCATAATAATTTCTACAGAAAAGAGCTTAAGGAACAAAAACGTTTTTTGGGGTTTATGAATAAGGAGCTTGATGATATGAATAAAGAATTTTATGGTGTGAACTCTCAAATTACCCGGCTTGAGAAGGCTATAGCTCAAATTTCTGATAAGCAAGCCACCTTAGTCAATAAGATGGCTGCCAAACCAGAAAAGTTCCATGAAAATAATGATGAAGATCTTAAAGTTATTGATGTGTCTCCTATTAGATCTTTGTTTTGCAATATGAATCTTGATAATAATGGGACTAGAGATGAGTCAACTTTAGTTAGAAGGCGTCCCAATAAATCGGAGTTTTTAGATCTTGATGCTAAATTTGGTAAAAGTGGGATTGGAGAGGTCATGACTTTAAATAGTATTGAACCCACTATCTCAGATTTCAAGGAATTTGATTATGATAATTGTTCTTTAGAAGGTTGTATTTCCTTGTTGCAGTCCGTTGTTAATTCTCCTCATGCTTATAGTCAAAATAAAGCTTGTACCAAACATATTGTTGATGCCTTGATGCAATCTTACGATGAAAAACTTAATTTGGAAGTTTATATACCTAGAAAACTTAATGATGAGTGGGAACCTACTATAAAGATTAAAATTAAAGATCATGAGTGTTTTGCTTTGTGTGATTTGGGTGCTAGTGTTTCCACGATTCCGAAAACATTATGTGATATTCTAGGTTTCCATGATCTTGATGATTGCTCTTTAAATTTGCACCTTGCGGATTCCACCATTAAAAAGCCAATGGGAAGGATCAATAATGTTCATTGTTGCAAATAGAAATTTGGTGCCCGTAGATTTTATCTTTCTTGATACAGATTGCAATCTTTCTTGCCCCATTATTCTTGGTAGACCTTTCCTTAGAACGATTGGCGCGATTATTGTTATGAATGAAGGGAATATTACATTCCAATTTCCATTAAAGAAAGGCATGGAGCACTTTCCAAGAAAGAAAATCAAATTACCTTATGAATCTATCATGAGAGCTACTTATGAATTGAGTGCCAAAGATGGCACTATCTAGATTTATCTTCCCTTTTATGCCTAGCTAGGGGCGTTAAACGATAGCGCTAGTTGGGAGGCACCCCAATTTATTTGTGTTTTTTGTTTTTGTTTTTGTTTAGTAATAAATTTTACATCTACCTTCTGTTTGGATGCGTTTTTATGTTTTAATTAGTGTTTGTGCCAAGTAGAACCTATAGGATAACCTATGATGGTAGTTGATTTGATTCTGCTGAAAAACAGAAACTTCACGTGCACGAAATTAGTTTTGTTAAATCACAGAAACGTGCTTTTGTGTTGAATATTTTTGCTGATGATCAATAGACAAATTGTCCAGGATTTCCTATTTTGGTAGTAGTTTTAGAGTTCCAGAAGTTTGCGTTAGTTACAGGTTGCTATAGACTGTTCTGTTTTTGACAGATTCTGTTTTTCGTGTGTTGTTTGCTTATTTTGATGCATCCATGGCTAGTAACATAATTTATAAACCATAGAGAACATGGAATACAGTAGGTTTAACACCAAAATAAATAAGTAATGAGTTCATTACAGTACCTTATGTGGTGGTTTTGTTTTCTTTCACTAGCGGAGCTTATAAGATTTCCTGTTGAGTTTTGTGTTGTGAAGTTTTCAAGTTTTGGGTAAAGCTTTGATGGACTATGGAATAAGGAGTGGAAAAATCCTAAGCTTGGGGATGCCCATGGCACCCCAAGATATTCAAGAATAGCCAAAAGCCTAAGCTTGGGGATGCCCCCGGAAGGCATCCCCTCTTTCGTCTTCGTTCATTGGTAACCTTACTTGGAGCTATGTTTTTATTCGCCACATGATATGTGTTTTGATTGGAGCGTCGTGTATTTTATTAGTCTTTGCTTTTTAGTTTACCACAATCATCCTTGCTGTACACACCTTTTGGGAAGAAGCCCACTTGATTGAATTTATTAAAATATGCTATGTGCTTCACTTATATCTTTTGAGCTTGATAGTTTTTGCTCTAGTGCTTCACTTATATCTTTTAGAGCACAGCGGTGGCTTAATTTTGTAGAAATTTCTAGTTTCTCATGCTTCACTTATATTATTTTGAGAGTCTTTTACAACAGCATGGTATTTGCTATGGTTATAAAATTGGTCCTGGAATGGTAGGCATCCAAGTTGCGTATAATAAAAACTATCATAGGAAGTGAATTGGATGCTAATATCAATTTGATACTTGATAATTGTTTTGAGATATGGAGGTAGTGATATTAAAAGTCATGCTAGTTGGGTGATTATGAATTTAAAGAATGCTTGTGCTAAAGTTTGTGATTCCCATAGCATGCACGTATGGTGAACCGCTTTGTGATGAAGTTGGAGCACAATTTTATTTATTGATTGTCTTCCTTATGAGTGGCGGTCGGGGACGAGCGATGGTCTTTTCCTACCAATCTATCCCCCTAGGAGCATGCGCGTAATACTTTGTTTTTGATGACTTCTAAATTTTGCAATAAGTATATGAGTTCTTTTGACTAATGTTGAGTCCATGGATTATACGCACTCTCACCCTTCCACCATTGCTAGCCTCTCTTGTGCCGTGCAAATTTCGCCGGTACCATACACCCACCATATACCTTCCTCAAAACAGACACCATACCTACCTATTATGGCATTTCCATAGCCATTCCGAGATATATTGCAATGCAACTTTCCACCGTTCCGTTTATATGACACGCATATTCATTGTCATATTGCTCTTTGCATGATCATGTAGTTGACATCGTATTTGTGGCAAGGCCACCTTCATAATTTTCATACATGTCGCTCTTGATTCATTGCATATCCCGGTACACCGCCAGAGGCATTCATATAGAGTCATATTTTGTTCTAGTCTTGAGTTGTAAATCAATAAAAGTGTGATGATCTTCATTATTAGAGCATTGTCCCAGTGAGGAAAGGATGATGGAGACTATGATTCCCCCACAAGTCGGGATGAGACTTCGGACTTTACAAAAAGAAAAATGGGGGGAAAAGGAGAAAGGCCAAAAAGAAAAAAAGGAAAGGCCAAAGAAAGAAAAAGGGAAAAAGAAAAAAAGAGAAAAGAAAAGAAAAAAAGGGATAAAAGAAAAAAATGAGAGAAAAAGAGAGAAGGGAAAATGCTACTATCCTTTTACCACGCTTGTGCTTCAAAGTAGCACCATGATCTTCATGATAGAGAGTCTCCTATGTTGTCACTTCCATATACTAGTGGGAATTTTTCATTATAGAACTTGGCTTGTATATTCCAATGATGGGCTTCCTCTTGGTCTTCATGAGCAAGCGAGTTGGATGCACACCCACTTAGTTTCTTTTGTTGAGCTTTCATACATTTATAGCTCTAGTGCATCCGCTGCATGGCAATCCCTACTCACTCACATTGATATCTATTAATGGGCATCTACATAGCCCGTTGATACGCCTAGTTGATGTGAGACTATCTTCTCCTTTTTTGTCTTCTCCACAACCACCATTCTATTCCACATATAGTGCTATGTCCATAGCTCACGCTCATGTATTGCGTGAAAGTAGAAAAAGTTTGAGATTACTAAAGTATGAAACAATTGCTTGGCTTGTCATCGGGGTTGTGCATGATTAAATACTTTGTGTGATGAAGATAGAGCAACAGCCAGACTATATGATTTTGTAGGGATAACTTTCTTTAGCCATGCTATTTTGAGAAGACATGATTGCTTTGATTAGTATGCTTGAAGTATTACTATTTCTTATGTCAATATGAACTTTTATTTTGAATCATATGGATCTGAACATTCATGCCACAATAAAGAAAATTTCATTAAGAATTATGCTAGGTAGCATTCCACATCAAAAATTCTGTTTTTATCATTTACCTACTCGAGGACGAGCAGGAATTAAGCTTGGGAATGCTTGATACGTTTCCAACTTATCTATAATTTTTTATTGTTTCATGCTATTATATTACCCCTTTTGGATGTTTATGGACTTTATTTTACACATTTATATCATTTTTGGGACTAACCTACTAACCGGAGGCCCAGCCCGTATTGCTGTTTTTTTACCTATTTTAAATGGAATGGAATGGAATGGAATGATACGTCTCCAAGAAAGTCTTTATATTCAGATTTACGAGCTTCATTGACATTGCCCCACTACGGGAGTTTACAAGTAGTATTAAAATCTTCTAGGTCCATGGTATATGATTTATCATAAAGATCAAATAAAACAGTGTGAGAATTGCGCGAAGATGTCAATTTAAACCTTCTCACAAATGACTCAGTAATGTAGTAGTGTTGGGAGCACTTATCTGACATGAAGTCCTCAAGATCGGCATTACGCACATACGCGTCAAATTCATCCTTAATGCCTGCTTGGACCATAAAATCTTCTGACGGCCATTCACAAGGCCGCGCTTGAGCTTCCCTTGGCGGTTCATCGTCCGGCTAACGTATTGCGAGCCTGGGTCCTTGCTTCCTTGAAGAACCGCCTTGGTACATTTTCCTAGACATAATTCTTCCTCTGAAAAATTTCTAAAAATTTTACTCAAAATAAAAGTGAACCAAACTCAACAAAATTGATAGCAACTACTCCCACAAGTGCCTAGAGGCTATATCATGCATTAAAACTACTTGGGACCATATAAATTCGACATGCAAGCTCAAGAACAGGGTCACCTAGGCAGTAAAAATTTGCAATGAATAAAGCACTAGAACAAAAACTAATTGGACCATTGCAGGAGTCGCATACCAAAGAACAATCCCCAAAGCAGTTTTGTGAGTGGAGCTTTAAGCAAGGAGATCGAACATGGTAGCAAAATGAGTTAGAACTTGTGCTTGAGCTGGATGGTGATTTTTTGGGAGGAAGAAGTGTGTGGGTGCAGGAATAAGTGGAGGGGGCCACCATGGGCCCACGAGGCAGGGGGCGCGCCCTAGGGTTGGGCGCGCCTTGGACCCTCGTGGTCATGTGCTTGCCCCCCTGCTGTGTTCTTAGTGTCAGATATTCTCAAATAATCTAGAAAAAATCATACTTCATTTTCAGGGCATTTGGAGAACTTTTATTTTCGGGGTATTTTTATTGCATGGATAAATCAGAAAACAGACAGAAAATACTATCTTTGCTTTATCTAATCTAAATAACAGAAAGTAAAAAGAAGGTAAAGAAGGTTGTGCCTTCTAACTTCATCCATATCATGCTCATCAAAAGGAATCCACTAACAAGGTTGATCAAGTCTTGTTAACAAACTAATTCCGTATCGCATGAAACCGGAGAAATTTTGAATAACACTAGGCTACCTCAATGGGGATATGTACATCCCCAATAATACGAATATCATATTTCTTCTTGACAGTAGGACGAGGAAATTCAAAACCTCCAATAATAATCGATGGAATTTTTCCAATAGAATTGATACTGCGAACTTGAGGTTGTTTCCTCGGAAAGTGTACTGTATGCTCATTACCATTAACATGAAAAGTGACATTGCCTTGTTGCAATCATTAACAGCCCCTGCAATATTCAAAAAGGGTCTACCAAGGATAATCGACATACTATCGTCCTCAGGAATATCAAGAATAACAAAGTCCGTTAAAATAGTAACATTTGCAACCACAACAGGCACATCCTCACAAATACCGACAGGTATAGCGGTTGATTAATCGGCCATTTGCAAAGATATTTAAGTAGGTGTCAATGATATAAAGATAGAGGCATAACACTAACACTGGCTCCAAGATCACATAAAGTAGTTTTAACATAGTTTCTTTTAATGGAGCATGGTATAGTTCGTACTCCTGGATCTCCGAGTTTCTTAGGTATTCCACCCTTAAAATTTCAGCGTCTGGTATATTTCTTTTATTTGTAACAATATCTTTCACGTACTTAGCATAAGGATTCATTTTAAGCATAATAGTCAAACGCATACGCAAAAATATAGGTCTAATCATTTCAGCAAAGCGCTCAAAATCCTCATCATCCTTTTTCTTGGATGGTTTAGGAGGAAAAGGCATGGGTTTCTAAACCCATGGTTCTCTTTCTTTACCGTGCTTCCTAGCAACAAAGTCTCTCTTATCATAACGTTGATTCTTTGATTGTGGGTTATCAAGATCAACAACAGGTTCAACCTCTACATCATTATTATTGCTAGGTTGAGCATCAACATGAACATCATCATTAACATTATCACTAGGTTCATGTTCATCACTAGATTCTGTTTCAGCATCAGAAATAGAAATATCATTGGGATTCTTAGGTGTGTCAACAACAGGTTCACTAGCATCATGCAAAGTCCTATCATTTTTCTTTTTCTTCTTAGAAGGACTAGGTGCATCAACATTATTTCTCTGAGAATCTTGCTCAATTCTCTTAGGGTGGCCCTCAGGATACAAAGGTTCTTGAGTCATTTTACCCGTTCTTGTCATAACTCTAACAACATTATCATTTCTCTTATCATTTAATTCATTGAGCAAATCATGTTGAGCTTTAAGCACTTGTTCTACTTGAGTGGTAACCATAGAAGCATGTTTACTAATAAGTTTAAGTTCATTCTTAACTCTAGACATATAATCACTCAAGTGTCCAATCGTATAAGCATTACTTTTCAATTGTCTACCAACATAAGCATTGAAATTTTCTTGTTTAGCCATAAAGTCGTCAAACTCATCCAAGCATTGGCTAGCAAACTTAGTAGACGGGATTTCAACTTTATCATATTTATAGAGAGAATTTACCTTTACTACCTGTGTTGGGTTATCAAGAGCATGTATTTCTTCAACATGAGGTAAATTCTTAACATCTTCAACTTTAATACCTTTTTCTTTCATAGATTTCTGTGCCTCTTGCATATCTTCTGGACTGAGAAATAGAGCACCTCTTTTCTTCGGAGTTGGCTTAGGAGTTGGTTCAGGAAGTTTTTAATTATTTTCATTAATCAACATATTATTCAATAGCAATTCAGCTTGATCAAATGTTCTTTCCCTGAAAACACAACCGGCACAACTATCCAGGTGCACTACAAAAAAAAGACACATCCGTGACATTTTGGGCCGAACGATTTTTTTTCTGTCATACATATGACACTTCTATGATGATAATTGCAACAAAACCCGGTATCATCATAGATGTGGTGGGCTCCTACTTCTATGACAAAAAATCATGACAGAAAATGGGCTTTTCGTCCTGGGCGGGCCGGAGACGCAGCTGCATGACATTCTTTGGGCCGTCCAAGACGGAAAAAACCATGGTAGAAGCGACGGCGAGGAAAATTTCGGGGAGTTCCTGGTTACGGTGGGCGGTCGGGGGCCGAGCGATGCGCGTTTCTCTCGTACACGTACGCGCGTGTGTGTGAGGCGTTGGCTCTAAATGAACCCGAGCGAGGCGTTGGGCTCTAACTGAGCCCGAGCGATTGCACTGCATGCTACACGTTACTGAACCCGAGCTATCGATCGATGGATGTTAACTGAACCCGATCGAGCAATTCCTTTGCTACTGCTGCTAACTGAAGCCGATCAATTGGATGAACAGTGAGCGTTGCGGGGAAGGGGGGTTGGATGAATAGTGAGCGGTGGGGGTGGATGCAGGACCCCGTGGCATTGCCTCAGGATGAACAAGATGACCCCGTGGAGGGCTGGATGAACAGTATATGGTGGAGGGGTGCCCGTGGAGGGGTGGTTGAACAGTAGCCGGTGGAGTAGCGCGTCGTGGAGGCTGGATGAACAGGAGCTCGTGGAGGCTGGAGGAGGTCGACTGTAGCCCGTGGAGGCTGGAGGAGGTCGACCGTAGCCCGTAGAGGCTGGAGGAGGTCGACGGTGGAGATGAGCAGTATCCCGTGGAGTCCCGTTTTGTGGTACGCCACACCCCTCCCGATGAACAGGACCCCCGTTTCGACCGTAGCGCTCCAACACAAGTCTGTTTCATCCGTTTTGCGGTACGCCACACCCCTCCTGATGAACAGGACCCCTGTTTCGACCGTAGAACTCCAACACAAGTCCGTTTCGTCCGTTTTGTGGTACGCCACACCCCTCCCGATCAACAGGACCCCCGTTTCGACTGTAGGAGGTCCGTTTCCTCCGTTTAGTGGTACGCCACACCCCTCCCGATGAACAGGATCTCGTTTCGAATGTGGCCGGTCGAACACAAGGTCGTTTCCTCCATTCTGCGGTATGCCAGGCCTCGTTTCCATCGCCTGTTCCGTCCAAGCCCTCCCGATGAACACGACGATGCATTCCGTTCCGACCCAGCCAGTTGGCTCCCCATGAACATGACGATGACGCTGTTTCTCCGTTCTGGCCCAGCCATGTACACGAGCCCTAGCCGTACATATGCGCGAGTAGGCATTCACGACTCCGCCCGTATGTACGTATGTGGCCATATTTTCTTTCTTGCACCCTGGCTGTTGTACGTACGTGTACATGCTACATGCGCGCCTCTACTACGACACGTGCACGCCTCTACTACGACACGTGCGTGCCTCTACATCCACCAGTACGTACATACACGTTCACGACCAGAATGACAACGCTACGTACGCTTCGACCAGGTGGGTCCCGACTCTCAGGCACTTCCTTGCGTGAGAAAATGTAGCTGGTGGGTCCCAACAGTCAGGGGGGCACTTCCTTGCGTGCGAAGATGTAGCTGATGGGTCCCAGCGGTCAGGGGGCGAATCATTTTTTTCCAGACGCACTTCCTTGCGTGCGAAGATGTAGCTGGTGGGTCCCAGCAGTCAGGGGGGCGAATCGTTTTTTTTGCCCGGACGCACTTCCTTGCGTGCAAAGGTGTAGCTGGTGGGTCCCAGCAGTCAAGGGGGCAAATCCTTTTTTTGCCCGGGCGCACTTCCTTGCGTGCGAAGATGTAGCTGGTGGGTCCCAGTAGTCAAGGGGAAACGTTTTTTTCGCGAAATACAGTGGCCCGTCCGATGTGTCTCAGCTGTTAGGTGGAGGAATCATTATTTTTCGCGTAATAAGGAGGCACTTCCTTGCTGCGGCCGTGGACCCAGTTGTTAGCCTCTCCACGTACAGTACTCTTCCGATGGAATTCGGTCGTTGACCACATTGACCGCGCCGCGCCGAGAGCACCACGGCGGTGGACGACGGCCAGGCCTAGGGAGGGGACGACACAGAGCCGGGGAAGACGCAGCAGTGGATGCCCATGCGAAGAGGAGTACGAGGGTTCACTGGTTCGGCTGCGGTGTGGGGCTGCTGTTGCCGCAGAATAACAGGGGGTGTGGGTGAGTAGAGGGATGGCCTGGCCAGCGGTGGGAGTAGTAGGGGGCGGTGAGGCCTCCGCGGCATCACAGCCGGCCACGGGAGGCAGGAGCCCGCGGCACAACCGGTGCTGGTTCGGGCGGCTGGAGCAAGAAGACCAGAGGTTGAAGAAGCACTACGGCCATTGGATGAACATCGTATGGTAACATGATCTAGAATTGTTCATATTGACTAAGTTGACAAAGCCCTCCGTCCCCGTGAACTTGGTAGGCCCACAAGTCAGCCTCCCACTATGCTGGGTTCCAGCTGGTAGGGGGATTATTCATTTTTTTGTGCGTAATAAGGAGGCACTTCCTTGCGTGTGAAGATAGCTGGTGGGTCCGATCTGTCAGCGGGGGGCACTTTTTTTGTGAAATACAGAGGCCCTTCCGGTGGGTCCCAGAGGTCAGGTGGAGGAATCATTATTTTGCGTGTAATAAGGAGGCATTTCCTTTTGTGCGTCCGTGGACCGAGCTGTCAGCCTCTCCACGCACAGTCTACTTCCGATGGTGTCGTTCGTTGACCACGCCGCGCCGAGCGCATCCAAGGTGGTGGACGACGGCGAGGCCCCGAACAGCAACGAGCCGGAGATGGGAAGACGCGGGAGTAGAGTCGCAGACGGAGAGGTGTACGAGGGTTAACTGGTTCTAGTGCGGTGTGGTTCAGTAGTCAGGAGAAGAACAGGAGGTGTGGAGGGGTGGAGGGATGGCCTAGCCAATGATGGAGTAGCGCTTCATAGCAAAGCGTGCTAAGCAGAGCTGCTAGCAGCAGGAGGCGGGACGTGGTCCTGGCGGCGCTGGAGGAAGAAGACGAGAGATTTAAGATGGATGCCGGTCGTTGGATGTAAATCCAACGACTAACATGTCAGGATCATTTGTTGACTAAATTGACAATGACTTGCGTTGGCTTCGACCTATTGGCCCACATTTCAGCCTCCAAAAATGTGGCACGTATTCAACCCATTTTTTCAGAATTTACAGTCTTTTTTTTGCGCGGTAGAATTTACAGTCAATTTGATCTTTTTTTTGAATTACAACCATTAGCTGGGCTGGGTAAAGAAATAATGTAGCGTCCATGCGGCCCATTTATTTTATTTCCTAAAAATTACAGGCCATTTGCACTTTCTCGAAATACACGATTTTGCTGGGCTGATTCTAATTATAATGTTGGGTTGGGCCAGCAATGTTATCAAAAAATAAAAAGGGGCTGAGCATTTTGTTATAAATATATTTAAATAATAAGTGATATTATTACATTCGTCCTTTAATGTTACCAAGCTTTTGTACATAATCACAAAGATTTCCGTGCCAAAACAATCTAGAATTTTATTGTTAAGAAATTATTTTTATAAGTTAATAAGATGTGGGATATTGTTTTCTTACATATGTAAGTATCTATTAAATATATGATGACAATAAAAATAATATATAATAACATATAAAATAATTTAAATATATATAATATAGTTAGAAGGGAAACATAAGTTGGACCTGGCGTTCCTATTCTTATATAGAAAAATAGAACAGACCTATGCGTTTTCTTCAAAAAATACATAAATTGGGCTGCCGATATTCAGGAAAAAATAAAACCTCGGATGGGAGGTCCATAGGCCGGTTGATACATGACGTCCCTCAAGAAAATACAAATAGGCCTATGGACCTCCCATCCGAGGTCATGAGCTGCGCATGTTAAAAATGAAAGGCTAGATGGGGCAGCCCAAAATCCAGCTGATACTTGCTGGCCCATTGATAATAAATGATACCTGCCAGCTCCCCGGCTTCATTGTGAATTTATCTCCTATAGTAACTACGTTGAAGCACCTAAAAAATGTAACTATGTTGACAAACCCGTGGGCCCCAATGTCAGTATAGCATTAGGAGGAAGTATTTTTTCGATGAGGCACTTGCTTGCGTACGGCCATAGACCTGGTGGGTCCCGACTGTCCGGCTCTCCACGTACAGTCCTTTCCAGATTCCTCTCGTTTGTTCAGCATGTTCACAACGACAGACAGCGGCGTCGCGGCGAGCGCACAAAGGCGCAGGAGGGGATCCGACCACCTGAGGAAGTGCCTTATTAACAACAAAACTACTGAACTAGCCTAGTGGCCAAGTGACACTACCCGACAGCTGTTCCGCCCGGGTTCGATTCCACCTCACACCTGTGCAGGGAAAATATCTCCAAATTTTTTGCCTGTGCCTTTATTAACATGTGGGTCCCCATTGTCATCTACGCACACCACGTCCAACACTTGCCAAAACTTCGTCCCTCGTTTTCTCTGTGTTTCGCACACTCGACATTGTGTGGGCATTTTGATTGTGCATCATATGAAGATGTGTTATGCATGAATGTTGATCAGCATGATGTTAACTGGCTGGTAGTTCCATTTTCGACCATGAATAAAACTTCCAACATGATGTTAACCCTGTTTGAAAAGGCCGTGTTAATATAAATGCTCTGCCTCTGAAAGTTGCAGTTTCTTATCTGAAACTGAACTTGCAGTTTCTTATCTGAAACTGAAACTTGCAGTTTCTTATCTGAAACTGAAACTTGCAGTTTCTTCTCTGAGAATCACATTGTCTGCACTTTTATACTCCTATGAAACTACATTTTTTTAAGAGCTAAAAATAGATCTCTAGAATTCATAACATACTTCATATGCTCAATACTGCAAATCTGAAATTCAAAAGACATTCATATCTGAAAGTACTCTCAAAATACACAACACAAAACACAATTCACAACCTGCAAATATTGACAACCCTAAGCTCCTCCTGACAATTCACAACCTGCCCGACTATTGGGGTGGGGGGACAGTCCTCAACTATTCCTCAGCGGCAGACAGCCGCCCCGTGAGACGATGTGAATGGCGAGGGAGAGGATGGCGGGGAAGCGTCATCTGGCGAACTGCTTTTCTCCTCTTCCAGTTGGGTTCGGTCGACGAAGACTCCACCAGCTCGCTCTAGCAGGACACCCTCACAGATGACACCCTGTAGATGCTCGATCCTTCAATATCTGGTGGATGCTCCATCTGGGATCGATACTCCCACCACCGCTCCCTCACGATCGGATTCAGTGAATCTGTTTGCTCCATGGCCCAGAGGAGCAGCTCTATGTACTCCGGCGCGACTCCCTCCGGGAGTATCGCCGCCTTTTCGCTCTATTGCAGATATTTGGCCATGGATGTCGCCGTCGCCGCCAGTTGGTCCTTGTTTTCAAACCAAGACTGTACCTCCAACATCCTAGCTAGCTTCACAGGGTCGCCGTCTGTGATCCTCACGTATCGGTTGTACTCCTCCATCGATCTACTTCTCCACAACACCTTCACTCGCGGTGGTGGTTTTAATGGAAGAGGAGAGGAGCAGCGCTGGTTTTGGATTAGAACGGGAGAGGAGCGGCGCTGGTTTTGGACTGGAATAGGAGAGGAGGGGTGGTGGTTTTGAAATGGAAGAGGAGAGGAGCGGCGCTGGATTTAGATTGGAACAGGAGAGGAGCAGCGGTGGTTTAAGAGGAGAAGAGCGGAAGAGCGGTGCTGATCTTGGAAGTATTTTTTTGTTTTTTGCGTATTTTGGGTCAAAGTCTGACCACGTACTGTATTTGACAAGCAAAATGTGAATGCATGTCACCGAAAATTGTATCTTTTGGTTCGTATCTGAATGTACTTTCAAATTATATTATTTTTGCAACGTATAACATATATTTTATGTGCGAAATCATGGTCAATTATGACCCAGAATAAAAGGGAGACTAGTTAATGTGGGGTTGCTTTCTTAATTGAAGGGTAATTTGATTTTGATTTTGATCCAGTCACAGCGCGCCGACCCTCTCGTCCAATCCTAAATCGCTGCCGCACGCTCCTCTCCCTCTTCTCCATTGCAAAACCACCTCCTCTCCTCTCCATCATCTCCATTCCAAAACCACCGTCTCGCCTCTCCCTCTTACGATCTTCTCCAATGCAAAACCACCTCCTCTCCTCTCCATCATCTCCATTCCAAAACCACCATCTCGCCTCTCCCTCTTCTCTATTGCAAGACCACCGTCTCTCCTCCCATCTTCCAAAACTAGCACCGGACAACTCAGAAGGACATCTATGGAGAGGATGCAACAGCGAATGAGGCAGATCGTCGGCGGCGACCAGGCAAAGTTAGCCAGGTTGAAGGAGATCCTTACTTGGTTTGACAATGAGTGGGATATTTCGAGGAAGGTGCGGGCCATGTGGCAATGTATGCGAAAGAGCGAGACAGCGGCGATGAGGGTGGCGATGTACATGTACTGCTTGGTGGCAGTAACACCGCAGTCCTTTGAGTTCATCGAGTATCTCCTCTGGGCGATGGAGCAGACAGATTCGCTCGAGGCGACAGTCAGGCGGAGGTGGTGGGCGTACAGGTCGAAGGTCGAGCACCCAGAGGATAACGAATCGATCGAGTATGGTGTGCCGTTCGTGAGGGTGCAAAGCCAGTCGGAGCCACAGGAGTATTCGTTCTCCCACCGCAAGAGGAGGCCGGATGGCGCGACGTCGCTTCCCCGCCATTCTCCATGGTTCCCTCGATGCTCTCCTTGTTTCAACGGCGGCAGTAGGGTTTAAGGTAAGCTTCGCACTAACCTAATCTTCCACCTGCTCATGCTTACAATCGGTGTGACAGCAAATGAAAATCATGATTACAATCAATCTCCGAGTACTACGCCAATCACCCTAAAATAGGTCTAGACCTTTGGGTCAAAGTTGTGACACAGTGTCAAAATAAAGAAAAATAGATTGGTGCTTCTTTCAGAAAAGAGTACTCCCTAGAAAACTGCCAATATAAGCTACTAGTATTTGGTTAGAGGATTTGCTGCCGAGAAAGATCTGTCCACAGAGAGCGCCACACATCCCAGTGGTGGTGGTGGATGCCAATGCGTGCATGCAGCATGGTTGGTGTCGGTAATTTTTACTTGGCACACATCGCACTCTGCATATATGTCAGTTCCATACGTACATTTGTGCAGTTCCACCAAAATGCAGCTGAATAACCCTGTTTGCACAGATAATGAAAAAGCATGATTACATTATAGTGGCACTAGTTGATGAAACACACAAAATAAATAGAAGAAAATATTGCGATAGTATCATAGTATGCCATGCTGTGAGGGCGAGATGGGCACTGCGACGCCTCATACGGTACACCTCATACTGGACATCGTCCCAAGTCTCCCAAATACACCTTCTGCCAGTGATGAACATCAGTGTACAGCGGTAGTACAAGGAGGCGCCTTGAGACATTTAAATCTCTATTTTTGTACAGATCAACTAAAATTAAGCACCCTAGTTTGCAGAAACGCTTAAACATTAACAATGGGACTAGTTGATGAAACATACATTAACAAAGAGAAGCACTTTCTTTATCTACATTGGAAATGAAATGATAGAGATGACACTCGCTCTATTTTAACTGTATTATTACTTGATTTTATCAGTGACACTAGGGTCGAGCAGGTGGCAAATGAGGTGTACCGTGCATCGCAAGGATGGAGGCCGGGGGTGCTTAGACTGGGATGCTGAAGCTGGCTCTTTCAGTCACCAACATGGATGATTCAATTCATGGAACCTTTTGGTGCAGTTCACCTAAAATGAAGCAATGTCCCGTGAGCTAGCAGCTTCTTCTTCAAAATTTTTTTAAGAAAAGGGCTCGAGCCCCGGTTCCATTTCCATCAGAAAATGAAACCCACAGAGCTTCTTCTTCATTAGTTGCAATAAAATTGAGCAACATCAAGGTTGGTTGTGAAGCTCCTGGAATGCTCAACTATAATTTGGATATCATTTGTGCAGTTCAACTAAGATCGAGCGTGAAATGTATATCTCTGTTTGCACAAAAAAGGTGGAAAGGAGGGTGACTAACAAGTGATGAAACATGCATCAAATGAAAAGAAGCATGTTTCTTATCTAAATGGCAATCCTACAAGGACAGTAGCAATTTGTAAAGCAGTGGCATTGCTAGATATTAGTGTGGGCATTAGGATTAACTATGACAACCGTTAAATATGACATTACTTTGGTCACGGGAGAGTGGGCGGACCAGGAAAGTTGCATTTCTAACGAAAAGAACCAACTTATCTTAATGGGAAATTTAGCAGTACATGTAAAAAAAGTGCCATTGATTCATATTACTGGAGGCATTACATTGAAAACAACATTGGTTTAACGTGTCCTTACTTTTAACAGTGTGACTGCTACATTTTACCAGTGGCATTACATAAGAGTGGCTCGGGGCAACAAAGATCAGAACAGGATATCTGGGTTGGTCCCATTTTTGTTCGGTATAGCCACCTTATACTATGTGAGGCTAGCAAATCTAGTGATGGACTTACTCTGTTGACTTGTCCCCCAGTCCCCACTTTCTTTCCTTTTTCAACCAATAGATCGGGTTTATATTGGGTTTGTACTTCGTTTCCCTTTATTTCCCTATTAGACCTAGAGACCAGTTGGATAGCCAGTCTCTGCTACTTTTCACCCCCATTATTTCCTCTTTCGATCAAGTCCTAGATTCAGGTAACAAATCCTCCCCCACCCCCACCCCCTTTCTTCCTTGTTTGAACCAAGTAGTACTAGATTTGAGTGCATGAACTAGTTTTACCTCTTAAACATAAAAAAAATTGGTGGTTTTCTAAAACACGCCGATCGATCCTATCTACAAGGGGGCTTGAGCAATAGTAAAAGATACAAATGCAGCGATGTTAGGAGCTCGGGAAGTAGAGCAAGGCCGGTTTCGAAGGAAGTTATACCTGATGGTCACCGGGATTTCGCTAGGTGGGCGGAGGGAGGCCGGATCTTCCCACACTACGACAATGAGGAAGAAGGGGTCGGAGGCCCTCCCTCGCCAGTGGTGCTTGGGAGACAATGGCAAGGCAGGCTGATCGGGACGCGCCAGCAGTGGGTAAGAGCCATCGCCGAGGACGACCGCGTGAACGTTGCACCTTCTCACCTTCCCTGGCGGAGAGGATCCGGCTGGATCTGTGACCAGCGGTGAGCAGAGAGAGAGAGAGTGTGTGTGGCCACCGCTGTCGTGTTTAGATATGGAGAGGCTGAGATAGTGTGAAGAGAGCAACACTAGCAAGCAAGCGCGGAGGCTCCTGCCTATATAGTGGAGTAGTACTGGTTTTCTTTTGTCTACTAGAGCCGGCTTGACCTCGTCAATGACTGTCGAGAAGTCTTCATGCACGTGGCCCGGAGGCACAGTTGTCGTCATTTTGATCTGAAGCTCTGCATTATAACATATAACACGAAAAAGTGCCACATGACAAGAAATCATGACCTCACTGCCCAAAGGAGACAACATGAATCCCGACGGACAAACTAGATGAGAAACAAAGCTCAAATTAAAGATAAACTCGTAGAAAAGGGGACAGTCGATAGACGTCCTAATTAACGTAGCCGGCTTGACCTAGATGGCAGCCGAGTAGTCTTCGTGCATGTGCCCCCAATGACTAGCGCAACTCAGTTGTCGCTGTTTAACCCTCACAGTGATTCGAAGCACATGACACCTAATTTTGCGAGATGACAAGAAACCTTATTTTAGATTTCTCACCACAACTACAACCATGTACAACACAGCCTGCACGATATGTAGACGATAGCCAATCCAGGCATGTCTGCTGGAGTCTGGTCACATGCATGGACGAACTGATCTTCCGTGCCTTGCAGGGATCGTCCAGGCACCAACGTAGTACAACACTTCTCTAGTACTATCGCGCGTCACCCTCTTCTATTAAGTCACCCGACTTGCGGGGCCGGGGCGTGTGCCTATGGTTGGTTCTCAATTGTGGTCCCACATGTGTGTGCAAACGCAATATGACGGGCGTTCCATTCCGAGAGCAGCGTGCCAGACCGACCGACCATCTGGGGTGCGACTCGAACGCGACGGGCGTGCTGTATACTCCGTACATGTGTACCACTATTTTCTAGAGGCTTTGCTCCATGGCGCAATCCATGGATACAAAATTAGTATACTGTACTATTTAAAAGTCGAGGGCGGGGCTTTTCCTGCGCGGTAGGTGGCGGGGCAGTTCCGCCTAGTTGGTTCGACAGAGACGCGAGAAGACGAGGGAGTAGGCTGCTGCAAACGTAGGGCTGTGTGATTTGACAGCTAGTTACTGCTGGACAGGTGGGCCCCCGTGATTTGACTTGCCATTATCATTTTAACTGCGGCGCTACGACCGGCGTGAGTCTCCCGATTCCTGACCACCTCCATACAGGTGCCTCTCCCAATGCTCCACCATGTAGTAGAGGCTGGCTCTTGCATGAGAGCCCACTTCTCCACTTTTTCCTTGCCTCTCTTTCCTCCACATATGAAAAAATGCCATGTAAAGCGCACTATTGTACTTACTTGCTCCTACACGTGCTAACCTTGCCACATAGGCATAACGTCTGATGTGGCAAGTTAATCAAGAAGTGAGAGACTAGTTTGGTGACCTAAGGAAGAAACGGTGCTAAACGCGTGTACCTAGGTGAAAAGACAATTTTGAGTCTATAGCTAATTAAATGAAGCAAACTTAGCAACAAAAAACTAATAAGCACACCATTTCATTGGAAGAGGTCACTCCTTGACAAACGCAATAAATACTAGTACTCCCTGTGTCCCATAATATAAGAACGTTTCTAGCACTACACGGAGTTAGAAGAAAGAGATAGAGAGAAGTAAAATAAATAAATACACTTATAGCCAACCTTATAGCTAACCTTGTTGTAGTATGAGTGACTAAGTGATGACTATGTATGACATGCCAACATCAGATAGCCTAACGCACCGTGCTAAATCTCCAAGGGCACGACCGCGCGTGCGACACAATGGTCGAGGTAGGCGCGACCATGATATGGGCTGCTGGCAGCCCTTGGATCTGAGATCAAACGGTCGGATGCTAAGTTGCTAAAAATTTGCAGAATAACCCTCCCGCGGGAACCAGCAAATTTCCTCCCGCGGGCCGGAGTAGGTTTCTCGGTTTGCATGCGGGTTTAATAGAGGGGTTTGATGGAGGCGAGGAGGCGTGTTCAGCCGGGCGTGCAGTGGATGGCGCAGTACTATTCGATTTGACAACTACAACTAGTATATTATAAAAAACAAAGAAGAGTAGTAGAGATAGAGATAAGAATAGAGACTAGGGAGGAGCACCATCTACTGCTTCGTGGGCTACTCCTGCGCTCCATTCGGCGGCCGCAATGTCCCCTACAGCCACTCCCTCCTGTGCTCCATTCGGCGGGCGCTGTTGACATTTGGGGAGCGCACTCTCGCGACTGCTAGCAGCAACGACTTCACCGACGATGACTTCTTCCCCAACCTCGACAACCTCTTCCTCAACGACATGGGGGACAACCTCAACACCAATGCTGCTGCTCCCATTGCATCGTATGTGTTTCTGTCCTTCATGTTCGAAATCATGGTAGAATTCATGTTTCTAGTCAGTGTCCTAGACTCGATCTGTTCATCTACTATGCTAGTCCGCATGATTAGTTTAATCTCTGTTATAGCTGTCATGACTTATTTTGTAGTAAATCTCGTAGTAACTTGCTCATATACTCAACTGGCGGAACATCCCCTACAACCACTCCCGTTTCATGGACGGCCTGGTCAGTGCCTCCAAGGAGCCCTTCGTCTACTGCTATGAGTGCCCGGTGCCGTTTTAGGGCTCGCCGGCGGACATCGTGCATCACCTGATGCAGGCGTGCGGCAATCACTACTGGCCCTTGGCGAAGAACATCAAGTACGAGACGTGCTACTCGTTCACCGTGCCGGAGTCGCTGGAGGATCAGCGCCGCCTGCTAGTCTCGGAGGAGGACAGCAGCGTCTTCCTCTTGATCATGGCCACCGGCGAGGCCCGCGCAGGCCGCCGCCACATCTCTGTAGTGTACGTCAGGGGAGACGCCGCTGACGCTTACACTGACACGAGGCCGATGTATGGGTGCGTGCTCACTATGACTACCCCTCGGAGGTACGTGGACGGCGACACTGGCTACGTCAAGCTGACTTGGACTCTGCCGAGCTGGGACCTTCCTGCCAATGTGGACATGGAAGACGCATGGTATTATTTGACCCCCAAAAATGTGCATGGGGACTCCAAGGAGGTTCACCTGGACATCTGCATTACTAAGTTAAATGTTGATCATTAGTCTTCGCTCAATGTAATCCGCTGTCTAAGCATGTGGAGACTTCCATGCATGATCTTTCTCTATTGGAGTATCGTGCATGAATAAAAGTGTATCCATTTACGGTTTAGTCTAGAATCTTCGATGTATGAATTTTTACTATGGTACTGGTGAAAGATTTATGATGAACCATTTCCTGCAAAGCACAATAAGAGTTATTTCTTCACAAATTTTGGATGCAGGTTGAACAGTTGAATGCTTTTGTTTGCAAAAGATACCTTTTTATCTATTTGACCCAGATGTTTCTGAGCTCTAGAGATGAAATAATATCAGAAGAAACCTATCGATACCTGTTACACATGAGATGACCCCCACATCCTTTCTCAAAATAAACAACACCCCGATCAATGCATTTCACTCTTCCGTGCAACGCACGGGCACCTTACTACTATAGATTAGTACGACCAAAAATTGAACTAACATTACATATAGTACGATAAATGATGATGCATGTCACCTAAAGTTATATCATTGAAAACTATGTTCAAATACGATATTGTTTTGGTTGACATGCACTAACATTTTGTCAGTTAAATCTTCAGTCAAATTCAATGGGGGATAAACCACGACCGATGTAGTAGTACTAGTGTAGAGGGTGGCGCTGCACGGGAGTCTCACCTCTCACCCTGCTCGTGGCGCGGCAGTAAAGCCATCATATCACAAAGCCCAACCACTCTCAGTAATAAGTGGCCTAGTCAAATAAACAGACAAGCAACCATCACATCCCTCCGTCTTTTTTGCATTTCATCTCTCTGCATTTACTTTTTTCGGTTCATCTCGCACACTCGATCCCTAGCTACTACTCCTAGGGCCAGTTCTTTTGGTGGATTCCCCAGCTTTTCCCATAAGACTAGTCACAGTGGAGAGTAATGCTTCCAATGCATTGGTGCTTACGTGAGGTGCTAAGTGCTACCTCTTGAGCACTGCGTTGGATTTCCCCGAAGAGGAGAGGATGATGCAGCAAAGTAGCGTAAGTATTTCCCTCAGTTTTTGAGAACCAAGGTATCAATCCAGTAGGAGACCACGCACAAGTCCCTCGTACCTACACAAAACGATAGCTTCTTGCAACCAACGCGATTAGGGGTTGTCAATCCCTTCACGGTCACTTACGAGAGTGAGATCTGATAGAGATGATAAATAATATTTTTGGTATTTTTGGTATATAGATGCAGAGTGAAAAGTAAAAGGCAAAGTAAAAACAAAGCAAGTAATAAAGTAATAGAGATTGATATGATGAGAATAGACCCGGGGGCCATAGGTTTCACTAGTGGCTTCTCTCAAGAGCATAGATATTCTACGGTGGGTGAACAAATTACTATTGAGCAATTGACAGAATTGAGCATAGTTATGAGTATATCTAGGTATGATCATGTATTTAGGCATCACGTCCAAGACAAGTAGATCGAAACGATTCTGCATCTACTAATATTACTCCACTCATCGACCGCTATCCAGCATGCATCTAGAGTATTAAGTTAAAAACAGAGTAACGCCTTAGGCAAGATGATATGATGTAGAGGGATAAATTCATGCAATATGATAAAAAACCCCATCTTGTTATCCTCAATGGCAACAATACAATACGTGCCTTGCTTCCCCTTCTGTCACTGGGAAAGGACACTGCGAGATTGAACCCAAAGCTAAGCACATCTCCCATTGCAAGAACTACCAATCTAGTTGGCCAAACCAAAAGGATAATTCGAAGAGACTTGCAAAGATAACTCAATCATACGTAAAAGAATTCAGAGGAAGATTCAAATATTATTCATAGATAAGCTATATCATAAGACCACAATTCATCGGTCTCAACAAACACACCGCAAAAAGAAGATTACATCGAATAGATCTCCACGAGAGAGGGGGAGAACATTGTATTGAGATCCAAAAAGAGAGAAGAAGCCATCTAGCTACTAGCTATGGACCCGAAGGTCTGAAGTAAACTACTCACACTTCATCGGAGGGGCTATGGTGTTGATGTAGAAGCCCTCCATGGTGGATGCCCCCTCCGGCGGAGCTCCAGAACAGGCCCCAAGATGGCATCTCGAGGATACAGAAGGTTGCGGCGGTGGGATTAGGTTTTTGGCTCCTCTTATGATCGTTTGGGGATACGTAGGTATATATAGGAGGAAGGAGTACGTCGGTGGAGTAACAGGGGGGCCACGAGGCAGGGGGCGCCCTAGGGGGGGGGCGGGCGCCCCCCACCCTTGTGACCGCCTCTTTTGTTCCTTGGAGCAGGGTCCAAGTCTCCTGGATGACGTTCGGTGAGAAAATCACGTTCCCGAAGGTTTCATTCCGTTTGGACTCCGTTTGATATTCCGTTTCTTTGAAACACTGAAATAGGCAAAAAACAACAATTCTGGGTTGGGCCTCCGGTTAATAGGTTAGTCCCAAAAATAATATAAAAGTGGAAAATAAAGCCCAATATAGTCCAAACGGTAGATAAAGTAGCATGGAGCAATCAAAAATTATAGATACGTTGGAGACGTATCACTAAGAGCATATAAAACCTTAGCAACTAGTCTCCCCAGTGCATTAGTGCTTAGCTTTTGTACCTAAGCCTCCCTCATTGAATTGTTTAACAATTAAACTCCATCATTCATTGGTTGATAGTCATTTTTCATAGGTTCACGCGCTTAGCACCGTTTCCTCCTAGGGTCACCCTAATGCTCTCTCTCTTCTTTAATTGCTTTGCAAATCATTTTCTTGCCTATGTGGCACCCTTAGCACCTGTACACTGTGGAGCACTGGGAATGACCTAAAACAATAAGGCGCCTCACTCATTTATTAATTTATGATCAAAATTTGACGCAGATCACAATGGGGACCAATAAACCAGGACGGAGGTAGTAGTTATGGGATTACTAATCTAGAAGCCGAAAAGTACTGGCCCCTGATACTCCTACTAGTAGTAGTACTCAAGTTCGAATTCCAATTGCACGACACAACCTGTTAGGCAAAAAATTCGATTCAGGGTGTAGGAAGCGGTTTGGGAATTTGCATGCCTTTCCAACCAGTTAGATACTCCATACAAAGAGATAGAGCGAAGTAAAAAAAATACACTTATAGCCAACCTTATAGCCAACCTTGTTGTAGTATGAGTGACAAAGTGATGACTATGTATGACATGCCAACATTAGATAGCCTAACGCACCGAGTTAAATCTCCAAGGGCGCAACCGCGCGAGCGACACGACTGTCATGGTAGGCGCGACCATGATACGGGCTGCTGGCAGCCCTTCGATCTGAGATCAAACGGTCGCATGCTAGGTTGCTGAAAATTTGCAGAATAACCCTCCAGGATAGGATATTCACCCATAGGTCTAGAATCAGGCCATGCAACCGTTCGATCTCAGATCCGAGGGCTCTCGGAAGCCCGTATCATGGGAGAATGGAAAGCCACTACCCTGCCATTCGCATGCTGGCAGTTCGCTCCTACTCGTCCCCGCACGTCCTTTAATACTACGGTGGTTCGCTCCTACTCGTCCCCGCACGTCCTTTCGCATTACGGTAGTTCCACTAATCCTAACCCTCCTCCGAAATCCATGGCGTCCCAAATCTACACGATCAGCGGTGAGTACAAGGTTAGAACCATCACCGGCGATGAGTTTGATGTCATCTACACCCGTTCTTCCGCGATGGTGAAAGGATGCCTTTCTCGCTTCAGACGCATGTTCGAAGACTCAGATGATGAGTGGGTCGCTGGGCTAGATGTTGAGTACGCCACAGTCCTGGGACAAGAGAAGGATCTAAAGGACGAAGAGAGGAAGAAGCCCGCCGTGATCCAGGTTTGCGTGCATGACTTATGCTTGGTCTACCACATATGCCATGCCGACGTTGAATGCCTGGATTTTAAGGAATTCCTCGAGAGCAACCTAGTCAAATTCGTTACTGTAGACTTTGGTAACGACAAAGAAGTCCTGGGTCGGATAGGCCTCGTTGTAGGCAACACCTTCGACCTCTAGAAGAATCGGCTGGTGAGGGAGTCCTGGACTAGGGGGTGTCCTGATAGCCGAACTATCATCTTTGGCCGGACTCCAAGACTCTGAAGATACAAGATTGAAGACTCCGTCCCGTGTCCGGATGGGACTTTCCTTGGCGTGGAAGGCAAGCATGGCAATACGGATATGTAGATCTCCTACCATTGTAACCGACTCTGTGTAACCCTAGCCCTCTCCGATGTCTATATAAACCAAAGGGTTTTAGTCCGTAGGACGAAGAATAATCATACCATAGGCTAGCTTCTAGGGTTTAGCCTCATTGATCTCGTGGTAGATCTACTCTTGTACTACCCATATCATCGATATTAATCAAGCAGGAGTAGGGTTTTACCTCCACCGAGAGGGCCCGAACCTGGGTAAAAACATCGTGTCCCTTGTCTCCTGTTACCATCCGCCTAGACGCACAGTTCGGGACCCCCTAGCCGAGATTCGCCGGTTTGGACACCGACATTGGTGCTTTCATTGAGAGTTCCTCTGTGTCGTCGCCTTTAGGCCGGATGGCTCCCTCGATCATCAACAAGGACGCGGTCCAGGGTGAGACTTTTCTCCCCGGACAGATCTTCGTATTCGGCTGCTTTGCGTTGCGGGCCAACTCGATTGGCCATCTGGAGCAGATTGAAAGCTACGCCCCTGGCCATCAGGTCAAATTTGGAAGTTTGAACTATACGGTTGACGTCCGCGGAGACTTGATCTTTGACGGGTTCGAGCCACTGCCAAGCGCGCCGCACTGTCACGACGGGCATGATCTAGCTCTGCTGCCGGACAGTGCCCTGGAGGCCGCACAAGTGTCCGCTCCGACCCTTAGCTCGGAGCCGACTTCGCCGATTGAGGACGGGTGGCTAGACACCGCCTCGATGGCTGCCACCTCTACGGCGATAGAGCCGAATACCAACCCTGTCCTTTGTGAAGCTCGTGACTCCAAGGTGCCGGACTCCTCTCCGGACTCCGGACCTTCCACGCCCCTGCCAATCGAATCCGATTGGGCGCCGATCATGGAGTTCACCGCTGCGGACATCTTTCAGCACTCGCCCTTTGGCGACATCCTGAATTCACTAAAATCTCTCTCTTTATCAGGAGAGCCCTGGCCGGACTATGGTCAGTAAGGTTGGGATGCGGACGACGAAGAAATTCAACACCCACCCACCACCCACTTTGTAGCCACTGTCGAAGATTTAACCGACATGCTCGACTTTGACCCCGAAGACATCAACGATATGGACGACGATGTCGGAGACGACCAAGAACCAGCGCCTACAGGGCACTGGAAGGCCACCTCAACTCACGATGTGTATATGGTGGATACACCTAAAGGAAGCGATAACGAGGAGCAACTGGACGCTGCGAAGGGCAATTCCCTCGAAAAGCAGTCAAAAAGGCGACGCAAGTGCCGCTCAAAGTCCCGCCTCGACAAACACAACACCCATACAGACCCAGCCATGGAGCAGGGCGGACCGGTGGACGATGAATATGCCCTTGAGCAACCATCCGAATAGGATAACTTGGATAAATAATCCGTTCCAGGCGAAGATAACAGTCGGGACGATCTCACGCCGGACACATCGTTGGAGCAGAAGAACCTCCACAAAAGGCTCGTCGCCACGGCACGCAGCCTGAAGAAGCAGAAGCGGAAGCTCAAAACAGCAGAAGACGCACTCAGAATGAGATGGAGCAAAGTACTCAACACCGCAGACAAATACGGCGATAGCCGCCAAACAAAGAGCTAGCCGAAGCACAAACTACTGCCCAAATTTGACAAGGAGGCCGTACAGCCCCCACGATCAAAGAACAAAGAGGCCGCCCGGTCGGATAGACGACAACATGGCAAACATAGAGCTGCAAGCAGCACCGCACACAAGTCGGCACGCGATCCGCATAAAGATCCGCAACAAAAGCATGGCCCAGTCAGGTCTATCTATGGGCCAAGAAAGCAAGCTCTGTAAAGCAATGAAACACGTCGAGTATTCGAACATCACGGCACACCCAAATACAGGGGCGCCGCACACCCCCTATGTTTCACCGATGAGGTGCTGGATCACGAATTTCCAGCGGGATTTAAGCCCGTAAACATAGAGGCATACGACGGAACAACAGACCCTGGAGTCTGGATTGAGGATTACATCCTGCACATACACATGGCTAGAGGAGATGACCTCCACGCCATAAAATACTTACCCCTCAAGCTCAAAGGGCCAACCCGGCATTGGCTTAAAGGCCTCCCCAAAAACACCATTGGAAGTTGGGGAGAGCTCGAGGATGCGTTTTGGGCAAATTTTCAGGGGACTTATGTCTGCCCTCCGGATGCAGACGATTTAAGTCACATAACTCAACAGCCCAGAGAGTCAGCCCGCAAATTCTGGAATAGGTTCCTCACCAAAAAGAACCAAATAGTCGACTGTCCGGACGCCAAAGCCTTAGCAGCTTTCGAACACAACGTCCGAGACGAATGGCTCGCCAGACACCTTGGCCAAGAAAAACCGAGAACAATGGCCGCACTAACAAGCCTCATGACCCGCTTTTGCGCGGGAGAGGATAGGTGGCTGGCAAGATGCAGCACCAGCGACCCAAGTACATCCGAGGTCAGGGATGGAAATGGGAAACCACGACGCAGCAAGGACCAGCGCTGGACAAAGGGAAACAGTCCAAAGAGCACGACAGTCAACGCCGGATTTAAAAGCTCTCGGCAGAACAACAAAAAACTGCCTCTTAAGGACAACAGCGACGAGCTATCCAACCTAAACAAAATCTTGGACAAGATATGCTAAATCCACAGTACCCCTGGGAAGCCTGCAAACCATACCCACAGAGATTGTTGGGTCTTCAAACAGTCCAGCCGACTTAACGCCGAACACAAGGGGCTCGACACACCAACTGAGGACGATGACGAACCCCACAAGCAGAGCACCGGAAAACAAAGAAATTTCCCACAAGAGGTCAAAACAGTAAACTCACTCCAAGTGACAACAGGGAACAATAGAGTGGCGCCCATTGAAATACGCACCACATGATCCACCCCAGCGGAATCCCGACACTGGATGTCAAAACCAATCACCTTCAACCATCAGGATTACTCCGGAAGTATCCGGAATGAAGAACGGACTGCTTTGATATTAGATCCTATAATCAACGGACTACAATTTACACAAGTCCTAATGGACGGCGACAGTGATCTAAACCTGCTATATCAAGACTCAATCCGGCAGATGGGGATAGACCCAACCAAAATTTGCCATAGCAACACTTCCTTTAAAGGAGTGATGCCAGGCCCATATGCCCATTGTACGGGCTCTCTACCACTAGAAGTTGTGTTCGGCTCATCCAACAACTTCCGTCGCGAAAAGTTAGTCTTCCACATCGCCCCATTTAAAAGTAGCTATCAAGCACTATTGGGACGCGAAGCTTTCGCTCGCTTTAACGCAATACCGCATTACGCATCTCTTACACTTAAAATGCCCGGTCCACGCAGCATCATCTCATTAAAGGGAAACTTCGAGTGTTCCCCGAATACGGAAGAACGTGAGACTGCCTTGACAGCCACACACTAATCCGGCTTTGCTGATCAAAGCACCAAAACAGGTCATTCAGACCCCGGATACGGTTAGGCGAGTCCGGCATAAATAAACAAGGGGCTTACTAGCCACATACCCCCTTACAAGGGGCTCCACGCATGTACAACAAGAGACAATAAAGCTCAATTTTGTTCATTTTTTGAATCATACTCTGTTTATTTTACAAATACATTTTTCGCACGATCTTTTTTTTCAAACTAAGTTCTTCTCTTTTACAGATGAACACCGTGCTACACCCGTCCAGGACACGTCACAACGGAGACACAGGTGCAGACGTGCAGTAGGGACCCGTTGCAAGGATTCTTTTCAGATTAAGACCCTGCGTAAACCTTTTTTACTGTCTCTTGTTGCTACACATCCCCCGGTTTCTTTCTATAACTGAGGAGGACGCTGGCGTTTTGGCATCGGCTGTGTCAGAAATTTTTGCGCGTACCTGGACACTTGGGGCTTAGGGCATTGTTCTGCCCGTTTTCATAATGACCGAATACCTTAGGGAGTGTTCGGCGTCTTGAGTTAGGCCTTATATGCATCAGCTCCGAATCATGTCTTTGGTCAAATGTTGGGTTTGCCCGGCTCCTGTGTTTTGCTGCCTTACGTTCCGTTCTATCGGCTAACGCGGCACCAGGAGAACTACTGCGATTGTGCCCCGGTTCGTCCTGGCGAGCACCTCAGTAGAGAAAGCCGAAAACTGACTGTCACGATACAACGAGAGACTGGTCAACCACTCGATGGACCACCGAAATGTTTAGAATTCCTCCGCATTAACGAATGACCGCTTCCCGGTCAGGCACATACGCGCCCCGAGTTCGGGAGAGCTCGGTGCCCCCAGGGGCTATATAGTAGCCCCACCATCGAACTCCTATGGCTAAGTGAAAGTGATAAAGCATCATAGTCTGGTTGCCTAGTTTGCTACGCTATCACCTCCTTTACAAGACCAAGACGTTGGATTAAGTGTGAAAATGCGCCTTTTTGCAAACACCCCCGCACTATGTGCGCGGGGGCTGAAGCCGAAGACTGCCATCTTTCAGGTTATATACACATATACATCAACGGCCGCACAGGAGGTATTTTACTACTTGACCACACAAGTATAAAAAAGCTCTTATATTATATTGGAACATCGTTCCACAAATCATACATGTCATTTGAACATAATATCCTTCGAGCACTGCGTCTCTATTAAACGAGCGCTCGGCAGGACTTCCTCAAAATAGTGCTCGGCAGGTACTCAGCTCCTGTCTGAATCCTGGGATGCAACGTCGGTGGCCTTCATCTCCGCCCAGCATGTCTTGACACGGGCAAGAGCCATCCGCGCACCCTCTATGCATGCCGATCGCTTCATTGCATCGATATGCGGCACCGCATCAAGGAACTGCTGCACCAAGCCAAAAATAACTCTTCGGCTCGGGCCTTTTCGGACACAAATGAGTCACGACATCCTTCATGGCAAGCCCAGACAACCTATTCAGCTCAGCCCATTCGGCCAAACGATCGGTCAATGGAAGCGGACGCTTTGGACTATGGAACTGCGACCAAAAAAGCTCTTCCATTCCGTGATCCTTTTGGCCTCGGAAGTGTGCGACCGCGTCTGCGGAACTCGCCGCCAAATCCAGATAAGCATCCTCCGCACCCCACAGCTGGCCCAACTGATCATACTTCGGACCGCGAACTTCCTCCGCAGCAGAAAGGGCTTTCCAGCCGCGATATCCCCGGCTTGACGTAGCTCCTCTTTTATAGCTCTCATCACGGAGCGAGCATCCTTGGCTTTGGCGGTGGCCTTCTTCAGGCCCTCTTGCTCCGCTTGACGTTCTTTTTCAAGAAACTCGCAGCGGTCGGTAGCATTCTTCAACTTTCCGGCCATCTCGGTCATTTCTTCCCTGCTTCGGCAGTGGGCAGCCTGTTCGGCTTTTAGCTCTTCGGCTGCCCTCAAGGCAGCCGCATCACTTTTCCTGGCTTGCTCCTTGACTCGGGCTAGGCGCCCGAAGGTTCTCCATAGCAGCGGCACCATCTACATAAAGCATTCATGTTGTAAGGCATGGGCGTCAAGCTCCCTTACCAGGTGTCCGCGGAGAAGTTGCATACCTTGTGACTCGTCAAGCCGCTTATTGACAAGCGCGATGTCCGCATCCGCCACGTCCAGTTGCCGCTTCAGTTCGGAAAATTGATCAGTTCGGCTGGCCACCGGACGCTCCGCCACCTATATAGGACAGGCGACATCTTACAAACTGAGATTACAATCCTCGGCATGCTGTCACTTTCGACAACGTACCGAGTCTCAGGGGCTACTATCTATATAGGGCGCATTCCATATGCAAAACTGTCAGAAGGTATATCATTTTCGCGTACCTCAAACCCCGTCAGTAAACTTCTGACGGATTCATGCAATCCGCTCTCAGCGGATGAAATCCTTTCAATCACCGTACCCATTAATGCACGGTGATCTTCTGAGATAGATGCTCATCCGAGCAGATCCTTCAGCTCCTCCGACCGTACACCAGTTGGTGCCGGACCTCCCGGCCCCGCCGGACTCGGGGAAACCCTCCGCGACGACACCTCAGGGTCGCCCGCCCCGCCTGACGGTGTGGCAGATGGAGGCGTTTTGCTCTCCATCATCTCCGGACGAAGATCCCCCGAAGATGAGCTCTGCTGAGAAGGGCTGAGATCCGAATTACAAGGTAAAACTTCGATTATCTTCAGAAATAAAAACAGGGATGTCCCTTATTACAAAACTCCCCTTTGTACTTACGGCTTGCTGGAGGGCTGATTCCCTTGGGGAAATAGTGCGGCCGGGGCTTCTCCTGGTGCAGGACCCTCTGGTGAAGATTTCTTCCCCCGCTTTGAGGCCTTGGCCTCCGGATCTTCAGAAGCGGTCCTCTTCTCCCCCTGGAGGGAGGGATTCTCGATCCCCCCTTTCTCGAAAGCCTCCTTCGCGGAGGCAGTAGCTCCCCTGTTCCCCCCTTCGCCCTCTTTCAAAGGCGCAGCCGCCAGCATCTTGGTTAGCACAGGATCCGGCGTGGTCTCGGGGAGGGGGGCCGGACACCTTATCAGCTTTGCTTTCGCTATCCACTCCTGTTCAAGGGGCAGCTCCTTAAAGGGCAAGTTTATGATAAATGTACGGATAGCATGTCCGGGTACAGGACTACTTACTTGAGTATCCGGGCGATTGCAGCTCAGACCTGCGTCCTCGGTCAAGTCCGGACACTTCTCTTGTGATCCGAAGAACAGTTTGTACATCTCCACGGGTGTCGCACCCATAAAATGTAGGAGAGCTCATGGTCCCTCCGGATTAAATTCCCACAAGCAGAGGGGGCGATGTTTGCAAGGCAGAAGGAGCCGAATCAGCATGACCTGCGCCACTACGACCAGATCTCTCTCTCTCTCTCTCTCTCTCTCTCTCTCTCTCTCTCTCTCTCTCTCTCTCTCTCTTCTCTCGGAGGTCTCGAATACGGCCCTACAATAGAGGTACATCCTTGGACGGCCCCCAGTCAAGCCCCTTGTTGACCCATGACGCCAGCCGTTGTGGAGGACCCGAGCGGAAGGCAGGTGGCGCCACCCATTTGGTGCCCCTGGGAGCGGTGATGTAAAACCACTCCTGTTGCCACAAACCAAGCTCCTCTTGAAAAGAGCCCTCGGGCCATGGAGCGTCAGCACTCTTGCTTATAATAGCCCCTCCGCACTCTGCCCACTGCCCCTTGATCATCTTCGGCTCCACTTTGAAGGTCTTGAGCCACAATCCAAAGTGAGGGGTAATGCGGAGGAAGGCTTCGAATACGACAATGAACGATGAGATGTGGAGGATGGACTCCGGATCCAAGTCGTGGAATTCCAGCCCATAATAAAACATGAGCACCCTCACAAAGGGGTCCGTCGGGAAGCCTAAACCCCGACGAAAGTGAGATACGAACACCACGCTCTCACTAGGCTCAGGAGAGTGAATAACCTGCCCTTGGGTAGGCAGCCTATGCGAAATTTCGCCGGTTAGATACATGGCGTCTCTCAGCTTTAGCACGTCTTCTTCCGTGATGGAAGAAGGCATCCACCGGCCTTGCAGGTCGGAGCTGGACATTGTCGAAGGTCCGAAGCGCCTAGATCTAGAGCTTTGGGTGTTGGAACCCGAGGCGAGGGGCAGATTCGATTGAGATTGAAAGAAAGGAGCAGGCCTTGGTCTCGTTATAAAGAGGTTGAATACCAAGAGCCCTCCCCGTGGCCGTTTGGGACTCGCGCTCGATAGGGGGGCGTGCCAACGGGCACGGTTGGGTTACCCACGCCCGTATTGATGAGAATCCCAGAATAAGGGGACACGATCTCTGCTTTGACAAGACGTGCCAAGGAAATTGCTTTGCTAAACGCGCTGAGGTGGAATAGTAAAAACGATTCGCATAATGGCTTGGCCATGGTGTGATGTCATGCCACGGAATACGTCAGCAGATTGAACTTGTGTAAATATTATTCTCTCTACGGTGGTATGTGGAACTTATTTTGCAGAGCCAGACACTATCCTTGTGTTCAAAATCTTCTATGAAGTATTCGGAGGAGGAACCCGCCTTGAAATGCCGAAGACAATATGCGCGCTGGACTCGTCGTCATTGAAGCCTGGTTCAGGGGCTACTGAGGGAGTCCTGGACTAGGGGGTGTCCGGATAGCCGAACTATCATCTTTGGCCGGACTCCAAGACTATGAAGATACAAGATTAAAGACTCCATCCCGTGTCCGGATGGGACTTTCCTTGGCGTGGAAGGCAAGCTTGGCAATATGGATATGTAGATCTCCTACCATTGTAACCGACTCTGTGTAACCCTAGCCCTCTCCGGTGTCTATATAAACCGGAGGGTTTTAGTCCGTAGGACGAACAACAATCATACCATAGGCTAGCTTCTAGGGTTTAGCCTCATTGATCTCGTGGTAGATCTACTCCTTTACTACCCATATCATTGTCGGTGTACTAAAGTAGGGGGTACCTTAGTACCCCGAACTTGTGCACGGGCAGTCGCAGCACCCCACGGCAAGGCTTGCCGGGTGTCCGCCAAGACCCTCCGTCATCTCCTATTACTGCCATTCAAGAACAAAGTGTCAACCAGGGAGACAAGGCCCCGGCAAGAGGAGCTTGCCAGGAAGGCCAAAGACCCCGGCAAGAGGAGCTTGCCGGGAAGGCCAACCAAGGCGCTTCAGAGAGACTTGCCGCGACGCCCCGCGCGTCCCGGCAAGGCCCGGCGGCCGACAAGCTTGCCGGTGCAACAAGACGACGGCTACGGCAAGGCGCTTGCCGCGGCAAGGCTGCCACCCTGCACCCGAGCTCCAACGCATCCAACGACGTGTCGCCCCAGGGCTACCCCAGGAGCACGTGGCGAGGCGTTGTGCAGCCATGCGGTGCGAGGTGGCAAGCGAAGCTGAGAAGGAAGCCATCGTGGCGATCGGTGGCGCTCCTAACAGTCGTTTCCTTGCACTGTTGGGGCGATCGGACGGGCATTAAATGCCCTTGTCCCCTACCGTCAGAGTTAGGTAGGGACACTGTTGGACACTGTTGTACCAACCTGCGTTTTTACCTTTCTACCCCTCTTTCTACGCTGCCACCTGTCGGTGACCCCCTTAGACTATAAAAGGGAGGCCCATGCGCATGTAGAAGGGGTTCGGTTCATTCAACTCATTCAGAACCACTACACGCTCGCGCTCTCGAGCAAGAACAAATACAAACACAAAGCAGCAGTAGGAGTTTTATCTCTCCGGAGAGCTCCGAAGCTGGGTAAAAAGCCCCGCGCGCGTCGTCGCCTCGATCCGCTCTGCATGCGCCCTCCGCTCCCTTGCCGGACCAGAAGGGGCCCCCTGCCCCATAGGTGTTCGTGCTCCCACGGGATCCCCGCGACATCTTTGGCGTGCCAGGTAGGGGGGCGTCGAGGTCGCGCGTATCTGATCCGGCGTCTACGCGCGCTACATCAGCATCTTCGTCAACATGCCACCGAAGGAGAAGACTTCGGAGGTGGCCGCTCCGTCTGCGACCGTCCCACCGCCACCGGAGCAAACGGGCGGTGGGGTGGACGCCGGCGGAGGAGCGGGCGCCAGCAGGGGGACCCACATCATTACCCGGTCCAAAGACAAAGCCCCGCAGGGTTCCGCATCTGCACATCCACCGCAGCCCTCGCAGGAGGTGCAAGATCGACAACGCCACGGTGCTCCTAGCACCGTGCTCGCGTTGGAACAAGGCCAAGCTGGTGGGTCGCGGGACGTTCAAGGCCAGCATGCGCACCAACACGCTGGCACAAGCGCAGTGCGGTCGCCTGGTCGAGATGCTGCTCCTTCTAACACTGTTAGAAGTTTGAGCATGTCTCGCACCTCGCGCCGCTTGCCACCGCCACCCAAGACTCCAGAGGAAGCGCTGGCCCGAGCCCAGTTGCTCCTAGATTACCCTCCAGCGCCTGACAAGATCGACGACTGGAGGGCAGCCATTTACAAGCCCCGGCAACCGAGCACGTCGAAGCCCCGGCAAGACGCCCAGGCGCAAGCCGACGCCGACAGGACCGCTGGGGGTGCCACCACCGTGCACTCCCAGCCCCAAAGGCCAAGATCGCCGACTCGCCGGGCTAACCTCGACGCCGACTCCACCGCGTCATCGGACCCACGAACTCGCCGTGATCAACGCCAAGTTCTTCAAGAACGACGACACGAAGACGCTCGCACTCGCATCGAGCGCAGAAGGGAAGCGCGGCGTCAATCTGACCAGCGCACTGGGCCCACTGTCGATATGCATGCGCCAGAGGAACCAGGCGACTTGCTGTACACGGCAGGTTGCCCTGCGTTCACCCGTGAGCTGCGGCAAGTCTAGTGGCCCAGAACCAAGAACTTCAAGCCAGACGTGCCCGAGAAGTACGATGGCAGGATACATCCGTCGGAGTTCCTCAGCGTCTACACCATCGCGGTGCAGGCTGCCGGAGGACGCGACGAGAAGATCCTTGCCAACTACTTCCCGCTGGTGCTCAAGCCCAACGTCAGATCTTGGCTCATGCACTTGCCGGACGGCTCCATCTCTTCGTGGGCGGACCTGTGTCATCAGTTTGTCGGCGCCTTCACAGGCGGCCACAAACCCCATGGCCAGGAGAGCGATCTGCATCTGCTCGTCCAGAAGGAGGGAGAGCCCCTACGCAAGTACATACAGAGATTCAGCCAGGTGCAGCGCAACATCCCAGACGTCCACCCTGCCGCGGTTATCAGCGCGTTCCATCAGAACGTGCGTAACCGCAGGATGAGGGAGGAGATGGCGATGTGCAAGATCAGAGATGTCAGCGAGCTATATGCTCTAGCCGACAAGTGTGCACGGGCTGAGGAGGGGAGGAGAATCCCCGGAGAGACCACAGGAGCAGAAGGATCTGACAGTGAGGATGCCGCCCCGGCAAGGAAGAACCGGAGGCGGAACAACAGAAAAAGAAAGGCTAAGGATGTGCTAGTTGTCAAGCATTCCGGCGACGGAGGCGGTTCCGACAAGGACAAAGCTAGTGAGTCTGGCGAGGCTGTGGTAGCCGCCGACAAGTAGGATGGCTCCGGCAAGCAATATTGCAAGATCCACCGCACCAAGGGCCATGACTTCCAAACCTGCAAGAAAGTTGAGCAGATGGCGGAGCTACAGAAATCTGAGTACGAGCGCCGCGACAAGGAGAGGGCCCAGGGAGGTGGCGGAGGATCCGGCAAGAAGCTTCCCGCCCGGGGAGGGCGCCGCGGCAAGGCCAAGCCGCGACAAGGAGACAGGCCTCCCCGTGGCCGCGACAAAGACGAGGATGAAGATGAGGATGATGAGATGGAGGAAGATGAAGCTGATGACCAAGAGTTTCAGAAGGCAACGGAGGTGTTATGCATCGACGGCGGTGCCTCTCTGCACACCTCGCACCGCCAACTCAAGCAGTGGGTGCGAGAAGTGAGCGCAGCGGAGCCGTCCGTCGAGTCGCGCAAACCTCTGAAGTGGTCCAGCACGCCCATCATCTTCGACGTTGAGGATCACCCTGATCGCATCACTGCGGTCGGGTGCTTGCCGATGTTGGTTTCGCCAACCATCCGCAACCTCAAGGTCACGAAGATGTTGGTTGACGGAGGGGCCGGCCTGAATCTGATCTCTTCCGCAGTGCTCAAGAAACTCCAGATCCCCGACAGCGAGCTCGAAGAGACTGGTACCTTTCAAGGAATAAACCCGGGAAGGAGCAAGCCGAAGGGGAAGATCACACTGCCAGTGACGTTTGGCAGCGAGCTGAATTTCAGGACAGAGAGGGTCACATTTGACGTCGCTGATTTCCCATTGCCCTACAATGGGATACTCGGCCGACCTGCGCTTGCCAAATTCATGGCAGCCTCTCACTACGCCTACAATGTGCTCAAGATGCCTGGTCCGATAAGTGTCATTTCTGTCCAAGGCGACAAGAAGGATGCGCTTATCTGCACCGACAAGATCTACCGGGAAGCAGCAGCCGCAGCAGAGCGCAAGCCACTTGCCGCTGAAGCTCCCCGGGGGAAGAAGAAGACCAAGTCCGGCAAGAGCAGCTCTGATGCCCACTCCGGCAAGCGCACCTCCTCGGAGTGCTGCGCTACCGTCGAGGACGCACCATCGAGCTCCACCGGCAAGTGCAAGAAGGCAAAGGCAGCTTCACAAGAGACTAAGTCCGGCAAGCGTAGCTCTGATGCCCACTCCGGCAAGCGCGCCTCTTCGGAGTGTTGCGCTGCCGTCGAGGACGCACCATCGAGCTAGAGCACAGTCGTTCTTAAATTCTTAGTTTATGTTCCTTGAACGGCCGTGCCTTGTATAAAAAAAACCTGTGCGCGGAGGAACCGGCTTGTGGCTGGGTTGCGCCCTTACTTTGTTTCGAGTCCGCTCAACAAATGAAAGTGAGCTGCAACTAGCCCCGGCGAGGTTTCTTGCCGGAGGCAGCACCGCCAGCGGGCTGCTGATGTTCCGCACTCAGCAAGTGTGCTAGCGCCGGCAAGTTCCCTCAAAGCGTAGGGTAAAAACATACAAAGGCACGGGGTCAAGTAAAGGAGATAACATAGCAGTTGGCGTCGTTCCAAAAAGCGCAGCCTTGCCGGGACCCGGACGACAGAAAAGCTAAGTTATCCAAGTCCAAGCACAGAGCCCAGCTAGTTTCAATTTCTTATGTTATATTCCTTGAACTGCCGCGCTTTGTATGGAAAACCTGTGCGCGGAGG
Source organism: Triticum timopheevii (assembly GCA_963921465.1). Classification (NCBI taxonomy): domain Eukaryota; kingdom Viridiplantae; phylum Streptophyta; class Magnoliopsida; order Poales; family Poaceae; genus Triticum; species Triticum timopheevii. The sequence goes on along the minus strand of OY997264.1, from coordinate 185,021,854 downwards.
AACCGGCTCGTGGCTGAGTTGGCCCTTGCTTTGTTTCGAGTCCGCTCAACAAATGAAAGTGAGCTGCAACTAGCCCGACGAGGTTTCTTGCCGGGGACAGCACCGCCAACGGGCTGCTGATGTTCCGCACTCAGCAAGTGTGCTGGCACCGGCAAGTTCCCTAAAAGCGTGGGGTAGAGACATACAAGGGAAGCGACAGAATAAAGGATATAACATAGCAATCATTGCCATAGAGAGCAACTAGTTTCAAATTTTTAAGGTTATGTTCCTTGAATGACCGTGCCTTGTATGAAGAACCCGTGCGCGGAGGAATCGACTCGTGGCTAAGTTGCTCCCTTGATTTTTTTTCGAGTCCGCTCAACAATACAAGTGAGCTGCAACTAGCCCGACGAGGTTTCTTGCCGGAGGCAGCACCGCCAGCGGGCTGCTGATGTTCCGCACTCAGCAAGCGTGCTCGCGCCGGCAAGTTCCCTCAAAGCGTAGGGCAAAAACATACAAGGCACCAAATCAAGTAAAGGGCATGACATAGCAAGCTTTGCTTAGAATAAAGTTATATATTACAGCAAATAACTTGCCGCACTCTAAGAGATTGTTCCTGTGACGCATCTAGCAGCAGCAAGAACAAGGAAAGCGAAGAAAGGTGCGCCGGCACCTGGATCCTGGCAAGCCTGAATTGCTGGGGGCTGCGAATGCCAAGATTCACCCCCGACAAGCCAGAGTCGTCGGGGGCTGCGATATCAGATAAGTTTTTCATCCCTCAATCATGCATCCCTTTTATGGACTGAGGAGCGCAAAGTTATATTCCTCGAACGTTTGTGCCTTGTGTGGAAAGCCTGTGCGCGGAGGAACCGACTCATGGCTGAGTTGCTCCCTTGATTTGTTTTCGAGTCCGCTCAACAATACAAGTGAGCTGCAACTAGCCCCGACGAGGTTTCTTGCCGGAGGCAGCACCGCCAACGGGCTGCTGATGTCCCGCACTCAGCAAGCGTGTTCGCGCTGGCAAGTTCCCTCAAAGCGTAGGGTAAAGACATACAAGGCACAGAAACAAGTAAAGGATGTAACATAGCAGGCTTCCCCTTTTTCATTAAAAAACATCCCATTCGGGTACAGTCCATAGAGGATGAAAAACGTGAAAGAGAGGATTACAAGCTTTAGGTGCAACTAAGGCCCAAAGGCTTACAAATTAAAAAGATAAGATGCCCGTAATCCTTTTCTTGTCCCCCTTCTCAGGAGGTAGGTCAAGGAGGCGAGAAGGGCAAAAGAAACGCCTAGGTGAGCTACAGGTGCCAGAAGACACCAAGAGAACATCCCAGGGGCCGGCCGGGAGCTTGGCGGAGACGGAGGCGCCGGAGGCAGAGCTCGAAGACGGGGCGGCAGGACGTCAGCACGCTGTCGAGGGCGCCACACCCTCGTACTCCGACTTGACGGCCTTGCCGCCAACCCTCTTCCTCTTCCACAGTCTCCCTACGCCAGCCGCCCAAGGAGACGACCCCGGGGAGTTCAGGAGGCCGGCGACCCAGATGATGGGGTCGCCGGTGGCGCACAAAGCGATGCCCGACGCCTAGTCGGACCCGCCATCCTCGTCGTCGCTGTCGCTCCCCTCCTCGTCACTCTCGCTCGAGGAGGAGTCTTCGCTATCGGAGGAGCTGTCCACGCAGCATCTCGCCCGGGTGCCGGAGTCCCCGAAGACCTTGACGGAGAGGAGGTCGCCATCCATTAATTTGAAATGGAGGGTAAACCCCGCCGTCAAGCTATGGATGCGGGCGAACGTCTTCCACCCTCGATCAAGATACATCATGCCGGGGGCTGGGGACACAATGCTGACTCGCGTGCCGTTGATCCCACAGCCCCTCATGCGCAATCTCAGCATCTCGGGCGGGTCCGGCTCCATCGCGCTCGCAAACGGAGCCGGAAGCCGGAGGCGACAACGAGGTGCCCGGCGTAGCTTGACGAAGAACTCCCAAGGGTCATCCCCCGTGTGGACCGCCGGGACGAGAGGGACCGCCGGCGGAGGCGAAGCCGACGCACCGCCCGGCCGCCTCTTCCCCGCGCGCCTCGACCTCGCCCACGACCTCGCCCCCTCCCTCCCCCTCTTGGGGCTGGCTACGCCACCACGGGCGCGGGATAGGGAGGGATACGCTGCCTGGCAGCGACCCGCGCTGCCACCGATGAAGGGCCAGGGTTCCCTTCCTCCATGGCAGATGAGAGGAAGGGGAGCAGAAGTTGAAGAAAGGAGAAGATGAGGAAGTGCGGTTTTCTGCGCTCCCCTCTCGCCCTTCTTAAAGGAGCGAGGTGGGGGCTCGGCCGCCCCGCTCGACGAATCAGAGCACGGGAAGGGCAGGGAATCGGGGCCGACCCGCTGCCTCCGCCCGTGACGGCTCGGTTTCCCACTTCCACCGCCCACAACCCCACGCGCATGGGGGCCGCGTGGCGGGGATGCAGAGCCGAGACGACGGATGAGGTGACCTCGCCCCAACCCGTGATCGCAGGGGGAGGGCGCCTTGAAAGTCGCGCACGCCACCCACGCCTCCCACGACGCCGCAATCGACGCGTGCCGTTACGGGAGGACGCGGTGGATACGGAGTGGGTTTTGTGAGGACCCAGGCCGCGCGTGCCCGTGCACTGTTTTGGGCCTGGCCCAACAGCGCTCGGCACCATGTATGGCCCAGGCCCGGGGGCTCCTGTCGGTGTACTAAAGTAGGGGGTACCTTAGTACCCCGAACTTGTGCACGGGCAGTCGCAGCACCCCACGGCAAGGCTTGCCGGGCGTCCGCCAAGACCCTCCGTCATCTCCTATTACTGCCATTCAAGAACAAAGTGTCAACCAGGGAGACAAGGCCCCGGCAAGAGGAGCTTGCCGGGAAGGCCAAAGACCCCGGCAAGAGGAGCTTGCCGGGAAGGCCAACCAAAGCGCTTCAGAGAGACTTGCCGCGACGCCCCGCGCGTCCCGGCAAGGCCCGGCGGCCGACAAGCTTGCCGGTGCGACAAGACGACGGCCACGGCAAGGCGCTTGCCGCGGCAAGGCTGCCACCCTGCACCCGAGCTCCAACGCATCCAACGACGTGTCGCCCCAGGGCTACCCCAGGAGCACGTGGCGAGGCGTTGTGCAGCCATGCGGTGCGAGGTGGCAAGCGAAGCTGACAAGGAAGCCATCGTGGCGATCGGTGGCGCTCCTAACGGTCGTTTCCTTGCACTGTTGGGGCGACCGGACGGGCATTAAATGCCCTTGTCCCCTGCCGTCAGAGTTAGGTAGGGGACACTGTTGGACACTGTTGTACCAACCTGTGTTTTTACCTTTCTACCCCTCTTTCTACGCTGCCACCTGTCGGTGACCCCCTTAGACTATAAAAGGGAGGCCCATGCGCACGTAGAAGGGGTTTGGTTCATTCAACTCATTGAGCACCACTACACGCTCGCGCTCTCGAGCAAGAACAAATACAAACACAAAGCAGCAGTAGGAGTTTTATCTCTCCGGAGAGCTCCGAAGCTGGGTAAAAAGCCCCGCGCACGTCGTCGCCTCGATCCACTCTGCGTGCGCCCTCCACTCCCTTGCCGGACCAGAAGGGCCCCCCTGCCCCATAGGTGTTCGTGCTCCCACGGGATCCCCGCGACAATCATCGATATTAATCAAGCAGGAGTAGGGTTTTACCTCCACCGAGAGGGCCCGAACCTGGGTAAAAACATCATGTCCCTTGTCTCCTGTTACTATCCGCCTAGACGCACAGTTCGGGACCCCCTACCCGAGATCCTCCGATTTTGACACCGACAGCTGGTGTCCTCTCGTCAGCCGTCAATGCTGACCCTGGCAGGAGCCATGGCTCATCCTTTGTATGGTAAACTGGAGAAACCTCCATACACGTTTCATCGTTATGCATGGCAGCGGAATGTACTAGATATAGACCACATCCACTACGCTGCAATGGATGGCTACCTTTGTTTCAATATCTACAAGGGTTGGATGAAGAGCAATAGCCAAGTGTGCGGTTCAAGAAAAGAAGTATTGGCCAAGAGGAAGAGGGTCAAGGACGAAGTCGAGGACGTGGACGAGGACTCCTAGTAAGGTGGTAGTGTTGTTGCTCATGGTGGTTCTAATGTAGTGTCTACTGGAATAGTTCCAAAGTTTAATTTCAGGTGTGCTTAATTTAATTTGAGGGGTGTGTTGTGTTTAGCCCCAGCAGAACTATGTTATGATTCTTCTCGTTACTTTAACTCTTCAGTACGTACATACTAGTATTTCTTACATTTCATCTTTTAGTTGGTATAGTACCACAACTTGTTTCTTCACATTATATATGTACAATATATATGGCCAACATCATATAGCCAACAGTTTAGTTGTCAAAGAATTTCAGGGTGCTTAGTTTTGTCAAAGAATTCCAGATGGTTAGTTTTATTTGAGGGGTGGGTTGTGCTAGACACCATTATTTTGACTAGCCTTTTTAATAGTACTATATGCATAATTTGGCGATGAGCGCTCTCTATATGTACCAGCTTTTTTTTTAATTTCAAGTTTTGCTCCATGGCGCAATCCATCGATACTACTATTGTACAAAAGTATACATTTTTTAAAAAGGCTAGAGGGCGGGGCTGTCTAGCTTGGTCGGTTTCACGAGAGGCGAGGACCTTTGTGATTTGACGGCTCATTACTGCGGGAAGGCGGGGCCTTGTGATTTGACTTCTCGTATAAATGCGCCGACGACCTGAGGAGGAGCAAAGAACCGTGTGGTATACTCAAGTTTTCCACTAGAGTAGTACTGCGACGGAGGAGCACGAAACACGGCAGCCCAGTGCCATATGGCGATAAAAAATGATCTAATTTGCTAGTCATCTCATTGTTAGCATTGTTCTATTCATTCCCTCAAACAAAAAAAGCATTGTTCTATTCATGCCTCGCAGAGAATATGACACATGCGGCGAAACACCCGAAGAAAAATATGAAACACAAGAGCAAAAGAAGAAGGAAGATTATCACCCCAAATGATCTAATTCGCCGCGGAGTCGTAACTGCTTCTTCATCGCCTCCACGACCTCCATCTCCTTGCGCGTCTCCTTCGCCATCTTCTTCATTCTGTCCATGACGTGGGATTTCTCGACGCGAGCCTTCATCATCTGTTCCACGGCCGCATTACGTACCTTGGCAGTAGCCGGGTGCTCGACGCAGAGCTTCGCCAACTCCTCCTTCTGTTCCAAGACGAGGGCCTGCAGCATCTTCATCGGGGAACTACTACTCTCATGCAGCTTCTTCCAGCCGGTGTTCTTCTCCTTCAACAGGTCGATCTCGCGGCAGAGCTTCGCCTTCTCCTCCTGAAGTCACAGGATTTCGTCGGTCCCCTTCTTCTCCGAGGTAATGCTCTTATTCAGCAGCATCACCAAGGCAGCGGTCAACTCCCCCTGCTTATTGAGCTCAGTGGGCATGTCGTTGAGGCTCTCCTTCAGCAACTCCATCAAGCCTTGGATGAACTCCTTCTGCTTATTGAGGTGCTTATTGAGCTAATCGGGCATGCTGTCGAGGGATAAAGACTCCATCGCCGCCGGCTCGGCATGTTCGCCTCCGTGGCTAGGGCGCTCCTGGGAGCCATCGCCTGCCCGTGAGAGATCTTTCAAGGTCTCTGTGTGGCGGCGAGTGTCGGTGTCAAAACCGGCGGATCTCGGGTAGGGGTCCCGATCTGTGCGTCTAAGGCTAATGGTAACAGGAGGCAGGGGACACGATGTTTTACCCATGTTCGGGCCCTCTCGATGGAGGTAAAACCCTACTTCCTGCTTGATTGATCTTGATGATATGAGTATTACCAGAGTTGATCTACCACGAGATCATAGAGGCTAAACCCTATAAGCTAGCCTATGATGATTATGATTGTCCTCGTCCTACGGACTAAACCCTCCAGTTTATATTGACACCGGAGGGGGCTAGGGTTACACAGAGTCGGTTACAAAGAAGGAGATCTAATATCCGGATCGCCAAGCTTGTCTTCCACGCAAAGGAGAGTCCAATCCGGACACGGGATGAAGTCTTGAGTCTTGTATCTTCACGGTCCAACAGTCCGGCCAAAGTATATAGTCCTGTTGTCCGGATACCCCCTAATCCAGGACTCCCTCATTAGCCCCTAAACTAGGCTACAATGACGATGAGTCCGGCGCGCAGATTGTCTTCGGCATTGCAAGGCGGGTTCCATCTCCGAACACTCCAAAGTGCCTGTTGTAACGAACAGTGTTCGGCTTCCCATCAATGTTGTGCTCCTCGGCTTCTGTGCTTCAATAATGGCCATCTCCACGTGTCGAGCGAATACGAGGAGCCGGAGCATTTTTACATTTGCCACCCCGGCCCTACAGGAAAACCATCTATTTAAAGAGACGGGGATCCTCAGACCCAAATCTCACCTTCTTCCCTTGAGCAAGCATCAACAGAGCGCATCCGGAAAAACCATCCTAGCATGGCCGGTCGCCGCAGCTCCTCTTCTCACTACCTTAGCTCTAAGCCAGGCGATTGGGAAGAATGTTTTGTTCCCCATAGCCGTTTAGTAGAGTTGCAGACCCAAGGGTTTCTTCCACCGGCTTTCATGGTCCCCGTCCGAGCCGGACTAACCACCTATAATGGCGGGGAGCAAACGGAGAGATCTCCTAACCCATATCAGGGGGAGCGAATATGCCTCATCCCATATTTGCTAAGAGGCGTCGGGTTTCCAATCCACACATTCCTTCGCGGGCTCCTGGAGTTCTATGGCCTCCATCTGCACAACTTCACCCCCGCCTCCGTGCTGCACATCGCAGGATACGTTGCCCTTTGTGAATTATTCCTGGGCTACGAGGCTCACTTCAGGTTATGGAAGAAGTTATTCTGCCTCTTCCCTCGCAATCAGGGGGGATCTATATATAAAGTGGGCGGAGCCAAAATATGGCGCGTCGCCAGCCCGGATACCTGTCCGGCACTCCAAAGAAGGCATCTGAAGGCTGGCCCTCAGAGTGGTTTTATGTAGACGATGTTCCCCTTACGGATCCAATCCGGATGGGCCTCCCTGAGTTTAACAATGCTCCACTGAAGAAACGCCGAAGTTGGCGCCCTCGGAGCCCCCAGGAGGAAGATACCAGAGAAGTCCACTTCCTGATGAGCATGATAAAGACACTGCCAAATCAAGACTAACAATAGTCGAGGTTATATCAATATGCATAATGCGGGGGGTGCAGCCACTTCAATATCGGGGGAAGCCCATGTGGCACTTCAATGGGGAAGATGATGCCACCCGCTGTGGTCGTAAAGGTCCGGACTCCGCCACTGCTTTGGCGAGAATATTGTCCGATTTATATAAAGGGGAAGAAGAAGAATTCCTTCATATTAAACCGCGGTATGGATTTTCCATGTACAACCCCCCAAGCTGGGTAAGTCGTCACTCTTTACCCCACTCTATCCATTCTGGCACCCTTCATCACAATCATTTACCTTGATATTTCTGAGCAGGAACTGAGGAGGGCCGTGGAAGGATTCAACAGCCCCTCCCCGCAGCCAGAGGACCCCGGAAGGGCCTTTGATCCAGGACTTGAAGAAGATCCGGATATATCTGTGGAGCTTGTCGACGGCACATTTTATCAGGCCAGCTGCGATGGCGCCTTGGTGGCTATTATTGCCGACTATCCCGGACTGCTACCTGCGTCGTGTGTAAGCAAAGCCGAAGCCTTATCCTCTAAAGAGGACTCCTTTCTTATACCATGCCTTATGCATAAGATATTGTATTTTATAGAGACGACAATCGGAACGCGGCGCCGAGCCCTTGGGGGCTCGTCGGCAAAGGGCGTCCGGGCCAGGCAGGCTTAAGAGGAAGGTGGTTAGGGCCGAAACGCTGTTATAGAGGTATAGTTAAAACCTGCTCTGTGATTACCATGTTTGAAATGTAACAGCGTCCTTTGTGTCCTGGCAGAAAGAGGAGTCACCGGACTATATCCGGAGATCCTGCCGGTCATGCCTCTACCAGCCGGATTCCAGAACCGGCTTCAAGAGAGGAGGCCAGTGCGGGGCCGATGCCGAATTGTCCTCCGACAGAGGATGCGGATATGCTCTCCGCTACAAATTCCAAAGTAGAGAGTGCCATCAATCATTGGCGCCGACGGGCCGTACTTCACAATGGCATCTTTTCTGAAGAGGCATTCAATGCTTTCAATTCGGGAGACACATACATCCGAGCTTCTCAAGGCGGGCTCGCCCAAGCGACGGACCAGTATGCGAAAGATATACGGGTAAGAAAATTTGATAAGCATGTATAGCAGTAGCCCCTGAGACTTGAAACGGTTGGAACAACTGATTTAAGGATCATTTTATGCATAGGTTCTTGTAGAGAAGAATACCCATTTGTCTCAAGAGCTGGAGGAGTGCAAGACCCAGCTGAGGGCCACAGTTGCCAAACTAGAGGAATCCCAGAAGGCCCCACCTGGTAACATTCGTCTCAATAATGAAATTTTAAGGAAATATACCAGTTAGTAATTGGCTTGCTTTATAAGTCTAACAGAAAATTCTGCAGACAATCCCAGGGAGAATCCGGAGATCGTAAGAGATGGCGAGTCACATCTCCAAAGACAGCTACAAGCTGGCGAGCATGTGCTTACGCAGGTTAGGCATGAGAAAAACTATCTCCAAGATGCCAACGTCCGGCTGGGCCTCGAATTAGCAGATGTTCGAGCTCAGCTGGCGGACTTCGTAAAGGAGAACAGGAGGCTTCGTCGCGGCATTTATGGTAAGTGCCTAAACGAACTGCAGTATAGTTCGGCGAGGAAGCATTTTTAAAAGAGTTTATATCTATAGGTATGCTGACAGGCCGTCCTGAAGAGGAGATGCCCGGGTCCGCAGACGATTTACTGCAAGATCTCTCACAACTGCACGAACGAGTTTGGCAGGTGATGCAGGGTATTGTCCAGGCCTTGTGGCCATCCACTTCCCTACCAGGAGGCATGGGGGAGCTCGTGGATATGCTCCAAGGAGTACGGCGGCACTTCTGGTTGTGGAAGGTATCAGCCTGCCGACAAGGTGCAAGGGAAGCCTGGGCCATGGTGAAGACGCGCTACACCAAGCTTGACCCGAACCATATGGCCGAAGTTGGACCGGCGGGGCCAGATGGGCAAGAGATTCTCGTGAGTCTGGTGTATGACCAGGTAGTGCTAGCCGCAAAATATTCCCAATAGGATTGCAAGCTAGATAGCCTGTTGGATGGTATAGAGGAAGAATATAACCATTCCAAGTGATTATGTAATTCAATGGACATATGTAGTCCCTAGCCGGATTAAAAATCTTTTGCCATGGCGGACCTTTTCGCTTCAGCCCCCGGATCTGACAGTCCGGGGTGTATCCGAATACCCACTCAGTTATGCAAAAACCGGGGCATGCGTGGAAACTAGGCGTAGGGGTCATAAGTGCTTGAATAGGCAAGTACCCAACTAGTTATGTTATATTACATGGGTAGTAAGAAACATCTTCCAGGGAGAATAGTTCCGTTAGGGGTTCCTTTCCCTGGGTACGCATGCATCGATGTGCATGTCCGAACTGCGAACAAAAACGCAGGATACAAGACATCTGGGGATTCACGTTGTAATAAACGAAAGAAATATCTTTTGTTCACCGACCGAATATTCCCATAAGAACGCTAGCTTTCGGCTTCACCCAGTCTGAGGTAGACATCCGGCTGAACTGGCAGTAACAATCGCAGAGGTGCTCCCCTTATGCCCTAGCCGAATTAACGGGAATGTAGGGCATAAACACAAGAGCCAGGCAACCCAGCATGGCCACATCTTCAGTCATATCGATGCATACAATGGAGAAGAAAAGGCACATATGGAAAAAGAATGCATTAAAAGTAATTATATTTAGCTTCCATTTAGGAAGCCCACACGTATGGTGAACACACATAGTGCGGCCGGAGTGATCCGAGCATCAACACTGTATTGAATACTTTGTGTGAAGAAGGGAAAAAGGGCGAGAAAGGAACAAAGGGGGGACATAATTAAAAGAGCGGGGGTAAGGAGACGAACACTGAGTTCGGCACTAGGCGTAGAATCTCCGGAGTCTGGCCGCGTTCCATGGGTTCGGCTCGAGTCTGTTATCAATAATGAAGGGACCCTCCCACTTAGGTTTGAGCTTGTCCTTCTTCTTCTCCGGTAGGCGTATAACGAGTTCGCCAACATTATAAGTTTTGGCCCGCACTTCTCTGCTTTGATACCTTTGAGCCTACTACTGATAGAATGCGGAACGGGCTTTTGCGACATCGCACTCCTCCTCCAGGACATCTAAGTTGTCCTTCCGATCTAACTCGGCATCCTTCTCTTCGTACATGCGCACGTGAGGTGAGTCGTGGATTATGTCGCAGGGTAGTACTGCTTCTGCGCCGTACACCATAAAAAATGGTGTGTATCCGGTGGTGCGATTCGGCGTTGTCAGCAGCCCCCAGAGTATAGAGTCGAGCTCCTCGACCCAGTGCTTGTCCGATTCTGTCAAGGATCGCACTAATCTGGGTTTGATGCCGCTCGTGATGAGACCATTTGCACGTTCGACCTGGCCGTTTGTTTGGGGATGGTAGACAGAGGCGTAATCGAGTTTAATGCCCATGTTGCCACACCAAGTTTTCACTTCATCGGCTGTGAAGTTTGAGCCATTGTCAGTGATGATGCTGTGGGGGACGCCGTAACGGTGTACAACCCCCGATATGAAGTCTATCACTGGTCTGGATTCGGCCGTTTTAACTGGTTTGGCTTCTGTCCATTTGGTGAACATGTCCACCATGACCAATAAATATTTTTTATTTTGGCTTCCCCCTTTAAAAGGTCCGACCATATCCAGCCCCCAGACCGCGAAGGGCCAAGTTATGGGGATTGTTTGGAGAGTGGTGGGGGCATATGGCTCTGATTGGCAAAGAGCTGGCAACCGACGCAGTGTTGGACAAGGTCATGTGCATTTGCCCGGGCTGTCAGCGAATAAAAACCTTTACGGAAGGCTTTGCTGACAAGTGCCCGAGCCGCAGCGTGGTGCCCGCTGAGTCCGGCATGGATTTCAGCCAAGAGCTGCCGCCCTTCCTCTTCGGAGATGCATCTTTGGAGCACTCCGATGGCGCTTTGCTTATAAAGTTCTCCCTCATGGACTTTGTAGGCCTTGGAACGCCGCACAATACAACGTGCTTCATTTTGGTCCTCGGGGAGCTCCTGCCTTTTAGGTAGGCCAAGAAAGGCTCGGTCCACGAGGCTATTATAACCATGATTTCGTGGGCCGAAGGTGTTATTCCGGTGGCGGAGCCCCCGATTACATCAGATGGTTCGGAATCTGGGGTTGTATTCGGAGCCGGGCTAGTGTTGCCGGACTCCCCTTCCCATACCACGGATGGCTTGAACAGCCTTTCCAAGAATAAGTTAGGTGGGACAGGGTCGCGTTTAGCGCTGATGCGGGCGAGGATATCCGCCGCTTGATTGTTTTCTCGAGCCACATGGTGGAATTCAAGCCCCTCGAACCGAGCTGACATTTTGAGGACGGCATTGCGGTAGGCTGCCATTTTCGGATCCTTGGCATCAAAATCTCCGTTTATTTGTGATATTGCGAGGTTTGAGTCCCCGCGCACTTCCAGGCGTTGAATGCCCATAGAGACTTCCATCCGGAGACCATGCAACAGAGCCTCGTATTCGGCTGCGTTGTTGGAGTCTGTGTATAATATTTGGAGTATGTATTGGACCGTGTCTCCGGTGGGGGATGTCAAGACTACACCCACTCCCAATCCGGCCAGCATTTTAGAGCCTTCAAAGTGCATCATCCAATTGGAGTACGCGCCGTACTCTTTATGGAGTTTGGCTTCTGTCCATTCGGCGACAAAGTCGGCCAATACTTCGACTTAATGGCCCGCCGTGGTTTGTATGTTATGTCGAACGGAAGGAGCTCGATGGCCCATTTAGCAATCCGTCCCATGGCATCGCGGTTGTTTATTATGTTGTTGAGTGGTACTTCGGAGGCCACCGTAATCGAACACTCCTGAAAGTAGTGTCGTAGCTTCCGGGATGCCATGAAGACCACGTATGCTATCTTTTGATAGTGTGGGTATCGGGATTTGCATGGCGTGAGGACAGTGGACACGTAATATACTAGCTTTTGGAGCGGGAACTTGTATCCATTTGCTTCTCGTTCAACGACGAGCACTGCGCTTACAACTTGATATGTTGCAGCTATATACAATAGCATAGGTTCGCCAGTATTTGGCGCTGTCAGGACTGGATTACTGGCCAATAGGGTCTTTATTTCATCCAGTCCGGCCGTGGTTGCCTCCGTCCACACGAAGTGTTCAGTGCATCGAAGAAGGCGGTAAAGAGGTAGTGCCTTTTCTCCTAATCGGGAGATAAAGCGGCTTAAGGCAGCCACACATCCAGCTAGTTTCTGGATATGCTTGAGGTCTGTTGGGATAGCCAACTGCGACAGAGCTCAGATTTTTGCCGGATTTGCTTTGATTCCTCTATTGGAAACGATGAAACCAAGCAACTTCCAGGAGGGTATGCCAAAAACACATTTTTCCGGGTTGAGCTTGATGTCGTATGTTTGGAGGTTGTCGAACGTAAGTCTCAAGTCATCTATTAAGGTTTCGACGTGTCTTGTTTTTATGACAACATCGTCCACATATGCCTCCGCTGTTTTGCCGATTTGCTTCTCCAGGCATGTTTGAATCATGCGTTGATAGGTTGCGCCGGCATTTTTAAGCCCAAAAGGCATAGTGTTGAAACAGAAGGGACCATATGGCGTTATGAAAGCCGTTGTGGCTTGGTCAGACTCTGCCATCTTTATTTGATGGTATCCGGCGTATGCGTCGAGGAAACATAGTGAGTCGTGTCCTGCGGTAGCATCGATGATTTGGTCGATGCGAGGGAGGGGGAAGGATCCTTAGGGCAAGCCTTGTTGAGGTCTTTGAAATCCACACATAGGCGCCAGGATTTGTCCTTCTTTGGTACCATTACCAGATTTGCCAGCCAATCCGGATGCTTTATACCTCTGATGAATCCGGCCTCAAGTAGCTTGGCCAGCTCTTCTCCCATGGCTTGCCGTTTAGGCTCTGAGAAGCGCCTAAGAGTCTGTTTGACTGGCCTGTATCCTTTTAGTATATTGAGCTGTGTTCAGCCAGCCTGCGTGGGATGCCCGGCATGTCTGAAGGATGCCAGGCGAAAATATCCCGATTCTCGCGTAGGAAGTCTCGTAGTGCGGCGTCCATTGTGGGGCTCAACTGTGTCCCGACGGAAGCTGTCTTTGTGGGGTCCATTGGATGGACCTGGAATTTAACTATCTCGTCTGCGGGCTTGAATGAGGTGGACTTGGGTCGTTTGTCGAGTATCACGTCGTCCCTGTCCACTATGGCGCGCAGCTTGTTAGTTCTTAGGCCACTAGGGCTTCGGATAATGCTTCCAGGGTTAGTGCGGCAGTTTTATTTTTGGCGCGGAGTGCGATGTCCGGATCACTGGCTAGAGTGATGATTCCATTGGGTCCGGGCATTTTAAGCTTCATGTACCTGTAATGGGGTATATCTTGAAAGCTCGTGAATGCGTCCCGCCTAAAAGGGTGTGGTATCGGCTGCTGAACGTGGCCACTTGGAACGTGATTTCTTCGGACCTATAATTTTCTGGGGTGCCGAATACCACATCGAGTGTGATTTTTCCCGCACACCGTGCCTCCCGACTAGGGATGATTCCCCTGAAGGTCATGCCGCTTTGCTCAATGCGGCTTTTATCAATTTCCATCTAGTTGAGCGTTTCTTCATAGATCAGGTTTAATCTGCTTCCGCCATCCATGCATACTTTAGTGAGCCGGAAGCCGTCCACGATTGAGCTAAGGACCAAAGCGGCTGGTGCCCGGACCGTCTGGAATTGAGGTTCGTCACTGGCACTGAAGGTTATAGCAGTGTCGCTCCACGGATTTATTTTTGCCATGTGGCAGATTTCAACGAAATTTCGATGAGCTCGCTTGTGCCTATTATTTGAGGCGAAAGTCTCGAAGACTGTCAGTACGGCATTGTTTTCTTCGACGGGATGTTGTTCTGCCTTATGGTTTACAAGAAGATCCTCGCCGCTTTTTGCTACCTGCCGGAGTATCCAACATGCTCTAAGGCTATGCATCTGTCGGTGTACTAAAGTAGGGTTACCTTAGTACCCCGAACTTGTGCACGGGCAGTCGCAGCGCCCTGCGGCAAGGCTTGCCGGGCGCCCGCCAAGACCCTCCGTCATTTCTTATTACTGCCATTCAAGGACAAAGTATCAACTGAGAAGACACAGATCCCGGCAAGAGAAGCTTGCCGGGGAGGACAAAGGCCACGACAAGAGGAGCTTGCCGGGAAGGCCAACCAAGGCGCTTCCAGAAGACTTGCCGTGACGCCCCGCGCGTCCCGGCAAGGCCCGACGACCGGCAAGCTTGCCGGCGCAACAAGAGAAGGACCGCGGCAAGGCGCTTGCCGCGGCAAGGCTGCCACCCTGCACCCAAACTCCAGCGCATCCAGCAACGTGTCACCCCAGGGCCATCCCAGGAGCATGTGGTGAGGCGCTGCATAGCCATGCGGAGCGAGGTGGCAAGCGGAGCTGACAAGGAGGCCATCGTGGCAACCGGTGGCGCACCTAACGGTCGTTTCTTTGCACTGTTGGGGCGACCAGACGGGCATTAAATACCCTTGTCCCCTGCCGTCAGAGTTAGGTAGGGGACACTGTTGGACACTGTTGTACCAACCTGCGTTTTTACTCTTTTACCCACTCTTCCTACGCTGCCACCTGTGGGTGCCCCCTTCAGACTATAAAAGGGAGGCCCATGCGCACGTAGAAGGGGTTCGGCCGGTTCGGAACTTTTCCACACTAGGGTTCTGCAGCCCGTAGATCCAACACCACTATACGCTCGCGCTCTCGAGCAAGAACAAATACAAAACAGAAAGCAGCAGTAGGAGTTTTATCTCTCCGGAGAGCTCCGAAGCTGGGTAAAAATCGCCCGTCTCCCCCGCGCGCTCGACGTCAATCTGCTCTGCGCACGCCCTCCGCTCCCTTGCCGGACTAGAAGGGCCCCCCTGCCCCATAGGTGCTCGTGGCCACAGAGCGCCCCGACAGCATCGGCGTGATATCTGGTGTGGTGTGAATTTTGCATGGCCCATTGAGCCATTCTTCCAATACGGTTCCACGCCCTGGAGTGGGCTTTGTTTTTTGGGAATTGGATCGGGTAACTTATGATAGTTTTCCCTTTTAGCTTGGACAAAGGGTTTAGTGAGAGCCGGATTATCCCAAAATTCTGTTTGGGTTTTCCAGGCGCTTTCCATCGCACAGTACTTCTGTACTATTGCTGCTAAGTCAGCAAAGTGTACTATGTCACAACGACTTATAGCATTAAGGATCCCTTTGTTCGTGCAGTTTTTGCAGAAAAGTGAGATTGCGTCCTCCTCACGACAGTCTTTGACCCTGTTTAGCACAAGGAGGAATCTAGCCTAGTAGCGATGTACTGTCTCTTGGGGCTCTTGTCTGATATGGGAAAGACAACATAAGTCTTGGTGGGTGGGCGTAGTTAAGTCCGAATTCTAACCCAATTTGACATCCAGGGGTAGAGGAGCTTCCGAGCTCGACAGGTCGGACTCCGAGATGTTGCCCAAGTTTTCTGGCCCGTTACCCGATTCTAAGTCCGGGGTCTGGGTCATGTCCTCCCGCGAGCGGGTATCCGGCTCAGAGAGCTCGGTAATCCGGACATAGTTTGTCCTCAAGGTAGAGGGATAATCCATGTGTGGCTCTTCCACTACCGCAATCTCATGGGTGACCGGTGGAGATTTGATATCCCTTTGGTCGGGTTTAAACCCAATCCGATCGTAGTCTGTAGTGACTCCCAGAGTGGCAATGCGATCCAAGAGCTCATTAAGGGAATAGAGCTCCATTGGATCCATCTGTTTGGCGAGTTCCGAATTGACATGGAGGCTGTTTTTGATGACCCGAGAGGTCATCGTCGGCGCGGCGGCCGATCGGGCGGTCATGACGAACCTGCCTAGTCGGAGAGTTTGCCCTACCGCCAGTGCTCCCCCAGAGGTGATGTTGTCCTTTACAACGAGACGAGCCATTGAGCCTCACAACGACAACATAGAGGAACTCTCAATGAAAGCACCAATGTCGGTGTCAAAACTGGCGGATCTCGGGTTGGGGGTCCCGATATGTGTGTCTAAGGCTAATGGTAATAGGAGGTAGGGGACACGATGTTTTGCCCAGGTTCGGGCCTTCTCGATGTAGGTAAAACCCTACTTCCTGCTTGATTGATCTTGATGATATGAGTATTACAATAGCTGATCTACCACGAGATCGTAGAGGCTAAACCCTATAAGCTAGCCTATGATGATTATGATTATCCTCGTCCTACGGACTAAACCCTCCGGTTTATATAGACACCGGAGGGGGCTAGTGTTACACAGAGTTGGTTACCAAGAAGGAGATCTAATATCCGGATTGCCAAGCTTGTCTTCCATGCAATGGAGAGTCCCGTCCGGACACGGGACGAAGTATTGAGTCTTGTATCTTCACGGTCCAACAGTCCGGCCAAAGTATATAGTCCGGCTATCCGGATACCCCCTAATCCAGGACTCCCTCAGTGAGCCCTCTTTTTTTTCTGCAGCCTTGGTTACCGCTCCCTTGTTACGAGTAGTTCTCGGCCTAGAGCTCTGCTCACCGGCCATGGCAACGACGGACGAAGAAGAGCACTTATGAGGAGGAAAGGTAGAGTAATTTTCGGTTAGATAGTTCCCCTTTTTATAACCTAAGTACTAGCACTAGTACTAATACGTGCATAGTGGGAACATGTTCAGATTTGGTACGTACTAGTAGGTGTGAGCCGGCTTTTGAATGTGATGAGAACAAGGTAAAGATTAATTGATGGTTTTGGTTTTGAGGCCCGAAACGGCTCCCGGTGAGTTTAGCGGAACATAAAGTACTACACTGCTCAAATGCATAAATATTATGTTACTGTAAAAAATTGGCACAAAATATGAAGGAGACCAATGGAAGTACTACTAGCAACCCATGATTTAACTACTCGCATGCACGCAGTGGAGTAATAATGTCTTTCTTTCGCCCTCACGTCCACTCAATTTGCATGCGCTGTATTAATTGACCATCAATGAAGTGAACGACTTTGCACGCGTCAAATTATCACATGGGGTGGATCTTGGTACAAAATTGCGTCCGCCCGTGTACCCGCGTGTGCGTGCGAGGGTGTGTGTGGCGTGCGTGGCGTGCGTGCACATCTTCGCTTCGCGCATGTACCGCCAGTATGGCTCAGGGAGGATGAGTACATTCTTCTGGAACCAGCAGCACGTCACTGTGATCAATCCATGCAAGGAGGTCGCGACAACACCTCCACATGTGCCAGTGGTTTCATGAACTATAAGAGAGACACTGTGTAGCATGCCATTGGAATTCTAATTTACATGTTTGCACATACTCGAAGTACTAGTAAGGTACACATGCATTGCACGCATCAGATTTTGCAACCAAATTATGAATAAATACCACAGTATAGCATGTAAGCTCTGAGTCATATATGCCTGATGTAGCCCTTCGTTTAATTCTTATAGTTCATCTCATTCAAAATCAATTATTTTTTATAAAAAAGCTAAGAACGCGGGAATAGGAAAAACATGGGATTATAGTGGAATGTCGTCTTGAATCCTACAGGATTGTACGAGTGTTTGATTGTGCATAAAAAACGCAGAATTCTTTCAAAGAGGTTTGAGTGGATGGGATGTTTCCTATGAAATCTAGTGCAAATGAATCATATGGTAAAATTCCTATGGTTTACAATCCTACGAATCAAACAACCAAGATAGGAAAAATTCCTAATGATTAGAACCCTCCAAAATTCCTTTGAGAATCCTTTGAATCAAAGAAGCCCTTAATCTATTTTATGATTCATGGAATTGGCGTTGTAAAGCATAGAGTAAAAAACAAATAATGGCAATTCAACTAGAAAAAAAGTTTGGGCAGTTATGATACGGAAGATTCTAGAACAAAAGAGAACCACTGTTGTTTTGAGGTTTGTGCATTATGCTTAAGTTCAACCATGGAGTCTGCTAGATTGTACATGTGGCAAAATTCGGTGGGGGGATAGAAGATGGTGCGAGGGGCCGAGTGGAGGGAGATTATGAAGGAATGCACAAGTGCGAGATCGATATTTAGAGAGAGGGAGCCAGAACGTGCGCTGTTGCGCGCAGTGGCGGAGCCATGAAAAATAAATGAGCTAGGGGGGCAAGCATTGCTAATCCATTACGAGGAGGGTCAATTCATGAACTTAAACCATTTTTAGTAGCAAATGTCTAATGATCACATTCATATTAGCCTTGATATATAGTCATGTTAGGGGGGCAGGGCCCTTATTGCCCCCTGTCTTTGCCATTGTGCACGCATCTGAGAGATGAAGCAGAAGGCATGGATGATGAGAGGGGGACGTTGGATATATAATTAATGTGGGTGTATTAGCTATATATGTTAATCTTATATAGAGAGGTATAGATTGATCGATGTGGACGTGGGAAAGAGGGTGAGATCTCACTGGATATATCGATTGATCGGTTTGTGTGGAAAACTATGAAAGACCTAGCTATATACACACATACATAGAGGAACATCGATCGTTGCGCATGCACGCGTGAGAGATAAAGAATGCCCGATATGATGGAGAGGGGGATGTGTGTGGGTGTGTGCCTTCATGGGAGACCGACCTAAAGAAAAAGATTGCATGTGTGCGATGGATAATGCCGACTGGTAGTGTGTGTGCATGCATGCACGAGAGAAAGTTAGTGGTACAATTATAAAGAGAAGACGACTGTGTTGGTGTAAAAGACTAGGTGAGGTCATAATTAATATAAAGTTGAATTCAAATATTTAAATAAGAGATCCTGATGTTTGAAACCCATGCATGCATGAATATAATGGAGATCTGCGCGGTGTGGTTTGGAAACGAGCATGTTGTAATGTATACACATTGAACAAGGTCAGACTGATTTGAATTTGAGATACCAATGGCAGACATCATTTGGCCATGTCGCATCCGTGCATGGACACACTATTCTAATTGGAGATGATGGGCGGCTTTCGCATCGCATATCTATATTTATACCCCTATATATATATATACATATATTATATTTTATATTTTCTGTATTATGTGCGGGTAACTTTAACTTTGAAAGATGGTCGTTGGATGAGACGAATCCGATGGTCCAAAGATGGCAAATTTGAGCACTACTGGCAGTTGGATATCATCTAGATTCCACCAGATTTGGCCACATCTATATTCTAGAAGACTCCATGGTTGAACTTAAGCATAATGCATAAACATCAAAACACAAGCACTTCTTATTTGTTTTAGAATCTTCCGTATCAGAATTGCCCAAATGTTTTTCTACATGATTTGCCATTATTTGTTTTTACTTTATGTCTTACAACGCACAATTCCATGAATCTTAAAATAGATTAGCATTCTTATAAAAACTAGATGATTTTGAATGAAATGAACTATAAGAATTAAACGAACATCTACATCATGTATATATGACTCAAAGCTTACATGCTATAATGTGGTATTTATTCATAATCTGGTTGCCAAATCTCATGTGTGCAATGCACGTGTACCTTACTCTAGTCGAAATGGTGTTTGTGTGTGTGTTGTGCGTGTTGAGGTGCAAATTGTCTTTTTTTTGTACACGTTAAGCTTGTTCTTTCGAAATTTCAAGCCGCGCCTTGTTATGCCGAAAATTCAAGCTAGCGTCTCTGTCCATCGTGCTGCAAAACTCCCGCCTCTTCAACCCGCGCCTTGTTAGACCGAAATATTTAAGATATATCTTTGTCTCGTTGTGCTCCGACAACTCCCTCCATCTCAACCCACGCCCTGCTATTCCGAAATTACAACGCGCACGAAAACTCCCACCTCCTGTGAAATCCCGACACACGAAATGCCCGTGGTACCCCTGAACCGAAAGAACCGCCTCAAATTGGTGGGGGTACTTTTGTAACTTATCCCACATTTCGGAGAAGCGCGTCCCTAAGCCATGGTTCCACACTTCCATCCCATCCGCCCACCCATTCGTACACTGAGGCCGCAAAAACCCGCGACGAAACCCCACACCCTGCTCTGTCCACCACCTAGCCGGAGTCTCTTCCCCGACGACGTCGTCCACAGCAACACCTCGACGTCCCTCATCCATCATACCGGATGAGGATCCGTCGTCGATCTCGTCGTCCCGCTGGTTGAGCCACCCCGTCCTCCACCTCCAAGGAGCTGCCCCGACGTTCCCCTCGTCTTTCACGCCACCTCCATTCCCACACCGCCGTCTTCACCTGCACCACCGGAAGAGCATCATCATCACCGTTTCCTCGGATGAAGCTGAGGCCTAATCGGCACCACCAAAGAGGTTGTACACTAATCGCCGCATTTTCTTCTTGATTCGATCTCATAGTGCTGCCGGCGCTCGGTCCCGAGCCGACACGACGCGGCTCCATCCACGGCGGCATTGCCGGCCACTTCCTCCATGGCGTCGGTCCCTCGGCGGCGACGTCCACATCAGTAGGAGCTGCTGCTACTTTAGCTCTCGCTCGCGCTGCAGCTCTGCTCTTGCTCTCGGTCCCCTGCCTGGTCTGCTCTTGCTATTGCTCTTGCTCGTGCTGCTGCTCTCGCTCTTGCTCTTGCTTGCGATGCTGCTCCTATATAGCTACACTTCAGTCGACTGAATCAACTTTTGGGTCAGTCGATTTTCAGGGGGTGGGGGCAGGGGGATCGCCGGGGTGAAGGAAGAACCAGCCGCAACGGGGAGGGGGGCTCGCCGGAGAGGTACCCCACTATCTATCTTGGGTTCAGGGTGAGGGCAGTGGTCGCCGGCGGTGGCGGAGCGATGGCGTGGGGATCGCCGGAGAAAAATCTCGGCAGGGGGGGGGGGCTAGAGGGATGACCGGACTGGCGGCGGACCGGCGGTGGGGAGTGTTTCCGGGCGGGCGAGGCAGCGCACCACCGGCCGCGGGCATAGGGGGACTGTTGTTTGGCCAGTGGTGGCTGGCAGCTCAGGGGGGTGGAGGTTGAAGATGAACCACAGGCCCTTGATTTCGTATCCAACGGTTGCAAAATCGATTGACCAGAGATGAAAAAGACAGTCGACCGACGTATAGCCTCACCTTGCTAGTGTGTTCAGTTTTGACAGCAAATTTAGTTTCGACAATTAAGTTCAGTTTCGACAGTTAAATTCAGTTTCGACAGTTAAGTTCAGAGATGAGCGGCTGATGTATTTTACATCTAGCACTTTGTGGTTATGTATTTTACGTCATGTATTGGATATGCTATTAGAATTCCACTCAGGTTAACGTTGTTCGTTGTCTCTCTTGTCCTGCTTCAGCCTCAGCGTCGTACAACTCACCGGAGCTGCTCCAACGACGAAACCCTCCATCACAGCGGAGCAGTACCTGGGGCTCCATCTCCAGACGCCTAAGATCTTCTTCCCCTCCTCCGACAGCCAAGTCAGCCGGAGCATCCTCACCGGGCAACCCACTCACGCTGAGATTGACATGGCTTCGCCAAAGAGGTTGTACACTTGTTGCATCTCTTTTTTACTCTACATGTTATATATATTAACCACTGAGCACTCGTAGTAACGGGAAATACGATTATTTTATCCTACTATATGACAAGCAGTGAGGTACCAGGCAACTTAGCTATCCGTGATGGACTCTCTTGCATGCCATCATTATTTATCTCTGCGCGTTTTAGCTGTGCATTTGTCGATGGGTCTGGGAGTTGAGCTAGTATGGAAGTGGCCTGGGTCCAAAGTAATAGAAGTAGCACAAAAACATTTTTTTAGTGTAGGATTTTCCTTGCTCAAGCCTGCCTACTAGAATCGCCAGTGCTTGAAAGGAAAAGTGAATGAAAAACATAGGAATTGGAAAGTTTCCTATGGTACTACTTTTCATGAATTTGGTGCAAAGGAATTGAGCAAAGGAAAACTATAGGATTTGTTCCTTTAGTGTCTCCTTGAAAGAAAAACTGTAGGAATTCTAATTTCCACTTCTCCTCCTTTTCATATTACTATTCATCAAGCACAAGACGAAGAGATAGTAGCATAATAGCATTATAACCGTACATTTTCTTGTGGTTTGACTTAATCTTACCATGCTTTTCTGCATCCTGTGATCTTCCAATTGTTGTGAATCAAACACCCAGATTGGTAGAAATCCTGTGTTTTTAAATTCTCTATTTTGCACGTGTATATTTTTCCTATCCTATTCCTGTCTATTTCCTATCCCTGCATTGTAAGAATCCTCAAATTCAAACAAGCCCTTACTCAATTACTTCTGTTACAGATATGTGTCAAAGAAAACCTTGTGTGGTTTGTCCTGCTCCTGCGGCGCTGTGTTCCACCCCAGTCAGCTGCTCCAACGACAGAAGGGTTCACCACAGTAGGGATCCGCTCTCCAGATTGTCTTTCGCCGCCTCAGATCTTCTTCCCCGCCACCGGCAGCCACGACAACTACATTACCATCATCAACTGAGCAGATGACCTTGAGGACTACACGGCTCCCCAAGAGAGGTCGCACTCTTCTGTGTCTGCTTACATTATGGGTCGCTTAATATGATGACATGCTACATTATCGTCGTGTTCACCTATTAGACTCCGAGTCAGGTCCAAACTAATGCTGAAACTTGAGTTTTTAAATGGTTGTGGGGGACATATTGGGGCAGCAATCAGTACTATATGTCTACTATCTGGTTAATCTCCGGTGTCTACTATGAGTTTCATGTTGGGTGCAAACAAACATTAAAGGAGCCATTATCTGTATTTTTTAACTAAAGCTATTATCTGCCTGCTATCATTGGTTTTGGGTCTATCCACAGTTTGCTACCATCACTCTGGATTTGTGCATGCACTTCTTACATAATCTCACTATGTTTTATTCCTATGCATGCTAGTTATTGTACACAATGGAACTGATCATGTAGAGCAAAAGAGACGAGCCTTGCGTGGCAATAAAATTTCATGCAGACATTGTTCCATGGTGGGCGCAAAGGCAGCCCCCCTCCACCCATTTCGGATCGTAATCAAGAGGAAGATAACTGTTCCGAGGGGGATTCAGAAGGAGAAGGCCACTCCTATTTACCCCATGAGGTCTTCACTCTAACTTGGCATGCTGGTGTTGGTAATATCATGCATATGGTGCCTTGCATTGCTTACTGTATACATTAGAGATGTCATCTGCTTAGTTTAGACATGCTTTGTGGCAATGCCATCTGTTTAGTTTCTTTATCATATATGTGAATCAGGCAATGCCATCTTGTTTTGCCAGGCATCATATATGTGAATTTTGCAATGCCACCCTGGTTAGCCAGTCATCTTATATGTGAATTATATCATGCCATCATTTTTTATTACGTGTTAAATTTGTCAGCAATTTTAGTACATTCAATTACTCTTCCTGTGCATCAGCCATTCGGCACGGTCATGGAAAAATCTGGAGTGGAAACAAGGTCTTCAGAGCAGACAATGCTATCTGACGAAGCGCATGTCTTGCTGGATACTGATAGCTCCTTAGAGGAGGATTCAGAGACAGATGACCAGTCATATTTCCCCCCCGAGGTGCATGCCCTAACTTGGCAGGGTTATGTTGCTCATATCGTGTGTATGGTATCTTGCATTGCTATGCCTTTTTCTTAGTTTAGACATGCTTTGTGTGAATGCCACCTGTTTAGTGTCTAATTACCATATATGTGAAATATGCAATGCCATCTTGTTGCAAGACATTATATATGTGAATTATGCAATGTTATCTTGTTGCAAGGCATTATGTATGTGAATTATGCAATGCCATGCTGTTTAGGCAAGCTTCATATATGTGAATTATATCAAGCCGTCCTTTTTTTGTATTTCTCATTGCTTTTGTCGACAATGTTTGTATATTCAACTGCTCTTCCTATGCATCAGCCATTTGAATTTTTGATGGAGAAATATGGAGTGAAAACAAGGTCTTCAGAGCAGGCAATGCTATCTGTTGAAGCAGATATCTTGCTGGTTACAGATAGCACTTCAGAGGAGGATTCAGAGGCAGATGACCAGTCCTATTATCCCCCTGAGGTGTATGCTCAAACTTGGCAGGGTTATATTACTCATATACTGCATATGTTGTATTGTAATGCTTAGTCTTTACATCATATACACAATACTGAATGACATCTCCTTAGTTGACACATCATATATGCGATTGCCCTCTGCTCACTCCTTAGTATATAAACCATATATTTGAATTATGTCATGCCATGATATTTACATAGACAACATGTATTTGAATTATGGCATGCGAACCCATTTTCTAAAGACATAATATAGTTATATCATCTCATCCTGTTTACATAGTCATCATATTTTAAATTATGTCATTCTATCCATGAATTATATCATGCCATCATGTTTCCATCAACGGCATGTTTGTGATTTATGGCATGCCAACCACTTTAATAGACACATCATATAGTTATATCATGTCATCCTGTTTACATAGTCATCATATTTTGAAGTATGTCATTCTATCCTGTTTAGTTAGCCATCATACATTTGAAATTGTGTCATGCTATCCGGTTTAATTAACCATAATATATGTGAAATTATGTCCTGCTATTCTGTTTGCTTACACAACATAAATGTGAATTATTTCATGCCCTTTTTTCTTCCCTACTATCCATTGCACCTGTCTATCTTCCAATGTCTGTACATTCAATTGATTTTCTTGTTTATCAGCCATTTCAATTGGAGGGAGTGATGGCAGTATCTGTGGGAGTAAAAACACGGTCTTCAGAAAAGATCGTGCTACCTGTCGATGCAGATAGAACCACGGTTGTACTTGCCCAAGAACCAGCCCCACCACACATAACCCACACTCATGCAGATTGTACCCCTACCCAGTTGGACAGAGAACTAGCTACACCCCTTCTAACCCCAACCCCAGCAGATAGACACCTAGTTCCCATTGACACAGCACCGTCTCCACCACAGAGCACCCAAACACGAGTAGTTAGTAACGCAACTGCAGTGCAAAATCACGAGGACCACCACTCCGAACCCGAAGTCAACACTTAAAGCAGAAGAAGAATTGTTCTCAGGCCGGGTTCCGTCGCTATGGTTCATACTACTTTGCTCTTGCATCACTGTATTTACTGATACCAACTAATTTCAAATTTTAAGGATGCAATTGAAACTCCAATGGCGCAACAGGTATGTTTTAAACCTGTTTCTTCAATGTGTTTTGCTGTTTGCTATTGTAACTTGCTCTATGTTGATTTCAGTTTCAATTGAATAAACAGTTATGTTCTCAGGCCATGCACATTACAAGTGTTGTTATTGCTATGTAGTTTCCCACACTTATATTATGTCTATGCTGCTTTGTCTTAAGTAGATATGATTCGAACTGTATCTATCTTGATTTGGCAACATAAACTAGAATGATATAGACCATACAGTGACCATACTACATAGATATATGTTTGTTTCATGATGTTATCTTGTCCACCTTACTACTGAACTGGTTTAGCAAAATGAGTTGCATATACTACATTATAAACATGAGATGTGTTTGTTTGTTTTTCTTTTAGAACGCGGATAAAATATTGGAGAAGAGTACCCCGTTATGCAATGGTAAAGGAAGTAATGTAGATAAGGTTCAAGATAGTGAGACATCCCTGTTGGTCTCCAAGAAAGCTGATAAAAACTATATTGAAGACACTGAGACAACCCCAAAGTCCTGTCTTGATGTAGTGTTCGAGTTACTGGCTACCACAGCTGGCACCAGCTCTTCGAACTCGTTGCCTAAATCAGTTCGGCTTCTTGAGTCTCAACTTCAAGTTGAAAGACATGATTAGATGTTATGCGACAGGAAGCCGAAGGACTGAGGAAGTCCCTGCAGAATTCAGATGCATACTTTCTGGTGCAACAACAAGTGCTGGAGGACTTAAGCGCCAAACAAGAGAAAGTTAATAAGCTTGCTAAGCATCTTGCCAACATTATGGGTACCCAGGATATTGTTTCTTGAGCTCTTCTGAAGTGGTTTCAGTTCCGGACTTGTTTTCCTGTGGCGTTTATATGCTGCTGTGTTCCCTATATTTGCACTGGTGGCGAACTTTGATGCCCAGTGGATGTAATATGTGTAATAGCCGTGATAGCCTAGCGTAAGTTGCTTGCTTATTTATGTCCTTGTTGTCTTGTTTATTTGTTTGCTTGTAGTCAGTGCAGTTCTTTTTCCGTGGTTTGCTAGTGGCTGCAATAACCTATTTTTTAAAACTAGGCCACAATAACCATGGGCTAATATTTACTATAGTGACACTGGGCCTCCTACCGGCCGTAGAAATAGTGGGCCTTCTACGGGCCGTAGAAACAGTGGGCCTTCTACGGGCCGTAGAAACAATGGGCCTTCTACGGGCTATAGAAACAATGGGCCTTCTATGGGCCGTATCATTAATGGGCCTTATACGGGCCGTATGATCGATTGGCCAAACATGGGCCAAACAGACTGCATTATGGCCGTAAACAAGCTAGAGTTTGAATCATCCACTCATGGGCCGACCATAATGGGCCATCATTAATATGCCATATTTGATGACGCTATGAAAACGGCCCAACGTATTAACGGACCACAAACGGGCCGACTGTAACCACGGGCTGAATTTGGCCCACAAGCAGAAAATGACAGTAATGGGCCGTAAGTAAACGAATGCCGAAAATGAGCCCAAGAATAAATGGGCTCTGAGAAGGCCAAAAGATAACATGGGCTGGAAACAGCCCAACGTAATAACAGGCCGTTAATGGGTATAAAGTGATACACTGTTCTTTACGGGCCAGTTTCACCACGAGCCGTTAATGGGTGTAAAGTGATACACTATTCATTACGGGCCAGCTTCACCACGGGCCGTTAATGGGTGTAAAGTGATACACTGTTCATTACGGGTCAGTTTCACCACGGGCTGTTAATAGGCCAAGAGTTACATAGGGCCTCATATGGGCCGAAAGACGTCATGGGCCATACATGGGCCAGACGTGAAAATGGGCTGGAATCATATTGGATGGCCCAAATGACGCTACTGGGCCTAATTCAGATAGGGCGTAACGGGCCTTGGGTTAGCGGGCTGTAAATGGGCTATATGCGAACAAGCCGTTAACAGGCTTTCCATGGGCCGGCCCGCCACCTTTTGACACAGTCAAACCGGTCGGCCTTTTCACAGGAATGGGCCTCAGTTGGGTCGTGTCACGTGTCGACGTATCATAGGCACCTTCTGTCCAATGAGTCGATGGCATCTGTCCCAACAATGAGCCAACACGTGTTTCCTCCAGCCAATGATGATTTTACACCTGGAAAATCCCCATTGGTCGGGGCTGTTAACGGGTTATCGGATCCAAAACCCGACCCGATAGCTTAACGGCGTTCCATTACGGTGGATGCCACGTGTCGGTCACCCTTGACGAAAGCACCTCTGTGACGTGCGATTTATCGTCATGGAAGTGGACACTTCCGTGATGATAATTTTGGTAATGTCATGGAACACTTCTACGACAGCACAGGTATGACTATCTTGATTCTGTCATAAAATCATCATGGATGTACATGCATGACAGAAAACGCGACCTATTGTGACAAACACGTATCATCACGGAAGTGTATTTTTTTGTAGTGGTGGTCCCTAGAAGCATCGGTTAGTCCATTATAAAAGATATCAACTATTTCATTTTTCTTGAGAGGAAGATCAGACAAAGCATTAAGTAATTGGAGAAGCCTCCCCCAAGCTTGTGGGAGACTCTCTTCTTCAATTTGCACAAAATTATATATTTCCCTTAAAGCAGCTTGTTTCTTATGAGCGGGGAAATATTTAGCAGAGAAGTAATAAATCATATCCTGGGGACTACGCACACAATCAGGATCAAGGGAATTAAACCATGTTTTAGCATCACCCTTTAATGAGAATGGAAATAACTTAAGGATATAATAGTAGTGAGTTTTCTCATCATTAGTGAATAGGGTGGCTATATCATTTAAGTTAGTAAGATGTGCCACAACAGTTTTAGATTCATAGCCATAAAAAGGATCAGATTCAACCAAAGTAATTATCTCATGATTGACAAAGAAATCATAATCCTTATCAGTAACACAGATAGGTGAACTAGCAAAAGCAGGGTCATATTTCATTCTCGCATTCAGAGACTTTTCTTTAAGCCTACCTAATAACTTCATAAGATGAGATCTATCATTGCAAGCAAGAAAATCTCTAGCAGTTTCTTCATCCATAACATAACCCTCAGGCACAATAGGAAATTCATATCTAGGGGGAGAATCTTCATCATCACTTTCATCAATATTATCAGTTTCAAGAATTTCATTCTCTCTAGCCCTAGCAAGTTGTTCATCAAGAAATTCACCTAATGGCACAGTAGTATCAAGCATAGAAGTAGTTTCATCATAAGTATCATGCACAGTAGAAGTGGCATCATCAATAACATGCGACATATCGGAATTAATAGTAGAAGCAGGTTTAGGTGTCGCAATCTTACTCAAAACAGAAGGTGAATCAAGTGCAGATCTAGATGGCAGATCCTTACCTCCCCTCGTAGTTGAGGGATAAATCTTGGTTCTTTCGTCTTTCAAGTTCCTCATGATGATCAGCAGATATAAATCCCGAGTGACTCAAAGAATAGAGCTATGCTCCCCGGCAACGGCGCCTGAAAATAGTATTGATAACCCACAAGTGTAGGGGATCACAACAGTTTTCGAGGGTAGAGTATTCAACCCAAATTTATTGATTCGACACAAGGGGAGCCAAAGAATATTCTCATGTATTAGCAGTTGAGTTGTCAACTCAACCACACCTGGATAACTTAGTATCTGCAGCAAAGTATTTAGAAGCAAAGTAGTATGGAAGTAACGGTAACAGTGGCAAAAGTAACAGTAGCAATTTTGTAGTAATCGTAATAGTGGCAATGGTAAAGTAACTAAGCAAAGAGCAATATGTGAAAAGCTCGTAGGAATTGGATCAGTGATGGATAATTATGTCGGATGTGATTCCTCATGTAATAGTTATTACATAGGGTGACACAGAACTAGCTCCAGTTCATCAATGTAATGTAGGCATGTATTCCGAATATAGTCATACGTGCTTATGGAAAAGAACTTGCATGACATCTTTTGTCCTACCCTCCCGTGGCAGCGGGGTCCTATTGGAAACTAAGGGATATTAAGGCCTCCTCCTAATAGAGTACCGGAACAAAGCATTAACACTTAGTGAATACATGAACTCCTCAAACTACGGTCATCACCGAGAGTGGTCCCGATTATTATCACTTCGGGGTTGTCGGATCATAATACATAATAGGTGACTATAGACTTGCAAGATAGGATCAAGAACTCAAATATATTCATGAAAACAAAATAGGTTCAGATCTGAAATCATGGCACTCGGGCCCAAGTGACAAGCATTAAGCATAGCAAAGTCATAGCAACATCAATCTCAGAACATAATGGATACTAGGGATCAAACCCTAACAAAACTAACCCGATTACATGGTAAATCTCATCCAACCCATCACCGTCCAGCAAGCCTACGATGGAATTACTCATGCACGGCGGTGAGCATCATGAAATTGGTGATGTAGGATGGTTGACGATGACGACGGCGACGGATTCCCCTCTCCGGAGCCCCGAACGGACTCCAGATCAGCTCTCCCTAGAGAGTTTAGGGCTTGGCGGCGGCTCCATATCGTAAAACGCGATGAATCCTTCTCTTTGATTTTTTTCTCCCCGAACGTGAATATATGGAGTTGGAGTTCAGGTCGGTGGAGCTATAGGGAGCCCACGAGGCAGGGGGCACGCCCTAGGGGGTGGCGCCCCACCCTTATGGACAGGGTGTGGGCCCCCTGACGTTAATTATTTCACCAATATTTTTTATTAATTCCAAAAGGTTGCTCCGTGGATTTCCAGGTTATGCCGTGAACATTTATTTCTGCACAAAAATAACACCATGGCAGTTCTGCTGAAAACAGCGCCAGTCCGGGTTAGTTCCATTCAAATCATGCAAGTTAGAGTCCAAAACAATGGCAAAAGTGTTTGGAAAAGTAGATACGACGGAGACGTATCACCCTTTTGGCTCAGGGTTAGAAGGGGGATTTCGTGTGTCGGGATTTGGCCGCTGGAGGGAGTTTTCACGCGCGTTGAAATTTTGGGATAGCAAGGCGCGGGTTGTGAAGGCGCCAGTTTTGGGAGCACGATATCTGAATTTTCGGGATATAACAAGGCGCGGGTTGAATTTTAGGGACAATCCTAACATGTAATATTGTACTTGTACGTACCAAATCAATTCACACTTCCCTCAAACAAAAAGAAAATGAAAAAAATAAAACTATTCACACCACACAAAGAGAGAGTCTTGCCCCGTTTTACTATACAAATGCAATTCAAAGCTACTCCCTCCTGCCATCTAAATAGGGCCTGATGCGTTTTTCGATGCTAACTTTGACCAAATATTAGAGCAATAATATATGACATGCAACTTACACAAAGCACACCATTAAATTCGTGTGTGAAAGGAGCTTTCAATGATATAATTTTCACATTGTGCATGTCTTGTACTATTAATCTTGTCAATAGTCAAAGGCGGTCTTAAAAACGCATTACGCCCTATATAGATGGAAGGAGGGAGTATGAATCCATGTTATGTCCAATTAATTTTTTTTTGCTTGCTGTATAATGCATGTAACCTACTCATACCAACATTTTAGTGCAATCCAAATGTCTATACTACCGCTGCAATTCAAACTGAATTTGAATCTGTTTCTCTATTTCAACAAGAATCTACAATCATGATTGTTGCCAACTTCAACCATCATTCGTGTATTACCTTAATAACACACCACATGATTACTATAGAGATAGATATGAACTATGTGTACTACATGAACTCGAATTCTATTTTTTGAATACACTTGATGTTGATTCCAAATAATAGTACATTTGATGTACTAACTATATATTCATAATCTAACCATGTTCCACACGTACATCGTGTTTATCACACAAAGTATAGTGCCCTGCCCCTACAATATGACAAGTATTTAGACCTGAGCTGCAAAAGCCACACATTAGCCCAAATTATAATCAATGTTCTATATATTATACGTAGTACTAGCAAGATGCCCATGCGTTCTGCAGAACATCAACACGATCAAGGGGAGGCCTAATTTGCAAATATGGAGAGGGGTGTGGGTATCTTTTTTCAAAATTGCCATAGTTTCCTTCCTATCCGTCAGTTATAAATCGGACGGCCTATATTGCAGGATGGCAGGCGTACCATCATTAACAACTCCGTTTTTATAAGAGTAGAGATAAAATATATTATAGGTAGTATAACATGTTCATAACCACACCATGTGTATCACCGTTATATATATTCACATATGTGTCGGTTTAAAACACTATGATAAATTCTTCAAATATCTGAATTCGCTTTTTATAATGAAGTATGATCTCTATTCATCTTTTACGCCCACACAATCCTCTTATCTTTGTAGCTATCACTAAATTTCTCTCGTGCATGCACACGCCCGCATCCCTCTCACCCTCCCTCAGCATTCTATAGCTCCATCGTGCAAATTCGTCTTTTCACTTTAGGTCGTTCAACCACGGTGTGTGTAGGCCCCCCAACTCCTTCTTTATGGCACACATCAATCAATATGCCTCTCTAGCCAGGTGTGCCTAGCACAAACACAAGCTTCCCCTCTTATCTTATCACCGTCCATGCCTCACTCCCACCACTCTTTCATCGATCTCGTACTCGCACACTCCTTCCCCCTCGATATAGTATGCCTCTCGCACCACCTCCTAGATGCATCCCTCTCTCTCTATCCTTCTCCTCGTGCCTCATTTGCTTCTAACACACACATGCATGTATACCGATCGATCTCCCAACATATACCTAGGTCGACTTTAACTATTCCCCCCCATCGATTTAAGTACCTCACAAGTTATGTCTCTCATTTCTCTGACAAAGGGCGATTGATCTTCCTATGTAGTTATGTCTGCTTACCACAGCCATATCATCCCCCCTCATCATTCGTGCATGCCTCCTGACCCGTCTCTCACACGCACGTGCACAGACAGGCAGCCATCCCCTCTCTTATTGATATTCCAGGTGTGCCCTCCATTTGTCTAGCAAGCCTATCCCACCATTTGTTAGAAGCAACTCCACTACCACCCCCTCCAACACTCTAGCTCTGTCTCTCTCCCAACCTTATTCCTCTCCTACACATATGCATGGATGCCGATTGATCTCCCTTAATACATGAGGTAGATCGATCTCCCTTAATACATGAGGTAGGCCTCTCTCCTCCTCCACACATATACCAGCCATTGTACCTCTATAGTTAATTAGGCCTCCCCCCACCACACACCGATAGTCGAGCGTTGTACGTAGGTATCCATGCCACAGAGACAAACTGCACCTGTCCCCTCTCACGTTCCAGTAGGCCAGCCAATCTATATCTTTGACGTGGGCACACACAAATTTCGATGGCACTCTGATCATCCTACCTGCTGACAGGCAACAGCTTCTAGCCCTGAAGGATATGCTGTTGGTGTTCTCTCAGTCCACAGGTCTTGATGTCAACTACCATAAATCTTTTATCATTCCTATAAATGTTGAAAATGCAGTCATGAGAGATCTTGCTACTGCTTTTGGATGCCAAATTGGAAAGATGCCTTTTACTTATCTTGGTTTGCCTATGGGTACTCCAAGGCCTAAGATGGTGGACTTCATGCCTCTTGTGGATTGTATGGAGAGGAGAATGACTGCCAGCTCCTCCTTCCTTAATCAAGGTGAGAGGCTGCAGTTCTTGAACTCTGCTTTGTCTTCCATGCCAATTTTCTTTATGGGAAGCCTGGCTGTTCCTACTGGTATCCTCAAGCAGCTGGAAAGAATACAAAGACAATGTCTGTGGAGAAAAAATAGAGAGGAGCTTGCACCATCTCTTGCTGCTTGGGATCTGATTTGTAGACCAAAAAACAAGGGTGGTCTTGGTATTTTGAACCTGGGTGTTCAAGATGTGGCATTGCTTCTCAAACATGCTAGTAATTTCCTTAATAGGAAAGACCTTCCTTGGGTGTCCTTAATTTGGGATTCATATTATTATGATGGAATGCCCCAGGGAACAACCTCTTGTGGCTCTTTTTGGTGGAAGGATATTTGCAAGGTCTTGTAGAATTTTAGGGACTGCTCCTGGGTGCAAGTCAATGCAGGAGACACTGCTCTTTTCTGGTCTGACAATTGGAATCTTGGCAATGAAGTTTCTAGCTTGCAGTCTAGATTTCCAAGATTATTCTCTTTTGCCAAGGATCCATGGATTTCAGTTAAGGATATCTTCAATTCCCTGGACTTATACCAACACTTCCACCTCCCTTTGTCTGCTCAAGCTTTTGATGAGTTAAACTTAATAAGAGATATGTTAGTCTCCCATAGAAGAGATGATACTTGTAAGGATTTATGGTTATGGCAGGGCTCTTCAAACGTTTACAAACCAAAGCTGTTCTACTGCCATGCTTTCCAGAATGAAATATTCAACCACTTGCTATGCTGGACCTGGAAATCCTCTTGCACTATTAAGATCAAGGTTTTTGCTTGGATGCTCATCATGGACAGACTCAACACGGATATGGTTGATAGGAGGCACTAGCACATGGATGATGGTGTTACTTGTAAGCTCTGCCCCCTTCAAGCAAGAGAAACCAGAGACCATCTCTTTTTCAACTGCAATTTCAGTGTTAGAGTTTGGAATTATTTGCAGATTGATTGGTCGGCTGGAAACTCAATGTTTGATTTGTTCATCCAGGCAAGGAGGACTTTTGATAAGCCCTTCTTCACTGAAGTAGTGTCTATTGCCTGCTGGAATATCTGGATCATCAGGAATGCCAAGGTTTTCAGAGCTAAGAGGGCAAGTTTCAATAAATGGAGAGGAGCTTTCAGGCATGACATAACTCTGATGCAGCACAGAATCAAATCTATTTACAAGGATGACTTGCTCAAGTGGATTTCTTTCCTGCCACCTTAAGTTTAACCTTCTATTTATTTTATTTTCTTCTTTACTTTTGGTTACCTCTTGTAATCATGTTGTTGTAACTGTTGTCTGGTTTTAATAAAGTTTTGAAATGCTGTGGGGGTTTTGCCCCACAGTTGACAGTCAAAAAAAATCGATGGCACTCTTTATCGATCGCGCGCGCGCACACACACACACATCATCATCATCCCTCTCTTTGATTCTATGGACACCTCAAGCCGATGATACCTCCACTCTCTTCTCGTGGATTGCCCCCTCTATATATATGATATATCCAAGACTCTATTTCACACACATTGGATATGTTACATTTTTGATTGACCCCCCCCCCAAAAAAAACTCTCAAGAACCCACACACAATATCTCTCTACGTTTGTATCTCTCCCACACAACCCCATGTAGGTGGTGTACGTATACAAGAAGAGAATAGGTGCACCGTGCATGTACTCACGCTTCGTGCCCAGCCACACCCGCACGGATACACGGTGGAGCTCATTTCTGTACGAAATGGAAACCCAGGTGCTAATTTGAACGTGTGTAGCTGTTGTTTACCTACGGAGGTCGTGTACCACGCGTGCATGAAACAAAGTTAGACTTGATGCGTTAGCGCGTTATTTTTAAATAAAGTTATATCGCTCAATGGCACGTACATAGAATATAAAATGATTTATATGGAGAAAAAGGTAGTCCGCTCCACTATATACAATGGAGCCTGCCTGCCTCGTTTGTCTCTCTTCAGAGTATCTCACACAAGGCTGCGGTGGCCTCTCTCTCTCACCATTGGTCACTGATCCGGCCGCATCCCATCCGCCGACGGAAAGGGAGGATGTGTATCATTTTTTTGTTCGACGGCGCCGAGGCAGCACGTCCCGATCTGAAGTACACCTCGTTCTCTCTGACCAAGCTCCGGCATGGTAGGTCCTACGCCACTTGCTCGCTACCGCAGTATGGGCAGATTCTGCCTGCCGCCGCTCACCTAGTTACATCACGACGACCTCCAGGTATCCCCTCCGGCCTTGCTTCACTGCCCGTCTTCCCACATCGCTGCATGTGCATCTTCCATAGTTCTTTGCCATAAACGTAACTTGTCAGGCGTACTTTCCATATTGCAATCTGATACGCCTGCAACGTATCTATAATTTATGAAGCATTCCTGCTATTATCTTATCTGTTTTGAATGATTATGGGCTTTATTATACACTTTTATATTACTTTTGGGACTAACCTATTAACCGGAGGCCCAGCCCATATTGCTTTTTTATTGCCAATTTCAGTGTTTCGAAGAAAAGGAATATCAAACGGAGTCCAAACGTAATGAAACCTTCGGGAGCGTTATTTTTGGAACGGAAGCGATACAGGAGACTTGGAGTTCAAGTCAAGGAAGCTTCGAGGTGGCCACGAGGGTGGGGGCGCCCCCCCTACTGGGCACGCCCCCTGTCTCGTGGGCCCCTCGAGCGTCCCCCGACCGACTTCTTTCGCCTATATATTCCAATATACCCTAAAAACATTGAAGCCATCAATAGATCGAGAGTTCCGCCGCCGCAAGCCTCTGTAGCCATCAAAAACCTCTCGGGAGCCCATTCCAGCACCCTGCCGGAGGGGGAACCCATCACCGGTGGCCGTCTTCATCAACATGGAGCTCTCCATGACGAGGAGGGAGTAGTTCACCCTTGGGGCTGAGGGTATGTACCAGTAGCTATGTGTTTGATCTCTCTCTCTCTCTCTCTCGTGTTCTCTCTATGGCACGATCTTGATGTATCGCGAGATTTGCTGTTATAGTTGGATCTTATGATGTTTCTCCCCCTCTGCTCTCTTATAATGGATTGAGTTTTCCCTTTGAAGTTATCTTGTCGGATTGAGTCTTTAAGGATTTGAGAACACTTGATGTATGTCTTGTTGTGCTTAACTGTGGTGACAATGGGATATCACGTGATCCACTTGATATATGTTTTGGTGATCAACTTGCGGGTTCCGCCCATGGACCTATGCATAGGGGTTGGCACACGTCTTTGTCTTGACTCTCCAGTAGAAACTTTGGGGCACTCTTTGAAGTACTTTGTGTTGGTTGAATAGATGAATTTGAGATTGTGTGATGCATATCGTATAATCATGCCCACGGATACTTGAAGTGACATTGGAGTATCTAGGTGACATTAGGGTTTTGGTTGATTTGTGTCTTAAGGTGTTATTCTAGTATGAACTCTATGATAGATCGAACGGAAAGAATAGCTTCGTGTTATTTTACTACGGACTCTTGAATAGATCGAGCGGAAAGGATAACTTTGAGGTGGTTTCATATCCTACCCCAATCTCTTCATTTGTTCTCCGCTATTAGTGACTTTGGAGTGACTCTTTGTTGCATGTTGAGGGATAGTTATATGATCCAATTATGTTATTATTGTTGAGAGAACTTGCACTAGTGAAAGTATGAACCTTAGGCCTTGTTTCCTACCATTGCAATACCGTTTACGCTCACTTTTATCATTAGTTACCTTGCTGTTTTTATATTTTCAGATTACAAATACTCATATCTACCATCCATATTGCACTTGTATCACCATCTCTTCGCCGAACTAGTGCACCTATACAATTTTCCATTGTATTGGGTGTGTTGGGGACACAAGAGACTCTTTGTTATTTGGTTGCAGGGTTGTTTGAGAGATACCATCTTCATCCTACGCCTCCTACGGATTGATAAACCTTAGGTCATCCACTTGAGGGAAATTTGCTACTGTCCTACAAACCTCTACACTTGGAGGCCCAACAACGTCTACAAGAAGAAGGTTGTGTAGTAGACATCAAGCTCTTTTCTGGCGCCGTTGCCGGGGAGGTTTGCTTTCATCATAGTAAATTTGCTCATCAAAGCTTGGGGGACAAAAAATATCATCTTCATCAAACATAGCTTCCCCAAGCTTATGGCTTTGCATATCATTAGCATCATGGATATTCAAGGAATTCATACTAACAACATTACAATCATGCTCATCATTCAAAGATTTAGTGCCAAACATTCTATAGATTTCTTCTTCTAGCACTGGAGCACAATTTTCCTTTCCATCATACTCACGAAAGATATTAAAAAGGTGAAGCATTTGAGACAAACTCAACTCCATTTTTTTGTAGTTTTCTTTTATAAACTAGACTAGTGCTAAAACAAGAAACAAAAAGATTCATTGCAAGATCTAAAGATATACCTTCACTTACCTAGCCTCCCCGGCAACGGCGCCAGAAAAGAGCTTGATGTCTGAGGGAGTCCTGGACTAGGGGGTGTCCGGATAGCCGGACTATCATCATCGGTCGGACTCCAAGACTATGAAGATACAAGATTGAAGACTTCGTCCCGTGTCCGGATGGGACTTTCCTTGGCGTGGAAGGCAAGCATGGCAATACGGATATGTAGATCTCCTACCATTGTAACCGACTCTGTGTAACCCTAGCCCTCTCCAGTGTCTATATAAACCGGGGGGTTTTAGTCCGTAAGGCGAACAACCATTACAACAATCATACCATAGGCTAGCTTCTAGGGTTTAGCCTCCTTGATCTCGTGGTAGATCCACTCTTGTACTACCCATATCATCAATATCAATCAAGAAGGAGTAGGGTTTTACCTCCATCGAGAGGGCCCGAACCTGGGTAAAAACATCGTGTCCCTTGTCTCCTGTTACCATCCGCCTAGACGCACAGTTCGGGACCCTCTACCTGAGATCCGCCGGTTTTGACACCGACATTGGTGCTTTCATTGAGAGTTCCTCTGTGTCGTCTCCAATAGGCTTGATGGCTCCTTCGATCATCAACAACGACGCAGTCCAGGGTGAGACTTTTCTCCCCGGACAGATCTTCGTGTTCGGCGACTTTGCTCTACGGGCCAATTCGCTTGGCCATATGGAGCAGATCGAAAGCTACGCCCCTGGCCATCAGGTCAGATTTGGAAGCCTAAACTTCACGGCTGACATCCGCGGAGACTTGATCTTCGAGGGATTCGAGCTACAGCCGAGCGCGCCGCGCTGTCACGATGGGCATGACTTAGCTCTGATGCCGGACAGTGCCCTGGAGGCCGCACATGAGTCCGCTCCGATCCTTAATTCGGAGCCGACCACGCAGATCGAGGACGGGTGGCTAGACACCGCCTCGGGGGCTGCAACCTCTGCAGCGATGGAGCCGAATACTGACCTTGTCCCTTGTAAAGCCCGTGACTCCGAGGTGCCGGACTCCTTGCCGGACTCTGAACCTCCCGCGCCCCTACCAATCGAACCCGATTGGGTGCCGATCATGGCGTTCACCGCTGCGAACATCTTTCAGCACTCACCCTTTGGCGACATCCTGAATTCGCTAAAGTATCTCTCGTTATCAGGAAAGCCCTGGCCGGATTGCGGTCAGGATGGTTGGGATCCGGACGACGAAGATATTCAAAACCCACCCACCACCCACTTTGTAGCCACTGTCGATGATCTAACCGACATGCTAGACTACGACTCCGAAGACATCGACGGTATGGACGACGATGCCGGAGACGACCAAGAACCAGCGCCTATGGGGCACTGGAAGACCACCTCGTCATACGACATATACATGGTGGACATCCCAAAGGATGGAAACGGCGAAGAAACAGCGGAGGCTGATTCCTCTAAGAAACAGCCCAAGCGCTGATGTCAGCGGCGCCGCTATAAATCCCGCCACAGCAAGAATGGAGATTCCAGCATCGGAGATAATAACACCCCGGAGAGTGCCGAAGGAAACTGAGGGAGTCCTGGACTAGGGTGTGTCCGGACAGCCGGACTATCATTGTCAGCCGGACTCCAAGACTAAGAAGATACAAGATTGAAGACTTCGTCCCGTGTCTGGATGGGACTTTCCTTGGCGTGGAAGGCAAGCTTGGCGATATGGATATGTAGATCTCCTACCATTCTAACCGACTCTGTGTAACCCTAGCCCTCTCCAGTGTCTATATAAACCGGAGGGTTTTAGTCTGTAGGACACAACCATCACAACAATCATACCATAGGCTAGCTTCTAGGGTTTACCCTCATTGATCCCGTGGTAGATCCACTCTTGTACTACCCATATCATCAATATCAATCAAGCAGGAGTAGGGTTTTACCTCCATCGAGAGGGCCCGAACCTTGGTAAAAACATCGTGTCCCTTGTCTCCTGTTACCATCAGCCTAGACGCACAGTTCGGGACCCCCTACCCGAGATCCGCCGGTTTTGACACCGATAGCAACCCCCTCCAGCAAGATTCAGCACAGGAGGACGGAGAAGCCAGCCCTCACGAGAGGGCGGCGAACGAAGAGGTAGAGGACGATAATTACATGCCTCCCTCCAGAGACGAGGCAAGCCTCAACGACGACGAATTTGTCGTGCCCGAGGATCCCGTCGAACAAGAGCGTTTTAAACGCAGGCTTATGGCCACGGCAAACAGCCTAAAGAAAAAGCAGCAACAGCTCCGAGCTGATCAAGACCTGCTAGCTGACTGATGGACTGAAGTCCTGGCGGCCGAAGAGTACGAACTCGAACGCCCCTCCAAAAGCTACCCAAAACGCAAGTTGCTCCCCCGATTAGAGGAGGAAGAGTATAAACCTTCATCACCAGCGCACAATACGGCAGACCGACCACCTCGTGGCCGCGACAGAGAGGCCTCTAGGCCCTCCATAAGGACCGTACCCCGGCACCGCTCGAAAAGTACGAAGCCAAGGGGGAATGCACCGGACTTGCGAGACATATTGGAGGACAAGGCAAGACAATCAAGATTGATCTACGGATCACGTGGGCGCCCCACGATGCGCGACGACTACCGTCGCGCCGGATACAGCAATTCCGGCCGGGCCGAACACAGTAGAGAAAGCTCACTTGAGCTACGTCGTGATATTGCCCAATATAGAGGCGCCGCACACCCACTATGCTTCACAGATGAAGTAATGGATCATCAAATCCCTGAAGGGTTTAAACCCGTGAACATTGAATCCTACGATGGCACAACAGACCCCGCGGTTTGGATCGAAGACTATCTCCTTCATATCCATATGGCCCGCAGTGACGATCTCCACGCCATCAAATATCTCCCACTCAAGCTTAAAGGACGAGCTCGGCATTGGCTTAACAGCTTGCCAGCAGAATCAATTGGGTGTTGGGAGGACCTGGAAGCCGCATTCCTTGACAACTTCCAGGGCACATATGTGCGACCACTAGACACCGATGACCTAAGCCACATAATTCAGCAGCCAGACGAATCGGCCAGACAGTTCTGGACATGGTTCTTAACAAAGAAAAATCAAATCGTGGACTGTCCGGATGCAGAGGTCCTCGCAGCCTTCAAACATAACATCCGCGACGAGTGGCTGGCCCGGCACCTAGGACAGGAAAAGCCGAAATCCATGGCAGCCCTCACATCACTCATGACCCGCTTCTATGCGGGGGAGGACAGCTGGCTAGCCCGCAGTAACAACCTCAGCAAAAATTCTGGCAGTCCGGATACCAAGGACCGCAATGGCAGGTCGCGTCGAAACAAAAACAAACGCTGCGTTAACGGCGATAACACTGAGGATAGGGCAGTCAACGCCGGATTCAGAGGCTCTAAACCCGGTCAGCGGAAGAAGCCATTCAAAAGAACTATTCCGGGTCCGTCCAATTTGGACCGAATACTCAACCGCTCTTGCCAGATACATGGCACCCCCGAAAAGCCAACTAATCACACCAACAGGGATTGTTGGGCATTTAAGCAGGCAGGCAAGTTAATTGCCGAAAACAACGACAAGGGGCTGCATAGCGATGACGAGAAAGAAACCCGGCCGCCGAACAGTAGAGGACAGAAGGGTTTCCCCCCACAAGTGCGGATGGTAAACATGATATACGCAACCCACATACCCAAGAGGGAGCGGAAGCGTGCACTTAGGGATGTATATGCGATGGAGCCAGTCGCCCCGAAGTTCAATCCATGGTCCTCTTGCCCGATCACTTTTGATCAAAGGGACCACCCCACCAGTATCCGCCATGGCGGATTCGCCGCATTGGTTTTAGACCCAATCGTCGATGGATTTCACCTCACTAGAGTCCTGATGGACGGCGGCAGCAGCCTGAACCTGCTTTATCAGGATACAGTGCGCAAGATGGGCATAGACCCCTCAAGAATTAAACCTACAAAGACAACCTTTGAAGGCGTCATACCAGGTGTAGAGGCCAATTGTACAGGCGCAGTCACACTGGAAGTGGTCTTCGGATCCCCGGATAACTTCCGAAGCAAGGAGTTAATCTTCGACATAGTCCCGTTCCGCAGTGGCTATCACGCTCTGCTCGGACGGACCGCGTTTGCAAAGTTCAACGCGGTGCCGCATTATGCATACCTCAAGCTCAAGATGCCAGGCCCTCGAGGTGTCATCACGGTCAACGGAAACACTGAACGCTCCCTCCGAACGGAGGAACACATAGCGGCTCTTGCGGCAGAAGTACAGAGCAGACTCTTAAGGCAATTTTCGAGTCCGGCCGTTCAACGACCGGACACGGCCAAACGCGCCCGGAGTAACATACAACAAGACCACCTGGCACGTTCCGAGCACGCGTAGCAATGCGGCCCCAACCCCATCCCTCGCATGATTGCAAGACTAGTCCTTCGCATACATCATTACGCTCTGGATATACCATGGGCATAGGGGGAGGGGCACGACCACGACAGGCCCAAAGTGCGGCTCAACCACACCAGGGCCTCCCAAGTGTGTCGCTCTTTTTCTTTTTTCTTTTTTTTTACCCACAGGACTCCGTTCACCAGAGGCCCTGTTCGGCAGCAGACCTACCGAACTCACGGTGCAACAGCCAGTGAAGGAGAAAGGCTACAACGAACACTCAGGTGGTCTCCATTACGAGCATTAAATCTGTTTAATACACCATTCCGCAGCCTACCCCTGGAGGGGGACATGTTTAATAGTCCAATCCCTGGCTTACCACACTATTTGTACCGTTCTGCACTCATGGCAGAATTCCTTGAATAAACAATGCATGACTTTTCGCTTATAATTGCATTCCTTTCTTACATATATGTTCATTTATGACATGTTGCATCCGTACACTTTGGTACGGCCGAATACACCAGGGGCTCCCATGTTTTGGGTCAAAACGGAACGAATCATGTCTTGGGTCAATAGTTGGGTTTGCCCGGCTCCCATGTTTTGGTACCTTACGTTCCGTTTTATCGGCTAAGGTAGCACTGGGAGAACCACTGCGATTGCGCCCCGGTTGAGCTAGGCGAGCGCCTCAGTGGAGAAAGCTAAAACTGACCGTCATGATAAGGCGAGAGCTGGTCGCTGTTCGAGAGGTCTTTTCGAGTCCCTAAAGACTTATGCCGCTTAGAGCGAGGAACCGGCTTTGTCCGGCCCAGGCGTGGATAGCGCCCCAAACTCGGTCTTCCAAATACTAGGGGCTTCGCCGAAATTTAAAATTATAGAATTCTATGGCTAAGTGAGAGTGTTCAAGCATTATAAGTCCGGTTGCCTCGTTTGTCGTGTTGAGTGCCTCCCTAGATGGACCCAAAAATGGGAACAAGAGCGCTCAAGTTTATCCCGAACACCCTAGCACTCGTGGCATGGGGGCTGAAGCCGACGACTTGCCATCTCTCAGATTTGATAAATGGCCGCACAGAAGGTAATATTTTAAATTAATAAGCATTGCTTAACGCATATGAACAAAGTTTTCAGTGCACACGATAACATATTGCGAGTCTACTCAAATATTACATCTTTGGAGCACTCATCCGCAATCTTGTGGGCACCCTTCAGGACACTCTTATAATACATTTCGGGTGTGCGATAATCCTTGCCCGTTGGCGGCGCGTCCGTCAGAAGCTT
Organism: Triticum timopheevii; assembly: GCA_963921465.1. Classification (NCBI taxonomy): domain Eukaryota; kingdom Viridiplantae; phylum Streptophyta; class Magnoliopsida; order Poales; family Poaceae; genus Triticum; species Triticum timopheevii. The sequence goes on along the minus strand of OY997264.1, from coordinate 184,978,920 downwards.
CTCAGCATCCAGCCTGCCCCAGTGCACTTTTGCATGGGCAAGGGCCCGACGGGCACCTTCAATGTAGGCGGAGCACTTGACGACTTCCACCCAGGGACACGCATCCACCAGCCGCCGCACCAGGCCGAAGTAGCTCCCAGGCATGGCCTCCTCGGGCCACAGCCGAACTATGAGGCCCTTCATGGCCTATTCGGCTACCTTGTGGAGCTCGACCAGCTGCTTGAGATGGTCGCTAAGGGGCACCGGATGTCCGGCCTCAGCATACTGAGGCCAGAAGACCTTCTCCGTCGAGCTCCCCTCCTCGGCCCGGTAGAATGCGGCAGCATCGGACACGCTACGAGGTAGATTTGCAAACGCTCCTGGAGAGCTCCGAATTCGGGTAAGTAACAGGTAATTCACATTCACATGCTTGCTTTGCATGAAAAATGCCTTACCCGCCGCTATTTTCTTCACCGCCTCGATCTCCTGGAGGGCCTATGGGCTTCGGCCTTAGCGGCTTTGGCACTCTCAAGAGCCGAGGCAAGATCGGACTCTCAAGTCTTCGAGTCGCGCCCCAAGCTCTCATGCTTTTCCACGAGAGCCTGGAGCTCTTGCTGCACCTCCGCCACCCGTGCCTCCTGCTTCTCTCGCTCAGTTCGTTCCGCGGCCGCATTACGCTCGGCCGCAGACACGGCCTCCTTCAGGGTCGCCACCTCGTTTGTGGCCCCTGCAGTGCCCACGTTATCCTTGTTATTTCTCTTGCAACCAAAATCCTTTTCTGTAAGGTACACATTTAATACGGTGTTACTCACCTTCTTTGTCCTCGAGCTGCTACTTGGCAAGGCCGAGCTTGCTCTCGGACCGCTCGAGGTTCTGCTTCAAAGCATCGACCTCCGCAGTCAGTGCGGCAGAGGTCAGCAGCACAGCCTGCAATCCCATATTGACATACTTTTTAGAACTCCTGCGTATATCTTTATAAGATCCTCAGTCCGGCTTTTCTTTCCGAACACCGAACCGAGCATCAGGGGCTACTGTCTATGCGGTATTACATTACATATTTTAAATTTCTTACCTCAAAGCCTGTTAGAATGCTGCTGCAGGCTTCGGTCAGCCCGCTCTTGGCGAGTTGAACCTTCTGAATCACCGCACTCATGATAGTGCGGCGTTCTTCCTCAATGGAAGCGCCGTTGAGCGCCTCCAACAAGTTGTCCGGCGCCTCCGGTTGGACGGAGGCCGCCGGTGTCACGGTCTTGCCCTTCTTACGAAGGGGCCGCCTGCTGGACTCCGGAACCACTGCTGGTTCCGATGCGGAGTCCGGAGCAATGTCTGGGAGGTTGCCTTGCGGCGCCTCCGGAGCCTCCCCCTCCTGGTGGGTCCCCTCTTGGGATCCCACCTCGGCGTCATCAGTGTCACGAGGGGTGGAGGCAGTCGGAAGGGAATCCACATCCGACGGAGCCAAGGACCCGCTCGATGAAGCGGGAAGATCGTCCTCGGCTGGACTACAGGTTGTACGCGGCATTAGAAAGACATCGTGTGGCAAAAAGAAAAATTATAAATCATTCAGGAATCCGGATACTTACGATCTCGCCATGGGCTTGGCCCTTGAGGGCCACTCCTCGTCGCCATCGCCAGCGTTGGCGGAGCAGTCCGGAGGAAGGGTCCTTCCCTTCTTGGACCCTTCGGCCTCCCTCGTTGGGGAAGCCTTCCTCTTCTTCTCTCCCCCCTCCTGGGGAGAGGCCTCTTTCTCCTCCTCGTCTTCGAAGGAGGAGTCCGCCTCGGAGCCACCGGACGACAAGTCCGATACCACCTGGCGCCGGGAACTCCTTCGGGTTCCCGTGGCCTTCTTCTTGGCCTTCTTCTCTGGCACCACGTAAAGTGTCGGGACCAGCATCCCCGTCAAACGGGTGTCCGCTGGGTCTTCTGGAAGGGGAGCCGGACAGTTAACCTGTCCGGACGTCTTCTGCCAGTCCTGTTAAAGGCATGGGGAGTTTAGATCCCACATAGAGTCAAACTATGAAAGAAATGAGTGTCCCATAAAGGATAACATAGCTTACCTTGCCGGCCGGGCGCTGCGTGCTGAATCCGCGATCTTTAGTTGCGGACGCGGGGGCTTCTCCGCCCTTAAACAGCACCCTCCAAGCAGCTTCGTACATCATGTCGAAGAGCCCGCTCAGGGTCCGGTGCTGTGCCGGATCAAACTCCCACAAATTGAAAGCCTGTTGCTGGAAGGGGAGAATCCGGCGGACGAGCATGACCTGGATCACATTGACAAGCTTGAGCTTCTTGTCCACCAGGGTCTGGAGACAGGACTGGAGTCCGGTTAGCTCCTCCGAACTACCCCATAGCAAGCCCTTCTCTTTCCAGGAGGTGAGCTGCATGGGGATACCAAATATGAACTCGGGGGCCGCTGCCCATTTAGGGTCACGCGGCTCGGTGATGTAGAACCACCCCGATTGCCACCCTTTGACGGACTCCACGAAGGCACCCTCGAGCCAAATGACGTTGGGCATTTTGCCCACCATGGCGCCTCCGCACTCCGCTTGGACGCCCTTCATCACCTTCGGCTTGACATTGAAGGTTTTTAGCCACAAGCCGAAGTGGGGCTGGATGCAGAGGAAGGCCTCGCACACGACGATAAATGCTGAGATGTTGAGGATGAAGTTTGGCGCCAGATCGTGGAAGTCCAGGCCGTAGTGGGAAGGGATGAAGTGGGAAGCCTAGTCCGCGGAGGAAGTTGGGAAGGAATATGACCCTCTCATGAGGCCTGGGGGTGGGGACAAGCTGCCCCTCGTCGGGCAGCCGGTGCGCGATGTCGCTGGATAGGTATCCGGTGCCGCGCAGCTTCTTGATGTGCCCCTCCGTAACGGAGGAGGCCATCCACTTGCCTCCCGCTCCGGACATGGTTGGAGAAGGTTGAGGCGAGATGTGCGGACTTGGGCGCTGGAGCTCGAGTGCGTGGAGATGGATAAGCAAAGGAGGAAGAAGGCGTAGGTAGAAAAGGTGGATCCTTATCCCCTTATATATGGGCGGACGAAGACTATGCGTCCCCACCGTCCTGGTAAAACTCGCTTATCTCCCAAGCGCCGCAATCAATGGCGCGGTTGGGTTACCCACGTCCGTATTGATGGGAATCCCGGAATAAGGGGAACACGATCTCTGCTTCGACAAGACGTGCCAAGGAAACCACTTCGCTAAATGAGCTGAGGTGGTATAATAAAAACATAAAGGCTTGGTAGTGGTGTGACATCACGCCACCGGATTGAACTTGTGTAAATATTATTCTCTCTACGGTGGTATGTGGAATTTATTTTACAGAGCCGGACACTATCCTGGTGTTTACAATCTTCTATGAATTATTCGGAGGAGGAACCCGCCTTGCAATGCCGAAGACAATATGCGCGCCGGACTCATCGTCATTGAAGCCTAGTTCAGGGGCTACTGAGGGAGTCCTGGACTAGGGGGTGTCCGGATAGCCGGACTATCATCATTGGCCGGACTCCAAGACTATGAAGATACAAGATTGAAGACTTCGTCCCGTGTCCGGATGGGACTTTCCTTGGCGTGGAAGGCAAGCTTGGCAATACGGATATGTAGAACTCCTACCATTGTAACCGACTCTGTGTAACCCTAGCCCTCTCCGGTGTCTATATAAACTGGAGGGTTTTAGTCCGTAGGGCGAACAACCATTACAACAATCATACCATAGGCTAGCTTCTAGGGTTTAGCCTCCTTGATCTCGTGGTAGATCCACTCTTGTACTACCCATATCATCAATATCAATCGAGAGGGCCCGAACCTGGGTAAAAAAATCGTGTCCCTTGTCTCCTGTTACCATCCGCCTAGACGCACAGTTCGGGACCCCCTACCCAAGATCCGCCGGTTTTGACACCGACAATGTCTACTACACAACCTTCTTCTTGTAGACGTTGTTGGGCCTGCAAGTGCACATGTTTGTAGGATAGTAGCAAATTTCCCTCAAGTGGATGACCTAAGGTTTATCAATCCGTAGGAGGCGTAGGAGGAAGATGGTCTCTCTCAAACAACCCTGCAACCAAATAACAAAAAGTATCTTGTGTCCCCAACACACCCAATACAATGGTAAATTGTATATGTGCACTAGTTCGGCGAAGAGATGAAGATACAAGTGCAAATTAGATAGTGGATATAGGTTTTTGTAATTTGAAATAATAAAAACAGCAAGGTAGCGAGCGGTAAAAGTGAGCGTAAACGGTATTGCAATGATAGGAAACAAGGCCTAGGGTTCATACTTTCACTAGTTTAAGTTCTCTCAACAATAATAACATAGATAGATCATATGACAAGCCCTCAACATGCGACAAAGAGTCACTCCAAAGACACTAATAGCGGAGAACAAACGTAGAGATTATGGTCGGGTACGAAACCACCACAAAGCTATTCTTTCAGATCGATCAATAAAAGAGTTCGTACTAGAAAAACACCTTAAGATACAAATCAACCAAAACCCTAATGTCACCTAGATACTCCATTGTCACCTCAAGTATCCGTGGGCATGATTATACGATATGCATCACACAATCTTAGATTCATCCAACCAACATAAAAGTACTTCAAAGAGTGCCCCAAAGTTTCTACCGGAGAGTCAAGAATGTGTGCCAACCCCTATGCATAGGTTCCCAAGTGTCACGAAACCCGCAAGTTGATCACCAAAACATACATCAAGTGGATCAATAGAATAACCCATTGTCACCACGGTTATCCCACGCAAGACATACATCAAGTGTTCATAAAAGACTCAATCCAATAAGATAACTTCAAAAGGGGAAACTCAATTCATCACAAGAGAGTAGAGGGGGAGAAACATCATAAGATCCAACTACAATAGCAAAGCTCAGGATACATCAAGATCGTGCCATAGATGGAACATGAGAGAGAGAGAGAGAGAGAGATCAAACACATAGCTACTGGTACATACCCTAAGCCCCGAGGGTGAACTACTCCCTCCTCGTCATGGATAGCGCCGGGATGATGAAGATGGCCTCCGGTGATGGGATCCCCCTCCGGCAGGGTGCCGGAATAGGGTCCCGATTAGTTTTTGGTGGCTACAGAGGCTTGCGGCGGCGGAACTCCCGATCTATCTTCTATTCTAGAAGTTTTAGGGTACGTAGGTATATATGGGTGCAGGGAGAACGTCGGTGGAGCTACGGGGGCCCCACGAGGCAGGGGGGCGCGCCCAGGGGGGAGGGCGCGCCCCCCACCCTCGTGAGCACCTCGTGGCTCTTCTGACATGGGGTCCAAGTCCATCAGGTGGGTTTCCTTCCAAAAATAACTTCTCCAGTTGATTTCGTTCCGTTTTGACTCCGTCTGATTTTCCTTTTCCTCGAAATACTGAAATAGGCATAAAACAGCAAATCTGGGCTGGGCCTCCGGTTAATAGGTTAGTCCCAAAATAATATAAAAGTGTATAATAAAGCCCATAGTCATTCAAAACACATAGTAATATAGCATGAATGCTTCATAAATTATAGATACGTTGGAGACGTATCAGCATCCCCAAGCTTAATTCCTACTCGTCCTCGAGTAGGTAAATGATAAAGAAAGAATTTATGAAGTGTGAATGCTAGAGGTGCACAAGTTTGATCAACGATAATTTCAATCACCTTTTCTAGCATGATTATATGTCATAACAGTAGTTCATCTCATAAAACTTCTCATGAAAAAGTGACAAGCAATTCACATATCAAGGCATAGACCATAAACATTCTTGAAAACTAGCAAACTTCATTCTTAGTCATCAAAACAATTGCAATTCATCTTATTTTCAGGAATAGCAAACTCCACATACTCAACTATCATATAGTCTTCTACAATTGCTAACGCTCACGCAATACTTGTGGTTATGAAGTTTTAATCAGACACAGAGAAAGATTGGGGCTTATAATGTTGCCTCCAAACTTATTCACCTTTGGGTGATGTCAACAATAATAGTTCATGCTAACGTACATCCAATTGGATATATATATATCAGGATCACCCCACCATGAAGTGCTTGCCAAAGGATAAAATGAAAAAGGGAAAGGTGAAGATCACCTTGACTCTTGCATAAAGTAAAAGATAGGCCCTTCGCAGAGGGAAGCAGGGATTTGCAGAGGTGCCAGAGCTCAATTTTTAAAATAGAGATAAATAATTTTGAGAGGTATGATCTCATTGTCAACATAACAACCAAGAGTTCCCAATATCTTCCATACTACATACATTATAGGCGTTTCCCAAACAGAATGGTAAAAATTTATACTCCCCCAACCACCAACAAGCATCAATCCATGGCTTGCTCGAAACAACGAGTGCCTCCAACTAACAACAATCTTGGGGGAGTTTTGTTTAATTATTTTGATTTTATTTTGATCTTTTTTATCATGGGACTGGGTATCCCGGTTACCGCCACTTTCTCGTGAATGAGGAGCGGAGTCCACTCTTGAGAATAACCCACCTAGCATGGAAGACACTGACAGCCCCTAGTTTCTACATGAGGAATTCGGGCATACAAAACAGATTATAATTTGAAGGGTTAGAGTTTGGCACATGCAAATTTACTTGGAACGGCAGGTAAATACCGCATATAGGTAGGTATGGTGGACACTCATGGCAAAACTGGGTTTAAGGATATTTGGAAGCACAAGTAGTATCTCTACTTGGTTCTAGGAATTTTGGCTAGCATGAGGGGGAAAGGCAAGCTCAACATGTTTGAATGATCCATGACAATATACTTTACCTGAGATGCGAGAAAACATAACCCATTACGTTGTCTTCCTTGTCCAACATCAACTCTTTAGCATGTCATACTTAATGAGTGCTCCCAATTATGAAAGATGTCTATGATAATATATTTATATGTGAAATCTCTCTTCCTTCAATATTCTTTCATGAATTGTTCAAATGACTAATACAATGCTTGCTAACTGTGAATAAATTTACAACCTCTACTTCTTAGATGTGAAGTCATTACTCCCCATGGGATAAGCAAATGAAACATATATAATTTCAGATTTGTGACATTCAACTTATTCAACCATTTACTCATAGGATATAAGTGAAGCACACGAGTAAATGAAAAGCTACTCCAAAAAGATATAAGTGAAGATCAATAAGTAGCTAAATATTTATGCAACTATGAGAAGACTCTCTCTCTCTCTCATTAAAGAATTTCAGATCTTGATACTTTATTCAAACAGCAAGCAAAGCTAAAGAAAACTACATTGCAAGGATAGCACAACTCATGTGAAGAAGCAAAAACTTAGGCTCAACCGATACTAACCGATAGTTGTTGAAGAAGAAAGGTGGGATGCCTACCGGGGCATCCCCAAGCTTAGATGCTTGATACTTCTTGAAATATTATCTTGTGGTGACTTGGGCATCCCCAAGCTTGAACTTTTGTGTCTCCTTAATTCATCTCATATCATGGTTTCTCTTTTTATCAAAAGCTTCATTCACAACAAACTCAACAAGAACTCGTGAGATAGGTTAGTATAAACCAATGCAAAACCTTATCATATTATACTGTAGAAAATCACTTAAATTATTATTCAACATTGCATGCTAAATGTATCTGTATATTTAATACTCCTATCCTCAAATAGAATCATTAAACAAGCAAACATACGCAAACAATGCAACCATAACAGCAATCTGCCAAAACAGTACAGTCTGTAAAGAATGCAAGAGTATCAATACTTCCCTGACTCCAAAAATTATGAACTAAAATTCCCACTGTAATAAATTTATGAGAGCTTAATATGCAAAAATATTCAACGTTAGACCATTCTCTTACTTTCCTAGGCAATTTTTGCAACAGCGGTAAACTTTCTGTTTTCAAACAGCAACATGTATATACTAGCAAAATAAGCATGGAAAGGCTATCCTTGACTTCTTTATTGAAGCAAAAGAGGCAAAACACAATTCTAACTAACAGCAAGCAAAAAATAACAAAAGAAAATGGCGCTCCAAGCAAAACACATATCATGTGGTGAATAAAAATATAGCTCCACGTAAAGTTACCGATGAACGAAGACGAAAGAGGGGATGCCTTCCGGGGCATCCCCAAGCTTAGGCTCTTGGTTGTCCTTGAATATTACCTTGGGGTGCCTTGGGCATCCCCAAGCTTAGGAGCTTTCCACTCCTTATTCCATTGTCCATCGAATCGTTACCCAAAACTTGAAAACTTCAACCACACAAAACTCAAAACAAACTCGTAAGCTCCGTTAGTATAAGAAAATAAAACCACCACTTAGGTACTGTAATGAACACATTCCAAATTCATATTAGTGTGATATCTACTGTACTCCAACTTATCTATGGTTCATACCCTCCTATACTATTCATTGATGCATCAAAATAAGCAAACAACACATAGAAAACAGAATCTGTCAAAAACAGAACAGTCTGTAGTAATCTGTATAAACCGTATACTTCTGGAACCCCAAAAATTGTGAAATAAATTTCCAGACCTGAGCAATTTGTCTATTAATCATCTTCAAAAAGAATCAACATAAAAGCACTCTCCAGTAAAAAATGGCAGCTAATCTCGTGAGCGCTAAAGTTTCTGTTTTTCACAGCAAGATCACATAAACTTCACCCAAGTCTTCCCAAAGGTTCTACTTGGCACTTTATAGAAACAAAAGCTATAAAACATGATTACTACAGTAGCATAATCATGTGGACACACAAAAACAGTAAGGATACATATTGGGTTGTCTCCCAACAAGCGCTTTTCTTTAATGCCTTTTAGCTAGGCATGATGATGACAATGATGCTCACATAAAAGATAAGAATTGAAACATAACGGGAGCATCATGAAGCACATGACTAGCACATTTAAGTCTAACCCACTTTCTATGCATATGGATTTTGTGAACAAACAACTTATGAGAACAATAATCAACTATAATAGGAAGGTAACACAAGCATAGATTTAAGAATTTAAGCACATAGAGAGGAAACATGACATTATTGCAATTCCTACAAGCATATGTTCCTCCCTCATAATAATTTTCAGTAGCATCACGAATGAATTCAACAATATAACCAGCACCTAAAGCATTCTTTTCATGATCTACAAGCATAGAAAATTTTCTACTCTCCACATAAGTAAACTTTTTCTTTATAGCATACATATCATCACAATAATCATCATAGATAGGAGGCATGCTTTCATCATAGTAAATTTGCTCATCGAAGCTTGGGGGACAAAAAATATCATCTTCATCAAACATAGCTTCCCCAAGCTTGTGGCTTTGCATATCATTAGCATCGTGGATATTCAAGGAATTCATACTAACAACATTACAATCATGCTCATCATTCAATGATTTAGTGCCAAACATTCTATAGATTTCTTCTTCTAGCACTTGAGCACAATTTTCCTTTCCATCATACTCACGAAAGATATTAAAAAGGTGAAGCGTTTGAGACAAACTCAACTCCATTTTTTTTGTAGTTTTCTTTTATAAACTAGACTAGTGCTAAAATATGAAACAAAAAGATTCAATTGCAAGATCTAAAGATATACCTTCACTTACCTAGCCTCCCCGGCAACAGCGCCAGAAAAGAGCTTGATGTCTACTACACAACCTTCTTCTTGTAGACGTTGTTGGGCCTGCAAGTGCACAGGTTTGTAGGACAGTAGCAAATTTCCCTCAAGTGGATGACCTAAGGTTTATCAATCCGTAGGAGGCATAGGAGGAAGATGGTCTCTCTCAAACAACCCTGCAACCAAATAACAAAAAGTCTCTTGTGTCCCCAACACACCCAATACAATGGTAAATTGTACAGGTGCACTAGTTCAGCGAAGAGATGAAGATACAAGTGCAAAATAGATAGTAGATATAGGTTTTTGTAATCTGAAATAATAAAAACAGCAAGGTAGTGAGCGGTAAAAGTGAGCCTAAACGTTATTGCAATGATAGGAAACAAGGGCTAGGGTTCATACTTTCACTAGTGTAAGTTCTCTCAACAATAATAACATAGATAGAACATATGACAAGCCCTCAACATGCGACAAAGAGTCACTCCAAAGACACTAATAGCAGAGAACAAACGTAGAGATTATGGTCGGGTACGAAACCACCACAAAGCTATTCTTTTGGATCGATCTATAAAAGAGTTCGTACTACAATAACACCTTAAGATACAAATCAACCAAAACCCTAATGTCACCTAGATACTCCATTGTCACCTCAAGTATCCGTGGGCATGATTATACGATATGCATCACACAAGCTCAGATTCATCCAACCAACATAAAAGTACTTCAAAGAGTGCCCGAAAGTTTCTACCGGAGAGTCAAGAATGTGTGCCAACCCCTATGCATAGGTTCCCAAGTGTCACGAAACCCGCAAGTTGATCACCAAAACATACATCAAGTGGATCAATAGAATAACCCATTGTCACCACGGTTATCCCACGCAAGACATACATCAAGTGTTCATAAAAGACTCAATCCAATAAGATAACTTCAAAAGGGGAAACTCAATTCATCGCAAGAGAATAGAGGGGGAGAAACATCATAAGATCCAACTACAATAGCAAAGCTTGGGATACATCAAGATCGTGCCATAGATGGAACACGAGAGAGAGAGATCAAACACATAGCTACTGGTACATACCCTAAGCCCCGAGGGTGAACTACTCCCTCCTCGTCATGGATAGCGGCGGGATGATGAAGATGGCCTCCGGTGATGGGATCCCCCTCCGGCAGGGTGCCGAAATAGGGTCCCGATTGGTTTTTGGTGGCTACAGAGGCTTGCGGTGGCGGAACTCCCGATCTATCTTCTATTCTGGAAGTTTTAGGGTACGTAGGTATATATGGGTGCAGGGAGAACGTCGGTGGAGCTACGGGGGCCCCACGAGGCAGGGGACGCACCCAGGGGGGAGGGCGCGCCCCCCACCCTCGTGAGCACCTCGTGGCTCTTATGACGTAGGGTCCAAGTCCATCAGGTGGGTTTCCTTCCAAAAATAACTTCTCCAGTTTATTTCGTTCCGTTTTGACTCCGTCTGATATTCCTTTTCCTCGAAATACTGAAATAGGCATAAAACAGCAAATCTGGGCTGGGCCTCCGGTTAATAGGTTAGTCCTAAAATAATATAAAAGTGTATAATAAAGCCCATAATCATTCAAAATGCATAGTAATATAGCATGAATGCTTCATAAATTATAGATACGTTGGAGACGTATCAGCATCCCCAAGCTTAATTCCTACTCGTCCTCGAGTAGGTAAATGATAAAGAAAGAATTTATGAAGTGTGAATGCTAGACGTGCACAAGTTTGATCAACGATAATTTCAATCACCTTTTCTAGCATGATTATATGTCATAACAGTAGTTCATCTCATAAAACTTCTCACGAAAAAGTGACAAGCAATTCACATATCAAGGCATAGACCATAAACATTCTTGAAAACTAGCAAACTTCATTCTTAGTCATCAAAACAATTGCAATTCATCTTATTTTCAGGAATAGCAAACTCCACATACTCAACTATCATATAGTCTTCTACAATTGCTAACGCTCACGCAATACTTGTGGTTATGAAGTTTTAATCAGACACAGAGAAAGATTGGGGCTTATAATGTTGCCTCCAAACTTATTCACCTTTGGGTGATGTCAACAATAATAGTTCATGCTAACGTACATCCAATTGGATATATATATCAGGATCACCCCACCATGAAGTGCTTGCCAAAGGATAAAATGAAAAAGGGAAAGGTGAAGATCACCTTGACTCTTGCATAAAGTAAAAGATAGGCCCTTCGCAGAGGGAAGCAGGGATTTGCAGAGGTGCCAGAGCTCAATTTTTAAAATAGAGATAAATAATTTTGAGAGGTATGATCTCATTGTCAACATAACAACCAAGAGTTCCCAATATCATCCATACTACATGCATTATAGGCGGTTCCCAAACAGAATGGTAAAAATTTATACTCCCCCAACCACCAACAAGCATCAATCCATGGCTTGCTCGAAACAACGAGTGCCTCCAACTAACAACAATCCTGGGGGAGTTTTGTTTAATTATTTTGGTTTGATTTTGATCTTTTTGATCATGGGACTGGGCATCCTGGTTACCGCCACTTTCTCGTGAATGAGGAGCGGAGTCCACTCCTCTTGAGAATAACCCACCTAGCATGGAAGACACTGACAGCCCCTAGTTGCTACATGAGCAATTCGGGCATACAAAACAGATTATAATTTGAAGGGTTAGAGTTTGGCACATGCAAATTTACTTGGAACGGCAGGTAAATACCGCATATAGGTAGGTATGGTGGACACTCATGGCAAAATTGGGTTTAAGGATATTTGGAAGCACAAGTAGTATCTCTACTTGGTGCTAGGAATTTTGGCTAGCATGAGGGGGAAAGGCAAGCTCAGCATGTTTGAATGATCCATGACAATATACTTTAACTGAGATGTGAGAAAACATAACCCATTACGTTGTCTTCCTTGTCCAACATCAACTCTTTAGCATGTCATACTTAATGAGTGCTCCCAATTATGAAATATGTCTATGATAATATATTTATATGTGAAATCTCTCTTCCTTCAATATTCTTTCATGAATTGTTCAAATGACTAATACAATGCTTTCTAACTGTCAATAAATTTACAACCTCTACTTCTTAGATGTGAAGTCATTACTCCCCATGGGATAAGAAAATGAAACATATATAATTTCAGATTTGTGACATTCAACTTATTCAACCATTTACTCATAGGATATAAGTGAAGCACACGAGTAAATGAAAAGCTACTCCAAAAAGATATAAGTGAAGATCAATGAGTAGCTAAATAATTATGCAACTATGCGAAGACTCTCTCTCTCATTAAAGAATTTCAGATCTTGATACTTATTCAAACAGCAAGCAAAGCTAAACAAAACTACATTGCAAGGATATCACAACTCATGTGAAGAAGCAAAAACTTAGGCTCAACCGATACTAACCGATAGTTGTTGAAGAAGAAAGGTGGGATGCCTACCGGGGCATCCCCAAGCTTAGATGCTTGAGACTTCTTGAAATATTATCTTGGGGTGCCTTGGGCATCCCCAATCTTGAACTTTTGTGTCTCCTTAATTCATCTCATATCATGGTTTCTCTTTTTATCAAAAGCTTCATTCACAACAAACTCAACAAGAACTCGTGAGATAGGTTAGTATAAACCAATGCAAAACCTTATCATATTATACTGTAGAAAATCACTTAATTTATTATTCAACATTTCATACTAAATGTCTCTGTATATTTAATACTCCTATCCTGAAATAGAATCATTAAACAAGCAAACATACGCAAACAATGCAACCATAACAGCAATCTGCCAAAACAGTACAGTCTGTAAAGAATGCAAGAGTATCAATACTTCCCTGACTCCAAAAATTATGAACTAAAATTCCCAATGTAATAAATTTATCAGCGATTAATATGCAAACAGATTCAACGTTAGACCATTCCCTGACTTTTCTAGGCAATTTTTGCAACAGCGGTAAACTTTCTGTTTTCAAACAGCAACATGTATACTAGCAAAATAAGCATGGCAAAGGCTATCCTTGACTTCTTTATTGAAACAAAAGAGACAAAATACAATTCTAACTAACAGCAAGAAAAAACTAACAAAATAAAATGACGCTCCAAGAAAAACACATATCATGTGGTGAATAAAAATATAGCTCCAAGTAAAGTTACCGATGACCCAAGACGAAAGAGGGGATGCCTTCCGGGGCATCCCCAAGCTTAGGCTCTTGGTTGTCCTTGAATATTACCTTGGGGTGCCTTGGGCATCCCCAAGCTTAGGCTCTTTCCACTCCTTATTCCATTGTCTATCGAATCGTTACCCAAAACTTGAAAACTTCAACCACACAAAACTCAACACAAACTCGTAAGCTCTGTTAGTATAAGAAAATAAAGCCACCACTTAGGTACTGTAATGAACACATTCTAAATTCATATTGGTGTGATATCTACTGTACTCCAACTTATCTATGGTTCATACCCTCCAATACTATTCATTGATGCATCAAAATAAGCAAACAACACATAGAAAACAGAATCTGTCAAAAACAGAACAGTCTGTAGTAATCTGTATAATACGTATACTTCTGGAAGCCCAAAAATTATGAAGTAAATGTCCAGATCTGAGCAATTTGTCTATTAATCATCTGCAAAAAGAATCAACCTAAAAGCACTCTCCAGTAAAAAATGGCAGCTAATCTCGTGAGCGCTAAAGTTTCTGTTTTTCACAGCAAGATCACATAAACTTCACCCAAGTCTTCCCAAAGGTTCTACTTGGCACTTTATAGAAACAAAAGCTATAAAACATGATTACTACAGTAGCATAATCATGTGGACACACAAAAACAGTAAGGATACATATTGGGTTGTCTCCCAACAAGCGCTTTTCTTTAATGCCTTTTAGCTAGGCATGATGATGACAATGATGCTCACATAAAAGATAAGAATTGAAACGTAACGGGAGCATCTTGAAGCACATGACTAGCACATTTAAGTCTAACCCACTTTCTATGCATAGGGATTTTGTGAACAAACAACTTATGAGAACAATAATCAACTATCATAGGAAGTTAACACAAGCATAGATTTAAGAATTTAAGCACATAGAGAGGAAACTTGACATTATTGCAATTCCTACAAGCATATGTTCCTCCCTCATAATAATTTTCAGTAGCATCATGAATGAAGTCAACAATATAACCAGAACCTAAAGCATTCTTTTCATGATCTACAAGCATAGAAAATTTTCTACTCTCCACATAAGCAAACTTTTTCTTTATAGCATACATATCATCACAATAATCATCATAGATAGGAGGCATGCTTTCATCATAGTAAATTTGCTCATCAATGCTTGGGGGACAAAACATATCATCTTCATCAAACATAGCTTCCCCAAGCTTGTGGCTTTGCATATCATTAGCATCGTGGATATTCAAGGAATTCATACTAACAACATTACAATCATGCTCATCATTCAAAGATTTAGTGCCAAACATTCTATAGATTTCTTCTTCTAGCACTTGAGCACAATTTTCCTTTCCATCATACTCACGAAAGATATTCAAAAGGTGAAGCGTTTGAGACAAACTCAACTCCAATTTTTTGTAGTTTTCTTTTATAAACTAGACTAGTGCTAAAACAAGAAACAAAAAGATTCAATTGCAAGATCTAAAGATATACCTTCACTTACTTAGCCTCCCCGGCAACGGCGCCAGAAAAGAGCTTGATGTCTACTACACAACCTTCTTCTTGTAGACGTTGTTGGGCCTGCAAGTGCACAGGTTTGTAGGACAGCAGCAAATTTCCCTCAAGTGGATGACCTAAGGTTTATCAATCCGTAGGAGGTGTAGGAGGAAGATGGTCTCTCTCAAACAACCCTGCAACCAAATAACAAAAAGTCTCTTGTGTCCCAAACACACCCAATACAATGGTAAATTGTATAGGTGCACTAGTTCGGCGAAGAGATGAAGATACAAGTGCAAAATAGATAGTAGATATAGGTTTTTGTAATCTGAAATAATAAAAACAGCAAGGTAGCGAGCGGTAAAAGTGAGCGGTAAAGGTGAGCGTAAACGGTATTGCAATGATAGGAAACAAGGCCTAGGGTTCATACTTTCACTAGTGTAAGTTCTCTCAACAATAATAACATAGATAGAACATATGACAAGCCCTCAACATGCGACAAAGAGTCACTCCAAAGACACTAATAGCGGAGAACAAACATAGAGATTATGGTCGGGTACGAAACCACCACAAAGCTATTCTTTCGGATCGATCTATAAAAGAGTTCGTACTATAACCTTAAGATACAAATCAACCAAAACCCTAATGTCACCTAGATACTCCATTGTCACCTCAAGTATCCGTGGGCATGATTATACGATATGCATCAAACAATCTCATATTCATCCAACCAACATAAAAGTACTTCAAAGAGTGCCCCAAAGTTTCTACCGGAGAGTCAAGAACGTGTGCCAACCCCTATGCATAGCTTCCCAAGTGTCACGAAACCCGCAAGTTGATCACGAAAACATACATCAAGTGGATCAATAGAATAACCCATTGTCACCACAGTTATCCCACACAAGACATACATCAAGTGTTCATAAAAGACTCAATCCAATAAGATAACTTCAAAAGGGGAAACTCAATTCATCACAAGAGAGTAGAGGGGGAGAAACATCATAAGATCCAACTACAATAGGAAAGCTCGGGATACATCAAGATCGTGCCATAGATGGAACACGAGAGAGAACACGAGAGAGAGAGATCAAACACATAGCTACTGGTACATACCCTCAGCCCCGTGGGTGAACTACTCCCTCCTCGTCATGGATAGCACCGGGATGATGAAGATGGCCTCCGGTGATGGGATCCCCCTCTGGCAGGGTGCCGGAACAGGGTCCCGATTGGTTTTTGGTGGCTATAGAGGCTTGCAGCGGCGGAACTCTCGATCTATCTTCTATTCTGGAAGTTTTAGGGTACGTAGGTGTATATGGGTGCAGGGAGAACGTCGGTGGAGCTATGGGGGCCCCACGAGGCAGGGGGCGCGCCCAGGGGGAGGGCGCGCCCCCCACCCTCGTGAGCACCTCGTGGCTCTTCTGACGTGGGGTCCAAGTCCATCAGGTGGGTTTCCTTCCAAAAATAACTTCTCCTGTTGATTTTGTTCCGTTTTGACTCCGTCTGATATTCCTTTTCCTTGAAATACTGAAATAGGCATAAAACAGCAAATCTGGGTTGGGCCTCCGGTTAATAGGTTAGTCCCAAAATAATATAAAAGTGTATAATAAAGCCCATAATCATTCAAAACACATAGTAATATAGCATGAATGCTTCATAAATTATAGATACGTTGGAGACGTATCAGTCGTCTTAACGACCAGTCATGCTTTCTGGTATTAGAGGCCGCTTAGAGTCCGGCCGCTGGAGCCGTCGCGTATTCCTCCATGCATGAGGAGTGCTCTGTGTTTCCGTTAACGGTGATGACGCCACGTGGACCGGGCATCTTGAGTTTAAGGTAGGCATAATGCGGTACTGCGTTGAAGCGGGCGAATGCCGTTCTCCCAAGCAATGCGTGATAGCCGCTTTGGAGGGGGGCGATAGTGAAGATTAGTTCTTCGCTTCTGGAGTTGCCGGGGGAGCCGAATGTTACCTCTAGTACGATGGAGCCCCTGCCGTAGGCTTCAACGCCTGGTATCACCCCTTCAAAGGTGGTGTTACTTTGGCTGATTCTGGATGGGTCTATCCACATCCTGCGGACAGTGTCCTGGTATATTAGATTAAGACTACTGTCGTCGTCCATGAGGACGTGAGTAAGATAGTATCCGTCGATTATTGGGTTGAGCACCAAGGCATCTGATCCTCCATGCCGAATACTAGTCGAGCAGTCCGTGTGATCAAAAGTGATCGGGCAAGCCGACTAGTGGTTAAGTTTGGGTACGACGGGCTCTATAGCGTATGCGTCTCTGAGCACGCATTCGTGCCCTCTTGTGGATGTGTGAGTCGCGTGGATCATGTTTATTGTTTTTACCTCTGGTGGGAATTTTTTCTGTCCCCCAGTGTTCGGCTGGCGAGGCTCATCCTCGTCTTCACTTGGTGTTTCCCTTCCCTTGTGTTCGGCATTTAATTTGTCGGCCTGCTTGAAGACCCAGCATTCTCTGTGAGTGTGGTTCGCAGGTTTGTCGGGGGTGCCATGAATTTGGCACAGTCTGTCCAGGACTTTGTTCAGGCCGGACGGTCCCTCTTTGCTGCCTTTAAATGGCTTCTTTTGTTGACCAGGTCGAGAGCCCCTGAATCCGGTGTTGACCATTGTGTTGTCCAGACTCTCTTCCTTGCTTTGACGTTTGTTTTAATTGCGCCGTGGCTTCCCGTTGCCATCCCTATTTTCGGATGTACTTGGGTCGCTGGTGCCTTTACAGGCCAACCAGCTATCTTCGCCTACGCAGAAGCGGGTCATAAGGATTGTTAAGGCTGCCATTGTCCTCGGCTTTTCTTGGCCGAGGTGTCTGGCGAGCCACTTGTCCCGAATGTTGTGTTTGAAGGCCGCTAAGGCTTCGGCATCCGGACAGTCGACAATTTGATTTTTCTTAGTGAGGAATCTGTTCTAAAGCTTGCGGGCGGACTCTCCGGGCTGTTGAATTATGTGACTTAAATCGTCCGCATCCGGAGGCCGGACATAGGTCCCTTGAAAATTGGCCCTGAAAGCATCCTCGAGTTCCTCCCAACTTCCAATTGAATTTTCGGGGAGGCTTTTCAACCAGTGTCGAGATGGTCCCTTCAACTTGAGGGGAAGGTATTTGATGGCGTGGAGCTCGTCCCCACGAGCCATGTGGATATGCAGGATAAAATCCTCGATCCAGACCCCTGGGTCTGTCATTCCGTCATATGCCTCTATGTTCACAGGTTTAAAACCCTGTGGAAATTCATGGTCCAGCACCTCTTCGGTGAAGCACAGGGGGTGAGCAGCCCCTCTGTATCTGGACGTGTTGTGGCATGCCGCCAGCTGATGTTGTGTCCGGTGCTGATTCCGAACTAGTATCCGATCGATATGATCGTTTTGGTGACCATAGTCCTGCTCCGGGGTGTGTCCTTTAGATCCATAGATGGACCTAGCCGCGCCGACTTTTTTATCCAGGAGCTCGCGAAAATCGTGTGCGGTGTCGGTAGCTGCTCTATTGCGGTTTATACGAAGTGGTTTGTCCGACCTCCTAGCCGTGTTGTTCTTTGGCGGAACAGCCTCATCGTCGAATTCTAGCAGCAGCTTGTGTTTTGGATAGCTCTTTATATGGCGATCGTCGCCGTACTTTTCTTTAGTGTCTAGCACTTTATTCCATCTGCGATTGAGCGTTTCCTGTGCGGCCTTAAGCCTTTGATTCTGCTTCTTTAGACTTCTCGCAGTGGCCATGAGCCTTCTGTGGAGGTTATCTCATTCCAAGCGTGTTTCTGGGATGATGAATGCCTCGTCATCTGGACTGTGCTCATGTCCCGGGGCGGTTTGATGAATTCGTCCCTCGGGATCATTGTGATCGGGCGTTTGCTCCGAGCTATGTTCGGCATGACCTGGCTCATCCTGCTCTATTGCTGTGTCCCTATGGTCGTTGTTGCCTTCGGAGTTGACTCGGGTGTCAATCTTTCTAGCGCTATTATTGCTATTTTTACTGTTGCTGGACTTGGAGCGGCGTCTGCGCCGTCGTTTTGGCTTTTGTCCGGGGGTTTTATCCTCCGGTTTGTCGCCGTCGTCTTCTTTAGGTGTATCCACCATGTAAATGTCATATGCCGAGGTGGCAGTCCAGTGCCCCGTTGGTTCTGAATCGTCTCCTGCACCGACGTCCATACCGTTGGTATCATCGGAGTCCAAGTCAAGCATGTCTGATATATCGTCGACAGTGGCTATGAAGTGGGTGGTGGGTGGGCAACGGATTTCTTCGTCACCTTCTTCCCCTTGAGCCGGGCATAGTTCGGCCAAGAGTCTCTTGACAAAGAGAGAGAATTTAATGACTTCAGCATGTCGCCAAAGGGCGAGCACTGGAAGATATCCGCGGCAGTGAACTCCATTACCGGAACCCGGCCAGATTCGGCGGGCTCGGGAGTGCGCGGACTGGAACCTACAGCCGGATACGAGTCCGGGGGTCCGGTATCACAGGCTTCCTTGGGGGTGAGGCCTGTGTTCGGCTCTACCGCCGATGAGTGTGCAGCCTCTGGGGCGGAGTCCATCCACCCGTCCTCGGGCGATGCAATCTGCTCCGGATTTAAGTCCGGGGCTCCTGTAGGGGCGATATCCCGAGCATTGTCCGAGAGCAGGTCTAAGTCGTGCTCATCGTGACTGTCCGGCGCTCCTGGGGCAGGCCCGAATCCGTTGAAGATCAAGTCTCCGCGGATATTGGCCATGTAGTTCACGTTTCCGAACCTGACCTGGTGGCCAGGGGCATAGCTATCGATCTGCTCCAGATGGCCAAGCGAATTGGCCCGCAGTGCGAAGCCGCCGAACACGAAGATCTGTCCGGGGAGAAAAGTCTCACCCTGGACCACGTTGTTGTTGATTGGCGGAGCCATCAAGCCTTGCAGCGACGACACAGAGGAACTCTCAATGAAAGCACCAATGTCGGTGTCAAAACCGGCGGATCTCGGGTAGGGGGTCCCGATCTGTGCGTCTTAGGCTAATGGTACCAGGAGGCAAGGGACACAATATTTACCCAGGTTCGGGCCCTCTCGATGGAGGTAAAACCCTACTTCCTGCTTTGATTGATATTGATGATATGGGTATTACAAGAGTTGATCTACCACGAGATCGAAGAGGCTAAACCCTAGAAGCTAGCCTATGATGATTATGATGGTGATCGTCCCTCTGAGGACTAAACCCTTCGGTTTATATAGACATAGGAGGGGCTAGGGTTTACACGGAGTCAGTTACAAAGAAGGAAATATAATATCCGGATCGCCAAGCTTGTCTTCCACGCAAAGGAGAGTCCCATCCGGACACGGGACGGAGTCTTGAGTCTTGTATCTTCACGCTCCAATAGTCCGGACAAAGTATATAGTCCGGCTGTCCGGATACCCCCTAATCCAGGACTCCCTCACCCCCCCACTGGGCGCACCCCTGTCTCGTGGGCCCCTCGAGCGTCCCCCGACCGACTTCTTTTGCCTATAAATTCCCAGATACCCTAAAAACATTGAAGCGAACAATAGATCGGGATTTCCGCTACCGCTAGCCTCTATAGCCACCAAAAACTTCTCGGGAGCCCGTTCCGGCACCCTGCCGGAGGGGGAACCCATCACCGGTGGCCATCTTCATCATCCCGACGCTCTCCATGACGAGGAGGGAGTAGTTCACTGTCGGTGTCAAAACCGGCAGATCTCAGGTAGGGGGTCCCGAACTGTGCGTCTAGGCGGATGGTAACAGGAGACAAGGGACACGATGTTTTTACCCAGGTTCGGGCCCTCTCGATGGAGGTAAAACCCTATTCCTGCTTGATTGATATTGATGATATGGGTAGTACAAGAGTGGATCTACCACAAGATCAAGGAGGCTAAACCCTAGAAGCTAGCCTATGGTATGATTGTTGTAATGGTTGTTGTGTCCTACGGACTAAAACCCTCCGGTTTATATAGACACCGGAGAGGGCTAGGGTTACACAGAGTCGGTTACAATGTTAGGAGATCTACATATCCGTATCGCCATGAAGGAAATATGCCCTAGAGGCAATAATAAAGTTATTATTTATTTCCTCATATCATGATAAATGTTTATTATTCATGCTAGAATTGTATTAACCGGAAACATGATACATGTGTGAATACATAGACAAAACTATAGTCACTAGTATGCCTCTACTTGACTAGCTCATTAATCAAATATGGTTATGTTTCCTGACCATAGACATGTGTTGTCATTTGATTAGTGGGATCACATCATTAGAAGAATGATGTGATTGACATGACCCATTCTGTTAGCCTAGCACTTGATCGTTTAGTATAATGCTATTGCTTTCTTCATGACTTATACAAAGTTCCTACAACTATGAGGTTGTGCAACTCCCGTGTACCGGAAGAACACTTTGTGTGCTACCAAACGTCACAACGTAACTGGGTGATTATAAAGGTGCTCTACAGGTGTTTCCGAAGGTTCATGTTGAGTTGGCATAATTCGAGATTAGGATTTGTCACTCCAATTGTCGGAGAGGTATCTCTGGGCCCTCTCGGTAATACTCATCACCTAAGCCTTGCAAGCATGTAACTAATAAGTTAGTTATGAGATGACGTATTACAGAACGAGTAAAGAGACTTGCCGGTAACGAGATTGAACTAGGTATTGGATACCGACGATCAAATCTCGGGCAAGTAACATACCGATGACAAAGGGAACAAAGTATGTTGTTATGCGGTTTGACCGATAAAGATCTTCGTAGAATATGTAGGAACCAATATGGGCATCGAGGTCCCGCTATTGGCTAATGACCTAGAATGGTTTTAGGTCATGACTACATAGTTCTCGAACCCGTAGGGTCCGCACGCTTAACGTTTCGATGACAGTTTTATTATGAGTTTATAAGTTTTGATGTACCGAAGTTTGTTCGGAGTCCCGGATGTGATCACGGACATGACGAGGAGTCTCGGAATGGTCGAGACATAAAGATTGATATATTGGACGACTATATTCGGACACCGAAAAGGTTCTGGAAGTTTATAAGGAAGGAGGAGAGGGAGGGTGGGCCGCGCGCCCCCTCTCCCTCTAGTATGAATTGGACTAGGAGGGGGGGCGGCGCCCCCTTTCCTTCCCCCCCTCTCCTCCTTCCTTCCCCCTCCTAGTAGGAGTAGGAAAGGGGGAATCCTACTCCTACTAGGATGAGGATTCCTCCTCCCTTGGCGCGCCCCAAGGGGGCCGGCCGGCCTCCCCCCTCCCTCCTTTATATACGGGGGCAGGGGGCACCCCATAGACACACAAGTTGATCTACGGATCGTTCCATAGCCGTGTGCGGTGCCCCCTTCCACCATATTCCACCTCGGTCATATCGTCGCGAAGCTTAGGCGAAGCCCTGCGCCGGTAGAACATCAAGATCGTCACCACGCCGTCGTGCTGACGGAACTCTCCCTCGACACTCGGCTGGATCAGAGTTCAAGAGACGTCATCGAGCTGAACGTGTGCTAAACTCGGAGGCTCCGTACGTTCGGTGCTTGGATCGGTCGGATCGTGAAGAAGTACGACTACATCAACCGCGTTGTGCTAACGCTTCCGCTTACGGTCTACGAGGGTACGTGGACAAACACTCTCCCCTCTCGTTGCTATATCATCACCATGATCTTGCGTGTGCGTAGGAAAATTTTGAAATTACTACGTTACCCAACAGTGGCATCAGAGCCAGGTTTTATACGTTGATGTTATATGCACGAGTAGAACACAAGTGAGTTGTGGACGATATAAGTCATACTGCCTACCAGCATGTCATACTTTGGTTCAGCGGTATTGTGAGATGAAGCGGCCCGGACCGACATTACGCGTACGCTTACGCGAGACTGGTTTCACCGTTACGAGCACTCGTGCTTAAAGGTGACTGGCGGGTGTCTGTCTCTCTCACTTTAGCTGAATCGAGTGTGGCTACGCCCGGTCCTTGTGAAGGTTAAAACGGAGTCTATTTGGCAAACTATCGTTGTGGTTTTGATGCGTAGGTAAGAACGGTTCTTGCTAAGCCCGTAGCAGCCACGTAAAATTTGCAACAACAAAGTAGAGGACGTCTAACTTGTTTTTGCAAGGCATGTTGTGATGTGATATGGTCAAGACGTGATGCTATATTTTATCGTATGAGATGATCATGTTTTGTAACCGAAGTTATCGACAACTGGCAGGAGCCATATGGTTGTCGCTTTATTGTATGAAATGCAAACGCCCTGTAATTGCTTTACTTTATCACTAAGCGGTAGCGATAGTCGTAGAAGCAATAGATGGTGTAACGACAATGATGCTACGATGGAGATCAAGGTGTCGCGCCGGTGATGATGGTGATCACGATGGTGCTTCGAAGATGGAGATCACAAGCACAAGATGATGATGGCCATATCATATCACTTATATTGATTGCATGTGATGTTTATCCTTTATGCATCTTATCTTGCTTTGATTGACGGTAGCATTTTAAGATGATCTCTCACTAAATTATCAAGAAGTGTTCTCCCTGAGTATGCACCGTTGCCAAAGTTCGTCGTGCCGAGACACCACGTGATGATCGGGTGTGATAAGCTCTACGTCCATCTACAACGGGTGCAAGCCAGTTTTGCACACGCAGAATACTCAGGTTAAACTTGACGAGCCTAGCATATACAGATATGGCCTCGGAACACGGAGACCGAAAGGTCGAGCGTGAATCATATAGTAGATATGATCAACATGATGATGTTCACCATTGAAAACTACTCCATCTCACGTGATGATCGGTTATGGTTTAGTTGATTTGGATCACGTGATCACTTAGATGACTAGAGAGATGTCTGTCTAAGTGGGAGTTCTTAAGTAATATGATTAATTGAACTTAAATTTATCATGAACTTAGTACCTGATAGTATCTTGCTTGTCTATGTTTGTTTGTAGATAGATGGCTCGTGCTGTTGTTCCGTTGAATTTAATGCGTTCCTTGAGAAAGCAAAGTTGAAAGATGATGGTAGCAATTACATGGACTGGGTCCGTAACCTGAGGATTATCCTCATTGCTGCACAGAAGAGTTACGTCCTGGAAGCACCGCTGGGTGCCAGGCCTGCTGCTGATGCAACTGATGACGTTAAGAACGTCTGGCAGAGCAAAGCTGATGACTACTCTATAGTTTAGTGTGCCATGCTTTACGGCTTAGAACCGGGTCTTCAACGAAGTTTTGAACGTCATGGAGCATATGAGATGTTCCAGGAGTTGAAGTTAATATTTCAAGCAAATGCCCGGATTGAGAGATATGAAGTCTCCAATAAGTTCTATAGCTGCAAGATGGAGGAGAATAGTTCTCTCAGTGAACATATACTTAGAATGTCTGGGTATAACAATCACTTGATTCAACTGGGAGTTAATCTTCCTGATGATAGTGTCATTGACAGAATTCTTCAACAACTGCCACCAAGCTACAAGAGCTTCGTGATGAACTATAATATGCAAGGGATGAACAAGACTATTCCCGAGCTCTTCGCGATGATGAAAGCCGCGGAGGTAGAAATCAAGAAGGAGCATCAAGTGTTGATGGTCAACAAGACCACTAGTTTCAAGAAGAAGGGCAAAGGGAAGAAGAAGGGGAACTTCAAAAAGAACGGCAAGCAAGTTGCTGCTCAAGAGAAGAAACCCAAGTCTGGACCTAAGCCTAAAACTGAGTGCTTCTACTACAAGCAGACTAGACACTGGAAGCAGAACTGCCCCAAGTATTTGGCGGATAAGAAGGATGGCAAAGTAAACAAAGGTATATGTGATATATATGTTATTGATGTGTACCTAACTAGAGCTCATAGTAGCACCTGGGTATTTGATACTGGTTCTGTTGCTAATATTTGCAACTCGAAACAGGGACTACGGAATAAGCGAGCACTAGCCAAGGACGAGGTGACGATGCGCGTGGGAAACTGTTCCAAAGTCGATGTGATCGCCGTCGGCACGCTACCTCTACATCTACCATCGGGATTAGTTTTAGACATGAATAATTGTTATTTGGTGCCTGCGTTGAGCATGAACATTATATCTGTATCTTGTTTGATGCGAGACGGTTATTCATTTAAATCAGAGAATAATGGTTGTTCTATTTATATGAGTAATATCTTTTATGGTCATGCACCCTTGAAGAGTGGTCTATTTTTATTGAATCTCGATAGTAGTGATACACATATTCATAATGTTGAAGCCAAAAGATGCAGAGTTGATAATGATAGTGCAACTTATTTGTGGCACTGCCGTTTGGGTCATATCAGTGTAAAACGCATGAAGAAACTCCATACTGATGGACTTCTGGAATCACTTGATTATGAATCACTTGGTACTTGCGAACTGTGCCTCATGGGCAAGATGACTAAAACACCGTTCTCCGGTACTATGGAGAGAGCAACAGATTTGTTGGAAATCATACATACAGATGTATGTGGACCGATGAATGTTGAGGCTCGTGGCGGATATCGTTATTTTCTCACCTTCATAGATGATTTAAGCAGATATGGGTATATCTACTTAATGAAACACAAGTCTGAAACATTTGAAAAGTTCAAAGAATTTCACAGTGAAGTGGAGAATCATCGTAATAAGAAAATAAAATTTCTACGATCTGATCGTGGAGGAGAATATTTGAGTTACGAGTTTGGTTTACATTTGAAATAATGCAGAATAGTTTCGCAACTCACGCCACCAGGAACACCACAACGGAATGGTGTGTCCGAACGTCGTAATCGTACTTTACTTGATATGGTGCGATCTATGATGTCTCTTACCGATTTACCGCTATCGTTTTGGGGTTATGCTTTAGAGACGGCCGCATTCACGTTAAATAGGGCACCATCAAAATCCGTTGAGACGACACCTTATGAACTATGGTTTGGCAAGAAACCAAAGTTGTCGTTTCTTAAAGTTTGGGGCTGCGATGCTTATGTGAAGAAACTTCAACCAGATAAGCTCGAACCCAAATCGGAGAAATGTGTCTTCATAGGATACCCAAAAGAGACTGTTGGGTACACCTTCTATCACAGATCCGAAGGCAAGACATTCGTTGCTAAGAATGGATCCTTTCTAGAGAAGGAATTTCTCTCGAAAGAAGTGAGTGGGAGGAAAGTAGAACTTGATGAGATAACTGTATCTACTCCCTTATTGGAAGGTAGTTCATCACGAGAACCGGTTCCCGTGACAACTACACCAATTAGTGAGGAAGCTAATGATATTGATCATGAAACTTCAGATCAAGTTTCTACTGAACCTTGTAGGTCTACCAGAGTAAGATCCGCACCAGAGAGGTACGGTAATCCTATTCTGGAAGTCATGTTACTTGACCATGATGAACCGACGAACTATGAGGAAGCGATGATGAGCCCAGATTCCGCAAAATGGATGGAGGCCATGAAATCTGAGATAGGATCCATGTATGAAAACAAAGTATGGACTTTGGTTGACTTGCCCGATGATCGGCAAGCCATTGAGAATAAATGGATCTTTAAGAAGAAGACCGACGCTGATGGTAATGTTACTGTCTATAAAGCTCGACTTGTTGCAAAAGGTTTTCGACAAGTTCAAGGGGTTGACTACGATGAGACTTTCTCACCCGTAGCGATGCTTAAGTCTGTCCGAATCATGTTGGCTATTGCTGCATTTCATGATTATGAAATTTGGCAAATGGATGTCAAGACTGCATTCTTGAATGGATTTCTAGAAGAGGAGTTGTATATGATGCAACCAGAAGGTTTTGTTGATCCAAAAGGTGCTGACAAAGTGTGCAAGCTCCAGCGTTCCATTTATGGACTGGTGCAAGCATCTCGGAGTTGGAATAAACGTTTTGATAATGTGATCAAGGCATATGGTTTTATACAGACTTTTGGAGAAGCCTGTATTTACAAGAAAGTGAGTGGGAGCTCTGTAGCATTTCTAGTTTTATATGTTGATGACATATTATTAATTGGAAATGATATAGAATTTCTGGATAGCATAAAGGGATACTTGAATAAAAGTTTTTCGATGAAAGACCTCGGTGAAGCTGCTTACATATTAGGCATCAAGATCTATAGAGATTGATCAAGACGCTTAATAGGACTTTCACAAAGCACATACCTTGACAAAATTTTGAAAAAGTTCAAAATGGATCAGGCAAAGAAAGGATTCTTGCCTATGCTACAAGGTGTGAAGTTGAGTCGAACTCAATGCCCGACCACAGCAGAAGATAGAGAGAAAATGAAAAATGTTCCCTATGCTTCAGCCATAGGCTCTATCATGTATGCAATGCTGTGTACCAGACCTGACGTATGCTTAGCAATAAGCTTAGCAGGAAGGTACCAAAGTAATCCAGGAGTGGATCACTGGAGAGCGGTCAAGAACATCCTGAAATACCTGAAAAGGACTAAGGATATGTTTCTCATATATGGAGGTGACAAAGAGCTAGTCGTAAATGGTTACGTTGATGCAAGCTTTGACACTGATCCGGACGATTCTAAATCGCAAATCGGATACGTGTTTATATTAAACGGTGGAGCTGTAAGTTGGTGCAGTTCTAAACAAAGCGTCGTGGCGGGATCTACATGTGAAGCGGAGTACATAGCTGCTTCTGAAGCAGCAAATGAAGGAGTCTGGATGAAGGAGTTCATTTCCGATCTAGGTGTAATACCTAGTGCATCGGGACCAATGAAGATCTTCTGTGACAATACTGGTGCATTTGCTTTAGCAAAGGAATCCAGATTTCACAAGAGGACCAAGCACATCAAGAGACGCTTCAATTCCATTCGGGACCAAGTCCAAGTGGGAGACATAGAGATTTGCAAGATACATACGGATCTGAATGTTGCAGACCCGTTGACTAAGCCTCTCTCACGAGCAAAACATGATCAGCACCAAGACTCCATGGGTGTTAGAATCATTACTATGTAATCTAGATTATTGACTCTAGTGCAAGTGGGAGACTGAAGGAAATATGCCCTAGAGGCAATAATAAAGTTATTATTTATTTCCTCATATCATGATAAATGTTTATTATTCATGCTAGAATTGTATTAACCGGAAACATGATACATGTGTGAATACATAGACAAAACTATAGTCACTAGTATGCCTCTACTTGACAAAACTATAGATGGTTATGTTTCCTGACCATAGACATGTGTTTTCATTTGATTAGTGGGATCACATCATTAGAAGAATGATGTGATTGACATGACCCATTCTGTTAGCCTAGCACTTGATCGTTTAGTATAATGCTATTGCTTTCTTCATGACTTATACAAAGTTCCTGCAACTATGAGGTTGTGCAACTCCCGTGTACCGGAAGAATACTTTGTGTGCTACCAAACGTCACAACGTAACTGGGTGATTATAAAGGTGCTCTACAGGTGTTTCCGAAGGTTCATGTTGAGTTGGCATAATTCGAGATTAGGATTTGTCACTCCGATTGTCGGAGAGGTATCTCTGGGCCCTCTCGGTAATACTCATCACCTAAGCCTTGCAAGCATGTAACTAATAAGTTAGTTATGAGATGACGTATTACAGAACGAGTAAAGAGACTTGCCGGTAACGAGATTGAACTAGGTATTGGATACCGATGATCAAATCTCGGGCAAGTAACATACCGATGACAAAGGGAACACAGTATGTTGTTATGCGGTTTGACCGATAAAGATCTTCATAGAATATGTAGGAACCAATATGGGCATCCAGGTCCCGCTATTGGCTAATGACCTAGAATGGTTTTAGGTCATGACTACATAGTTCTCGAACCCGTAGGGTCCGCACGCTTAACGTTTCGATGACAATTTTATTATGAGTTTATAAGTTTTGATGTACCAAAGTTTGTTCGGAGTCCCGGATGTGATCACGGACATGATGAGGAGTCTCGGAATGGTCGAGACTTAGAGATTGATATATTGGACGACTATATTCGGACACCGGAAAGGTTCCGGAAGTTTTCGGAGAAAACCGGGGTGCCGGGGGGGTTACCGGAACCCCCCGGGAGAGTTAATGGGCCAGATGGGCCTAGGTGGGAAGGGAGAGGGGCGGCCAGGGTGGGCCGCGCGCCCCCTCTCCCTCTAGTCCGAATTGGACTAGGAGGGGGGGCGGCGCCCCCCTTTCCTTCCCCCCCTCTCCTCCTTCCTTCCCCCTCCTAGTAGGAGTAGGAAAGGGGGAATCCTACTCCTACTAGGAGGAGGATTCCTCCTCCCTTGGCGCACCCCAAGGGGGCTGGCCAGCCTCCCCCCTCCCTCCTTTATATACGGGGGCAGGGGGCACCCCATAGACACACAAGTTGATCTACGGATCGTTCCATAGCCGTGTGCGGTGCCCCCTTCCACCATATTCCACCTCGGTCATATCGTCGCGAAGCTTAGGCGAAGCCCTGCGCCGGTAGAACATCAAGATCGTCACCACGCCGTCGTGCTGACGGAACTCTCCCTAGACACTCGGCTGGATCGGAGTTCGAGGGACGTCATCGAGCTGAACGTGTGCTGAACTCGGAGGCTCCGTACGTTCGGTGCTTGGATCGGTCGGATCGTGAAGACATACGACTACATCAACCGCGTTGTGCTAACGCTTCCGCTTACGGTCTACGAGGGTACGTGGACGAACACTCTCCCCTCTCGTTGCTATATGATCACCATGATCTTGCGTGTGCGTAGGAAAATTTTGAAATTACTACGTTACCCAACACGCCAAGCTTGCCTTCCACGCCAAGGAAAGTCCCATCTGGACACGGTACGGAGTCTTCAATCTTGTATCTTCGTAGTCTTGGAGTCCGGCGGACGATGATAGTCCGGCTGTCCGGACACCCCCTAGTCCAGGACTCCCTCAGTAGCCCCTGAACCTGGCTTCAATGACGATGAGTCCGGCGTGCATAATGTTCGGCATTGCAAGGCGGGTTCCTCCTCCGAATAATCCATAGAAGATCGTGAACACCAGGATAGTGTCCGGCTCTGCAAAATTCCACATTCCATCGTAGAGAGAATAATATGTACACAAGTTCAATCTGCTGACTTATCTTGTAGCGTGACGTCGCGCCACTACCAAGTCCTTACTTGAATTGTTTTTTATTATACCACCTCAGCGCGTTTAGCGAAGCGGTTTCCTTGGCACGTCTTGTCGAAGCAGAGATCGTGTTCCCCTTATTCCGGAATTCTCATCAATACGGACGTGGGTAACCCTACCACGCCATTGATGGTGGCGCTTGGGATATAAGTGAGTTTTACTAGGCCGGTGGGGACGCATAGTCTTCGTCCGCCTATATATAAGGGGATAAGGATCCACCCTTTCACCTACGCCTTCTTCCTCCTTTGCTTATCAATCTTTGCACACTCTCGAGCTCCAGCGCCCAAGTCCGCGCGTCTCGTCTCAACCTTCTCCGACCATGTCCGGAGCGGGAGGTAAATGGTTGGCCTCCACCGTTATGGAGGAGCACATCGCCAAACTGCGCACCGCCGGATACCTTTCCGGCGACATTGCGCACCGGCTGCCCGACAAGGGGCAGCTCATCCCAACCCCCAGGCCCCATGAGAGGGTCGTTTTCCTTCCCCACTTCCTCCGTGGACTGGGCTTTCCACTTCACCCTTTTGTCCGGGGGCTCATGTTCTACTACGGCCTAGATTTCCATGATCTGGCGCCGAACTTCATCCTCAACATCTCGGTGTTTATCGTCGTGTGCGAGGCCTTCCTCTGCATCTAGCCCCACTTCGGCTTGTGGCTCAAGACCTTCAATGTCAAGCCGAAGGTAGTGAAGGGCATGCAGGCGGAGTGCGGAGGCGCCATGTTGGGCAAGATGCCCAACGTCCTCTGGTTCGAGGGGGCCTTCGTGGAGTCCGTCAAGGGGTGGCAGTCGGGGTGGTTCTACATCACCGAGCTGTGCGGCCCTACGTGGGCGGCGGCCCCCGAGTTCAGATCTGGTATCCCTGTGCAGCTCACCTCCTGGAAAGAGAAGGGCTTGCTATGGGGTAGTTCGAAGGAGCTGACGGGACTCCAAGCCTGTATCCAGAAGCTGGTGAACAAGAAGCTCAGGCTTGTTAATGTGGTCCAGGTCATGCTCGTCCGCCGGATTCTCCCATGCCAAGAACGGGCATTTAACCTGTGGGAGTTTGATCCGGCACAGCACCAGGCTCTGAGCGGGCTCTTTGACACAACGTACGAAGGCGCCTGGAGGGTGCTATTTAAGGGTGCCGAAGCCCCCGCATCCGCGACGGAAGATTGCGGATTTCACTCGCAGCGTCCAGCTGACGAGGTAAGTGATTCTACCCGTTTACGGGACACTTGTTGTTAATAGTTCAACCCTAAGCGGGTTTCAATCTCCATTTTCCTTTGACAGGACTGGATGAAGAAGGCCGAGCAGCTCATCTGCCCGGCTCCCATGCCAGAAAACCCAGTGGACGCCCGTCTAGCGGGGCTGCTGGTTCCGGCACCACACGTGGTGCCGGAGAAGAAGGCCAAGAAGGTGGCCACGGGTACTCGAAAGAGTTCCCGTCTTCAGGTGTCCGACGACTCCGAGGCGGATTCCTCCCCCGAAGACGAGGAGGAAACAGAGGACTCTCTCCCAGAGGACGGAGAGAGGAAGAGGAAGGCCTCCCCAACAGGGGAGGCCGAAGGGTCCAAGAGGGGAAGAACTATTCCCCCAGACAGCTCCGCCAACACCAACGTTGGTGAAGAAGAGTGGCCCTCGAGGGCCAGGCCTCCGGCGAGATCGTAAGTATCCAGATTCCTGAATGATTTATAATTTCTTTTCATGTCACATAGTGTTCTTCTAATGCCGCATACTGCCTGCAGTCCGGCCGACGATGATCTCCCCGCTTCATCGAGCGGGTCGTTGGCTCCGTCGGATGTGGATTCCATTCCGACTGCCTCCACCACTCACGCCGCTGAGGACGCCGAGGTGGGATCCCAGGAGAGGACCCATCTGGAGGAGGCTCCGGAGGCGCCACAAGGCAGCCTCCCGGACTTTGCGCTGGACTCCACACTGGAACCCGCAGTGGTCCCGGAGTCCGGCAGGCGGCCCCTTCGCAAGAAGGGCAAGACCGTGACACCGGTGGCCCCCGTCCAACCGGAGGCACCGGACAACTTGTTGGAGCCGCTCAAAGGCGCTTCCATCGAGGAAGAACACCGCACTATCATGAGTGCGGTGATTCAGAAGGTTCAGCTCGCCTAGAGCGGGCTGGCCGAAGCCTGCAGCAGCCTTCTAACAGGCTTTGAGGTAAGAAGTTAAAATTATGTAATGTAATACCGCATAGACAGTAGCCCCTGATGCTCAGTTCGGTGTTCGGAAATAAAAGCCGGACTGAGGATCTAAAGAAGATATAAGCAGGGTTGCTAAAAATTATGTCAATATGGGTTTGCAGGCTGCGCCGCTGACCTCTGCCGCACTGACTGCGGAGGTCGGTGCATTGAAGCAGGATCTCGAGCGGTCCGAGCAAGAGCTCGGCCGTGCCAAGAAGCAGCTCGAGGACAAAGAAGGTGAGTAACGCCACTTTGAATAGTTACCTTACAGAAAAGGATTTAGGTTGCAATAAAAATAACAAGGATAACGTGGGTACTGCAGGGGCCACAAACGAGGTGGCAACCCTGAAGGAGGCTGTGTCCGCGGCTGAACGCAGTGCGGCCGCAGAACGGGCAGAGCGAGAGAAGCAGGAGGCGCGGGTGGCGGAAGTGCAGCAAGAGCTCCAGGCTCTCATGGAAAAGCATGAGAGTTTGGAGCGCGACTCAAAGACTCAAGAGTCTGAGCTTGCCATGGCTCTCGAAAGTGCCAAAGCCGCCAAGGCCGAGGCCCAAAAGGCCCTTCAGGAGGTTGAGGATGTGAAAAAATAGCAGCGGGTAAGGCATTTTTCATGCAAAGCAAGCATGTTAATGTAAACTACCTGACACTTACCCGAATTTGGAGCTCTCCAGGGGCGTTTGCAGATCTGCCTCGCAGTGTATCCGATGCCGCCGCTTTCTACCGTGGCGAGGAGGGGAGCTCAACGGAGAATGTCTTCTGGTCTCAGTACGCTGAGGCCAGCCTTCCGGTGCCCCATAGCGACCAGTTGAAGCAGCTGGTCGAGCTCCACAAGGTAGCCGAGCAGGCCATGAAGGGCCATCCTCATAGTCTGGCTGTGGCCTGGAGAGGCCATGCCTGGGAGCTACTTCGGCCTCGTGCGGCGGCTGGTGGATGCGTGCCCCTTGTTGGAGGTCGTCAAGCGCTCCGCTTGTATTGAAGGTGCTCATCGGGCCCTTGCCCGCGCAAAGGTGCACTAGGGCAGGCTGGATGCGGAGAAGCTTATCACTAACGCGCCGCCAGCGGGCAAGGAGTATCGTACGCTCGAGATGTACTATAAGACTGTCCTGAAGGGTGCCCGCAAGATTGCGGATGAGTGCCCCAGAGATGTAATTATTGAGTGGACTCGCTATGCATTATCCTGTGCGCTGAAAACTTTGTTCATATGCGCTAAGCAACGCTTGTTTGATTTAAAATATTACCTTCTGTGCGGCCGTTTATAAAATCTGAGAGATGGCAAGTCGTCGGCTTCAGCACCCAAGCCACGAGTGCTGGGGTGTTCGGGATAAACTTGAGCACTCTTGTTCCCATTCTTGGGTCCATCTAGGGAGGCGCTCAACACAACGAACAAGGCAACCGGACTTATAATGCTTGAACACTCTCACTTAGCCATAAAATTCTATAATTTTAAATCTCGGCGAAGCCCCTAGTATTCGGAAGACCGAGTTGGGGCGCTATCCACGCCTTGGCCGGACATTATCCGGTTCTTCGCTTGACGCGGCATAAGTCTTTAAGCACTCGAAAAGACCTCTAGAACAGCGACCAGTCTCTCGCCTTATCATGACAGTCAGTTTTAGCTTTCTCCACTGAGGCGCTCGCCCAGCTCAACCGGGGCGCAATTGCAGTGGTTCTCCCAGTGCCACCTTAGCCGACAGAACGGAACGTAAGGTACCAAAACGTGGGATCCGGGCAAACCCAACTATTGACCCAAGACATGATTCAGAGCCGATTCATATAATGCTATAAGTTCGGGGTGCCGCACTTGTGAAAGTGTTCGGACTTATCACACCATAATGCGGGGAACATAAGCCCCTGGTGTGTTCGGCCGTACCAAAATATACGGGTGCAAGATGTCATTAGTGAACATATATTTAAAGTAATGCGATTACAGGCAAAAAGTGCTGCATTATTTATTCAAGGAATTCTGCTATGAGTGCGGAATGATACCAATAGTGCGGTAAGCAAGGGATTGGACTAATTAAACATGTCCCCCTCCAGGGGTGGGCTGCGGACTGGTGTATATAATCGAATTTAATGCTCGTAATGGAGACCACCTGAGTGTTCGTCGTAGCCTTCTTCCCTCCCTGGCTATTGCATCGTGAGTTCGGCGGGTTCACCGTCGGACAGGGCCTCTGGTGAACGGAGTCCTGTGTATACAAATAAGGAAAATAATAATAAAAAAGAGTGACACACTTGTGAGCCCCTGGTGTGGTCGAGCCGCACTCTGGGTCTGTTGTGGTCGTGCCCCTCCCCCTAGGCCCATGGTATCTCCAGAGCGTAATGATGTACGCGGAGGGTTGGTCTTGCAATCATGCGAGGGCTGGGGTTGGGGCCGCATTGCTACGCGTGCTCGGAACGTGCCAGGTGGTGTTGGTTGATGTTGCTCCAGGCGCGTTTGGCCGTGTCCGGCCGTTTAACGGCCGGACTCGAAAATTGCCTTAAAAGGCTGCTCTGTACTTCTGCCGCGAGAGCCGCTGTAGGTTCCTCCGTTTGGAGGGAGCGTTCCGTATTTCCGTTGACCGTGATGACTCCACGAGGGCCTGGCATCTTGAGCTTGAGGTATGCATAATGCGGCACCGCGTTGAACTTTGCGAACGCGGTTCGTCCGAGCAGAGCATGATAGCCGCTGCGGAACGGGACTATGTCGAAGATTAACTCCTCGCTCCGGAAATTGTCCAGGGATCCGAAGACCACTTCCAGTGTGACTGAGCCTGTACAATTGGCCTCAACACCTGGTATGACGCCTTTGAAGGTCGTCTTTGTAGGTTTAATCCTTGAGGGGTCTATGCCCATCTTGCACACTGTATCCTGATAAAGCAGGTTCAGGCTACTGCCGCCGTCCATCAGGACTCTCGTGAGGTGAAATCCATCGACGATTGGGTCTAAAACCAATGCGGCGAATCCGCCATGGCGGATACTGGTCGGATGGTCTCTTCGATCGAAAGTGATCGGGCAAGAGGACCATGGATTGAACTTAGGGGCGACTGGCTCCATCGCATATACGTCCCTTAGTGCATGCTTCCGCTCCTTCTTGGGTATATGGGTTGCCTATATCATGTTTTACCGTCCGCACTTGTGGGGGGGAAACCCTTCTGTCCTCTACTGTTCGGCGGTCGGGTTTCTTCCTCGTCGTCGCTGTGCAGCCCCTTGTCGTTGTTTTCGGCAATTAACTTGCCTTCCTGCTTAAATGCCCAACAATATTTGTTAGTGTGGTTAGCTGGCTTTTCGGGGGTGCCATGTATCTGGCATGAGCGGTCGAGTATTCGGTCCAAATTGGACGGACTCGGAGTGGTTCTTTTGAATGGCTTCTTCCGCTGACCGGGTTTAGAGCCTCGGAATCCGGCGTTAACTGCCGTATCCTCCTTGTCGTTGCCGTTAACGCGGCGTTTATTTTTGCTTCGACGCGACCTGCCATTGTGGTCCTTAGTGTCCGGGCTACCAGCATTTTTGCTAAGGTTGTTGCTGCGAGCTAGCCAGCTATCCTCTCCCGCACAGAAGCGGGTCATTAATGATGTGAGGGCTGCCATGTATTTCGGCTTTTCCTGTCCTAGGTGCCGGGCTAGCCACTCGTCGCGGATGTTATGTTTGAAGGCTGCGAGGGCCTCTGCATCCTGACAGTCGATGATTTGATTTTTCTTTGTTAAGAACCGTGTCCAGAATTGTCTGGCCGATTCGTCTGGCTGCTGGATTATGTGGCTTAGGTCGTCGGCGTCCGGTGGTCGCACGTATGTGCCCTGGAAGTTGTCGAGGAATGCGGCTTCCAGGTCCTCCCAACACCCAATCGACTCTGCGGGCAGGCTGTTAAGCCAATGCCGTGCTGGTCCTTTAAGCTTGAGCGGGAGATATTTGATGGCGTGGAGATCGTCACCGCGGGCCATATGGATGTGAAGGAGATAATCTTCGATCCAAACCGCGGGGTCTGTCGTGCCATCGTAGGATTCAATGTTTACGGGTTTAAACCCTTCAGGGATTTGATGATCCATTACTTCGTCAGTGAAGCATAGCGGGTGTGCGGCGCCTCTGTATTGAGAAATATCATGACGTAGCTCCAGGGAGCGTTGTCTGTTGTGTTCGGCCCGGCCGGAGTTATTGTATCCGGCTCGACGGTATTCGTTGTGGGTCGTGGGGCGCCCACGTGATCCATAAATAGATCTGGATTGCCTTGCCTTATCCTCCAATATATCCCGCAAGTCCGGCGCATTCCCCCGTGGCTTCGTACTTTTCGAGCGATGCCGGGGTACGGTCTTGATGGAAGGCCTGGATGCCTCTCTATCGCGACCACGGGGTGGTCGGTCGGCCGTATTGTGCGCTGGTGATGAAGGTATGTATGCTTCCTCTTCTAATCGGGGGAGCAACTTGCGTTTTGGGTAGCTCTTGGAGGGGTGTTCGAGTTCATACTCTTCGGCCACGAGGACCTCGGTCCATCTGTCGGCCAGCAGGTCTTGATCAGCTTGAAGTTGCTGCTGCTTTTTCTTTAGGCTATTTGCTGTGGCCATTAGCCTGCGTTTGAAACGCTCCTATTCGACGGGATCCTCGGGCACGACGAATTCGTCGTCGTTGAGGCTTGCCTCATCTCCGGAGGGAGGTATGTAATTATCATCCTCGACCTCTTCGTCTGCCGCTCTCTCGTGAGGGCTTGCTTCTGCATCCTCCTGCGTTGAATCTTGCAGGAGGGGATTGTCTTCGGCACTCTCTAGGGTGTTATTATCCCCTGTGCCGGAATCTCCATTCTTGCTGTGGCGGGATTTAGAGCGGCGCCGCTGATGTCGGCGCTTGTGCTGTTTCTTTAAGGAATCTGCCTCCGCTGCTTCTTCCCTGTCCCCATCTTTTGGGGTGTCCACCATGTATATGTCATATGATGAGGTGGTCTTCCAGTGCCCCATAGGCACTGGTTCTTGTTCATCTCCGGCATCGTCGTCCATACCGTCGATGTCTTCGGAGTCATAGTCTAGCATGTTGGTTAGATCGTCGACAATGGCTACAAAGTGGGTGGTGGGTCGGGTTTGAATTTCTTCATCGTTCGCATCCCAACCATCCTGGCCATAGTCCTGCCAGGGCTCTCCGGATAATGAGAGATGCTTTAGCGAATTTAGGATGTCGCCAAAGGGTGAATGCTGAAAGATGTCCGCAGCGGTGAACTCCATAATCGGCGCCCAATCGGATTCGATTGGCGTGGGCGCAGGAGGTTCGGAGTCCGGCAGGGAGTCCGGCACCTCAGAGTCACGAGCTTTATAGGGGACAAGGCCAGTGTTTGGCTCCATTGTCGTGGAAGTTGCAGCTCCCGAGGAGGTGTCCAACCACTCGTCCTCGATCTACGCGATCGGCTCCGAACTACAGGTTGGAGCGGATTCATGTGCGGCCTCCAAGGCGCTGTCCGGCGGCAGAGCTAGATTGTGCCCATCGCGACAGTGCGGCGCGCTCGGCTGTGGATCGGATACATCGAAGATCAAGTCTCCGCGGATGTCCGCCGTGAAGTTTAGGCTTCCAAATCTGACCTGATGGCCAGGGGCGTAGCTTTCGATCTGCTCGAGATGGCCAAGTGAATTGGCCCGCAGTGTGAAGCCACCGAATACGAAGATCTGTCTGGGGAGAAAAGTCTCACCCTGGACGGCGTTGTTGTTGTTTGAAGAAGCCAGCGAACCTATTGGTGACGACACAAAGGAACTCTCAATAAAAGCACCAATGTCGGTGTCGAAACCGGCGGATCTCGGGTAGGGGGTCCCGAACTATGCGTCTAGGCGGATGGTAAAAGGAGACAAGGGACACGATGTTTTTACCCAGGTTCGGGCCCTCTCGATGGAGGTAAAACCCTACTCCTGCTTGATTGATATTGATGATATGGGTAGTACAAGAGTGGATCTACCACGAGATCAAGGAGGCTAAACCCTATGGTATGATTGTTGTAATGGTTGTTGTGTCCTACGAACTAAAACCCTCCGGTTTATATAGACACCGGAGAGGGCTAGGGTTACACAGAGTCGGTTACAATGGTAGGAGATCTACATATCCGTATCGCCAAGCTTGCCTTCCACGCCAAGGAAAGTCCCATCCGGACACGGGACGGAGTCTTCAATCTTGTATCTTTGTAGTCTTGGAGTCCGGCGGACGATGGTAGTCCGGCTGTCCGAACACCCCCTAGTCCAGGACTCCCCCATTCACCCTCGGGGCTAAGGGTATGTACCAGTAGCTATGTGTTTGATCTCTCTCTCTCTCTCTCTCTCTCGTGTTCTCTCTATGGCACGATCTTGATGTATCGCGATCTTTGTTGTTATAGTTGGATCTTATGATGTTTCTCCCCCTCTACTCTCTTGTAATGGATTGAGTTTTCCCTTTAAGTAACTTGTCAGATTGAGTCTTTAAGGATTTGAGAGCACTTGATGTATGTCTTGCCATGCTTATCTATGGCACTACAAAAAAAAGAAACATCCGTGACATTTCGGGCCGAACGAAAAAAAATTGTGTCATACATATGACACTTCTATGACGATAATTGTGACAAAACCCGGTATCATCATAGATGTGGTGGGCTCCTACTTCTATGACAAAAAATCATGATAGAAAATGGGCGTTTCGTTCTGGGCGGGCCGGAGACGCAACTGCATGACATTCTTTGGGTCGTCCATGACGGAAAAAACCGTGGTAGAAGCGAGGGGGAGGAAAATTTTGGGGAGTTGCCGGTTACGATGGGAGGTCGGGGGTCGAGCGATGCACGTTTCTCTCGTACACGTGCGAGGCGTTGGCTCTAACTGAACCCGAGCGAGGCGTTGGGCTCTAACTGAACCCGAGCGATTGCACTACAGGCTACGCGTTACTGAACCCGAGCGATCGATCGATGGCTGTTAACTGAACCTGATCGAGCGATTCCTTCGCTACTGCTGCTAACTGAAGCCGATCGATTGGATAAGCAGTGAGCGTAGCGGGGGGGTTGGATGAACAGTGAGCGGTGGCGTTGCCTCTGGATGAACAGGACCCCGTGGTGTGGAGGGCTAGATGAACAGTAGATGGTGGAGGGGTGGTCGTGGAGGGGTGGTTGAACAAGACCCGTTGTGTGGAGGGCTGGATGAACAGTAGACGGTGGAGGGGTGCCCGTGGAGGGAAGGTTGAACAGTAGCCGGTGGAGTAGCGCACGGTGGAGGCTGGATGAACAGGATCCCGTGGAGGCTGGAGGAGGTCGATGGTAGCCCGTGGAGGCTGGAGGAGGTCGACGGTGGAGATGAACAGTATCCCGAGGAGTCCCGTTTTGCGGTATGCCAGACCCCTCCCGATGAACAGGACCCCCGTTTCGACCGTAGCGCTCCAACACAAGTCCGTTTCGTCCGTTTTGCGGTACGCCACACCCCACCCAATCAACAGGACCCCCGTTTCGACCGTAGGAGGTCCGTTTCCTCCGTTTTGCAGTACGCCACACCCCTCCCGATCAACAGGACCCCCGTTTCGACCGTAGGAGGTCTGTTTCCACCATTTTGCGGTACACCACACCCCTCCCGGTCAACAGGACCCCGTTCCGAACGTAGGAGGTTCGTTTCCTCTGTTGTGCGGTACGCCAGGCCTCATTTCCATCGCCTGTTCCGTCCAAGCCCTCTCGATGAACACGACCACGCATTCCATTCCGACCCAGCCGGTTGGCTCCCCATGAACACGACGCCGGCGCTGTTTCTCCATTCCGACCCAGCCATGTACATATGCGCGAGTAGGCGTTCGAGACCCTGCCCGTATGTACGTACGTGGCCGTACTTTCTTTCTTGCACCCTCGCCGCTGTACGTATGTGTACATGCTACGTGCGCGCCTCTACCACGACACGTGCGCGCCTCTACATCCACCAGTATATATGTACATACACATTCGCGACCAGACTGACAATGCTACGTACGCTTCGACCAGGTGGGTCCCGACTGTCAGGCACTTCCTTGCATGCGAAGATGTAGCTGGTGGGTCCCAGCAGTCAGGGGGCGAATCATTTTTTTTGCCCAGACGCACTTCCTTGCGTGCGAAGATGTAGCTGATGGGTCCCAGCAGTCAGGGGGCGACTCGTTTTTTTTTGCCCGGACGCACTTCCTTGTGTGCAAAGGTGTCACTGGTGGGTCCCAGCGGTCAGGGGGGCGAATCATTTTATTTTTTTGCCCGGACGCACTTCCTTGCGTGCGAAGATGTAGCTGGTGGGTCCCAACAGTCAGGGGGAAACGTTTTTTTCATGAAATACAGTAGCCCGTCTGGTGGGTCCCAGCTGTCAGGTGGAGGAATCATTATTTTCCGCGTAATAAGGAGGCACTTCCTTGCTGCGGCCGTGGACCCAGCTGTCAGCCTCTCCACGTACAGTCCACGTCCAATGGAAGTTGTTCCTTGACCACATTGACCACGCTGCGCCGAGAGCACCAGGGCGGTGGACGACGGCGAGGCCTATGAAGGGGATGACGGGGAGCCGGGGA
Source organism: Triticum timopheevii (assembly GCA_963921465.1). Taxonomy (NCBI): domain Eukaryota; kingdom Viridiplantae; phylum Streptophyta; class Magnoliopsida; order Poales; family Poaceae; genus Triticum; species Triticum timopheevii. The sequence continues at coordinate 184,938,057 of OY997264.1, read as the reverse complement.
AGACGCGGCAGTGGAAGCCTGTGCGGAGAGGAGTACGGGGGTTCACTGGTTCGGCTACGGTGTGAGGCTGCCGTCGCCGCAGGGCCTGGCCAGCGGTGGGAATAGTAGGGGGCAGTGAGGCCTCCGCGGCAGCACAGCCGGCCACGGGAGGCAGGAGCATGCGGCACGACCGACGCTGCTTTGGGCGGCTAGAGCAAGAAGACCAGAGGTTGAAGAAGCACTACGGCCGTTGGATGGACATCGTATGGTCACTGGAGCTAGAATCGTTCATATTGACTAAAGTTGACAAAGGCCCCCGTCCCAGTCAACTTAGTAGGCCCACAAGTCAGCCACCCACCATGGTGGGTCCCAGCTAGCAGGGGAGTATTCATTTTTTTGTGCGTAATAAGGAGGCACTTGCGGTGGGTCCGAGGTGACAGCGCGGGGAACATTTTTTCGCGAAATACGCTGGCCCGTCCGGTGGGTCCCACCAGTCAAGGGGGAAACGTTTTTTTCACAAGATAAGGTGGCCCGTCCGGTGGGTCCCTGCTGTCAGGTGGAGGAAAAATTATTTTGCGTGTAATGAGGCACTTCCTTGCGGCCGCCTGGATCAAGCTGTCAGCCTCTCGACGTACAGTACTCTTCCGATGGAAGTCGGTCGTTGACCATGTTGACCACGCCACGCCGAGAGCACCAGGGCGGTGGACTAGACGACGGCAAGGCCTAGGAAGGGAACAACGCGGAGCCAGGGAAGACGCAGCAGTGGTAGCCCGCGCGGAGAGGAGTACGAGGGTTCACTGGTTCGGCTGCGGTGTGAGGCTAAAGTCGCCGCAGAATAACAGGGGGTGTGGGTGACTAGAGGGATGGCCTGGACAGCGGTGGGAGTAGTACGGGGCGGTGAGGCCTCCGCGGCATCACAACCGGTCATAGGAGGCAGGAGCACGCAACACGACCGGCGCTGCTTTGGGCGGCTGGAGCAAGAAGACCAGAGGTTGAAGAAGCACTACGGCCGTTGGATGGACATCATACGATCATTGCAGCTAGAATCATTTATATTGACTAACTTGACAAAGCCCTTGGTACGCGTCAACTTAGTAGGCCCACAGCTCGGATTTGGTGGAGAACATATAGCCCATTTGTGATTTGTAAGAATGTACAGCCCATTTTTCAATTCTAATGGAATTTACTACAGCCCATTTACAGTTTGCTAAAAGTACAGCCCAACTTCTAGCTAGGACAACGATTAATAATTTCAAACAACCGCTCAAAACAGAATTCAAAAAAAATTCCCACATTTTGATGGGATCCGAAATATTTTTATCCGGAATTTCTAGTCAGGTTAAATATAATTTCAAAATAAAGTTGTATCACGTTAAAATCCAACAAAATATTGCGTGCGCAACAAGTAATGAAATTAAAATTTCCAAATTCCAAAAATAATATATTTTTCAAACTAATTACGTGTTTGGTGCATAGTAATTGCCTAGTTATTATAATTACATCCCATTTATTATTTCTTAAAGTCCATTTTCTTGTTAAGCCTAATGCATACCTCCTAGGAAACTTTGCAGCCCAGCGGGGTGGATAACAAGTTGACCCGGATGTTGTGTACAACTGTCGGCCCAGTTGCATTGCTGATGTTAAAAAAAGGCATGTGTAGTACAGTACAACCTAACATGGTTACTCAGCCCACATTCAGCGACGCCGGAAAGGCCCAAACAAGGCTTCTGTACAACTTTTTGAAGTCATTGAGCTCAACTAATAACTTAAGAAAAAAGTTAGATTACAGTGGAACCTAATTAAAAGCTGTCACGAGCAAATAAATAATTCAACGGGTCCCACTTGTGCGTGTGCGTGTGTGTGTGTGTGTGTGTGTGAGAGAGAGAGAGAGAGATAGAGAGAGAGACCCATCGGTCGATGCTCGTAAATACATCTTTCAGCCATATGCGTTGCTGATGCTCAGTAAAAACTTATATAGTTGACACAATCATATAGAACATCATAGCACACTCAACTTGCATACAAAAATTTCACGCAAGCGGCACAATCAGGATGGAAGCAGTGGATCGCTACGGGAAGGGCTATGTTGAAACCAACGGAGTCGTACATAATGGTTCATCGTCATTATAAATGACGGGGAAATATCTTGAATGTTGTGCTAAGAAAACAGACAGACAACATAATAAGTTCTGCTAGCACATTAAGTTGACGTACAACCCTTTCTAAAAAAAAGTTCAGGTACAAAATCAGAACAGGTCACAATCAAATGTACTGGCATATCAGTGGTTCAGACCCATAGCTCGGATTTAACTAGTACTATCTGACAAGATTCAATTGTTACCTCAAATTAGAGCACATCCAGGCAGCCAGCCCTGCCTCTTCTCCCAAAGAAGCAGTGGCCTCCGCCGCGTGATGGAGTAGGCCTTGTGCCATCCATCGTTTCGAGCAACACGGTGAAAGCCTGACGTTGACTCCTGTAATGGACGTCATCGATGGAACCTAGCACCAGCAGTGGCGGCAGGACTTCAATTGATGGATTGACCACTTCTTCGACATGCACGAACACTCGATACGGGAACATCCCTAACGTGGTCCGCGACGGCCTTGGTGGCGATGAATAGTACAACCCCGGTTCCTGCACCGGTATCTCAACACCAATCACCGTCGGTATGGTGGACGGCTTCTTCATCCATGCCATAACAGTCAGAGCCCAGCTGTCTTGAGGAACAAACATACTTACGGGCTCACCTCCAAGGTCGTTGATAAGCTCGTTCATGGACTTGCTGTTCCAAGCACATCGAGGCATACCGTGGAAGGTAAGCTTTGTTAAAAACTCAAGCTCAGAGGGCACCGAGCCCCATCCTGGGTGCCACCGATCAAAGCTCACCAGCACGCCATCGCAGAACAAACGCCGGGAAGATTCGAGCACACGACTGCAGTCAAAAGTTGTGCGGAACCTGACGAAGAAATCAGCCGGTGGCGGACACACTTCGATGAGCAAGTCACTTATTTGGATGCCGTGCGTAATGCCAAGAGCTTTGACAAGGTCGTCCAGCGAGACGGGAGGCCGGTCGCCGTTGATGGTTACCATCAGCACTTTGCCGGCAAACTAGTCGTCAAGCGCCGCCATGCCACTGTTGAGCGACAGCATGCAGCGACTGAAGGCAGGACGGACCTCAGGATCTCCGGCTTGGAGATCCGTGTTGACCGGCGACATGATAGTGCGCTTGAGTACAGGGAGTACAGGAGGGGGATTTGGGGGAACTGGAGTAGGAATCGATATTCCAGAGGTGGGGGAGGTGCGGGAGACTAGGGATGAAAAGGTAGCATGAATTTCGAGAACGCGCCAATATGATCTCGGCGCACAAGCGCACGAAAACACCGGTGGCGCCCACATGTCGGCTTAAGAGTCCTTATTCTTTCTTTTTTGGAGAGCCCGACCTTTTTTTCAGGATCTTTTGAGAGCCCGGCCCGAGAGTCATAATTGACCTATTTGGCATTGCGTTACTACTCGTCCCATATTCAACAACACCTCACTGGCCCAAACATGTGTACATCATCGAAAAGACAGTGAGCTCAAATTATATAACTTGAAAAAAGGAGATATACTCTAAAACTGGAGAATGGTGATGCCCTCATTTAGCCCACCAGTAGTTCGAGACAATAAACAGTTCGCAACGATATATACAACATTCAAACACTGACTAGTGACTACTACTGACATAAACAGCAAGACATGATAGTTCATAAGAAGTCTTGCTACACCACCAAAACGTACCCATCTGCAGCGCTCAGACTCTTGTGATCCAGACGAGAATGACATTCTAAACAGAAGCAACTATTAGATAGAAAGAGTGACATAGACGAGGATGACCAAATGACAAGGAATATGCATAACAAAAGAAAGAACTACCCATCCAGAACCAGGGGCAAAGACAACAAAGTCATTCGAAGAGATGATCCAACACCATCATAATTTGCAGCCCCGCTTCAGCGACTAGTGATTCGGAAACACCAGTACTCCACCCTTTCGATGCAATAGCCCAATTACCTATCAACCTGAAGGCTTGAACCACATCACTTCCTATCGTAATTGAGACATCCAAGGATCAAAGTTAATCCGGATGCCTTTTTCATTCTCACCTTCTTTTGGTTGCAGGTTGTATCGGTGACAATTAGGGGAGTTTGCTCCCGCACTCCTAGGGCTCGCCATGTAGACAAAGTTTTCCATAGCAAACAGAGCCTCTCTGCCATCAAGGTCCTTGCCAACGGTGATCTCCTGGTTAATCGGATAATTGAGTCCGAGAAACAGAGAGTGTGAACCAAGGCTATTTACCCGCCTCGAACTAAAAAATCCTAAAGGCCCCAACAAGCTGGTATCCTGCTCATAGACATAACAGCCACTGTCCAGGTACTCACGTATTACACGGTGCTTGTATACAGTGGGGTTTTTGCAATATAACTTTTCCGTCTCATGTGTCTGAATGATCATCAGTCTTTTGCCATCGTCTGATCGAGCGAGGAACCAGTTGTGCTTCCTTGTTTTTGGCAAAGGTAGTGTGATTACAAAGGGTGGTAACTGTAGGGACACTGCATCATATCAAAAAGGACAGGCATTGTTAATGTAAGATCAGCATTGTTTAGAGTATGAGTAGATAATGCAAGAAAGAGCATTGATATGTCCATGTTGGAACTGGGAGGAAAATACAGGGAAATGTATACTGGGTTCGAAAATATAGAAGTGCCATGCATGGTTATACTCATGTTATGACGCAATTGATTCTTCACAGGAAACTACCATGTCATGCATGTTATGTAATCATGTTTTGTCCTCACAAACAAATTCTTCAAGGTAACTAACAGACCTTGCATTGTTATATACTCGTGTTCTGTGGGCAAAAATTTTGTGAGGATATTATTCTAGCCATTGATTGCTGAAGGGCGAATATAGGTATGTACACATGGTAAGCATTGCAGGATTTCACTACTTCCAAATATAGAGTTCTCCATATGCAAATTTACTTCCCTAATGTATGGTTAGATGAAAACAACAGTGTGGTGCATGTTTCTACATCATGAAAATGAGGAAACTAACATGGCCATTGATACACACTCATATTTAGTAGTAGTATATAGATTACTGTAAAATAAGGATAATATCCATATATTCCTAACCGTTTGATTATTCAGGGTACAAATTGGCTGTAATGACATGGTCACAATCGCATGAATTAACTCATTCCAAATATAGCTGATTTACGGCGTCTCTAATATATAGCCATAGTTCTACTCAAATTCTGCAAAAACAGGGATATGCCAATCATCACAAAAAGTTCAAACAGTGTCATGGCGTCATCATTAAAATGAGACGGAAACAACTTACAAGCGCCGTCCCAGCAATACGTGGTGCCATCTGCTTTGTCGATCGCGTAGATGATGCCATTGTGTTCAATAGCATCACAGAAGTGTGTATCAGCTTTGACGATGATCCACTGCGAGCCAAGTTGTCTCCAGCTAAAAAAGGCGTCGGCGTAAAGATAGGCGAGTCTGCGGTCGAACAAGGCAATTAGCTTGAAGTTTGCATAATTCGCATGTCGTGTGGGCACTTGGCAGATTACAATCTTCTGCAGAACAAGGTCCGTCCAACTGACATAGTAAACTAGATGACTTGGACCGCGATGGTAATACTCTATATAATCCAACGGAGGAAGGATAATCTCATAGGAGGTCTGGAAGTTCACGAGCACCAACTTTTTACCGTCTTCTCTGAAGGCAGCCATCCTGTGTGAGTTCATGCTGACCTAGTACATACCTGCCAAGAAGTTTCGGGCGATGGTGATCGGATCGATGTCGAGGGAAATGATGTACGCGACACACTACATACCTGCAAAGAAGTTTCGGCTAATGGAGATCGGATTGAAGTCGAGGGACATCATGCACGCCTCCGTATCATGGTGAGCCAATCTCGCAAGACCAGATAGCAGCAAGCAGGGTGTCTTGAAAATCTTAGGCCTCGCTTCGACGATGGCCGTGTGCATGTCCCTCGAGCATGCAGCCAGCCGCAGGGCGGTCAACATATCCATACACGAACAACAGAGGTCGAGGATGTCACTGGGGAGATTGCTCCAATCGTGGCTCATATGGATGCTACGCGGTTCGCGTTCAGCCATGGTGGAGTTTGGAAGGGGGCTTGATTTACGGGGGAGAAGGATGTCGGTGCTGGAGCGGCTAGCGAGGGAATAGTGGTACTTGGGGAGGCGAGTGAGGCGACGGTACATGGGGGCACAGTGAGATGGAGACGGAGACGGAGACGGAGACGGAGAAGGAGATGGAGATGGAGTGGTGCTATGGGAGCGGAGAGGGAGACGAGGCGAGGCGCAAATGTGCTGTACAGCGGCGGTGATAGACTACACAGTGCACAGGGTGAGGCTGACTTTGGTAACCCGAACACGCCGCCTCGCTTGGACTAGTGTCAGGCGCAGGGTGTTGTCACTTCATTGTGAGGACCGGATGAATAGTATTTTGACCATCAAGTGTACCACAGTTGTACTACTACTACTACTACTAGTAGTAGTAGGAACATGAGTACTCCAGTATTGTATAGCGGAAATAGGTCTCCCGTGCTAGCATGCATGTTCAATTCATCATTCAGGTATCATCCATATCACGAGTAGAACCAAATTCATGTGCATGCCCAATCAACGCCCTGCCGTGATGCATGTAGTGGTTGTTCTGGTGCATCAAGGATGGCATGCAGATCGTTCCACACTTGAGAAGAGGAAAAATGGAAAGGTAGAACGCGGCAGCAGAGGAAGAGAACGCTGGCTAACGAGGCTGGGAGGGGATCGAGCAGGAAGTTAATGCTCCACGCCTAAAGGTTTTTGGAAAACCTGATTTTCATAAGGTGACTTATACTCATCTAAACGGAGGGAGTATTCCTTAACCAGAGAATGTTGTGTCTCCCACTCACGCGCTCAAAAAAAAAAGCTACAACACATTTTTTTATCTGTTTGCATAGGTCCCACGTATCAGGAAGGATGGGCACGTACACAAAAAGGTACGACTCCTCAGTCTACCCGCATAGCCTTTTCGTTTAGTCTACCTAGCCGTCTAATCAACTTCTTGCACGCAACTTCTCCCATTTACTTCTCCATCGGGAACCGATTCACCTCGGCTTCTTCACCTCCCCTTCATCTTCATTTGCATCCAAACCCCACTGCGTTCACATTGTTTTAACCTCTTTAAATAATCATCTACTACTTCAGTTGGACTAGCCATCTAATCCTAATTCTCCAAACCATATCCCTCCGTTCCAGCGGTTCCAAATGGCGAAAGAGATTGAGATGCAGGTTTTTAGCGTCCAACATGTCCTCGTCGAAGGCTCGATGCGCATAGTTGCCACCGTCACCGTCCACCCAAGGGTTGTTCGGTAGTGGATCAACAATGTATCCAACTCCCTCAAAAAGGTAGAGACGAGGGTCATCGGTCTCGACGCGGAGTACACGGAGCGTGCCCCTGGGAAGATCCAACACGCGGTCGTCCTTCAGCTGTGCCTCGAAGGTGATGTTTTAGTGTACCACATCATACACTCGCCCTCCATACCAGGTGAGCTTCATAATTTCTTGTCTCGGGAGGACGTATACTTTTGTGGGGCATCCATCGAAGGGGACAAACAGAAGCTGGAGCCGTACAACCTTGATTTGAAAAGCATCGCTGACCTACAAACCAGAATCAAAATTCCTGTAGAAGATCGTGCTAAACAGACACCATCCCTATTTGACGTAGCCAATTTTGTGCTCGGTACAAATCTTTAGAAGGGTGACGAGACGGTGGCATTAAGGTCGTGTGGATGGGAGAATTATCCCTTGACGTACGAGCGGATAAAATATGCTGCCCTCAATGCCCATGTGAGTTTCGAGATAGCTCCAAGGTCCAAAGATCTTGTTGCGAAGCTGTCTCCCATAGAGAATGAGAACAAGAAGAAGAAGAAGAAGAAGAAGAAGAAGAAGAAAAATAAAACGCTGCACCGGCAAGAGGGCATTATGGATGGATGAAGTATTTCCTCTCTTGTAAAAATTTTTTCCCTCTCGGTGTATATTAATATAGATGGACTATTTCGATGGTGTGCATGTCTTTGGAATAGAGTAGTAGCATGGGTCCGCTTTACTATAAGGAACTATTTATCCGCATATATAGCTTTCTCTGCTACTCCTTCCAGTGATTGGTATGCAGTGCATGTGTCCGTAGACATGATAGCTTGTCCATGGAAGTTCAACTACGGCGACCATCACATTTCATCTCGCGATTCCCACGACACCTCTCCAACCCACGGCACCAGGCCCCCCAACGTGCGCCTCACCCCTCTTGGCCGCACCGCCCCTCAGCCTTTGTGTGCATGACATGTGGGCCACCTAAAATGCGGCGAGCATCAAGTTTCTACCACAGCCACCCGCGATTCCCGCGACGCTACTCGAACCCATGAAACCACACGTCCCCCGACCTGCGGCTCACCCCTCTTGGCCCCACTACCCCTCTTCTTTCGGGAGCATTACATGTGGACCAGTCACCTATCGGGTCCACATGTTATTGACTCAAAGGTAGGTGTAGTAAGGCGTTGAAGCTCGTCCCGACGGCCCTGAGAGGGAAATGTAACTCCTGCGCTAGGGCTTGTGGTGCTCCCGCAGCACGAACTCGTGCCAAACTCGAGATTTGTTTCTTTACTATACATGCACGCAACGATTTAATGGACATTGTAATCTCAACATGTGATGGGGAGCTCTAAATTTGAATTTGAAACTTATAAAACAAAAAGATCCAAAACAAATATACTGGGGAGAGGGAGTATTTCGTAGGATGTGTCCCATACAAAATAAGTCCCCTGGTTTGTCACCGCGAAGATGCCGTTAGAAAGGAGCACAGCGTCTTCCTACTCGTATGGCAACAAATCGTCCGCAGACAGCATGGTCCACCGTTGACCGCCATGTGCAAGGTTCGTGCTATCTTATTCAATCTCACTGTGGTTCCATCATACCAATCATGCGGTGCCTGTTGCATGGTTGATCCCAATGTTGGACAAAGGTTCTACGGGAACAGTGTCACCGTTGTAAATGTTGTGCAAATTGGTGTTGGTACCCTCCCGTACATATGCAAGCCAATCTTCACTTGCACCGAGCCTAGCCTGTGAAATAGTGGGCAGGGAGAGAATTAGGAAATGGACACGGAAGTAGTCTTTAGAATGCATTTACTACGTGATCAAACTCATCCTACCTGCTCATCGGAGGAAATCCGAGTGCCCCTCAACGTCGGCATCTCAAGGGGCGTCAACTTGCAACTACGGCCACGCCGCGCTGGAGAGACCCCCAAGGAAACATCCTCGTGCATTCCATGGAACATCAAGATGCATTTGTATGAGTAGTTTATCTTGTGAGAGAAAAGGATGAACGAGGGAAGGCCTCTAGAGATAGAGATGGACACTACTACTACCAGTGTGCTGGCCCATGCATTGCAATGGATCCAAACTAGTAGAATAATACTTGTTCACGTGCTTGAAATATAAACACTCTAGTTTTAATATACATGTGTCAGCAGACACGAAAGCTTGGCCATGGAAGTTGAACCACGGCGACCATCACGATTCTTGTTTCTACCACTGCCACACCCACACGCAATTCCCACGAAGCCGCTCCAACCCACGACATGACGTCCCCCGACATGGACATGGATCCTCTGATGTGGCTATCACTGCCTTGCCCTGCCTTTCCTTCAGTGACAGATTGGTAGGATTGTTCATGCCCCTCATCCCTCTCGGCCCCACCGCTCCTCTGCCTTTATGTGCATGACATGCGGGCCAGCTGAACTGTGGCGACCATCAACTTTCTACCACAGACACACCCCATTGGACGCACTTTAACTAATCCACTGTTGTGCTCCGATCCGTACTCCTGCACCATTGAATTTTCATCCAGCGGCTGTGACACATTTCGTCCCGGGCATCAATCCTCAGCTGGAGTACATATGTACTACATGTAGTACCCGCCGGAGTGGCCATCTACGCCTTGTAACGCCCCGACGCCCAGCTGTGGTACCCTCACCACGGCCACGCCACCACCGGCCAGTTCATCTTGAACGAGTGAGTCGTGAACCACGCCACCACCATGAGAATGACATGTGGGCCAGCCGCATTTAAGGTCCGCATGTCATTGATTCATAGGCCGGGCACTAAGCCACTGAAGATCAGTCCCGTGGGCTCCAAGAGGGAAATGTAACTCCTGCGGCAAGCCTTGTGGTGCTCCCGCAGTACGAGCTCGTGCCAAAACTGGAATTTGTTTCTTACTACTACCAACTAATACTAGTAAGGTACACGTGCATTGCACGCATGAGATTCTGGTGGTTTGTGCATTATGCCTCTACATGTGGAGTTTTCTGGATTCTAACATGTGGCAAAATCTAGTGGAATGTAAGGTTAGGCAAGTTTGATTAACTTAGGTGAGTGTTTGGTTCAAGCCACACCTTAGGCAAGCCACACTAAGGCCCCACATGACATACACACAAAAAATGTGGCAAGATTCCCTTAGGCTTGCCAACTTGTGGCTCTCATTTTGAAGAACTATTAAGGGCTGTTTGGTTCTAGGCCTAGCATTGCCATACTTTGCCATACATTTTTGCCAAGCTTGCCTAAGGTTAGTTCATCAAAATGAAAGCCACAAGTTGGCAAGCCTAAGGGAATCTTGCCACACTTTTGGTGTGTATGTCATGTAGGACCCAAGTGTGGCTTGACAAAGGTGTGGCTAGAACCAAACACTTGCCTAAGTTGGTCAAACTAGCCTAACCTTAGGTGTGGCAATCTTTGGCAAAGTTAGTCACAAACCAAATAGCCCCTAATAACTTTGCCTGAGCTTAGTTGTGGCAAAGTTAATCATGAATTAAGTTCAACCATGGAGTCTTCTAGATTATACATGTGGCAGAATCTAGTGGATGATATCCAACGGCCAGTAGTGCTCGGATTTGCCATCTTTGTACCGTCGGATTGGCTGCATCCAACAACCAACTTTCAAAGTTTTTCACACACTATATAGGGGGTATAGATAAAGATGTGTCGGTCCGTTGCAATGGATCCAAAGTATATCTTTTTAGTGGAGTGCACTCTAAACACATTATCTATTTATTTTTCTCTAACCTTCGGTAGCCATGCAACCAAGCCACATAGGCTTCATGGGTGCCCCCCATATCATATTATTCATACTACATTGATTGAAAAAAAGATAAATCACCCAAAACAAGATCTTCCCGTTTTTTGTTCCTACGATGTTGTGCCGTGCACGTATCTACTAGTTGTATAGTGGTAGTACTAGTAATATAGTATTAGGAGTACAAACTTGGTAGTACTAGTAGGAGTAGTACTAGTACGGAATGCTCCTACTCTATCAACAAGCCCCGTCTGACACAAAATTTCTTGGCTTCTGTGCTACAGCTAGATCTTCCCCTTGTTTCTATTTTCCAACCCGGCGGCGGGCGGGGTGTCGGTTTGCTCAACGGCAGTCCCACATGAAAGTGAAAATGCTAGGCATAGGGCAGAGCTACGTGAGCGCCAACACGTGCCCTGGCCCACACAACCTCGCAGGATTTTCGTAGTTGTACATCCAGTTTTGAGGCATGGAACGTCAACGCAAGGGTAATTTCTATACCCTAGCTAGACTGGCACGCCCAATATTTTGCTTCAAGCTCCGCCACTGCTAGGCAACACGCCTTCCCTAAGCTATGTGTCATGCCGGACGGGCCGTGTTGTACTCCCGATTCCCGGGCGTGTGGGGATGCGACGCAAACGCGGCAGGCCTTTTCCTTTTACTAGCAATGTGCCCGTGCGTTGCGGCGGATCCAAAGTAGTAGAATAGTAGTATTTGTTCACAAACTTGAAAGAAATCACTATTGTTTTGATATACTCATAATATATTACTCCCTCCGTACCTAAATATTTGTCTTTTTTGAGATTTCAAATGGACTATCACATACGGATTATATAGACATATTTTAGTGTTTCTAGCAAAGATGCCCGCGCGTTGCACGAAGTTGATGGAGAAGGTGAGCACAACTTATAAATTGACGGATGGAGTACTAGTTACAGTGATGCATATAATTAAGCAAAGGGATCGCACATGTCGGTATTGACTGGAACGAGAATGCAACAGCACAATAAAAATTAAGGCCACGATGATGCGATCGCAATGGTGGTTACAGAAGGCAAGAAGAAAGATGGATCCACGAACGTACGACCTCCTCCTCCGAAACTTAGTGCGCCGGGCCACCGACCGGCGGCTAAGGAGCGGCGGCTTTTGTGGCGAGGTCGAGGTGCTTCTCAACAAAGGCATCCAAGGCTTCCATCCGGTTGAGGAAGGCCAACGTCGTAGCGTCCTCACTGGCCTTGTAGATACCTATGTACATGATTTGCTCGTACACGTGGATGTGTAGGTCGATGAATCTTGCAGGGCGAGGCGGCTCGTGGCGAGCGCGACCTCTAGGTGTACATTCTTTGTGGCGTCGGCGGGCAGTCGCAGGGCCACCAGTGCTTGAAAGAGGTTCCGGCCATGAAGGCCGATTAGGGTGGCAGGCAATGAGGAGCCCGGGCGCGCGGGCTGGAGGAGTACGGCGATGTCGTCCGCGAGCTTCTTGAGGACGGTGAACTTGTTGCTGGTGGAAATGATCATCTGGTCCAACTAAGAGTTGTAGTTGGCGTCGACGGCGGCCATCCACCAGCCGGCCTCCAACACCATCTGGAGAGGATCCTCGGCGCCATGCTGCAGGCCGGCGTCGTGGACCATCTGGCGTAGCCGCTAGCCTCTCACGTGCATCGCCGTCATTGGTCTGGAGCGAGCTCTTTTGCGCTTAGTGTAGGTGCTTAGGCAAATGCTTAGGTGCGTACAATGTGGTAGATGCATTGGAATGGAGGGGCGCCTTTATATGAGGGCAATGAGGGCAAACTGCGTTGCATTCACATCGTGCAGCCTCTTTTCCCGGACCTCCTCCCATTACTTCCCTCATGCATTAATTGAAGGAGGATGCATTGGCCGTTCAACATATTGGGAACCGCTACTCCCTCCCTCATCTGCATTAAAGCTGTATCGGGAACTGCGCCGCCCGCTGTCAAATCGAATACTCCCTCCGTCTAGGTGAGTATTAAGTCATCTTACGAAAACCAAATACTAGTAAACACATAGGCGTGGTGCATTAACTCTCATGTTGTTTCTTATTTTTTGACATAAATAGAGGAATCAACCAAGAAGAGATGTGGGGCTTGTATGCTTTTAATGACTTGAGACTAACAAACATGACATGCAGTGGTCAGTTCGTTGCACAAGAACAAATACAACCAACGTCAGCACACACGCATCTTATAGCATCACATCCAATGGCTATAAAAGATGAATGAGACCAAATTATATCTCATCTAGATGAGTTCTAACAAAACGGTATTAATAATACTTAGTACTCCTGCGCCATGTATCATATATTAGGCTGGTTGTAATGGGGAGTATCATATACTAGTATCATGCATATGATACTAGTGTATGATACTACATCCGTAATGCATGGTATCATATGTTGGTATCATATAGGACTACATTTATTGCCATGCATGACACAAAGTAGCACATCATTTAATACGATACGGTATCATGATAAGATACTCAAGCTCCTCTTTCCTCATTTAATTCAATGACACCTCATCAAAATTGCTTAGTTGGCATGCATAATACTACCTATGACACTCCATTACGACCAGCCTTAGTATCATGTAGTACTTTATTTATTGCCATGTATGACACATAGTTCACGAGCGCTCTCTATATGTACCACCTTTTCTTAATTTCAAGTTTTGCTCCATGGTGGAATCCATCGATACTTCTATTGTACAAAAGTGGAGTATATACATTTTTTAAAAGCCTAGAGGGCGGGGCAGTCTAGCTCGGTCGGTTTCACAAGAGGCGAGGGCCTTTGTGATTTGATGGCTCATTAATGCTGTCAAATCGAATAGTACTGCGCTGCCCGCTGCATGCCCGGCGCCTCCATTAAACCCCTCCGTTAAACCCGCATGCAAACCAAGAGTCCTACTCCGGCCACACATCCGTTCATGAGCGGGACGGAATTAAACACAACACCGGATGAGCTCCTCCCATCTGCCCTTAGTTTAAACAAGGCCAGACGCCGGCCAAGCTCCTACCGTCCGCCCTCTATTTACATGAGGCCAGAAAGACAGCGGTCAAGAATCGCACCCCTCTGCCGCTCCCCCATCTCCTCCTTCACCATTTTCTCCACCCTTCCGATGGCTTCCGATGAGCCGTTCTCCGGCATATTACCCGGCTGGGTGGCCCGCCGAGCCCTTCGGATATGGGCGAGGCCGCTTGGTGCTTCACCAACCTCGCTTGGCCCGACGGAGCTAGTTCCCACCCCAAGTAGGCGCGCGGTTCAGCAACTCGCCGCTCCAGTTCAGCTCGATGAGGAGTGGCGAGTTGCTCCACGTCGGCACGGCAACGAGCACGCCGGTACGGGCGCCGTCACTGTCGCGTCATACCGCGCCACCAATGTCCGCGGTGGCCGCGCCTCCCGTGTCTGTGGGCACGCCTCCCGTGCCTGCGGTAGCGCCATGCAGGCAGAGACAGAAGCTGGGTGCGTGGAGAGCGACGAGTCGGTGGCCAGCTTCTCCGTGTCCGCTGCCATCATCGAGGAGAAGTAGAACACGGGAGGCCGCCGCCACTTGGGACCCATGAAGGCCACCACCGAGGCGACGACTGTGGATTCAGGTGGTTTATTTGCTGCTTCGTCTCTTCCGAGGACCTTTGTTGACCCCGCAAGTGTCTGACGGACATGAGGAAGACAAAGGGATCCGCGGGTGGCCATTTAGAACTAAAATAAGTCTAGATATATCCATTTCTAGGACAAGTATTTCCGGACAGAGGGAGTATTAATTATACAAGAGAGCCAGATTGGCACCTCTTAGTTCATGTAAATGTAATGAAATCCATCATGTTTATATGAAGATCCGGCTTTTTTATACGAAAACCTTCATGCTTATATGAAATCAGTCTGTGTTTGCACGAATTTCATCTGGTTAGTTAGAGTTGTAAAAATGTATGCCGCTGGCGTTTGATGTCGTCCTCCGCGGAAGGAAGCGGGAGGAAATTTGCCGGCTGCCGTTGGAGATGCTCTTTATGCTAGAAATAATAGAGTGACATCCAATCCATTTGATTTAATTGCCTGTATGATTGTCCCTCTATAAAAATTTAATTGCATGTACAGTGTACACGTGACTTGTAGGGTGGCTACAGCTTCGTACAGAAAGTTAAAAATAAAACAAGTCCATCCTTAATATTCTAAGTACTCTGTGGGTTCCACTATCAGTACAGTAGCGAAAGAAGTATGTATTAAATAAGTAGAGTAATATATAATATAAAAATCTAAAGTTCAAAGACAGAATTCGAACTCATGTCATCGCGTTGCGAGCATCCGGCGCTAACCAGCCCACCACATTTTTGTTGTAGACCATGCTGGAGATATATCTCCATGTCTACTCTTATATATACTCCATTCGTTCCTAAATATTTGTCTTTTTCAGATTTCAAATGGACTACCACATACGGATGTGTATGTAGACATATTTTAGAGTGTAGATTCACTCGTTTTGCTATGTATGTCTTTTCAGGAAGGGGTCAGATTTGTCCTTGATTTATATATGAGGTATCCAGATGGCACTACACCGCCAAGAAAAGAGGGTAACATCAAAATTATGGACTACTTTTTTGAGTATGTTGGTAAGGTCCGGTCATAGTCACTTGTTGTAATCTCTAAAAAGACAAATACTCCCTCCGTCCAGAAATACTTGTCATCAAAATGGATAAAAGGAAATGTATCTATATGTATTTTAGTTTTAGATACATCTATTTTTATCCATTTTGATGACAAGTATTTTCGGACGGAGGGAGTAGAAAACAGAGTTGGTGATGATGGTGTGCGTGTCATCCTGCAATATAGGCCATCGTATTTATATCTAATGGATAGGAAAGAAACTATGGCAATTTTGCAAAAATATACCCACACGTCTCTCCACGTTCACAAATAAGGCCTTCCCTCGTTCAACCTTTTCTCTCACAAGATAAACTACTCATACAAATGCATCTTGATGTTCCGTGCAACGCACGGGCAGCTAGCTAATTTCTTTTAAAATAGTTGCTGCGAAAATTGGGTTGAAGTGATATATTTTATGTCTGCCCCGAATGATTTCAGATTCACTAGTACTAACAAAGAAAAGGTTGCCTTGTTAATCAACAGAAAACAGGGTGAAAACTATCACATGAGGCCGGTAAAAACAAGGCACACTGGGTTCAGCGTCATCGTCACTACAACTGTGCACGCGCGAGAAGTCTACATATCGAGGGGGCTACCGAGCGAGGCACCGAGACACAATGTTTGAGAGAGAAACCAATTGACAGATTATGATCAGATCGAGTTGTCACGCTTCTACTGTCATTGTTGGGGGGAGGGAGAGAAAGGCGTATCGAGAGTGTGTGCGGTAGGCACAGAGGCACAACTAGCGAGTGTGTGTGTGTTTGAAAGAGGAGTAGATAGATTATTATCAAGATCTATGTGCCACCCTACTCCTTCGGTGTCGGGTAGTGTGTGTGTGTGTGTTTGAGAGAGAATCCAGTCGATAGATTAGTATCAAGATCGAGGTGTCACCCCACTCCTTCGGTATCGGGTAGTGTGTGTGTGTATGTTTGAGAGAGAAGCCAGTCGATAGATTAGTATCAAGATCGAGGTGTCACCCTACTCCTTTGGTGTTGGGAAGTGTGGGTGTGGGGGGGGGGGGGGCAGTGACACGCACATATCTCTACTCTTATAAAAACAGAGTTGGTGATGATGGTGTTCCTGCCATCCTGCAATATAGGCCATCCGATTTATATCCGACGGACAGGAAGGAAAATATGGCAATTTTGCAAAAAGATACCCACACCACTCTCCGCATTTGCAAATAAGGCATTCCCTCATTCATCCTTTTCTCCCACAAGATAAACTTCTCATACAAATGCATCTTGATGTTCCGTGCAACGCATGGGCATCTTGCTAGTAGGGGGAAGGAGTTTGTGTGACACATATCTAGCTATTTTAAGGGCTAGGTAGATAGCATATGTGCGAGAGACATTATTATACTTTGAGACATTAGTGGTTGTGTGTGGGCGGAATTAAAGGGGTGGGCATGTTAGACATAGAGAGCGTGTGTGTTTCTGTGTGAGAGACTTGTAGGACGGTGTAGAAAGACGAATTTAACCCTAATGGAGGGAGAGAAATACACGAAGTGCGCGTGTGTGATTCCGATGCCCACAGGGAAATGAGATATGTATGTGTGTGAGAGAGATTGCACAATTCATTCACGTATCACTATCTAGCGATTGTGGACGTGCATCGCTTGAACATAAGTCAATATCTACTTCGTATCGTGGCCAAAGGTACAATATCGATTCAACGCTATAAAGATTGGACACTCACATATCACATTTTTATTCTATTTAAATAAACCTTTTCAGTTGTGCATGCCAAAGTTACAGTGATGTTTCTTCAAACAACCAATGTAGCTATCATGCACATGCACCATTGTTACTCTTTCATTCAAATTCATTAGTCTTGGATGAATTAAGTTTCTATTTTGAAGTAATATATGTAATATTCATATATGAATTCAATGGGTACGCAATTTATGAAATGGAGGCTATGTAATCATATGAGGTAACACTTTTAAGTAGCTAACTACAATATCCATTTCTTTTTGTGCGCCTCTACACTAACACGTCAATGCATTATGTTTAAAGTAAATAACCAATGGCACTAAATTATCTATTTACACGAGAAATACATAGGCTGAGCGTTTGATCCCTTTTTTGTGAACGCGCCACTACACCCGTACGATTGGCCGCGCCCGTGTGAACGTCCAAGTTATCGGTGCATCATCCCGAGTTATTGTCTTTTTTTCTGGGGTGGACTTCACACCAGTTATTAACTGCTAACACGTGCCCCGTGTACACAGTCTAGCATGACCTTCCCACTAGCACGGTCCAAAATTAGTTGAAACTGGATACGAATGATCCCGCGGGCGGCAAAATCTCCCGCCTCCTTCTTAAATTTCCGCCACCTTAGTCTTTAGCATGCGAAATCCCCCTTTTGTCCTTGGTGCACGGAGACCAATAGTTACAATACCGCCCTCATCTACATGATAGGTCGGGGATGCTTTGGTAACTTCCGGTTCCCCCCACTACACGGCACCCCCATTTCCTCTCCCCCTCCGGCAAAAACGACTAACTCCACAACACCAGAGCATCTTACATCACGCCATCCGTACTTCATCGCCCTTTCTCCCCTCCCCTCTCGAAACCCTAGACTGCTCGTCCACCGGCGTACCATAGCCCATTCACTGCCAGCGGCGTCCACCTCGCTGGATCTGCTTCTGCGGCCGCATCTACCCCTCCCACCTCCCCTAGAAACAAGTAGACTGCTCATCCACCATTGTACTACAGCCCATTCAGTGTCGGCCTTGTCCACGGCACCGGATCTGCTTCGCCAGTACTCTCGTCATGCGCGGCTCATTCGTACTCCCCACCGGAGACGCTTTGTCCACACCCCCCAGAGCCGCCCCACCGACGCCCCCGTCGACGGCCTCTGATCCTCTTCGCCGACACCTTCCTCAACCCTACCGGAGCCGCTTCGCCGACACCTTCCTCAACACTACCGGAGCCGCTTCGCCGACACCATCGTCAACCCTACCGGAGTAGCTTCGCCTATACCATTCTCAACCCTACCGGGGCCGCTTTGCCAACTCACAAGTCCACGGCTTCAGATCCACTTCCTCGCACCCTCATCCAACCTACCGGAGCAGCTTCTGACGCCCCGTCCACGGCCGCAGAACCGCATCATCGACACCACCCTTAACCCAACCATAGGAGCAGCTTCTGACGCCCCGTCCACGGCCGCAGATCCGCATCGTCGACACCATCCTTAACCCAACCACTAGAGCAGCTTCTAACGCCCCGTCCACGGCCACAGATCTGCGTCGTCGACACCATCCTTAACCCAACCACTGGAGCAGCTTCACCTACGCCCTTGTCCACGGCCACAGATCCGCTTCGCCCACACCATAGTCCACCCTATCGGAGCCACTCCACAAACACCCTACTCGACGGTTCTAGATCTCCTTACCGGACCCCAACAGCCAGCGCAGCGTCATCACCCTCGACGTTTCTAACCTGATTCCCACCGTCTGGAGAGATGCCAAGCACCCGCCACGGCCTAGGTACTTGTCACCTTTAAACCCGTCCAGCATCACCTGCCCGATGTACTTCAAATATACTAACCGGTTGCTGTTACCTGTTATGCAGCTGGCAAAAACTACAAGGATGATGTTTCTTCTGGATCTAACAGCTTGGCCAACCAAGATCCTGGACTGAGGCATTGCTATGATCTTTTAAGCGCGTCTCTCTCTCTTGTATTGTTTTGTGCCTGCCAGCGTGCTTTGCTAGGATTTCCGACCAGTAATCCCTTTGTGCAGACAATGATTTCTACTATTGGCTGCTAAATTAGATATGTAGATGTCATACATGATACTACCTCGTACCTCCGTTCCTAAATATAAGTCTTTCTAGATATTCCACTATAGGCTACATATGGAGCAAAATGACTGAATCTACGCTCGAAAATGCATCTATATACATCTGTATGTGGTCCATACTGGAATCTCTACAAAGACATATATTTAGGAACAGGTGCAGTACATTAAACAAAATTGTAGGTGGCATGTAGGAATTCCAGTGCACTACATTAGGCTCCCTTAGAGTGCCTGCTAGTCCAGCATACAGAGTCATGGCTAGTTTATGGTACGCACACAATCGTTAATTGGTGGTTTAAATATGCGCAAGGGATATGCAATGTAGTATCATGTAGAGATGTCTGAAATTAGCTGCGTCAACTTGCAGATAGGGTTACACAATGAAAAAGTACAAGATGTATGTGGCAATTTCATGGAACATCGCAAAAAAAGGAGAGGCAGCGGTGAGCCTATACAGTGTGCTATGGTACGTCACTCCTCCATTGCAATCATCATGACATGTTATTTGTATGCCAGTTCTATTGGCCAAGTTTCTTAGGGACAGTTATTACGAGTTATCCTAAGAAAATAAGCACCTGTGAATATACGCTCCATGTAATACGCCAACCAGTTCTTTTCATTGCGTTTTCAGCTTATCTTTGGTATGATCAGTGTAAAGTCTAGATTGCATTATATATTTTTCATTTTGCTGCCCTTATGGAAATTAATTTGACTTGCAAACATCACAAATTGAACCCAGTGCAATAATTAATATGATAAGAAAACAGACCATCGCTATTTGCTCAAAATGCAAATACAAAGATACCATCTACTTGGCACAATCTACTTTGGTCAATGTTTTCCATAGAGATCGCATTGCCTAATTTAAATGAAGAACGCATGACCCACATTTAAATGAAGAACAATTATTTATTGAAATTCGATGGTCCAAGTGGCTGGTTATTATCATATAGCAGCACCACCTGAAAGCATCATATAGCAGCAGCAGCAGCTCATAGCAACTCATCATACAGCAGCAGCAGTCTGCAATTCATCATATCCCAGCAGCAGCTCATAGCAATTCATCATATAGCAGCAGCAGGAGCAGCTCATAGCAATTCATCATATAGCAGCAGCAGGAGAAGCTCATAGCAATTCATCATATAGCAGCAGCAGGAGCAGCTTGTAGCAACTCATCATATAGCAGCAGCAGCTCATAGCAATTCATCATATAGCAGCAGCAGCAGTAGCTCATAGCAACTCATCATGCAGCAGCAGCAGCTCATAGCAATTCATCATATAGCAGCAGCAGGAGCAACTCGTAGCAATGCATCATATAGCAGCAGCAGAAGCAGCTCATAGCAATTCATCGTATAGTGGATCAGAATGAAAATTTGGCAAAAAACAGAGGAGATCCTCACCTTGTTGGATGAGCTCATCCTTCAACAGCACCTCAAGGCCATGGCCTGGGAGGAGGGGAGGGGGAACAAGGTGCCTTCTGCCACAATGTGGCAACAGCCGTAGTTGTGCAGCGCCCGCCGGAGTAGTGCGTTGGACGAACCACAGTGGAGCAGCTGTTGGAGACCATGAGAATGAGGGGCGGCGCCAGAGGGAGGAGCTGCCAGGGAGATTTTCCCCTACCCGCCGGCCATGTAGCTTAGCTGGACATAGCATCGTCGAGGACCAGGCCAGATGGGACCAGTGGTGACGGCTCGCTGGAGGAACCCTAGTGCTGCAGGTAGGAGATCAAGGTAGAGGGAAAGGGGAGAGGAGATGCAAGCGGGCAAGGCAATGAATGCTTGCGTGTTTGTTTTTACTTGAGGGTCAGGTGTGACACGGGCGTCAGCAGTTGCATTTTGAGTGTAATATAGGCAGACAACAGAGTCATTTCACTATTCCCCTTCCCTTCAATTTTTAGTGAGGTTCTACCCGAAACACCCCCCTCCAAAGCGAAATTAGTTAAGCCCAAGCCCATAACTCAAAAATGACTTCTTTGCATCTTTTATGGCTTATTTTGACAATATGCCCTGAAAAGGCGGAATTGAACTGGCCCTTAACCTGCAATTCAATTATGCGTGCAATGATAATCACTCCTGCCTGCTATCTGTACATTTAGGCATCATCATACGTGGCATAACCTAATACATGTGCATTCCATTGTAGAATCTGGAATATGCAATGTTTATGTTAGTTCATACGTTACACATGATGTTTAAATGCCCCTTAAATCTGGTCAGTCAAGTGATGGTCTTTAAGCCTCCTTCTTTGCTTCTTTTCTTGATATGTAAGATTTGCTCACACATCTGTTCAATTGCTTGTTTGCATCAGCCAGCCATACTAGGACTGTTTGCTTTGATTACTTGTTGTTCTTGACCTAACACTTTAACAGAGCTTGTCAACGATTTAAACACTAAGGGCTGCTGTAGTGGGGCCTTATCTAACTCATAGGTGACATAAAGGTTTGGTTGTACACTACAGTAGGCTCTCCAAGAGTACCTGGAGATCCAGTTCGAAGGTATGCCTAGTTTTTACATAGTGCAGACATAGTAAATGCTCATTTCATTGTGTGCAAGTGCAAGAGATGCGGTATGTTTCATTATGTGGTGTTGTTTTGTTATAATCTCATCCTTTTGTGTTCACAGACTGGAAAGTATGCATATTTATCTTCCAAGGAGACGAGTAACTAGTTTGTGTCACCTTGCAGAGGGGGTGCAATGAAGATAAGATTGAGGATTTCCAAGTACAAGATGTTAGGAAGGAGCCTTGCTAGAGAAGTAGGAGCTGCGCTGAGCCTCTTCAAACTGCTAAGGTAAGTCACCGTATGCAACTCAACAGTTCAATTCCTTGTTTGTTTCAGGCATAGTTAATTTTCTCTTCTCAATTGCTTTATTTGTCCTCACTTAATGAGATGCCCAAATAATTATGCTTGATGTTCGGTACTTGTATCACTATTAGTTGACATAATTAAAGGCCTTACCATTTAGTTACTCTGCCGAAGTGTGCCTGAAGCTTTGAAGTCTATTAACCAACTATTATTGCATGAGGCTCACAATCTAGTTTATACTACGCTAATGATTGCATAGTTTTGCCTGCTATAGTATGTTTGTATGAAACCCTCTATTGTTCATTATGCTCCCTAAGACTTTAATTGAGGTACAGAATGGCCAACTGCTTGCTTACTTATACGCAACGTGCTATCTAAATTTGTAACTTGTCTGTGTTTTCGATTGGGCCCCAACATCATGCTCCTCTAGTGAGCTAAGAGGGATTTCTGTATGCAGGCTGCACAGACTATCTTTTTTATAATTTTTAAAATATCACCTGCTTATGCTTCATGACGTGTAACATTTTTTTGTGAAAGTGACGTGTAACATTATTGTTAGTCCTGTTTTGCCATGTAGTACAAAATAGTGTCTTGTTCGCTTCACTGTTGTAACTATATTTTTGCCCTAGTCATGTGTACTTACAGAAACATTTCAGGATGAAGTGACATCAACACAAAAATCTGCGAGCAGTGCGGCATGGCCATTACCGAATGATTATGGATTGGAATTGGAATGTGCTGATGTTCTCGAGCATCAACTAGAGGTGGCAAGACAACGTGTACATGATTGTCAACATATAATCAACAAGTTGAGACTGGACATGCAGGTATTAGATGCAGGAGTCAAAAAAATGAAAAAACACATCGAGGTAACCATGAAGGAATTGGAGATTTTGCAGACTAAAATTTGTGCTATCTGAATCCGGCCAATCCTATTTTCTGAAGAGATTATAGTTCAAATGGAGTTAAGTTGATGCGCGTCCATGATGTATGAGTTGTATTTGCCTAGTGTATGTAATTTGTTGTTTGTGTATGCTTTATTATCACCTGTGCCGAACCATAATGCCCGGTGGGTATAATCGGCTGTAATTTCTTTATTGTATAGTGTAGGATTATTCTACCTTTCTATGCCTTGATCTCTTTGTTTGTATAGTGTATGCTTTTTAGAAGAGATAGTATTGAGTAGGATAATTCTTTGAATATGCTATATTGTTCAAACGGGGGCCAACTCGCCCGACCATGGCCCTTCACGGGCCGTCGGATCCATGGGCCTTCTACGTCTCGTAGGATCCATGGGCCTTCCACGTCTCGTAGGATCCATGGGCCTTCTACGTCTCGCAGGATCCATGGGCCTTCTACGTCTCGCAGGATCCATGGGCCTTCTACGTCTCGCAGGATCCATGGGCCTTCTACGTCATGTAGGATCCATGGGTCGCCGACTCATTTATGGGTCTTGTACGGGCCTTTAATGGGCCATAGACGGGCCTATAATGGAAACCGTACATTTTATGGGCTGACCATAACGAGCCGTTAATAGGCCGTATTTGGTGATGTTATGAAAATGGCCCAACAGACTAACGGACCACAAACGGGCCGACTGTAACGACGGGCTAAATTTGGCCCACAAGCAGAAAATGACAGTAATGGGCCGTAAGTAAACGAATGCTGGAAATGAGCCCAAGAATAAATGGGCTCTGAGAAGGTCGAAAGATAACATGGGCTGGAAACGGCCCAACGGAATAACGGGCCGTTAATGGGTATAAAGTGATACACTGTTCTATACGGGCCAGTTTCACCACGGGCCATTAATGGGTGTAAAGTGATACACTGTTCATTACGGGCCAGTTTCACCACGGGCCGTTAATAGGCCAAGAGTTACATAGGGCCTCATATGGGCTGAAAGACGTCATGGGCCATACATGGGTCAGAAGTGAAAACGGGCTGGAATCATATTGGATGGCCCAGATGACGCTACTAGTCCTAATTCGAATAGGGCATAACGGGCCTTCGGTTAGCGGGTTGTAAATGGGCTATATGCGAACAAGCCGTTAACATGCTTTCCATGGGCCGGCCCGCCACCTTTTGACCAAGGCAAACGGGCCGGTCTTTTCACAGCAATGGGCCTCTGTTGGGCCGTGCCACGTGTCGATGTATCATAGGTGCCTTCTGTCCAATGAGCGGATGACATCTGTCCCAGCGATGAGCCGACACGTGTTTCCTCCAGCCAATGATGATTTTAAACGTGGAAAATCCCCATTGGTCGGGGCTGTTAACGGGTTATCTGATCGAAAACCTGACCTGATAGCTTAACGGCGTTCCGTTACGGTGGATGCCACGTGTCGGTCACCCTTGACGAAAGCACTTCTGTGACGCGCGATTTATCGTCATGGAAGTGGACACTTCCGTGATGATAATTTTGGTAATGTCATGGAACACTTCAACGACAGCACAGGTATGACTATCTTGATTCTGTCATAAATTTGTCATGGATGTACATGCATGACAAAAAACGCGACCTACTGTGGCAAACACGTATCATCACGGAAGTGTATATTTTTTGTAGTGTGGTGACAATGGGATATCACGTGATCCACTTGATATATGTTTTGGTGATCAACTTGCGGGTTCCGCCCATGAACCTATGCATAGCGGTTGGCACACGTTTTTGTCTTGACTCTCCGGTAGAAACTTTGGGGAACTCTTTGAAGTACTTTGTCTTGGTTGAATAGATGAATCTGAGATTGTGTGATGCATATCGTATAATCATGCCCACAGATACTTGAGGTGACATTGGAGTATCTAGGTGACATTAGGGTTTTGGTTGATTTGTGTCTTAAGGAGTTATTCTAGTATGAACTCTATGATAGATCGAAAGGAAAGAATAGCTTCGTGTTATTTGTTGTGGTAGTTGAACCCTTTTCCTCTGCAGGACCTGTCATTGCCACGGTAAATAGATGAAACCCACTAGCATGAGTAGGAGTTGTTTGAGCCCTGATGTGCCTACTCATTCATGCTTGTTTGTCATGCCTGCTACTGCTTAGAGTTGAGTCAGGTCTGATTTATCAGGGATGAATTGGAATGTTGTGAACATGTCCTACTGTGTGTGAGCTAAGTGTGTGAACATGATTTGGTAAAGGTAGCGGTGAGAGGCCATGTAGGAGTACATGGTGGGTTGTCTCATTGAAGCCGTCCTCAGGAACTGATTTCTGTGTTTGTGATCCATGAACAACTACTACCACACATTGGAATGCTTAAGTGACCCTCTCGACTTATTAATCAACTCGATCTATGTCCAGGAGTTGCAACTAGTTTCTAGTGTTTGTAGGTAGTGCTAGTAGTTTACCAAGTGGCACCCGATACATGTGGGCTTGGGACAGACTAGGTGCAGTGGCACGGTGTACTAAGTGGCACCCGGATGGTGGGCTTGGGAACCCTGCTCACATCGTTTGGGGCCGGGAGCGACACCCCGGTCGGATCTCCTTGCAGATGGAACCCGAATAGGCGATAAACCTGGACTAGAGACTTGTGTGGTTAGTCAGGTTGTGGCCGACACCCTCGCCAGGTTTCCGCTTGAAGGTTGTCAAGATACATGACATGTACATGGCGGTAAGTGGCGAGAGCGTGTGTGAAGAAGTACACCCCTGCAGGGTTAATATGATCTATTCGAATAGCCGCGTCCGCTGTAAAGGACCTCTGGGTTGCCTATATAGTTCATAGACAAGTGAAAGTGGATACTCTAAAATACGCAAGATAAGCGTGAGTGCTTTGGATGGCGTTCTCGTAGGGAGACGGGAGCGGATCCATAGTGGTGTATTGATATGGTGAATATGTGGACTCATGTGCGCCACCTCAAAAGAGTTACTTGCAGTCGTAGTTCGGGATATCCACCGAGTCAAAGCTAGCTTGCTGCAGTTAAACCCCACCATCCCTTTGTTGATACTGATGCATATGTCGATAGTTCTGATGTAAGTCTTGTTGGGTACATTTGTACTCATGTTTGCCTAATTTATGTTTTTGCAAAGAGACTTCCATCTCACTAGTAGTTTCGTGTGGACTTCGACGTTTAGCTTGTTACCTCAGCTACGATCTTGTGCCCTCGACAGGATCTAGTAGATAGGCAGGCTTCTCAGCCCTTTTTCATTTGTAGTTGTTTGTACTTAGACATGTTAAGCTTCCGCTTGTGCTTTTGACTTGTATGCTCTGAATGTTGGGTCATGAGAGCCATGATTGTAATATCTTGCTCCTCGAAGCCTATTGAATAAAATACTTGAGTTGTTGAGTCATGTTGTGATGCCATGTTGTATTTGCACATATTGAGCATATTGTGTGTATGCTATTGAAATGCTTGGTATGTGTGGGATCTGACTATCTAGTTGTTTATCCTTTGTAGCCTCTCTTACAAGGAAATTTCTCCTAGTGCTTCTAGTGAGCCATGGTAGCTTGCTACTTCTCCGGAACACTTAGGCTGGCCGGCATGTGTCCTTCTTCGTTCTTGTGTCTGTCCCTTCGGGGAAATGTCACGCGGTGTATACCGGAGTCCTATTAGCCTGCTACAGCCCGGATTACCGGAGTCCTACTAGCCCAGCTACTACAGCCCGGATTCACTCGCTAATGACCAGCACGTTTGTTGTTGGGTCATGTATGCCTGTCCCTGTAAGTTAGCGCCACTTTGGATTCACGACTAGCCATGTCAGCCGGGTTCTTTGTCATATGGATGCTAGCGACACTATCATATACGTGAGTCAAAAGACGCAAACGGTCCCAGGCCTGGTAAGGCGACACCCGTGGGAATACCTTGCATGAGGCCGCAAAGTGATATGAGGTGTTACATGCTAGATCAGTGTGGCGTAGGATCGGGGTCCTGACACTTGGAGGCCCAACAACGTCTACAAGAAGGAGGTTGTGTAGTAGACATCACAATCTCGTCCTCACACCGTTTTAGACAAACACAACCATGTTGTTATCTTCCCTTAGGACAAGGAATATGCTTCTTTTTTGTCGTCGCATGTGTCATCAACTGTTATTGGCCAGTAATTGTTTCCTTTATACGTCTTTTTTGCAAACAAGGCTCTCCATTTCACCTCGTTGCAATTGCGACCTTTTGGTGAACTGCACAAATCACTTTTTTCTTAAGAGTGTTTTCTACAGTTGTACTAAAGTGTCACACGGGCAACGTCACTACATTTCAGTGCGACTGCACAAAGGGAGATTGGTTTTGCTCTGTCCTCCTCATCCAACTCCGAACCTAATCTTCTCCAACTAGTTAGTCTTAAGAGAGACTGCAAAGGTGACCGGCTTCTATTTGTGTGTTTATTGTTTCATCAGCAGTCCTCTATTATCGTAATCACACTTAATATCTTTGGAACAAGGACGCTCAGCTCTATTTTAGTGGAACTGCACAAAATGATTGAAATGTTGCATGCTCCAGATAGCTACTTTTTTTCCCAACAAGCCTTGTTGATTTAGACAGAGCTGGGGGGACGTTGCTGCCAATGAAAGCATGGATCAATTTTAATTTAACACCTTCTCACAACTTTGTCTTCAGTTGTGATGTAAATATTAGCT
This sequence comes from Triticum timopheevii, assembly GCA_963921465.1. Taxonomy (NCBI): domain Eukaryota; kingdom Viridiplantae; phylum Streptophyta; class Magnoliopsida; order Poales; family Poaceae; genus Triticum; species Triticum timopheevii. The sequence goes on along the minus strand of OY997264.1, from coordinate 184,910,068 downwards.
CTGATCTGCTAATAATTGAGATGCATTAGCAAGGAAGTTAGTTTTTTATTATTTCCGAAGGAGCATCGATGGCAAGACACACGAAACAAAAGCTGAAAGCTCACATCATTGTACAATTTTATGTCGCTGGAAAATTATTTGTATAGTACGTCAATTATGTAAACAAATGCTGGAAGCATGATACCATTGCCAGAAGCCTCTTCAGCATCCAGTTCCATGTGCCATGCACAAAATTATACTCCTTCGTTCCTAAATATTTGTCTATTTACAAATTTCAAATGGGCATCTTTTAGAGTGTAGATTCACTCATTTTGCTTCATATGTGTACTCCCTCTGTTCCAGCTGCCAGGACCCCGACTCAAAGCCACACCGATCTAGCATGTAACACCTCATATCACTTTGCGGCCTCACGCACGGTATTCCCATGTGTGTCGCCTTACCTTGCCCGGGACCGTCTGCGCCTTTTGGCACACGTATATGATAGTGTCGCTAGCATCCATATCACAAGGAGCCTGGGCTGACATGGCTAGTCGTGAACCCAAAGTGGCACTAACTTACAGGGACAGGCATACATGACCCATTAACGAACATGTCGGTTAGCAGCGAGTGAATCCGGGCTATAGCAACTGGGCTAGCAGGACTCCGGTAAATCGGGCTGTAGCAGGCTAACAGGACTCCGGTAGACACCGCGTGACATTTCCCGAAGGGACAGACACAGGAATGAAGAAGGACACATGCCGGCCAGCCAAAGTGTTCCGGAGCAGTAGCAAGCTACCAAGGCTTAGTGGAAGCACTAGGAGACATTTCCCGGTAAGAGAGGCTACCAAGGATAAACAACTAGATAGTCAGATCCCACACATACCAAGCATTTTAGTAGCATACACACAATATGCTCGATATGTGCAAATACAACATGGCATCACAACATGACTGTACAACTCAAGTATTTTATTCAATAGGCTCCGAGGAGCGAGATGTCACAAACATGGGTCTCATGACCCAACATTCAGAGCATACAAGTCAAAGCACAAGCGGAAGCTTAACATGTCTGAGTACAGACATCTACAAATGGAAAAGGCTGAGAAGCCTGACTATCTACTAGATCCTGCCGAGGGCACAAGATCGTAGCTGAGGTAACAGGCTAAATGTCGAAGTCCACGCGGAACTACTAGTGAGACGGAAGTCTCTCTGCAAAAAACATAAAATAGGCAAACGTGAGTACAAATGTACCCAACATGACTTATATCAGATCTAACTACATATGCATCATTATCAATAAAGGGGATGGTGGGGTTTAACTGCAGCAAGCCAGCTTTGACTCGGTGGCTAACCTGAACTACGACTGCAAGTAACTCTTTTGAAGTGGCGCACACGAGTTGACATATTCACCATATCAATACACCACTATGGATCCGCTCCCGTCTCCCTACGAGAACGCTATCCATAGCACTCATGCTTATCTTGCGCATCTTAGAGTATCCACTTTCACTTGTCTATGAACTGTATAGGCAACCCAGAGGTCCTTTACCGCGGACGCGGCTATTCGAATTGATTATGTTAACCCTGCAGGGGTGTACTTCTTCACACACGCTCTCACCACTTACCGCCGTTTACACGACATATACTCGGCAACCTTCAAGCGGAAGCCCAACAAGGGTGTCGGCCACGACCTACCTAAACACTCAAGTCTCTAGTCCAGGTTTATCGCCTATTCAGCTTCCATCCGCAGGGAGTCTGGCCAAGGTTTCCACATACGGCCCTGAACGATGTGTACAGGGTTCCGCGGCACCAAGCGGGTGCCCGGCATACTCGGCCACGTGCCTACCGCATCACAGCCCACCCCTCGGGTCGGTGATGCCCACGGCCTCCAGCATACTACAAACGCCAGAAACTACTTGCAACTCCTGGACAGAGGACAAGGGTAATTAAGAAGCCGAGAGGTCCATTGGTTTCGGGCCCAATGCGTGGTAGTAACTGTTTCATGGATCACAAACACAGAACTCAGTTCCTGTGGACGGTTTCAACGAGACAACCCACCATGTACTCCTACATGGCCTCTAACCGCTACCTTTACCAAATCGTACTCACACACTTAGCTCACACATAGTAGGACATGTTCAACACCATTCCAATTCATCCCCGATGAATCAGACCTGACTCAACTCTAAGTAGTAGTAGGAATGACAAACAAGCATGAAAGAGTAGGCACATCAGGGCTCAAATAACTCCTACTCATGCTAGTGGGTTTCATCTATTTACTGTGGCAATGACAGGTTATGCAGAGGATAAGGGGTTCAACTACCGCAGCATGTAATAGTTGAATCATTATTGTCCTAATGCAGTAAAAGAGAGCAGGAGTGAGAGAGTGGGATTGTATCGGAATGAACAAGGGGGTTTTGCTTGCCTGGCACTTCTGAAGATGATATAGCTGTTCATCGGTGTCATCAAACTCATCGTCGGAACACGTCTATCGAGAGGGGGCAAATACCGGCAAACAAGGAAGAACACAATCAATGCAATGCACAATATGATGCATGATCATGACATGGCAAAATGAGTGTGTTTGAACTAATGCGCCTACAAACAGGGTTGTTTGAGTAATTTTGAACCAAAGGTTCAATTCCAAACCCAAACTAAGAATTTATAAAGTGCATTATCATGTTTTGATATAAACAGCAGGTTTAAGTTGCTTTAACATGCATGAAACCAGTGCAGATGGACAGATTGGATTTTTCTGATCATTTTTCATATATAATTTATCTTATTTGGAGTTACATATAATTTTCTATGAATTTTATAAGTTTTGAGCATTTCCTGAATTTCCTGAATAATAATAAATCTAGAAAATGTAATACTGCGTCAGCAATAGGTCATGCTGACCTCAGTAGGTTAACAGGGCTGCCCCAGGTCAAACCTGACCAGTGGGCCCACGGGTCAGTGACCTAGGGCTGGTTAAGGTCACTGACGGGTGGGCCCGGTCAACGCTGACTAGGAGAAAGTCAGAGCTGACACGTGGGGTCCACGTGATTAGCGCTAAACTAACAGGGAGATTAGGCTAACCTAAACAGGCACATGGGCCCACATGGCGGTGACTCAAGGGGGTGATAGCGCGGCCATTAGCAGCTAATGATGATGCCACATCTGATACGCCGGCAATAAGTCGCCGGTGACAATAGAACACGGCGGCGAGCTTCGGAAATCGCCGCCCGGCGACGGTTTGGTGCGCGACTAGGCTCTACGGAGAGCTTGGAGTGCTCAGCGTCCAGTTGTGCAGAAAGCAGCAGCTCCGATGGCCTAAATGGACGGTGGCAGCGACCGGAGTTCGGGCGGTGATGGTTGCGGCAATGCGGCATGCGGCAGGAGCAGCGGATGGGTGTGTTAGGATCCTGGGGGCATATTGAATACGATTACACGCTCAGACATGAGCTTCAGCAGCTGCAACAACGGCGGTGGCATGGCCGGCGGCAATGAGCTCTCGGGCTCGACGACATACGCGGCTAGGGAGCGCTATCGGGTGCGGTAATAGGGGGAAACGGATCATGAGCTGACAGCGCGTCGCCTAGAGTACTCGTCAGCTCGGGTGGGGGCTCTGGAGATGATGGAGCGGCGACGGCGATCGCCAGCGCTGGAGCTTGAAGATGATGTTGATGGCGGCAATACGGCGCGTCCCCGGTTGCTTGGCTCATCGAGGAGGCGTAGACGATAGCGGCGGAGCGCATGGGCACGTCAGAGGGGCGAGGGGGTGGCTCTGGTCGCGGCAACGGTGAGCGGCGGTGATGGCGGCTCCCGGGTGATGCGAGGGAGAGAGCCCAAGGAGGGGGAGAGGCACTGGAGAGCGGGATAGGGTCGAGGGGGTCGAGGGGGAGTGCGTGGCACTCGGGGTTGTCTCTAGTAGCAAGCTAGCAAGCAGGAGGTGGCCAAGCGTGTGCTGGCGCTCGCCACCGAGCTGCTGCATGCGCTGGCACGCGGAAGAAGACGGGAGTGCCCTTGGTAGGCTGGGCCACGAAGCTGGGCTGCCAGCTGGGCCGGCCAGGTAAGTGGCCCAGGTAAGAACTTTCTTTTTATTTCTGTTTTTCTATTTTCTGTAATTTTGTGGCTTTATTTAAAATACCAAATCAATCCCAAAAATCATGAAACTAATCATGGCTACTGTTTAGATTATATCCAACAGTAAACATTTTAGTTTATGATTATTTGGGCATTTAAAATATTTAATAGCATTTAAATGCCCAAATGCAAATGCTATAAGATTTAATTCAGTGACCAATTATGTCATGGAAATATGTGCAACACCTCTGGTTATGGTTTCTAGCATTTTTCAGAAATGATGAACATTTTTGAAAGCCATTTGGATTCACTGAAAATATTTTAGTTGAACCTAGTGAATTCCTTTGATGCTAGGGTTTATGAAATCCCCTTTTCAAGTTTCAGAAGAATTTAAACATGATGCAACAGACAAATGCTAGCCTAGTGGAAGGTAAGGCTAGGGATGTGACAACTCACCCCCACTAAACAAGAATCTTGTCCCGAGATTCAAGCGTAGGGTAAGATGGAAGGGGGAATGCAAACTAACACAATCTTCATGATCGAGGTTGCACTTCAAATGAACATTGATCCAATCACCAGCTTTGTCTCATCGTCTTGCTCTAAGAACTCCAGCCAACATGACAACGAGAGGAGAAGGAAACTCTAGAAGGATCTATCTTCTCGAAGATCGAACAACTCAGGATCAACTCATGGGGATGAGACATAGCAACATCTCTCGAGCTAAGACATGAAGCAAAAATCTAGAGGGATGGAATGGAACAGATGACGAGGGTGCACTAGGTAGGCAACAATTCCACACTCAAAAAGTTGGTGAACGGTTGTCAACGTAGCAAGGGGTTGAGTTGGCATGATACCATAACGAGACACCTTGGAGGAGGTGACTCGTAGAATTATTACCTTAAGTGACAAAAATAATTACCTTTGAAATAGAGATCATTGAGACTCTCTAAACCAGCCTAGGACAAATCTCGAGCGATCGTTTGGAGGGGTTCGGTAGAATGGCATACCCGAATTAGGATGGATGATGTGGATTACCTTGTTGAAGATAACACAAGGGGTGATTTTGCTTATCACCGGAAATGGATGGGACCCATGGTAGAATGGCACATTGGCGGTGCAAGCTGGGAACAAAATGCAAATACTGGGAATGATTCTAGTAACTGGGGAAAATCTCAACGGTAGAGAGTGAATCCACTGCTTGAAGAGTTATAGCATAACCGAGGAAACTAAGAGCAATCCCAGTTAGTGCCGGTGATAAAACCTAGAGCTTGCGCGTGCTCTCAAGAACTTGAGCATTTCCATATTCATCAGGGTTTTACCAATATCCGTGTCAAGTATCCTGGCAACACAACATACTACCATGATGAATAGTGATGTGTGATGCAGATGCAAAGGAAGATAACACCTTCTCAGATTTCACCTTAGTGAGGCCAACGGGAAAAAAATCTGGATGATCGACCGAGAAACATTTAGCACTCCGCTTCTAATGTTCTCCTTGATGTGCTAGCGTAACCCATTTATTAAAATGGTTTGGTATCTAGAACATCAAGTAAAAGATCGGACTTTGGGAACACAAAAATCCATAAGGGACAACTAGGAAATAAATCCTACGAAATCCTTATGGGATGTGGCCAACTTCCTCAATCAAGATGCTACAATAATAGGTCTTCCGGTTGGGTGTGTTGGCCATGACATCCACTTTACTGGGTTACAAGAGACCAATATTATAGTTCTTGGGAATGTTCCAACCATCACATCTGCCTGAGATTCAGATATGGTTGGTGTTAGGATATTCTAGACTCATCAAGTCTAGAAAGAACAATGAAAGTTTGCAACACAAATCGACAAGACGGCGTTGCGAAATTCTCGGGGAATGATATATCGTAGTAAGCTCCAAAACATGAGCTGGTTCTGCTACATACATGTGAACACGATGTCCCAGACAATCATGCCCACGTAGTAGTCTTATAATGAAACACTACTGAGTTCAGGTTGGGGAACCATCATCGAGGATATCGAAGTCCTTACATAAGTCCGGATTAGCTCTTATGAAGGAACTCCTTCTCCTTGAACAAATCAATCAGTGGCTTGGTGTGCTAAGGAAACATATAGAATGGAGGTTGCAAGTCTCCAAACCACAGAATGCTTCGCACGTATGCATGACCCATTTGGGATGATTCCAGAGGAAGCAACATTGACTTCCTCGAATTCACGACGGCAACTTGCATCAAATGCACATGAACTGGAGGAAGTCACTTCTTACATCCGAACATATGCTTCATGAGCTAGCATGAAGAAATGCTTTCAAAAGTTTCCAACACTAGCTTAATGCTCAACAAAATCATGGAGAAGATAAAAATGTTGCTGATGGGCTCAACAACAATTCATCCAGGTTTCCATGAAGATGGAGTTCCATAATTATGTGAACAAGTGATAGCATTGGTCAGACCCAAAAGATAATGGTGTATGCTCAAGGGATCAACCACGAGTAAGACAACATTATGAATATCGTTGGTTCTGATTTGATTTGACGATAGCCCATACTCAAATCAAAGGTTTGGGGTAAGACAATAGATCCAACAATTGACCACGAGGATCAATCAATGAAGATATCATCTTTCTTCAAAACACACACACAAAGATATCCCTTTGGAATGAACTGAGTCGGACAAGCTTTCATGTTCCAACTCTCCAAGTTGTTGTTTAGCTTAACCAACCAGCTCAGGGGTATGCCACACAGATTCTTGGAGAAGGGGTGGTTACAAGCAACCAACTTGATCACGAACTCAACATAACGGTCAGGTGACGACCTGGTGATACTTCCGAGAAGATAATCGGAAAATCATGAACCACCAATATGTTACTAAGCTCGAGAACAATCTTGATTTCCAGGGCAAGACGATATGATCAAAAGAGCGAGGGTTTGACACAATGCTAACTCATTGATGGAAGAGTGCACCAGGAAATAAGGACTAGGTAGCACGATCAATCTTAGGATGAAGATTCAATAACCAGCACACTAAGAATGAATTTATTGTCCTTTAACTACGAAGCAACAAAGTTGCTAGGAGTATTGATTTCACACATCATAGTTCACCTGTCGGCATTCCGGTTGCAACAACACGGGAATCAAGAAATGAATAATGAGGGCGAGGAGTATCCCTGCGTCAAGAATTCACAAGAGCTGGTGCAATTCTCATGAAAATCCTGACATAAAAGGGGGTAATAGTCCAGGGTAGAACAGAATCAAAAGCTAGATTGGCATTTTGATTTGCAGATTACAATTGCTTTAACCCAATTCTGGATATGGATGAGGTACTGGAGCTTGTTTCTCCTAATCATTCTGTGATTGAATGGCTGGACGGACCACAAGAGTAATAGGCGTCGATGAACACGCTTGCACAACTACTCCTTACTATCAATTGATAGACGAAGGTCAGAATACAACTAAAGAGGGACAACTCAAGGAACATATGATTTTCTGAGTTGTGGACGCATAGATTATTATGTTGAACCAAGTTCAACAGGTTTCTTCCGGATAACCCATGCAGAGAAGGTAGAACTGATAGAGTCACAACATAGAATCGGGAACTCGTCAAGAGCACTCCTATTGTGATCTTTTGGTCAAGATCTTCTGTCATAAGCAGTTCATGGTATTTGGAAGTAGGATACACCACGAACTCGAGGACTATCGGAAAGGTTACTAATAACCTAAAGGAACTAGCAAAATTATCAACATGAGGTAGGTAGGGTGAATCTCGGGTTCAAAACCAAGGAGTAGAATGCCTACTAAACTAACTGGCATCACGGGATGCATCTCGGAAATGACTGCCAGAATCATCACACTGGGAACTCAAGGCATGGCTAGATTACTAGGCGATTAACTAGGACACCTAGGGTCATAATAGTAGCTCCAACCTGTATACCGAGGCAATAAAGTACCTCAACCCACTAGTTAGTGTGGTTGATCTGGCACAAAGGAACTTCAGAACGGTAAGAAGGAATTTGCAAATGCATCAGACTATGTAGAAACCTGGGACGACTCGGACAGCATAACGGCTGTAAATGTTGGAAAAGGTTTGAGACATCCTACAAAATGGTGGCATAACCACTCGGTCATCATAATATCAAGGTTATGAGACCAACTATGAACACACAGAAGATATTAGGAGTTGAAGTGAAGCTTAGAACCATCAATCCTACAGGTCTACAGATTAGTAACACGTGATACTGATAGAGAGAAGAGAAAGCCTAGTTCCTTAACCCCGTAGGAAAGATAAGATGACTCAGATCAGAAGGGCACAAGGTATAAGGAGTAAAAAGAGCCTTACGTTCCCAACCACAATCAATTCCCTTATACAACTAAAGAATTTCTAGACTCAACTTCGACCAGTTTGGCTTAGAAAACCTACAGGCAGTCAGGCTCCGATACCAAAGCTGTCAGGACCCCGACTCAAAGCCACACCGATCTAGCATGTAACACCTCATATCACTTTGCGGCCTCATGCACGGTATTCCCACGGGTGTCGCCTTACCTTGCCCGGGACCGTTTGCGCCTTTTGGCACACGTATATGATAGTGTCGCTAACATCCATATGACAAGGAGCCCAGGCTGACATGGCTAGTCGTGAACCCAAAGTGGCCCTAACTTACAGCAACAGGCATACATGACCCAACAACAAACGTGTCAGACAGTAGCGAGTGAATCCAGGCTATAGAAACTGGGCTAGCAGGACTCCGGTAAACCGGGCTGTAGCGGGCTAACAGGACTCCGGTAGACACCGCGTGACATTTCCTGAAGGGACAGACACAGGAACAAAGAAGGAAACATGCCGGCCAGCCTAAGTGTTCCGGAGCAGTAGCAAGCTACCAAGGCTCAGTGGAAGCACTAGGAGACATTTCCCGGTAATAGAGGCTACCAAGGATAAACAACTAGATAGTAAGATCCCACACATACTAAGCATTTCAGTAGCATACACACAATATGCTCGATATGTGCAAATACAACATGGCATCACAACATGACTCTACAACTCAAGTATTTTATTTAATAGGCTCCGAGGAGCGAGATGTCACAAACATGGGTCTCATGGCCCAACATTCAGAGCATACAAGTCAAAGCACAAGCGGAAGCTTAACATGTCTGAGTACATACATCTACAAATGGAAGAGGCTGAGAAGCCTGACTATCTACCAGATCCTGCCGAGGGCACAAGATCGTAGCTGAGGTAACAAGCTAAACGTCGAAGTCCACGCGGAACTACTAGTGAGACGGAAGTCTCTCTGCAAAAAACATAAAATAGGCAAACATGAGTACAAATGTACCTAGCAAGACTAACATCAGATCTAACTACATATGCATCATTATCAACAAAGGGGATGGTGGGGTTTAACTGCAGCAAGCCAGCTTTGACTCGGTAGCTAACCTGAACTACGACTGCAAGTAACTCTTTTGAGGTGGCGCACACGAGTCCACATACTCACCATATCAATACGCCACTATGGATCCGCTCCCGTCTCCCTACAATAATGCCATCCATAGCACTCACACTTATCTTAAAAATTTTAGAGTATCCACTTTCACTTGTCTATGAACTGTATTGGCAACCCAGATGTCCTTTACCGCGGACGTGGCTATTCGAATAGATTATGTTAACCCTGCAGGGGTGTACTTCTTCACACACGCTCTCACCACTTACCGCTGTTTACACGGCATGTACTCGGCAACCTTCAAGCGGAAGCCCAACGAGGGTGTCGGCCACGGCCTACCTAAACACTCAAGTCTCTAGTCCAGGTTTATCGCCTATTCAGGTTCCATCCGCAGGGAGTCCGGCCGCGGTTTCCACATACGGCCCCGAACGATGTGTACAGGGTTCCACGACACCAAACGGGCGCCCGGCATACCCGGCCACGTGCCTACCGCATCACGGCCCACCCCTCGGGTCAGTGCTGCCCACAGCCTCCAGCATACTACAAACACGAGAAACTACTTGCAACTCCTGGACAGAGGACAAGGGTGATTAAGAATCCGAGAGGGTCCATTGGTTTCGGGCCCAATGCATGGTAGTAACTGTTTCATGGATCACAAACACAGAACTCAGTTCCTGAGGACGGCTTCAGTGAGACAACCCACCATGTACTCCTACAAGGCCTCTCACCGCTACCTTTACCAAATCGTATTCACACAATTAGCTCACACATAGTAGGACATGTTCAACACCATTCCAATTCATCCCCGATGAATCAGACCTGACTCAACTCTAAGCAGTAGCAGGCATAACAAACAAGCATGAATGAGTAGGCACATCAGGGCTCAAACAACTCCTACTCATGCTAGTGGGTTTCATCTATTTACTGTGGCAATGACAGGTCATGCAGAGGATAAGGGGTTCAACTACCGCAGCATGTAATAGTTGAATCGTTGTTGTCCTAATGTAGTAAAAGAGAGCAGGAGCGAGAGAGTGGGATTGTATCGGAATGAACAAGGGGCTTTTACTTGCCTGGCACTTCTGAAGATGATATAGCTGTTCATCGGTGTCATCGAACTCATGTCGGAACACGTCTATCGAGAGGGGAAAAATACCAGCAAACAAGGAAGAACACAATCAATGCAATGCTCAATATGATGCATGGTCATGACATGGCAAAATGAGTGTGTTTGAGCTAATGCACCTACAAAGAGGGTGGTTTGAGTAATTTTGAACCAAAGGTTCAATTCCAAACCCAAACTAAGAATTTATAAAGTGCATTATCATGTTTTGATATAAACAGCATGTTTAAGTTGCTTTAACATGCTTGAAACCAGTGCAGATGGATAGATTGGATTTTTCTGATCATTTTCATATATAATTTATCTTATTTGGAGTTACAGATAATTTTCTATGAATTTTATAAGTTTTGGGGATTTCCTGAATTTCCTGAATAATATTAAATCCAGAAAATGTAATACTGCATCAGCAATAGGTCATGCTGACCTCAGCAGGTCAACAGGGCTGCCCCGGGTCAAACCTGACTAGTGGGCCCACTGGTCAGTGACCTAGGGCTGGTTAGGGTCACTAACGGGTGGGCCCGGTCAACGCTGACCAGGCGAAAGTCAGAGCTGACACGTGGGGTCCACGTGATTAGCGCTAAACTCACAGGGAGGTTAGGCTAACCTAAACAGGCACATGGGCCCACATGGCAGTGGCTCAAGGGGGTGATTAGCGCGTCCATTAGCAGCTAATGACGACGCCATGTCAGATATGTCGGCGATAAGTCGCCGGTGACCACATAACACGGCGGCGAGCTGCGGAAATCGCCGCCCGGCGACGGTTTGGTGCGCGACTAGGATCTACGGAGAGCTTGGAGTGCTCCGCGTCTAGTGGTGCAGAATGCAGCAGCTCCGGTGGCCTAAATTGACGGCGGCAGCGACTTGCGCGGTGGCGGAAGTTCGGGCGATGATGGTTACGGCGATGCGGCATGCGGCAGGAGCCGCGGATGGGTGTGTTCAGATCCTGGGGGCATACTGAGCACGATTACGTGCTCAGACACGAGCTTCAGCGGTTGCAACAACGGCGGTGGCATGGCCAGCGGAGATGAGCTCTCGGGCTCGGCGACATACGTGGCTGGGGAGCACTATCGGGTGCGGTAATAGGGGGAAACGGATCATGAGCTCACAGCGCGTCACCTGGAGTACTCGTCGGCTGGGGGAGGCTCTGGTGACGACAGAGTGGCGACGGTGATCACCGGCGCTGGAGCTTGAAGATGATGTCGATGGCGGCAATACGGCGCGTCCCCGGTTGCTTGGCTCATCGAGGAGGCGTAGATGACAGAGGCGGAGCTCATGGGCACGTCAGAGGGGCAAAGGGGTGGCTCTGGGCGCGGCAACGGTGAGCGGCGGTGACGGAAGCTCTCGGGTGATGCAAGGGAGTGAGCCAGAGGAGGGGGAGGCATTGGGAGAGCGGGAGAGGGTCGAGGGGGTCGAGGGGGAGTGCGTGGCACTCGGGGCTGTTTCCAGCAACGAGCTAGCAAGCAGGAGGTGGCCTAGCGTGTGTCTGCGCTCGCCACCGAGTTGCTTCATGCGCTGGTAGGGGGAAGAAGATGGGAGTGCCCCTGGTGGGCTGGGCCGCGAAGCTGGGCTGCCAGCTGGGCCGGGCAGGTAAGTGGCCCAGGTAAGAACTTTCTTTTTATTTCTGTTTTTCTATTTTCTATAATTTTGTGGCTTTATTTAAAATACCAAATCAATCCCAAAAATCATGAAACTAATCATGGCTACTATTTAGATTATATCCAACAGTAAACATTTTAGTTTATGATTATTTGGGCATTTAAAATATTTAATAGCATTTAAATGCCCAAATGCAAATGCTATAAGATTTAATTCAGTGACCAATTATGTCATGGAAAAATGTGCAACACCTCTGGTTATGGTTTCTAGCATTTTCCAGAAATGATGAACATTTTTGAAAGCCATTTGGATTCACTAAAAATATTTTAGTTGAACCTAGTGAATTCCTTTGATGCTAGGGTTTAGGCAATCCCCATTTAAAGTTTCAAAAGAATTTAAACATGATGCAATAGACAAATGCTAGCCTAGTGCAAGGTAAGGCTAGGGATGTGACACCTAAATATTTGTCTTTCTAGAGATTTCAACAAGTGACTACATACGGAGCAAAATGAGTGAATCTACACTCTAAAATATGTCTATATAAATCCGTATGTAGTAGTCCATCTGAATCTCTAAAAAGACAAATATTTGAGTAGTCACTCGTTGAAATCTCTAGAAAGACAAATACTCCGAAGTATATTTAAGAACTGAGGGGGTAGTGCACAACCTCATGGACTCAGCCCGGTCGTTGCGCCAAATTAATAGTGAGTAATGAGCAGTCAAATCATAAGCCCCACCTTTCCCACTGTAAGTTGCTCGGAAGAAGCAACCATCAATACGCTCTTTTTTGGATCCGCTCATAGTACTCCATCCGTCAGTGTTTATAGAGCGCGCTTCAGAAAAAGAAAAAAATCTCTGGGACCAAGGCGACTAGCGATCGGCCTGAAAAATAGCATTCGTAGTTATAGCACGGCGTCTATTACTAGAGGAAATAATGCGTACACACATGCATGCAGTGCTTCCACCCCGGGTACACACATGCATGCACTTACTCCACTCCGTAGTACATCGAGAGAAAATTGAGGACTTGATTGCGGTTACCATGCCCTAATTAATTGAGCATTAAACCAAACGCGTCTAAAGTCTCTCTGGTGGTGGAAATGCATTGAGAGAAATGCATCATAATGAAGCGCGCCCTGTAAACTATGACGGAGGGAGGAGTAGTATGAAGGTGCAAAACCAAGTACGCGTATGGCCAGTCGGTCAACGCACCTCCCCTTGGCATATCACTGACATGTGGGACCGGAGTGTGAGCAAACCGATCTCAATTGACGGCAAAATGGCCAACCTGCCGTTCCTTGAGAGAGACGAGGAGCGAGAACACACAGACGGGCTCGCACGGAGGCCAAGATATATTCGAGTATGGTTGATTGATATCATCATTACATGTTGGGCTGCCGTTTTCCGCCCTTCTCCCGAATAAATGTTTACTTTATCAGAGATTAAAAAAATAAGAGTACAGATGCTCCACCATGCCGTTCTAGTAGTAGTACTACTCATCCTACTAAACCTTGCGCTTGGCTCTTCGCCTCTTCATGAAGTCGAACAATGATGGTACTCCGCATGTTGGGTACTACAGTGTATGTCTCTGGCAATCTGACACCAAATGAACTAATGCATGTCCACCGCCCAGGCGAGGGTAGGTTGCATTAGTCAAAAGGCCTTCACCTTGTACTGCAAGCTTCTCTTTGTTCTACGAGTTGACGGGACACACCAGAAAGTAGTGCTAGTCCAAACTCCCTCCTTTACGGTTAATATGGCTTAATTTTTTTTGCGGGTAAATGAGAGAGCTTTATTCATATATAAGCATTCTTAGGACGATCAACCAAGACACCAGTCATTAGGAAGCGAGGTACCCCGCAAAAAAAGAAGTAGGAAGTCAGGTGTTTCATCAAGCCAGCTCTCGGCTACATTCAAAGTGCAGCAAGCACGGTTCGCACAAAGATGTGCCGCAAGGTTTGCTGACCTGTTTACATGCTGAATAACAAAAAAAGAGAAATATTACCGAGCGCTCCTATTTGTAATAGGATATGAGCCAGAATTAAGCGAGAATTGTGGCGAGTGTTCCATGCAATCAACTTCCATTATCACATGTGAGAACCCTCGAAGAGAACCAAATGTGTTGAAGATTGCTTTATCACATTTTAAAAATATAATAAGAGTGTAGACGCTCCTCCATCCGGTTCCTAGTACTAGTATAGTAAATACCTCTGTAGACTATAGTAGTAGTACTAGTACTCTTAAACTTTGCGCTTGGCTGTTCGCCTCTTCGGGAAGTCGAACAATAATAGTACTAGTATAGTGTATGCTTCAGGTAATCTGACACCGATTTAACTGTTGCACATCCACTGCCTGAGGGAGGGAGAGCTTGCATTAGTCAAAAGTTTCTCCTTGTCTTGCGAGCCACTGCACGCAAGCTTCTCCCGTCCTGCAAGCTTCTCCTTGTTCGGCAAGTTGATGGGACACAGCAAAGTAATGCTAGTCCATACTGCCTCCTCTCCAGTTAATATGGCTTAATTTCAAACGAGATAAATACACTGTCTGTCACTGTATATTTGTAAAAATATGGTCAGTGGACTTCATAATATGCAAATTGCGCTCAATATATACATTTTCCGGTGTTTATACGACCACTAGCTCACCCTGGCTGAGTATGTGTGTGCATGCACGTGTAGGTTGAGCACTTGAGCGTGACCGTGAGTGTTCTGTCGTGTACTCGGACATGCATGCATTAGGGCGTCACGCGCATTTTTGCGTCCATGTGTATGTGTGACTTTTGCATACACGCAGGGGGAGTATGTGTAGGGGCCACTAAGGAGTAGTCAAATCACACAGTAAGTTAGTCGGAAGAAGCAACCATAATTTCACTCTTCAATGACACATACGCAATATAAAATGGTTGATATTGAGAGAAAAAGAAAACCACTATATATACACTAGCAGGAGCCTAAGCTACAAGTCTGCTTGCTTGGGTTGCTCTCTTCACAAGCATAGAATGATGGTGGCCACACCGCTGGTCACATATCTGGCCTGATCCCGTGGTTGGGGGAAGGGAACAATGTTCTGCGTAGACGCGGCCAACATCGGCGAGGGAGAAAACCCACAGTCGGTGCTCCCAATCGGGGGTCACCACGGTATGGGCCGATGCCGCGTCCCAACCGCAATTCTAGCTACAGCCCAACGTCCCAGGTAGTCCATCTTCCTTTTGGAGCCGGCTTGCTCCACTGCCGCAGCTCCCCACGTAGCTCCATCTCCACGTCGATCTTCCTCTACTTCTACCGGCTTCTACTTGTGATGAGTTTATATATGTCTCATGAACTAGTGACAGTACTATTATTCTAATCACACTTCTTCAATATCTTTGCCATCAGGGATGCTCAGCTCGATTTTAGTGGAACTGTGATCCGAGGGTGCCAGTCGTCTTTCCTTCGACAAGTTCTACCTGGCTAGGAATTAAATCCTATTTAGGGTTTAGGGTTTAAGTCGTAGTGACCCCATTAGTAGTTTTTCTTCCATACATGCTCTCACCACTTTTGTCTTTAGATGTGAAGTAAATATTGGCTATGATCTGTGAATCATTGAGATGCATCAGCATGCGTGTTGGTTTTCCTTTGTATTTGATGGAATGTTGTAACGGGGCAACCTTGGAGTAGGAATGAAAATGGAGTGGAAAGTTTCCGTTTTTTGGAGAAAAAAAGGAAACGAAGAGAAACAAACGTTTCGTTTCGTTGGATTGCGCCATCGAGCAAAACCAACGTTTAAATGACGTCTGTCGCGTTCGTGTCTCACCCTCCTCCACGGCTTGACCCCACACGGTCGCTTGACATGCCACTCACCGCAAACCGAGTATACGATAACTTTCCCGCCTGCTTGTCGATGGATCACGCCATGGAGTACTAGCACTACTAGAAGAGATTGACGAGTTGGGGGAGGACAGCTAGCTGTAGCACGGACTCCCAAGAACTTTTTACATGCATGTTGTGGCCGGCTGTTGCGACCTTTGAACGTGGAGCAGTCGCGTGCACCAGGAAGCAGCGCGGGCGACACTCTCTCGGCCGGCACGCTGCTTCAATGCCGGCGCCAGTGAGAGGTCGTGTCCGCTCCGGCCGGGCATGAATGCGGCACTGACCGTTTTAGGCAGGAAGCACGCGCGGGTGATGAAGAGGGTTCGGGTTGGTCAGGAGCGGCCGTGGCAGCGGTCCAGATGCCCGCAAACAAGAGATGATCTATGTTAATATTGCTACGTATATAATTAACAACGTAAATAATGTGCCAGTTGGACAAATATGATTGGAGATGGATATGGAAATGGAATTTTACGTAAACACGGATATGCATGTCTATGTCTATGTGTGTGTGCGCGATGACTCTCGCGACCTAGAAGCGGGGGCGTGTTTTTGATCGAGCTTTCTTTCTTGGTACATTAAAAAATTGCCCGCCAGTTTTCGTTTATTTTTTCCGGGAATGCGCGTATTCTATTTAAAACCACTGCTATAGAGAGATTTTTTACTCCATTATAGCCTCTTGTTTGATAGAGTTTCTCGCGCCTCGCTCTCTCACCCTCTCCATATCAAAACAAGATGACAGTGTCCATGCTATCTCTCTCCACACAGGTTGTCACAGATCCGGCCGAATCCCGTCCGCTGCGGGAGGTGAGGAGGTGCGGTGTTGACATTGTCGCCGTAGGCGATGGAGGAAGCCGATGCGCACCGTCCTCTCAGAGTCGGCGCTGGCGCGGACGAAGGTCCTCCGCGCCCTTGTTCGCTGCCGTCGTGTGGGCAGAGCCCGCCCGCCCGCCTAAGCGACATCTCGCCCACCTGAGGTATAACTTCTTGTACTGGTCCAGCTCCCCAGGTCGCTGCATGCGGGTTTTCTTCTATGCGACTAGTCCCCAGCTCCCCATGTATAGTAGCTAGGGTTCGTCGGCTAGTCCAACATCACCTACTATTATAGAGGAATGCCACTCAAAAATTTATCCTGATTTATGCCTCAATATAGGTATACATGTTGCTTCGACAAAAAGTACATGGTGGTTGTGCGGTCATTGTCCATATGCTCCTATTGCTGCCGCTAATCTAATACTATCACTAGTTAAATGAAGAAATGCTTTTTTCTCGGGTATCCTGGTTTAGTTCCCATCAAGATAATCATGATGCTTCTATTTGTTGGTGTACTTTTCATTAATTCTTATTGACAATTGAGATGTCGTTGTTAATCTTGTAAAACAAAGTAACAACACTATATCCCTTTTTTATATTTTTGGAAACAGTGATGCGTATCTCCATACCTGGGCATGTCTTCCTCAATTTTAGTGGAACTGCACAAAATTGGATGGCCATTGTTGTTCCGGCTCACTATCCTCTGCCACGTGGTTCTTCCTTCCTCGAGCTTGATTACTGAGAAGAACAGACCACAGTGAGGATTTGTCGAACTTCATAGGTGCCTCACCCAAACTTGATGCCAAATGGATGATGCATCACCACGATGACCTATTGATGCTCATGGTTGCACCTCATGGTTGCGTCGGGTGGTGAAGTTGATCGATTTTCAATGACAAACAAGTTGTCTTCCATCAGTGCTCTTTGCTTGTTACCCACAAAGATGATATCCTTCGTCAGTTCACCTTGGTTGCGTTGGAGACGCTGTCGTCTTTCATGTTGGTGCAATTTTATCACACAATTAGCTATGAACCAAATGTTTCCTCAAAGAAGGATCAACGTTGGTACTAAGAGCATAAGTTTTGTATTGATTTCTAAGCCTTCTCACAACTTTGTCTCCAGCTCCCTTGTAATTTTATTTGTCCAGCTATTAACTTTGATTAAAAAAATGGTGTGGACTAAAAACCCGGATGGACGTAGTAGCCCTCCATTTTTATTTACTCTGCATATTAGATTTGACTGAAGTCAAACTTTGTAAAGTTTGACAAAGTTTAGGCCGAACGCAACAAACTATAATTATTGGAGAGGGCAAACTGTACATACTCTCAAACCTTTCCGATAATTCAAATTAAAATTCTTTATTTGTACACACTCACACATGTTTCCGATAATTTGGCGCATGTGTGGTTGTTCACTTAAGGGTGTTGGGGAACGTACTAATTTCAAAAAAATTCCTACGCACACGCAAGATCATGGTGATGGCATAGCAACGAGAGGGGAGAGTGTTCGTCTACATACCCTCGTAGACCGTAAGCAGAAGCGTTAGCACAACGCGGTTGATGTACTCGTACGTCTTCACGATCCGACCGATCCAAGCACCGAACGTACGGAGCCTCCGAGTTCAGCACATGTTCAGCTCGATGACGATCTTCGGCCCTCCGATCCAGCAAAGGCTCCGGAGATGAGTTCCGTCAGCACGACGGCGTGGTGACGATGATGATGTTCTACCGGCGCAGGGCTTCGCCTAAACTCCGCGACGATATGACCGAGGTGGAATATGGTGGGGGCACCGCACACGGCTAAGGAACGATCCGTAGATCAACTTGTGTGTCCATGGGGTGCCCCCCGCCCCCGTATATAAAAGAGCCAGGGGGGAGGAGGCCGCTGGCCTAAGGGGGCGCGCCAAGGGGGGAAGGGGAAAGAGGAGGAAGAGGAGTAGGAGATAAGGGGAAAGAGGAGGAAGAGGAGAAGGGGAAAGAGGAGGAAGAGGAGAAGGAAAGGGGGGGGCACCGCCCCCCTTCCCTTGTCCTATTCGGACTAGGAGGGGGAGGGGCGCGCAGCCCCCTCCTTACTCCTTCCTCTTCTCCCTATTGGCCCATGTAGGCCCATTAACCCCCCGGGGGTTTTGGTAACCTCCCGGTACTCCGGTAAAATGCCGATTTCACCCGGAACCATTC
Organism: Triticum timopheevii; assembly: GCA_963921465.1. Lineage (NCBI taxonomy): Eukaryota > Viridiplantae > Streptophyta > Magnoliopsida > Poales > Poaceae > Triticum > Triticum timopheevii. Next base: position 184,891,040 of record OY997264.1, on the reverse strand, counting down.
CGATGTCCAAACATAGGCTTCCAATATATCAATCTTTATGTCTCGAACATTCCGAGACTCCTCGTCATGTCCATGATCATATCCGGGACTCCGAACAAACTTCGGTACATCAAAGCTTATAAACTCATAATAAAACTGTCATCGAAACGTTAAGCGTGCGGACCCTACGGGTTCGAGAACTATGTAGACATGACCTAAAACCATTCTCGGTCAATAACCAATAGCGGGACCTGGATGCCCATATTGGTTCCTACATATTCTACGAAGATCTTTATCGGTCAAATCGGATAACAACATACTTTGTTCCCTTTGTCATCGGTATGTTACTTGCCCGAGATTTGATCGTCGGTATCCAATACCTAGTTCAATCTCGTTACCGGCAAGTCTCTTTACTCGTTCCGTAATATGTCATCTCATAACTAACTCATTAGTTACATGCTTGCAAGGCTTAGGTGATGAGTATTACCGAGAGGGCCCAGAGATACCTCTCCGACAATCGGAGTGACAAATCCTAATCTCGAATTATGCCAACCCAACATGTACCTTCGGAAACACCTGTAGAGCACCTTTATAATCACCCAGTTACGTTGTGACGTTTGGTAGCACACAAAGTGTTCTTCCGGTAAACGGGAGTTGCACAATCTCATAGTTGCAGGAACTTTGTATAAGTCATGAAGAAAGCAATAGCAGTATACTAAACGATCAAGTGCTAGGCTAACAGAATGGGTCATGTCAATCACATCATTATCCTAATGATGTGATCCCTTTAATCAAATGACAACACATGTCTATGGTTAGGAAACATAACCATCTTTGATTAATGAGCTAGTCAAGTAGAGGCATACTAGTGACTATGTGTTTGTCTATGTATTCACACGTTTATCATGTTTCCGGTTAATACAATTCTAGCATGAATAATAAACATTTATCATGATATGAGGAAATAAATAATAACTTTATTATTGCCTCTAGGGTATATTTCCTTCAGTCTCCCACTTGCACTAGAGTCAATAATCTAGATTACATAGTAATGATTCTAACACCCATGGAGTCTTGGTGCTGATCATGTTTTGCTCGTGAGAGAGGCTTAGTCAATGGGTCTGCAACATTCAGATCTGTATGTATCTTGCAAATCTCTATGTCTCCCACTTGGACTTGGTCCCGAATGGAATTGAAGTGTCTCTTGATGTGTTTGGTCCTCTTGTGAAATCTGGATTCCTTTGCCAGGGCAATTGCACCAGTATTGTCACAGAAGATCTCCATTGGTCCCGATGCACTAGGTATGACACCTAGATCGGAAATGAACTCCTTCATCCAGACTCCTTCATTCGCTGCTTCAGAAGCAGCTATGTACTCCGCTTCACATGTAGATCCCGCCACGACGCTTTATTTAGAACTGCACCAACTTACAGCTCCACCGTTTAATAAAAACACGTATCCGGTTTGCGATTTAGAACGTCCAGATCAGTGTCAAAGCTTGCATCGACGTAACCATTTATGACTAGCTCGTTGTCACCTCCATATACGAGAAACATATCCTTAGTCCTTTTCAGGTATTTCTGGATGTTCTTGACCGCTGTCCAGTGATCCACTCTTGGATTACTTTGGTACCTTCCTGCCAAACTTATTGCTAAGCATACGTCAGGTCTGGTACACAGCATTGCATACATGATAGAGCCTATGGCTGAAGCATAGGGAACATTTTTCATTTTCTCTCTATCTTCTGCTGTGGTCGGGCATTGAGTTTGACTCAACTTCACACCTTGTAGCACAGGCAAGAATCCTTGCCTGATCCATTTTGAACTTTTTCAAAATTTTGTCAAGGTATGTGCTTTGTGAAAGTCCTATTAAGCGTCTTGATCCTTCTCTATAGATCTTGATGCCCAATATGTAAGCAGCTTCACCGAGGTCTTTCATTGAAAAACTTTTATTCAAGTATCCCTTTATGCTATCCAGAAATTCTATATCATTTCCAATTAATAATATGTCATCAACATATAAAACTAGAAATGCTACAGAGCTCCCACTCACTTTCTTGTAAATACAGGCTTCTCCAAAAGTCTGTATAAAACCATATGCTTTGATTACACTATCAAAGCATTTATTCCAACTCCGAGATGCTTGCACCAGTCCATAAATGGAACGCTGGAGCTTGCACACTTTGTCAGCACCTTTTGGATCAACAAAACCTTTCGGCTGCATCATATACAACTCTTCTTCTAGAAATCCATTCAAGAATGCAGTCTTGACATCCATTTGCCAAATTTCATAATCATGAAATGCAGCAATAGCCAACATGATTCGGACAGACTTAAGCATCGCTGCGGGTGAGAAAGTCTCATCGTAGTCAACCCCTTGAACTTGTCGAAAACCTTTCGCAACAAGTCGAGCTTTATAGACAGTAACATTACCATCAGCGTCAGTCTTCTTCTTAAAGATCCATTTATTCTCAATGGCTTGCCGATCATCGGGCAAGTCAACCAAAGTCCATACTTTGTTTTCATACATGGATCCCATCTCAGATTTCATGGCCTCTAGCCATTTTGCGGAATCTGGGCTCATCATCGCTTCCTCATAGTTCGTAGGTTCATCATGGTCAAGTAACATGACTTCCAGAATAGGATTACCGTACCACTCTGGTACGGATCTTACTCTGGTAGACCTACGAGGTTCAGCAGAAACTTGATCTGAAGTTTCATGATCAATATCATTAGCTTCCTCACTAATTGGTGTAGTCGTCACAAGAACCGGTTCTCGTGATGAACTACCTTCCAATAAGGGAGTAGATACGGTTATCTCATCAAGTTCTACTTTCCTCCCACTCACTTCTTTCGACAGAAATTCCTTCTCTAGAAAGGATCCATTCTTAGCAATGAATGTCTTGCCTTCGGATCTGTGATAGAAGGTGTACCCAACAATTTCTTTTGGGTATCCTATGAAGACACATTTCTTCGATTTGGCTTCGAGCTTATCTGGTTGAAGTTTCTTCACATAAGCATCGCAGCCCCAAACTTTAAGAAACGACAACTTTGGTTTCTTGCCAAACCACAGTTCATAAGGCGTCGTCTCAACGGATTTAGATGGTGCCCTATTTAACGTGAATGCGGCCGTCTCTAAAGCATAACCCCAAAACGATAGCGGTAAATCGTTAAGAGACATCATAGATCGCACTATATCAAGTAAAGTACGATTACGACATTCGGACACACCATTTTGTTGTGGTGTTCCGGGTGGTGTGAGTTGCGAAACTATTCCGCATTGTTTCAAATGTAAACCAAACTCGTAACTCAAATATTCTCCTCCACGATCAGATCGTAGAAACTTTATTTTCTTGTGACGATGATTTTCCACTTCACTCTGAAATTCTTTGAACTTTTCAAATGTTTCAGACTTGTGCTTCATTAAGTAGATATACCCATATCTGCTCAAATCATCTGTGAAGGTGAGAAAATAACGATATCCGCCATGAGCCTCAACATTCATCGGTCCACATACATCTGTATGTATTATTTCCAACAAATCTGTTGCTCTCTCCATAGTTCCGGAGAACGGTGTTTTAGTCATCTTGCCCATGAGGCACGGTTCGCAAGTACCAAGTGATTCATAATCAAGTGATTCCAGAAGTCCATCAGTATGGAGTTTCTTCATGCGTTTTACACCGATATGACCTAAACGGCAGTGCCACAAATAAGTTGCACTATCATTATCAACTCTGCATCTTTTGGCTTCAACATTATGAATATGTGTATCACTACTATCGAGATTCAATAAAAATAGACCACTCTTCAAGTGTGCATGACCATAAAAGATATTACTCATATAAATAGAACAACTATTATTCTCTGATTTAAATGAATAACCGTCTCGCATCAAACAAGATCCAGATATAATGTTCATACTCAACGCTGGCACCAAATAACAATTATTCAGGTCTAAAACTAATCCCGAAGGTAGATGTAGAGGTAGCGTGCCGACCGCGATCACATCGATTTTGGAACCATTTCCCACGCGCATCGTCACCTCGTCCTTGGCCAGTGCTCGCTTATTCCGTAGTCCCTGTTTCGAGTTGCAAATATTAGCAACAGAACCAGTATCAAATACCCAGGTGCTACTACGAGCTCTAGTTAGGTACACATCAATAACATGTATATCACATATACCTTTGCTCACTTTGCCATCCTTCTTATCCGCCAAATACTTGGGGCAGTTCCGCTTCCAGTGTCCAGTCTGCTTGCAGTAGAAGCACTCAGTTTCAGGCTTAGGTCCAGATTTGGGTTTCTTCTCTTGAGCAGCAACTTGCTTGCCGTTCTTCTTGAAGTTCCCCTTCTTTTTCCCTTTGCCCTTCTTCTTGAAACTAGTGGTCTTGTTGACCATCAACACTTGATGCTCCTTCTTGATTTCTACCTCCGCGGCTTTCAGCATCACGAAGAGCTCGAGAATAGTCTTGTTCATCCCTTGCATATTATAGTTCATCACGAAGCTCTTGTATCTTGGTGGCAGTGATTGGAGAATTCTGTCAATGACACTATCATCAGGAAGATTAACTCCCAGTTGAATCAAGTGATTATTATACCCAGACATTCTGAGTATGTGTTCACTGACAGAACTATTCTCCTCCATCTTGCAGCTATAGAACTTATTGGAGACTTCATATCTCTCAATCCAGGCATTTGCTTGAAATATTAACTTCAACTCCTGGAACATCTCATATGCTCCATGACGTTCAAAACGTCGTTGAAGACCCGGTTCCAAGCCGTAAAGCATGGCACACTGAATTATAGAGTAGTCATCAGCTTTGCTCTGCCAGACGTTCTTAACGTCGTCAGTTGCATCAGCAGCAGGCCTGGCACCCAGCGGTGCTTCCAGGACGTAACTCTTCTGTGCAGCAATGAGGATAATCCTCAGGTTACGGACCCAGTCCGTGTAATTGCTACCATCATCTTTCAACTTTGCTTTCTCAAGGAACGCATTAAAATTCAACGGAACAACAGCACGAGCCATCTATCTACAAACAAACATAGACAAGCAAGATGCTATCAGGTACTAAGTTCATGATAAATTTAAGTTCAATTAATCATATTACTTAAGAACTCCCACTTAGACAGACATCTCTCTAGTCATCTAAGTGATCACGTGATCCATATCAACTAAACCATAACCGATCATCACGTGAGATGGAGTAGTTTTCAATGGTGAACATCACTATGTTGATCATATCTACTATATGATTCACGCTCGACCTTTCGGTCTCTGTGTTCCGAGGCCATATCTGCATATGCTAGGCTCGTCAAGTTTAACCTGAGTATTCTGCATGTGCAAAACTGGCTTGCACCTGTTGTAGATGGACGTAGAGCTTATCACACCCGATCATCACGTGGTGTCTCGGCACGACGAACTTTGGCAACGGTGCATACTCAGGGAGAACACTACTTGATAATTTTAGTGAGAGATCATCTTAAAATGCTACCGTCAATCAAAGCAAGATAAGATGCATAAAGGATAAACATCACATGCAATCAATATAAGTGATATGATATGGCCATCATCATCTTGTGCTTGTGATCTCCATCTCCGAAGCACCGTCGTGATCACCATCGTCACCGGCGCGACACCTTGATCTCCATCGTAGCATCATTGTCGTTAACACCATCTATTGCTTCTACGACTATCGCTACCGCTTAGTGATAAAGTAAAGCAATTACAGGGCGTTTGCATTTCATACAATAAAGCGACAACCATATGGCTCCTGCCAGTTGCCGATAACTTCGGTTACAAAACATGATCATCTCATACAATAAAATATAGCATCACGTCTTGACCATATCAAATCACAACATGCCCTGCAAAAACAAGTTAGACGTCCTCTACTTTGTTGTTGCAAATTTTACGTGGCTGCTACGGGCTTAGCAAGAACCGTTCTCACCTACGCATCAAAACCACAACGATAGTTTGTCAAATAGACTCCGTTTTAACATTCGCAAGGACCGGGCGTAGCCACACTCGGTTCAACTAAAGTGAGAGAGACAGACACCCGCCAGCCACCTTTAAGCACGAGTGCTCGTAATGGTGAAACCAGTCTCGCGTAAGCGTACGCGTAATGTCGGTCCGGGCCGCTTCATCTCACAATACCGCTGAACCAAAGTATGACATGCTGGTAGGCAGTATGACTTATATCATCCACAACTCACTTGTGTTCTACTCGTGCATATAACATCAACGCATAAAACCTGGCTCGGATGCCACTGTTGGGGAACGTAGTAATTTCAAAAAATTTCCTACGCACACGCAAGATCATGGTGATGGCATAGCAACGAGAGGGGAGAGTGTTCGTCTACGTACCCTCGTAGACCGTAAGCGGAAGCGTTAGCACAACGCAGTTGATGTAGTCGTACGTCTTCACGATCCGACCGATCCAAGCACCGAACGTACGGAGCCTCCGAGTTCAGCACACGTTCAGCTCGATGACGATCTCCGGCCCTCCGATCCAGCAAAAGCTCCGGAGTGGAAGGGGGCACCGCACACGGCTAAGGAACGATCCGTAGATCAACATGTGTGTCCATGGGGTGCCCCCCGCCCCCGTATATAAAGGAGCCAGGGGGGAGGAGGCCGCCGGCCTAAGGGGGCGCGCCAAGGGGGGAGTCCTACTCCCACCGGGAGTAGGACTCCCCTTTTCCAAGTTGGAGTAGGAGAGAAGGGGAAAGAGGACGAAGAGGAGAAGGAAAGGGGGGGCGCCGCCCCCCTTCCCTTGTCCTATTCGGACTAGGAGGGGGAGGGGCGCACGTCCCCCTCCTTGCTCCTTCCTCTTCTCCCTCTTGGCCCATGTAGGCCCATTAACCCCCCGGGGGGTTCCGGTAACCTCCCGGTACTCCGGTAAAATGCCGATTTCACCCGGAACCATTCCGATGTCCAAACATAGGCTTCCAATATATCAATCTTTATGTCTCGACCATTCTGAGACTCCTCGTCATGTCCGTGATCATATCCGGGACTCCGAACAAACTTTGGTACATCAAAACTTATAAACTCATAATAAAACTGTCATCGAAACGTTAAGCGTGCGGACCCTACGGGTTCGAGAACTATGTAGACATGACCTAAAACCATTCTCGGTCAATAACCAATAGCGGGACCTAGATGCCCATATTGGTTCCTACATATTCTACGAAGATCTTTATCGGTCAAACCGCATAACAACATACTTTGTTCCTTTGTCATCGGTATGTTACTTGCCCGAGATTTGATCGTCGGTATCCAATACCTAGTTCAATCTCGTTACCGGCAAGTCTCTTTACTCATTCCGTAATACGTCATCTCATAACTAACTCACTAGTTACATGCTTGCAAGGCTTAGGTGATGAGTATTACTGAGAGGGCCCAGAGATACCTCTCCGACAATCGGAGTGACAAATCCTAATCACGAATTATGCCAACCCAACATGTACCTTCGGAAACACCTGTAGAGCACCTTTATAATCACCCAGTTACGTTGTGACGTTTGGTAGCACACAAAGTGTTCTTCCGGTGAACGGGAGTTGCACAATCTCATAGTTGCAGGAACTTTGTATAAGTCATGAAGAAAGCAATAGCAGTATACTAAACGATCAAGTGCTACGCTAACAGAATGGGTCATGTCAATCACATCATTCTCCTAATGATGTGATCCCTTTAATCAAATGACAACACATGTCTATGGTTAGGAAACATAACCATCTTTGATTAATGAGCTAGTCAAGTAGAGGCATACTAGTGACTATGTGTTTGTCTATGTATTCACACGTTTATCATGTTTCCGGTTAATACAATTCTAGCATGAATAATAAACATTTATCATGATATGAGGAAATAAATAATAACTTTATTATTGCCTCTAGGGCATATTTCCTTCAAAGGGAGTGTAGTGTACTGCACGTGAAGGACAGGATGTGCGACCAGGACGCGTGGATCGTTAGTTCATCGGAAGTACTCCCTCTGTTCCTAAATATTTGTCTTTCAACTGGTTTGAAATGGACTACCACATACGGATGTATATAGACATATTTTACAGTGTAGATTCACTCATTTTGCTCCGTATTTAGTCATTTGTTGAAATCTCTAGAAAGACAAATATTTAGGAACAGAGGGAGTAGTAGTTTGCTTCACTGGTACGCTAAATAAAGAGTTCGTTTCGTACTTACACAATTTAATACGATTTTTATGGAGAGAATAAGAAAACCACTCGACTATATATTAGTCATATACACGAGTACTATATGGACGCAGCTTCATTGACTTTAGTGCACCTGCCTTTAGGTTTATGACAGGTGGGCCCAAAATGTGGCTGGCCCACCTGTCATACAGCCAAAAGCAGGTGCAGTTAAGGCACCGGAGCTCAGTCCGTACTACAGTGTATATATAAGCTGGAGCCTCAGTGCTTGTTCGCTAGGGTTTGCACTCTCCACACTCTCGCCGCACTACATATATATACACATGCTGGAGGCTCAGCGTTCCTTTGCTAGGGTTTGCTATATTCACAGTCTCTCACCCTCTCTTCACCAGATCTAAACAAGACTGCCTTGCCTCTTATCTCTCTCTCCCCCCTCACAGCTGGTGAAGGAGGCGTCCGGATCCCGTCGCACCGGCAAGGGGAGGAGGTGCAGCGTTCACTCTATCGCCTTCGGCGAGGGAGGCAACCCACTACCGGATGTGTTGTTCTCTTTCACCCAGCGCCTGTGTGGGAGGGCCACTGCCCCCTTTTTCCTCGCTGTCCTACATAGTGTGGGCAGATCCAGCCTCCTGCCGCATGCCTTGCCACATCCCGACGACCCTAAGGTATAAGTTTCTTTGAAACCATCATTGCTCTAGATGCATGTGGATCTTTTTCAATCTGTAGTCAAATCTAGGTCTTGGTTCAATGAGGAAAGAAGGGTGCTGTGGGGTGGAGCATGAATCTAGGATGTGGTTCAATGAGGAAAGGAGGGACAGAAAGTAGTATAGACTGGCTATCCAGCCGCTTTATTGGTCGAAAAGGGAGAAAGGGGGTAACCCAGTACACACATCTGTAAGGAACCGATCTCTTTGTTGAAAAGGGAAAGAAACTGGGGGGTCCGGTAGTTTGTGCAGGACTAGATTTGCTACCCTCACATAGGAAAAATTTCAAAGAGAACAAATATCGGACCAACGCAGATATGTTGCTTGGCTACATACTCTGCATCACCCATTTATACGTGTGGACGCACATGGTGCTGGCATGTCCCATGTCCCATGTCCCATACAACTATTTTGCTGTTGTTAATCTAAGAATGCCGTCGGAAAATTGAAGCAATGCCACTGTTAAAAGTAAATTACATTTTTTAACGAATGTTGTTTTAAGAGAATGTCTCTGTTAATATGAATCAATGCAACCGTTTTAGAAATGCTACTATCCTACTTTGTTTTCCATCAAGATAAGTTATATGCTTCTTTCTGTCACCCTTTGTTTCATCCTCCTTTATCGGCAAGTAACTGTTTCCTTTTTTGCCTCTGTTAAAATAGGGGTATCTACTCAACTTGTTGCTATTGCGACATTTTGCTTCGCTACGCGAAACACTTTGCTTGATTTCAGTGTAACTACACAAAACGAGATTGGATTTCCTATTCATGTTGGTAGATTCGTATTTTATGTTGGTCGTCTCATGAAAGGTCCGTACAAGCCTTCATCCACATGACTGTGCAGTGTGCTTTGAGATGTTGTGCTACTTATATTGGTACTATTTTCAATAAATGTTGAATTGAAGCTATTGTATTGCTGTCTTTTCCCATTAAGTAGTGAACAAAAATGGGACCAAACCAGACATGATGCTTGTTGCTTTGTTACAACAAACTCTGCATCACCCCCTTTATAAGTAGATGGAAGCACATATTGTTGTTGCACCCACTCTCCCTGGAACTGTTTATGCTCTTCATTAATCTAATGCCGCTGGTAAAATTAAGAAATGCCACTCTCAGAATTAACTACTGAATCTTATTTCAAAACTGCAACACTTGTTAGGGATTGGCAGGATTACCATTTTTGTGGCCGCATGTTTCATCCTCCTTTATTAGCCAGTAATTGATTCCTTTTTTGCCTCTGTTTAAACAGGGATATCTATTCAACTTGTTGCTATTGCGACATTGTGCTTCTCTACGCGAAACACTTTTGTTTTAAGAGTGTTTTGTGCAGTTCAACTTGAATGTCACACCAGCGACTTTGCTTAATTTTGGTGGAACTGCACAAAAGTAGATCGAGATTTCATACATGTGTTGGGATATGTTTCCAGTCTTCCTCGCGAGATGTTTCAAATCTTGGTCAAGAAAGGTCAGTACCGACTTTCATCCACATGATGTTGCAGTGTGCTTTGAGATGTTATGCTACTTGTATTGGTACTGTTTTGGATAAATGTTGAATTGAAGCTATTGAACTGTTGTCTTTTACCATTAAGTGAGCAAAAATTGTTCCAACCCAGACATGATGCTTGTTTCTTTGTTACAACAAAACTCTACATCATCCCCTTTATAAGTAGATGGAAGCACATGCTGTTGTTGCGCCCTCTCTCCCCTGGAACTGTTTATGCTTTTTGTTAATCTAATGCCGCTGGTAAAATTAAGCAATGCCACTCTCAGAATTAATTAACTACTGAATCTTAGTTCAAAACTGCAACACTTGTTAGGGATTGACGGGATTACCATTTTTGTGGCTGCATGTTTCATCCTCCTTTATTGGCCAGTAATTGATTCCTTTTTTGCCTCTGTTAAAATGAATCAGTCGCATTGTTTTAGGAATGGTACTATCCTGCTTTGTAGTTCTTCCTACATGTTTAACCAAGGTATTGTTAAGATAATGTCTCTCTTAAAATGAATCAACCGCATTGTTTTAGGGATGGTACTTTTCTGCTTTGTCGTTCTTTATACATGTTGAAACAAGGCATTGTTAAGATAATGTCTCAGTCAATATGAATGAATCACACTGATGGAGAATTGCTACACTGCTGCTTTATTTCCCATTAAGATAAGGTAGATCGGTATTTGCTTTTCTTCTGGGAGTACAAGTCATCAACCATTATTTCTCAGTAATTGTTTCCCTTGTACCTATTGTTCCTTACAGGGATATCAAAATTAAAGCTTGGTTTTATTCCGACTTTGATTTTAGTTGAACTGCACAAAAGGAGCCAATGTGTCCAAGGCAAACTGATGCATTACTAGGTCCAGTTGGTCGTTCCACTTTGCAGAAAGAAGCAGTCACTGTTTGCGCTATATTATAGAAGGAATGACCGATAAGCTTTACAGAGTATTAGTATACGTTGGTGACATGAGTAGTCTGCAAAGAGCATAGGCAACTCTACAACACGTGGAGTGCACTGGGCAAAAAGTGCCCAAACAAGTACAAGAAGCCATGACAGGACTCCACGATCATAGGCATTACATATTTTGAATGGGAAAAGCTTGTCAAAGTTTAATCACTGATGTTAGCAAGAAGACGTTAGTTTAATATATTGGAATTGGAAAACCTTGTCAAAATTTGCTCATTGATGTTAGCCAGAAGACATGCATTTGATATTTTTGAGTGGGACGCCCTTTGTTGTGAGCAGCATCAATCGTTTTTTCCTATTCCTGTGTTCAGTTTAGAAGTAAATAGTTACTCTGCTGAGATATTCCTGTGTTAAGAGTTTGTTCTGAATATTGTCTATGTAATGCCAGGCCTTGTGTCTGATTGCAAAGTTGAGCTTGGAATGTTGTGGCATGCTGCATCACGAGCTGTTCACCGTGCCTCCTGAGAATAATGCTTCGTATTGTTTTGCATGTCGATCTAATGCCAGTGATTTGCTTGTTAAGACGATCATCCTCTACTGTTGTTTTCGTGCTTAATAAGTTCATCGTCCTATGTTTCATTCATATCCTATACGATGCTACGTCTTGAGCTTGCGTTGGTTTTCCTCGAAGAGGAGCGGGTGATGCAGCAATAGTAGCGTAAGTATTTCCCTCAGTTTTTGAGAATCAAGGTATCAATCCAGTAGGAGGCTCCTCAAAAGTCCCACGCACCTACACAAACAAACAAAGAACTCGCAACCAACGCAATAAAGGGGTTGTCAATCCCTTCACGGCCACTTGCGAAAGTGAGATCTAATAAAGATAGTAAGATAAGATAAATATATTTTTGGTATTTTATAATATAGATGCAAAAAGTAAAGATGCAAATAAATGTAGATTGAAAGCAAATATGATAAGAGATAGACCCGGGGGCCATAGGTTTCACTAGTGGCTTCTCTCCAGATAGCATAAGTATTACGGTGGGTGAACAAATTACTGTCGAGCAATTGATAGAAAAGCGCATAGTTATGAGATTATCTAGGCATGATCATGTATATAGGCATCACGTCCATAACAAGTAGACCGACTCCTGCCTGCATCTACTACTATTACTCCACACATCGACCGACTCGTGCCTGCATCTAGAGTATTAAATTCATAAGAACAGAGTAACGCATTAAGCAAGATGACATGATGTATAGGGATAAACTCAAGCAATATGATATAAACCCCATCTTGTTATCCTCGATGGCAACAATACAATACGTGCCTTGCAACCCTTTCTGTCACTGAGTAAGGACACCGCAAGATTGAACCCAAAGCTAAGCACTTCTCCCATGGCAAGAAAGATCAATCTAGTAGGCCAAACCAAACTGATAATTCGAAGAGACTTGCAAAGATAACTCAATCATACATAAAAGAATTCAGAGAAGATTCAAATATTATTCATAAATAAACTTGATCATAAACCCCCAATTCATCGGATCTTGACAAACACGCCGCAAAAAGAGTTTGCATCGAATAGATCTCCACAAGAGAGAGGGAGAACATTGTATTGAGATCCAAAAAGAGAGAAGAAGCCATCTAGCTAATAACTATGGACCCGTAGGTCTGTGGTAAAACTACTCACAACTCATCGGAGGGGCAAGGATGTTGATGTAGAAGCCCTCCGTGGTCGATTCCCCCTCCGGCAGAACACTGGTGATGGCTCCAAGATGGGATGTCGCGGATACAGAAAGTTGCGGTGGTGGAAATTGTGTTTTGTCCTGCTCTTGGATGTTTTCGGGGTACGTAGGTATATATAGGAGGAAGAAGTACGTCGGTGGCTGCCCGAGGGGCCCACGAGACAGGGGGCGCGCCCTCCTATTGATACGTCCCCAACGTATCTACTTTTCCAAACACTTTTGCCCTTGTTTTGGACTCTAACTTGCATGATTTGAATGAAACTAACCCGGACTGACGCTGTTTTCAACAGAACTGCCATGATGTTGTTTTATGTGTAGAAAAGAAAAGTTCTCGGAATGTCCTGAAAATTCACGGAGGCACTTTTTGGAATTAAGAAGAATTTCTGGGCGAAAGAAATATACTAGGGGGCCCAGGGCCTGTCCATGAGACAGGGGGCGCGCCCTCCCCTGTAGGGCGCGCCCCCCTATCTCGTGGGCCTCCTGGACCTCCACCGACCTCAACTCCAACTCCATATATTCACGTTTGGGGAGAAAAAAATCAGAGAGAAAGTTGTTGGGGAACGTTGCAGAAAATTAAAAATTTTCTACGGTTTCACCAACATTCATCTATGAGTTCATCTAAGCAACGAGTCATGGGAGAGAGTTTGCATCTACATACCACTTGTAGATCACGTGCGGAAGCTTGCAAGGTGATGATGGAGTCGTACTCGACGTGATTCAGATCACCGATGTCCAAGTGCTGAACGGACAGCACCTCCGCGTTCAACACACGTATAGGACGGGAGACGTCTCCTCCTTCTTGATCCAGCAAGGGGGAAGGAGAGGTTGAGGAAGCTCGCTCCAACGGCAGCACGACAGCGTGGTGATGTTGGTGCAGCAGTACTCCGACAGGGCTTCGCCAAGCGCTTAACGGAGGAGGAGAGGTGTTGGGGAGGGGAGGGGCTGCGCCTTGGAGATGGGTACAGAAGCCCTCCCCCCACCCCTCTATTTATAGGGGAAGGGGCAAGGGGGGCCGACCCCTCTAGATGGGATCTAGAGGGGGGGCGGCGGCCAGGGAGGGGAGGCTTGCCCCCCAAGCAAGGGGGGCGCCCCCCTTAGGGTTTCCCCCCCAACCCTAGGCGCATGGGCCCAAGGTGGGGGGGCACGCCCAGCCCTCCAGGGGCTGGATCCCTCCCCTTTGCGGCCCATGTGGCCCTCCGGGAGGGGTGGCCCCTCCCAGTGTACCCTCGGAACCCCTCCGGTGGTCCCGGTTCATTACCGATAGACCCCCGAAACTTTCCGGTGTCCGTATGACAACTTCCCATATATAAAACTTCACCTCCGGACCATTCCGGAACTCCTCGTGACGTCCGGGATCTCGTCCGGGACTCCGAACAACATTCGGTAGTCACATACTAGTCTTCCTAATAACCCTAGCGTCACCGAACCTTAAGTGTGTAGACCCTACGGGTTCGGGAGACATGCAGACATGACCGAGACGACTCTCGGGCAATAACCAACAACGGGATCTGGATACCCATGTTGGCTCCCACATGCTCCTCGATGATTTCATCGGTTGAACCACGATGTCGAGGATTCGATCAAAACCCTGTATACAATTCCTTTTGTCAATCGGTACGTTACTTACCCGAGACTCGATCGTCGGTATCCCAATACCTTGTTCAGTCTCGTTACCGGCAAGTCACTTTACTCGTACCGTAATGCATGATCCCGTGGCCAACACCTTGGTCACCTTGAGCTCATTATGATGATGCATTACCGAGTGGGCCCAGAGATACCTCTCCGTCATACGGAGTGACAAATCCCAGTCTCGATCCGTGTCAACCCAACAGACACTTTCGGAGATACCTGTAATGCACCTTTATAGTCACCCAGTTACGTTTTGACGTTTGATACACCCAAAGCACTCCTACGGTATCCGGGAGTTACACGATCTCATGGTCAAAGGAAGAGATACTTGACATTGGCAAAGCTCTAGCAGACGAACTACACGATCTTTATGCTATGCTTAGGATTGGGTCTTGTCCATCACATCATTCTCCTAATGATGTGATCCCGTTATCAACGACATCCAATGTCCATAGCCAGGAAACCATGACTATCTGTTGATCACAACGAGCTAGTCAACTAGAGGCTCACTAGGGACGTATTGTGGTCTATGTGTTCACACGTGTATTACGATTTCCGGATAATACAGTTATAGCATGAACAACATACAATTATCATGAACAATGAAATATAATAATACTTTTATTATTGCCTCTAGGGCATATTTCCAACAGTCTCCCACTTGCACTAGAGTCACCAATCTAGTTACATTGTGATGAATCGAACACCCATAGAGTTCTGGTGTTGATCATGTTTTGCTCGCGAGAGAGGTTAGGCAACGGATCTGCGACATTCAGATCCGTATGTACTTTGCAAATTTCTATGTCTCCATCTTGAACATTTTCACGGATGGAGTTGAAACGACGCTTGATGTGCCTGGTCTTCTTGTGAAACCTGGGCTCCTTGGCAAGGGCAATAGCTCCAGTGTTGTCACAGAGGAGTTTGATCGGCCCCGACGCATTGGGTATGACTCCTAGGTCGGTGATGAACTCCTTCACCCAAATCGCTTCATGCGCTGCCTCCGAGGCTGCCATGTACTCCGCTTCACATGTAGATCCCGCCACGATGCTCTGCTTGTAGCTGCACCAGCTTACTGCTCCACCATTCAACATATACACGTATCCGGTTTGTGACTTAGAGTCATCCAGATCTGAGTCGAAGCTAGCGTCGACGTAACCCTTTACGACGAGCTCTTCGTCTCCTCCATAGACGAGAAACAAGTCCTTTGTCCTTTTCAGGTACTTCAGGATATTCTTGACCGCTGTCCAGTGTTCCTTGCCAGGATTACTTTGGTATCTTGCTACCAAACTTACGGCAAGGTTTACATCAGGTCTGGTACACAACATGGCATAAATAATAGATCCTATGGCTGAAGCATAGGGGATGACACTCATCTCTTCTTTATCTTTTGCCGTGGTCGGTGACTGAGCCGAGCTCAATCTCACACCTTGTAACATAGGCAAGAACCCTTTCTTGGACTGATCCATTTTGAACCTTTTCAAAATCTTATCAAGGTATGTGCTTTGTGAAAGACCTATGAGGTGTCTCGATCTATCTCTATAGATCTTGATGCCTAATATATAAGCAGCTTCTCCAAGGTCCTTCATTCAAAAACACTTATTCAAGTAGGCCTTAATGTTGTCTAGAAGTTTTATATCATTTCCCATCAAGAGTATGTCATCTACATATAATATGAGAAATGCTACAGAGCTCCCACTCACTTTCTTGTAAACGCAGGCTTCTCCATAAGTCTGCATAAACCCAAACGCTTTGATCATCTCATCAAAGCGAATGTTCCAACTCCGAGATGCTTGCACCAGCCCATAAATGGATCGCTGGAGCTTCCATACTTTGTTAGCGTTCTTAGGATCGACAAAACCTTCCGGCTGCATCATATACAGCTCTTCCTTAAGATGTCCATTAAGGAATGCCGTTTTGACGTCCATCTGCCATATCTCATAATCATAGTATGCGGCAATTGCTAACATGATTTGGACGGACTTCAGCTTCGCTACGGGAGAGAAAGTATCGTCGTAGTCAATCGCTTGAACTTGTCGATAACCCTTAGCGACAAGTCGAGCTTTATAGATGGTAACATTACCATCCGCGTCCGTCTTCTTCTAAAAAATCCATTTGTTTTCTATCGCTCGCCGATCATCGGGCAAGTCTGTGAAAGTCCATACTTTGTTTTCATACATGGATTCTATCTCGGATTTCATGGCTTCAAGCCATTTGTTGGAATCTGGGCCCACCATCGCTTCTTCATAGTTCGAAGGTTCACCGTTGTCTAACAACATGATTTCCAGGACAGGGTTGCCGTACCACTCTGGTGCGGAACGTGTCCTTGTGGACCTACGAAGTTCAGTAGCAACTTGATCCGAAGTACCTTGATCATCATCATTGGTTTCCTCTTCAGTTGGTGTGGGCATCACAGGAACATTTTCCTGAGCTACACCACTTTCCCATTCGAGAGGTAGTACTTCATCGAGTTCTACTTTCCTCCCACTTACTTCTTTCGAGAGAAACTCTTTTTCCAGAAAGCATCCGTTCTTGGCAACAAAGATCTTGCCCTCGGATCTTAAGTAGAAGGTATACCCGACAGTTTCCTTAGGGTATCCTATGAAGACGCATTTTTCCGATTGGGTTCGAGCTTTTCAGGTTGAAGTTTCTTGACATAAGCATCGCATCCCCAAACTTTTAGAAACGACAACTTAGGTTTCTTCCCAAACCATAATTCATACGGTGTCGTCTCAACAGATTTAGACGGTGCCCTATTTAAAGTGAATGTAGCTGTCTCTAGAGCGTATCCCCAAAATGATAGCGGTAAATCGGTAAGAGACATCATAGACCGCACCATATCCAATAGAGTGCGATTACGATGTTCGGACACACCATTACGCTGAGGTGTTCCAGGCGGCGTGAGTTGTGAAACGATTCCACATTTCCTTAAGTGTGTACCAAATTCGTGACTTAAATATTCTCCTCCACGATCTGATCGTAGGAACTTTATCTTTCGGTCACGTTGATTTTCTACCTCACTCTAAAATTCCTTGAACTTTTCAAAGGTCTCAGACTTGTGTTTCATTAAGTAGACATACCCATATCTACTCAAGTCATCAGTGAGAGTGAGAACATAACGATATCCTCCGCGAGCCTCAACGCTCATTGGACCGCACACATCGGTATGTATGATTTCCAACAAGTTGGTTGCTCGCTCCATTGTTCCGGAGAACGGAGTCTTGGTCATTTTGCCCATGAGGCATGGTTCACATGTGTCAAACGATTCATAATCAAGAGACTCTAAAAGTCCATCAGCATGGAGCTTCTTCATTCGCTTGACACCAATGTGACCACGGCGGCAGTGCCACAAGTATGTGGGACTATCGTTATCAACTTTACATATTTTGGCATCCACACTATGAACATGTGTAGTATTACGCTCGAGATTCATTAAGAATAAACCATTGACCATCGGAGCATGACCATAAAACATATCTCTCATATAAATCGAACAACCATTATTCTCAGACTTAAATGAGTAGCCATCTCGTATTAAACGAGATCCAGATACAATGTTCATGCTCAAACTTGGCACTAAATAACAATTATTAAGGTTCATAACTAATCCCGTGGGTAAATGTAGAGGCAGCGTGCCGACGGCGATCACATCGACTCTGGAACCATTCCCGACGTGCATCATCACCTCGTCCTTCGCCAGTCTCCGTTTATTCCGCAGCTCCTGCTGGGAGTTACAAATATGAGCAACGGCACCGGTATCAAATACCCAGGAGTTACTACGAGTACTGGTAAGGTACACATCAATTATATGTATATCAAATATACCTTTGGTGTTGCTGGCCTTCTTATCCGCTAAGTATTTGGGGCAGTTCCGCTTCCAGTGACCCTTCCCCTTGCAATAAAAGCACTCAGTCTCAGGCTTGGGTCCATTCTTTGACTTCTTCCCGGCAACTGGCTTACCGGGCGCGGCAACATCCTTGCCGTCCTTCTTGAAGTTCTTCTTGCCCTTGCCCTTCTTGAACTTAGTGGTCTTATTGACCATCAACACTTGATGTTCTTTCTTGATTTCAGCCTCTGCTGACTTCAGCATCGAGAACACTTCAGGAATGGTCGTCACCATCCCCTGCATGTTGTAGTTCATCACAAAGCTCTTGTAGCTTGGTGGGAGTGACTGGAGGATTCTGTCAATGACTGCCTCATCTGGGAGGTTAATGTTTAGCTGGGTCATGCGGTTGTGCAACCCAGACATCTTCAGGATGTGCTCACTGACAGAACTGTTTTCCTCCATCTTACAACTGTAGAACTTGTCGGAGACATCATATCTCTCGACCCGGGCATGAGCTTGGAAAACTAGTTTCAGCTCTTCGAACATCTCATATGCTCCGTGATGCTCAAAATGCTTTTGGAGCCCCGGTTCTAAGCTGTAAAGCATGCTGCACTGAACGAGGGAATAATCATCAGCACGAGTTTGCCAAGCATTCATAATGTCTTGGTTCTCTGGGACGGGAGCGTCACCTAGCGGTCCTTCTAGGACATATTGCTACCTGGCAGCTATGAGGATGATCCTCAGGTTCCGGACCCAGTCCGTATAGTTGTTGCCATCATCTTTCAGCTTGGTTTTCTCTAGAACGCGTTGAAGTTCATGTTGACATCAGCGTTGGCCATTTGATCTACAAGACATATTTGCAAAGGTTTTAGACTAAGTTCATGATAATAAAGTTCTAATCAAATTATTAACTCCCACTTAGATTAGACATCCCTCTAGTCATCTAAGTGTCACACGATCCGAGTCGACTAGCCCGTGTCCGATCATCACGTGAGACGGACTAGTCATCGTCGGTGAACATCTTCATGTTGATCGTATCTTCCATACAACTCGTGTTCGACCTTTCGGTCTCCGTGTTCCGAGGCCATGTCTGTACATGCTAGGCTCGTCAAGTTAACCCTAAGTGTTTTCGCTGTGTAAAACTGTCTTACACCCGTTGTATGTGAACGTAAGAATCCATCACACCCGATCATCACGTGGTGCTTAGAAGCGACGAACTGTAGCAACGGTGCACAGTTAGGGGGGAACACTTCTTGAAATTTTGTAAGGGATCATCTTATTTACTACCGTCGTCCTAAGTAAACAAGATGCATAAACATAATAAACATCACATGCAATTATATAGCTGTGACATGATATGGCCAATATCATATAGCTCCATTGATCTCCATCTTCGGGGCTCCATGATCATCTTGTCACCGGCTTGACACCATGATCTCCATCATCATGATCTCCATCATCATGTCTTCATGAAGTTGTCACGCCAACGACTACTTCTACTTCTATGGCTAACGCGTTTAGCAATAAAGTAAAGTAGTTTACATGGCGTTCTTCAATGACACGCAGGTCATACAAAAATAAAGACAACTCCTATGGCTCCTGCCGGTTGTCATACTCATCGACATGCAAGTCGTGAATCCTATTACAAGAACATGATCTCATAGATCACAATTCATCATTCATCACAACTTCTGGCCATATCACATCACATGATCAATCGCTGCAAAAACAAGTTAGACGTCCTCTAATTGTTGTTGCATCTTTTACGTGGCTGCGATTGGGTTCTAGCAAGAACGTTTTCTTACCTACGAATAACCACAACGTGATTTTGTCAACTTCTATTTACCCTTCATAAGGACCCTTTTCATCGATTCCGCTCCAACTAAAGTGGGAGAGAGAGACACCCGCCAGCCACCTTATGCAACTAGTGCATGTCAATCGGTGGAACCGGTATCACGTAAGCGTACGTGTAAGGTTGGTCCGGGCCGCTTCATCCCACAATACCGCTGAAGCAAGAAAGACCAGTAGTGGCAAGCAAGTTGACAAGATCCACGCCCACAACAAAATTGTGTTCTACTCGTGCATTAGAGAACTACGCATAGACCTAGCTCATGATGCCACTGTTGGGGAACGTTGCAGAAAATTAAAAAATTTCTACGGTTTCACCAAGATCCATCTATGAGTTCATCTAAGCAACGAGTCATGGGAGAGAGTTTGCATCTACATACCACTTGTAGATCACGTGCGGAAGCTTGCAAGGTGATGATGGAGTCGTACTCGACATGATTCAGATCACCGATGTCCAAGTGCTGAACGGACAGCACCTCCGCATTCAACACACGTACGGGACGGGAGACGTCTCCTCCTTCTTGATCCAGCAAGGGGGGAGGAGAGGTTGAGGAAGCTCGCTCCAACGGTAGCACGACAGCGTGGTGATGTTGGTGCAGCAGTACTCCGACAGGGCTTCGCTAAGCGCTTAACGGAGGAGGAGAGGTATTGGGGAGGGGAGGGGCTGCGCCTTGGAGATGGGTACAGCAGCCCTCCCCCCACCCCTCTATTTATAGGGGAAGGGGCAAGGGGGGCCGACCCCTCTAGATGGGATCTAGAGGGGGGGCGGCGGCCAGGGAGGGGAGGCTTGCCCCCCAAGCAAGGGGGGCGCCCCCCTTAGGGTTTCCCCCCCAACCCTAGGCGCATGGGCCCAAGGTAGGGGGGCGCGCCCAGCCCTCCAGGGGCTGGCTCCCTCCCCTTTGCGGCCCATGTGGCCCTCCGGGAGGGGTGGCCCCTCCCGGTGGACCCCCGGAACCCCTCCGGTGGTCCCGGTACATTACCGATAGACCCCCGAAACTTTCCGGTGTCCGTATGACAACTTCCCATATATAAAACTTCACCTCCGGACCGTTCCGGAACTCCTCGTGACATACGGTATCTCATCCGGGACTCCGAACAACATTCGGTAGTCACATACTAGTCTTCCTAATAACCCTAGCGTCACCGAACCTTAAGTGTGTAGACCCTACGGGTTCGGGAGACATGCAGACATGACCGAGACGACTCTCGGGCAATAACCAACAGCGGGATCTGGATACCCATGTTGGCTCCCACATGCTCCTCGATGATTTCATCGGTTGAACCACGATGTCGAGGATTCGATCAAAACCCTGTATACAATTCCCTTTGTCAATCGGTACGTTACTTAACCGAGACTCGATCGTCGGTATCCCAATACCTTGTTCAGTCTCGTTACCGGCAAGTCACTTTACTCGTACCGTAATGCATGATCCCGTGGCCAACACCTTTGTCACCTTGAGCTCATTATATTGATGCATTACCGAGTGGGCCCAGAGATACCTCTCCGTCATACGGAGTGACAAATCCCAGTCTCGATCTGTGTCAACCCAACAGACACTTTCGGAGATACCTGTAATGCACCTTTATAGTCACCCAGTTACGTTGTGACGTTTGATACACCCAAGGCACTCCTACGGTATCCGGGAGTTACATGATCTCATGGTCAAAGGAAGAGATACTTGACATTGGCAAAGCTCTAGCAGACGAACTACACGATCTTTATGCTATGCTTAGGATTGGGTCTTGTCCATCACATCATTCTCCTAATGATGTGATCCCGTTATCAATGACATACAATGTCCATAGCCAGGAAACCATGACTATCTGTTGATCACAACGAGCTAGTCAACTAGAGGCTCACTAGGGACGTATTGTGGTCTATGTGTTCACACGTGTATTACGATTTCCGGATAATACAGTTATAGCATGAACAAAAGACAATTATCATGAACAATGAAATATAATAATACTTTTATTATTGCCTCTAGGGCATATTTCCAACAAAAGTTTCATCGTGTTTTACGATGGAGACGCCGCCAAGCCCTAATCTCTCTCGGGACGGCTGATCGGGAGTCCGTTCGGGGCTCCAGAGAGGGGGATTCGTCGCCGTCGTCATCATCAACCATCCTCCATCACCAATTTCATGATGCTCACCGCCGTGCGTAAGTAATTCCATCATAGGCTTGCTGGACGATGATGGGTTGGATGAGATTTACCATGTAATCAAGTTAGTTTTGTTAGGGTTTGATCCCTAGTATCCACTATGTTCTGAGATTGATGTTGCTATTACTTTGCTATGCTTAATGCTTGTCACTAGGGACCGAGTGCCATGATTTCAGATCTGAACCTATTATGTTTTCATGAATATATGTGTGTTCTTGATCCTATCTTGCAAGTCTATAGTCACCTATTATGTGTTATGATCCGACAACCCTGAAGTGACAATAATCGGGATACTTCTCGGTGATGACCGTAGTTTGAGGAGTTCATGTATTCACTATGTGCTAATGCTTTGTTCCGGTTCTCTATTAAAAGGAGGCCTTAAGATCCCTTAGTTTCCGCTAGGACCCCGCTGCCACGGGAGGGTAGGACAAAAGATGTCATGCAAGTTCTTTTCCATAAGCACGTATGACTATTTACAGAATACATGCCTACATTATATTGATGAATTGGAGCTAATTCTGTGTCACCCTATGTTATAACTATTACATGAGGAATCGCATCCGGCATAATTATCCATCACTGATCCATTGCCTACGAGCTTTTCACATATTGTTCTTCTCTTATTTAATTTTCCGTTGCTATTGTTACAACTACTACAAAAACCCAAAAACATTTATCATTACTTTTGCTACAGTTACCTTTATTATCATACCACTTTTGCTACTAAATACTTTGCTGCAGATACTAAGTTATCTAGGTGTGGTTGAATTGACAACTCAACTGCTAATACTCAAGAATATTCTTTGGCTCCCCTTGTGTCGAATCAATAAATTTGGGTTGAATACTATACCCTCGAAAGCTGTCGCGGTCCCCTACACTTGTGGGTTATCAAGACTAATTTCTGGCGCTATTTCCAGGGAGCATAGCTCTATTCTCTGAGTCACTTGGGATTTATATCTGTTGACCACTATGAAGAACTTGAAAGACGACCGAACTACTATTTTGCCCTCAACTACGAGGGGAGGTAAGGAACTGCCATCTAGCTCTGCACTAGATTCTCCTTCCGTTATTAGTAGGCTTGCGACACCTAAACCTGCTACTGCTATGAATTCTCATATGTCGCATGTTATTGATGATGCCACTTCTGCTATGCATGATGAAACTACTTCTGTGCGTGATACTACTTTGCCATTAGGTGAATTTCTTGATGAACAACTTGCTAGAGTTAGGGGGAATGAAATTACTGAAGAACCTATTATTGATGATAGTGATGATGAAGATTATCCCAATGATTATGTGTTACCTGTTGTTCCTAAGGGTTATGTTATGAATGAAGAAGCTGCTAGGGAAATCTTTGCTTACAATGATAGATATGATCTTAAAAAATTATTAGCTAAATGGAAGCAGCAGTCTCTTAATGCTAGAATGAAACCCGACCTTGCTTTTGCTACTTCACCTATCTGTGTTATTGATAAGGATTATGAGTTCTCTGTTGATCCTGAAATTATTACTTTAGTTGAATCTGATCCTTTTTATGGCCTTGAATCTGAAACTGTTGTGGCACATCTTACCAAGTTGAATGATATAGCTACCCTGTTTACTAATGATGAGAAGTCTTGCTATTATTATATCCTTAAGATATTTCCGTTCTCATTAAAGGGTGATGCTAAGACTTGGTATAATTCTCTTGCTCCTAGTTGTGTGCGTAGTCCCCAGGATATGATTTATTACTTCTCTGCTAAATATTTCCCTACTCATAAGAAACAAGCTGCCTTGCGGGAAATATATAATTTTATGCAAGTCAAAGAAGAGAGTCTCCCACAAGCTTGGGGAGGCTTCTCTGGTTACTTAATGCTTTGCCTGATCATCCTCTCAAGAAAAACGAAATACTCCCTCCGTTCCGAAATAATTGTCTTTCTAGAGATTTCAACAAGTGACTACATACGGAGCAAAATGAGGGAATCTACACTCTAAAACATGTCTACATACATCCGTATGTTGTAGTCCATTTGAGATGGCTAGAAAGACAATTATTTCAGAACGGAGGGAGTACTTGATATCTTTTATAATGGACTAACCGATGCTTCCAAGGACTACTTGGATAATTGTGCTGGTTGTGTTTTCAGGGAAAGAACAGTCGACGAAGCTGAAATATGATTGAATAATATGTTGACTAATGAAAATAATTGGACTCTTCCCGAGCCAATTCCTGAAGTAATTCCTGAACCAATTGAGCCAACTCCTGAGCCTATTCCTAAACCCACTCCAAAGAAGAGGGGTGTTTTATTTCTCAGTCCTGAAGATATGCAAGAGGCAAAGAAATCAATGAAAGAAAAAGGCATTAAAGCTGAAGATGTTAAGAATTTACCTCCTTTTGAAGAAATACATGGTCTTAATATACCGCCTGAAGAACCACATTGTCTTGATAACCCAACACAGGTAGTAAAGGTAAATTCTCTCTATAGATATGATAAAGTTGAAATCCCCTCTACTAAATTTCATAGCCCATGCTTAGATGAATTTGATGACTTTATGGCTAGACAAGAAAGTTTTAATGCTTATGTTGGTAGAGAGTTAAAGAATAATACTTTCAAGATAGGACGCGTAAGCGATAATCTGGCTAGAGTTAAAGATGAACTACACCTCGTTAGCAAATATGCTTCTATGGTTGCTACTCAAGCTGAGCAAGTACTCAAAGCTCAAAATGATTTGCTTGATGAATTAAATAATAAAAATGACTTTGATGTTAGAGTGGCTACTAGAACTGGTAGAATGACTCAGGAACCTTTGTATCTTGAAGGCCACCCTAAGAGAATCGAGCAAGATTCTCAAAGAAATAATTTAGAGGCACCTAGTTCTTCTAAAAAGAAGAAAAAGAAAAATGATAGGACTTTGCATGCTTCTAGTGAACCTACTGTAGACACACCTGAGAATCCCAATGATATTTCTATTTCTGATGCTGAAACTCAATCAGGTGATGAACATGAACCTAGTGATAACGTTAATGATAATGTTCATGTTGATGCTCAACCTAGCAAAAACAATGATGTAGAGATTGAACCTGCTATTGATCTTGATAACCCACAATCAAAGAATCAACGTTATGATAAGAGAGATTTTGTTCCTAGGAAGCACGGTAAAGAAAGAGAACCATGGGTTCAGAAACCCATGCCCTTTCCTCCTAAACCATCCAAGTCAAAGGATGATGAGGATTTTGAGCGCTTTGCTGAAATGATTAGACCTATTTTCTTATGTATGCGCTTAACTGATATGCTCAAAGTAAATCCTTATGCTAAGTATATGAAGGATATCATTACAAATAAAGGAAAGATACCGGAAGCTGAGATTTCCACCATGCTTGCTAATTACACTTTTAAGGGTGGAATACCAAAGAAACTTGGAGATCCGGGTGTACCAACTATACCATGCTTTATTAAAAGAAATTATGTTAGAACTGCTTTATGTGATCTTGGAGCCGGTGTTAGTGTTATGCCTCTCTCTTTATATCATAGACTTGACTTGAATAAGTTGACACCTACTGAAATATCTTTGCAAATGGTTGATAAATCAACTGCTATACATGTCGGTATTTATGAGGACTGCCTGTTGTGGTTGCAAATGTCACTATCTTAACGGACTTTGTTATTCTTGATATTCCCGAGGATGATGGTATGTCTATTATCCTTGGTAGACCTTTTCTTAATGCTGCAGGGGCTGTTAATGATTGCAACAAAGGCAATGTCACTTTTCATGTTAATGGTAATGAGCATACGGTACACTTTCCGAGGAAACAATGTCAAGTTCATAGCATCAATTCTATTGGACAAGTTCCAACTATTATTATTGGAGGTTTTGAATTTCCTCTCCCTACTGTCAAGAAAAAGTATGATATTCTTATTGTCAGGGATTATCATATCCCCATTGAGGTAACTTACTGCTATTCGAAATTTCTCTGGTTCCATGTTATTCGGAATGAGTTTGTTAACAAGACTTGATCAACCTTGTTAGTGGATTCATTTTGATGATCACGACATGGATGAAACTAGAAGGCACAACCTTCTGTACCCTTTTTCTTACTTTCTGTTATTTAGAATAAATAAAGCAAAAATAGTATTATCCATCTATTTTCTGAATTATCCATGCATTAAAAAATAGTCCAAAATAAAAGTGCTCCAAATGCCCTGCAAATTTAGTAGGATTTTTTCTGGAATATTTGAGGATTTTAGGCACAGAAATCACTGCGGGAGGGGCAAGCACCAGGCCACGAGAGTGGAGGGCGCCCCCCCCCCCATAGGGCGCGCCCCCTGTCTCGTGGGCCCCGGTGGCCCCCTCCACTTATGCCAGCACCCACACACTTCATCTTCTACCCAAAAAAATCCCCATCCAGCTCAAGCACGAGTTCTTGCTCGTTTTGCTGCGATTTTCGATCTCCTTGCTCAAAGCTCCATTAACAAAACTGCTTTGGGAGATTGTTGCTTGGTATGTGACTCCTCCATTGGTCCAATTAGTTTTCGTTCTAGTGCTTTATTCATTGCAAATTTTTGCTGCATAGGTGGTGGCCATGTTCTTGAGCTTGCATGTTAAATTTTTGAGGTCTCAAGCAATTCCAATGCATGATATAGTCTCTAGGCACTTGTAGGAGTAGTTGCTATCAATCTTGTTTAGTTTTATTCACTTTTACTTTGAAGTTACTAAAATTTCAGAAATTTTCAGAAAAAGAATTATGCTTAGAAGAATGTACCAAGGTGGTTCCTCGGCAAAGAAAGGGCCAAGGATTGCCATACGTGAGCAAGATGTTGAATTGCCAAGGGACGCAAATGTACGGGCTTGTGAGTGGCCATCCGATGATTTTATGGTCGAAGCAGGCTTCAAGGAGGAATTTGACGCGTATGTGCGTAATGCTGAGCTGGAGGACTTCTTACAAGATAAGTGTCCTCAGTACTATCAATTGACTGATTCCTTTGTGCGGAGGTTCCAATATAACTGTACGCGTAATTCTCCTAGTGTCATGTTTGATATTTATGATACATCTTGTACCATGGATTTAGAGGATTTCACAACTGCTTGCAAACTCCCGCGGTGGGGTAATATTAATGATCCTCGCAAATCTGAATTTAGAGATTTTCTTGCTAGTATTACTGTGGGAGAATCTAGGGACATAGCACAAGCTACCATAGAGAGCATTCATTTTCCTGCTATACATTATTTTGCTCTATTTATTGGTAGATGCATTAACAGTAAGGACGAAGCATGTCACATGTGTGTCCCTGATCTTTGTGTCCTCAATATTGTTGTGTCAGGTTATAAAGGTTATAACTTGGGGGCAATAGTTGCACGTAGGTTGCAGAATAATAGTAGAAAGGGAGGTTTATTTGGAAGAATTTATGCAACACGTGTGGCTAATTATCTTAATATAGCCCCATGAGAGGGGGATATGATTTTACCTCCTATTTATTTGGATAAAGAAGCTATGTTCAATCATCATTTTCTTGAGAGGAATGAACAATTCCTCCATTACAGACTAATCTATGACAGACGCAACGTCGTCCCTGTTACTCTTCCTGCTCCCTACCTTTTTGATTATCAGGCAAAAGGAAGATATGTTGTCACCAGGGAGGAAGCAGATGAATACGAGAGGGGAGTGAAGGCAGCTCACCAACACGCTGCAGCTCAGGAGGCGGTTGCCGCTGCATCTCAGTACAACCCCAGTTTCACTTATAGATATCAGCCAGGCGGTCCATGGTACTAGACCAACTTAGGCCAAAAGCCTATGCTTGGGGGAGTACGTATTTCTCACCGACTTTACATTCATATTCACACATTAGTCGTCGATGCTCGTACTCTTTCATTGTGTTATCCATGCTAGTTCAAATTTCTTTTTCTAGTCTTCTTCTTGTGTGTTTGATAAACCTTAAGAAAAACCAAAAAAATTAGTTAGTTTAATTTCCATGCTGGTAGTAGAAATTAAAATGAAAACCCAAAAAGATTTCTAGTTCTTCTTCTTACTTGTTGGGAGCTTTCCCGTGTAGATAGTTTTATTTTCTTTTCCTTCCTTTGTGGGTCGAGAAGACCATATTGAAAATGGTTAGTGGCTCTCATATGCATGATTTCTTATTTAACTTAGAGCCCATATTACCCTGTCTTCTCTCTTGAGTTGAATGCTTGCAGATTCCAGCTTAGTCCAATGCATGTGCACTCATATTATTATTCACATCGTTTGGTCGTGCAAGTGAAAGGCAATAATGACGATATATGATGGACTTATTGGGATGAGAAAAGCTGGTATGAACTCGACCTCTCTTGTTTTTGTAAATATGATGAGTTCATCGTTTCTGAGTCAGCTATTATGAAGTAAACATATTTGCAATGACATTTAGAGATTATAGTTGCTTATGCCATGCTTGATTAGCTATGAGTTATAATGGTTTACCTTGCATGCCAACATGCTATTAGAATGATTATGATGTGGTATGATGGGATGGTATCCTCCTCTGAATGAAT
Source organism: Triticum timopheevii (assembly GCA_963921465.1). Classification (NCBI taxonomy): domain Eukaryota; kingdom Viridiplantae; phylum Streptophyta; class Magnoliopsida; order Poales; family Poaceae; genus Triticum; species Triticum timopheevii. The sequence goes on along the minus strand of OY997264.1, from coordinate 184,862,090 downwards.
TGAGTGACTCGACTTGGCACATGTTCACGCATGTAGTTGAATCAAATCAACATAGCCTTCATGATATTTATGTTCATGGTGGATTATATCCTACTCATGCTTGTATTCGGTGTGAATTAATTTTAATGCATGTTTATGACTGTTGTCACTCTCTCAGTTGGTCGCTTCCCAGTCTTTTGCTAGCCTTCACCTATACTAAGCGGCAATTCTGCTTGTGCATCCAAACTCCTTAAACCCCAAAGGTGTTCCATATGAGTCCACTATACCTTCCTATATGCGGTATTTACCTACCGTTCCAAGTAAATTTGTATGTGCCAAACTCCAAACCTTCAAATGAAATTCTGTTTTGTATGCTCGAACAGCTCATGTTACAACTAGGGTTGCCTATATCTTCCATGCTAGGTGGGTTATTCTCACGAGGAGTGGACTCCGCTCCTCATTCACGAGAAAGGGCCGGTAACCGGGATGCCAAGTCCCATGATCCAGAAAAGATCAAGGCAAATCAAAATAATTAAACAAAACTCCCCTAGGGCTGTTGTTAGTTGGGGGCACTCGTTGTTTCGAGCAAGCCATGGATTGATGCTTGTTGGTGGTTGGGGGAGTATAAACCTTTACCATTCTGTTTGGGAACTGCCTATAATGCATGTAGTATGGAAGATACAACCATCTCATAGTTGTTGCGTTGACAGTGAAAGTATGCCGCTCAAAATGTTATTCAATCTCTATTTTAAAATCGAGCTCTGGCACCTCTACAAATCCCTGCTTCCCTCTGCGAAGGGCCTATCTATTTACATTTATGTTGAGTCATCACCCTTCTTATTAAAAGCACCCGCTGGAGAGCACACAGTCATTTGCATTCATTACTATTGGTTTATATTGGGTATGACTTGACTGGATCTCTTTTACCATGAATTAGAATGTTTAGTCAGTCCTTGATCTTTAAAGGTGCTCTGCATTTATGTTTTGCGGTCTCAGAAAGGGCTAGCGAGATACCATTTTGTTATATCATGTTATGATTATTTTGAGAAAGTGTTGTCTTCCGAGTTTTATTATTATGGCTTGCTAGTTGATTATGCTATTGATATGAGTAATTGTGAGACCTAGGTGTTATTGTGAGTATGGTTAGTTCATAATATTTGCTGAAACTTGAATGCTGGCTTTTCATGTATACAACAACAAGAGCAAATAGAGTTTGTAAAAGTTTTTATTTATCACTTTCAGTTTATCAACTGAATTGCTTGAGGACAAGCAAAGGTTTAAGCTTGGGGGAGTTGATACGTCTCCAACGTATCTACTTTTCCAAACACTTTCACCCTTGTTTTGGACTCTAACTTGCATGATTTGAATGAAACTAACCCGGACTGACGCTGTTTTCAGCAGAACCGCCATGATGTTGTTTTATGTGTAGAAAAGAAAAGTTCTCGGAATGTCCTGAAAATCCACGGAGGCACTTTTTGTAATTAATAAGAATTTCTGGGCGAAAGAAATATACTAGGGGGCCCAGGGCCTGTCCACGAGACAGGGGGCGCCCCCCCTATAGGGCGCGCCCCCCTATCTCGTGGGCCCCCTGGACCTCCACCGACCTCAACTCCAACTCCATATATTCATGTTCGGGGAGAAAAAATCAGAGAGAAAGGTTCATCGCGTTTTACGACACGGAGCCGCGGCCAAGCCCTAATCTCTCTCGGGAGGGCTGATCTGGAGTCCGTTCGGGGCTCCAGAGAGCGGGATTCGTCGTCGTCGTCATCATCAACCATCCTCCATCACCAATTTCATGATGCTCATCGCCGTGCGTGAGTAATTCCATCATAGGCTTGCTGGACGGTGATGGGTTGGATGAGATTTACCATGTAATCAATTTAGTTCTGTTAGGGTTTGATCCCTAGTATCCACTATGTTCTGAGATTGATGTTGCTATGACTTTGCTATGCTTAATGATTGTCACTAGGGCCTGAGCGCCATGATTTCAGATCTGAACCTATTATGTTTTCATAAATATATGTGTGTTATTGATCCTATCTTGCAAGTCTATAGTCACCTATTATGTGTTATAATCCGAAAACCCCGAAGTGACAATAATCGGGATACTTCTCGGTGATGACCGTAGTTTGAGGAGTTCATGTATTCACTATGTGCTAATGCTTTGTTCCGGTTCTCTATTAAAAGGAGGCCTTAATATCCCTTAGTTTCTGCTAGGACCCCGCTGCCACGGGAGGGTAGGACAAAAGATGTCATGCAAGTTCTTTTCCATAAGCACGTATGACTATTTACGGAATACATGCCTACATTACATTGATGAATTGGAGCTAGTTCTGTGTCACCCTATGTTATAACTATTACATGAGGAATTGCATCCGGCATAATTATCCATCACTGATCAATTGCCTACGAGCTTTTCACATATTGTTCTTCGCTTATTTACTTTTCCGTTGCTACTGTTACAACTACTACAAAAACCCAAAAACATTTATCTTTACTTTTGCTACTGTTACCTTTATTATCATACCACTTTTGCTACTAAATACTTTGCTGCAGATACTAAGTTATCCAGGTGTGGTTGAATTGACAACTCAACTGCTAATACTCAAGAATATTCTTTGGCTCCCCTTGTGTCGAATCAATAAATTTGGGTTGAATACTATACCCTCGAAAGTTGTTGCGGTCCCCTGCACTTGTGGGTTATCACCTATCTCGTGGGAGCTTTGGCTGCTTCTTGACTTGCACTCCAAGTCCTCTAGATCACGTTCGTTCCAAAAATCACGCTCCCGAAGGTTTCATTCCGTTTGGACTCCGTTTGATATTCCTTTTCTTTGAAATACTGAAATAGGCAAAAAAACAGCAATATGGGCTGGGCCTCCGGTTAGTAGGTTAGTCCCAAAAATGATATAAATGTGTAAAATAAAGCCCGTAAACATCCAAAAGGGGTAATATAATAGCATGGAACAATCAAAAATTATAGATACGTTGGAGACGTATCAAGCATCCCCAAGCTTAATTCCTGCTCGTCCTCGAGTAGGTAAATGATAGAAAAGAATTTTTGATGTGGAATGCTACCTAGCATAATTCTCAATGTAATTTTATTTATTGTGGCATGAATGTTCAGATCCAAATGTTACAAAATAAAAGTTCATATTGACATGAAAATGGTGATACTTCAAGCATACTAATCAAAGTAATCATGTCTTCTCAAAATAACATGGCCAAAGAAAGTTATCCCTACAAAATCATATAGTCTGGCTGTTGCTCTATATTCATCACACAAATTATTTAATCATGCACAACCCCGATGACAAGCCAAGCAATTGTTTCATACTTTAATAATCTCAAACTCTTTCAACTTTCATGCAATACATGAGCGTGAGCCATGGACATAGTACTATATGTGGAATAGAATGGTGGTTGTGGAGAAGACAAAAAAGGAGAAGATAGTCTCACATCAACTAGGCGTATCAACGGGCTATGGAGATGCCCATTAATAGATATCAATGTGAGTGAGTAGGGATTGCCATGCAACGGATGCACTAGAGCTTTAAATATATGAAAGCTCAACAAAAGAAACTAAGTGGGTGTGCATCAAACTCGCTTGCTCATGAAGACCTAGGGCATTTTGAGGAAGCCCATCATTGGAATATACAAGCCAAGTTCAAAAATTCCCACTAGTATATGAAAGTGACACCATAGGAGACTCTCTATCATGAAGATCATGGTGCTATTTTGAAGCACAAGTGTGGAAAAAGAGATAGTAGCATTGTCCCTTCTCTCTTTTTCTCTCATTTTAATTTTTTTCCTTTTCTTTTTTTTCTTTTTTTTCTTTTTTTTCTTTTTTTCTTTGGCCTTTTTTTTCTTTTTAGCCTTTCTCTTTTTTTTCTTTTTTTTTGCAAAGTCCGAAGTCTCATCCCGACTTGTGGGGGAATCATAGTCTTCATCATCCTTTCCTCACTAGAACAATGCTCTAATAATGAAGATCATCACACTTTTATGGATTTACAACTCAAAGCTAGAACAAGATATGACTCTATATGAATGCCTCTGGCGGTGTACCGGGATATGCAATGAATCAAGAGCGACATGTATGAAAATTATGAAGGTGGCCTTGCCACAAATACAATGTCAACTACATGATCATGCAAACAGCAATATGACAAAAGTAATGCGTGTCATATGAACGGAACGGTGGAAAGTTGCATGGCAATATATCTCGGAATGGCTATGGAAATGCCATAATAGGTAGGTATGGTGGCTGTTTTGAGGAAGGTATATGGTGGGTGTATGGTACCGGCGAAAGTTGCACGATACAAGAGAGGCTAGCAATGATGGAAGGGTGAAAGGGTGCGTATAATCCATGGACTCAACATTAGTCAAAAGAACTCATATACTTGTTGCAAAAATTTAGAAGTCATCAAAAACCAAAGCACTACGTGCATGCTCCTAGGGGGATAGATTGGTAGGAAAAGACCATCGCTCGTCCCCGACCGCCACTCATAAGGAAGACAATCAATAAATAAAATTGTGCTCCAACTTCATCACAAAGCGGTTCACCATACGTGCATGCTACGGGAATCACAAACTTCAGTACAAGCATTCTTTAAATTCATAATCACCCAACTAGCATAACTTTAATATCACTACCTCCATATCTCAAAACAATTACCAAGCATCATATTGATCATAGCATCCAATTCACTTTCTATGATAGTTTTTATTATACCCAACTTGGATGCTCATCATTCTAGGACCAACTTTATAACCATAGCAAATACCATGCTGTTCTAAAAGACTCTAAAAATAATATAAGTGAAGCATGAGAGACTAGAAATTTCTTCAAAATTAAGACACCACCGTGCTCTAAAAGATATAAGTGAAGCACTAGAGCAAAAACTATCAAGCTCAAAAGATATAAGTGAAGCACATAGAGTATTCTAGCAAATCCTAATCAAATAGGCTTCTCCAAAAAGGTGTGTACAGCAAGGATGATTGTAGTAAACTAAAAATCAAAGACTAATATAATACATGACACTCCAAGCAAAACACATATCATGTGGCGAATAAAAATATAGCTCCAAGTAAAGTTACCAATGAACGAAGACGAAAGACGGGATGCCTTCCCGGGGCATCCCCAAGCTTAGACTTTTGGCTATACTTGAATATCTTGGGGTGCCATGGGCATCCCCAAGATTAGGCTCTTGCCACCCTTCATTCCATAGTCCATAAAAGCTTTACCCAAAACTTGAAAACTTCACAACACAAAACTCAACAGGAAATTTATAAGCTCCGTTAGTGAAAGAAAAGAAAACCACCACATAAGGTACTGTAATGAACTCATTCTTTATTTATTTTGGTGTTAAACCTACTGTATTCCAACTTCTCTATGGTTTATAAACTATTTTACTAGCCATAGATGCATCAAAATAAGCAAACAACACACGAGAAACAGAATCTGTCAAAAACAGAACAGTCTGTAGAAATCTGTAACTAACGCAAACTTCTGGAACTCTAAAAATCCTACCAAAATTGGAAATCCTGGAAAATTTGTTTATTGATCAGAAGCAAAAAGAATAAACACAAAATCACGTTCCTTTGATTTAAAAAAATTATATTCGTGCATGCAAAGTTTCTGTTTTTCAGCAGAATCAAATCAACTAACATCATAGGTTATCCTATAGGTTCTACTTGGCACAAACACTAATTAAAGATAAAAACACATCTAAACAGAAGGTAGATGCAATATTTATTAAGTAACAGCAAGCAAAAATATTGGGTTGTCTCCCAACAAGCGCTTTTCTTTAAAGCCTTTTTAGCTAGGCATTGAGATTTCAATGATGCTCACATGAAAGACAAGAATTGAAGCACAAAGAGAGCATCATAAAACATGTGACAAACACACTTAAGTCTAACATACTTCCTATGCATAGGCATCTTGTAAGCAATCAAATTATGAAGGCGAGCAAAAACTAGCATATGCAAGGAAGAACAAAGAGATGATAGCAATCTCAACATGAAGAGAGGTAATTTAGTAACATGAAAACTTCTACAACCATAATTTCCTTTCTCATAATAATTACATGTAGGATCATAAGCAAATTCAACAAAATAGCTATCACATAACATATTCTCAACACGATCCACATGCATGTAAAGTTGACACTCTTCCAAAATAGTGGGATTATCATTAACTAAAGTCATGACCTCTCCAAACCCACTTTTATCAAAAATATCATAAGATTGAACATTCTCCAAATATGTGGGATCTAAAGTTGACACTCTTCCAAACCCACTTTCAATATTATTGCATACACTATTATCAATCTCATATTCATCATGGGGCTTAAATAAATTTTCAAGATCATAAGAAGAATCACCCCAATCATGATCATGGCAACAAGTGGTAGACATAGCAAAACTAGCATCCCCAAGCTTAGGGTTTTGCATATTATTAGCACAATTGACATCAAGAGAATTTATAGTAAAATCATTGCAATCATGTTTTTTATTCAAGGAGCCATCGTGAATCTCTTCGTATATTTCTTCATCACAATTTTCAGATTCACAAATTTCAAGCAAAACTTCATAAAGATAATCTAGTGCACAAAACTCACTAGCAATGTGTTCATCATAATTGGATCTCTTCAAAATATTAGCAAGCGGATGAGGATCCATAGATCTTAGGTTCTCTGTTTAGTAATAAATAAGCATCTATTCCAACCAAGCGAGCAAACGAAAGGGCAAGCGAAAAGAGAGGAGGAGATTGGGAAAGAGAGGGCGAATAAAACGGCAATGGTGAAGTGGGGGAGAGGAAAACGAGAGGCAAATGGCAAATAATGTAAATGCGAGGGAGATGAGTTTGTGATGGGTACTTGGTATGTCTTGACTTGAGCGAAGACCTCCCCGGAAACGGCGCCAGAAATCCTTCTTGCTATGTCTTGAGCTTGCGTTGGTTTTCCTCGAAGAGGAGAGGGTGATGCAGTAATAGTAGCGTAAGTATTTCCCTCAGTTTTTGAGAACCAAGGTATCAATCCAGTAGGAGGCTCCTCTAAAGTCCCACGCACCTACACAAACAAACAAAGAACTTGCAACCAAGCAATAAAGGGGTTTTCAATCCCTTAACGGCCACTTGCAAAAGTGAGATCTAATAAAGATAGTAAGATAAGATAAATATATTTTTGGTATTTTATAATATAGATGCAAAAAGTAAAGATCCAAATAAAGGTAGATTGAAAGCAAATATGATAAGACATAGACCCGGGGGCCATAGGTTTCACTAGTGGCTTCTCTCAAGATAGCATAAGTATTACGGTGGGTGAACAAATTACTATCAAGCAATTGATAGAAAAGCGCATAGTTATGAGATTATCTAGGCATGATCATGTATATAGGCATCACGTCCATAACAAGTAGACCGACTCCTGCCTGTATCTACTACTATTACTCCACACATCGACCGACTCCTACCTGCATCTAGAGTATTAAGTTCATAAGAACAGAGTAACGCATTAAGCAAGATGACATGATGTAGAGGGATAAACTCAAGCAATATGATATAAACCCCATCTTGTTATCCTCGATGGCAACAATACAATACGTGCCTTGCAACCCTTTCTGTCACTGGGTAAGGACACCGCAAGATTGAACCCAAATCTAAGCACTTCTCCCATGGCAAGAAAGATCAATCTAGTAGGCCAAACCAAACTGATAATTCGAAGAGACTTGCAAAGATAACTCAATCATACATAAAAGAATTCAGTGAAGATTCAAATATTATTCATAAATAAACTTGATCATAAACCCACAATTCATCGGATCTTGACAAACACACCGCAAAAAGAGTTTACATCGAATAGATCTCCACAAGAGAGGGGGAGAACATTGTATTGAGATCCAAAAAGAGAGAAGAAGCCATCTAGATAATAACTATGGACCCGTAGGTCTGTGGTAAAACTACTCACAACTCATCGGAGGGGCAAGGATGTTGATGTAGAAGCCCTCCATGGTCGATTCCCCCTCCGGCAGAATGCCGGCGAAGGCTCCAAGATGGGATCTCGCGGATACAGAAGGTTACGGTGGTGGAAATTGTGTTTCGTCCTACTCCTGGATGTTTTCAGGGTACGTAGGTATATATAGGAGGAAGAAGTACGTCGGTGGCCGCCCGAGGGGCCCACGAGATAGGGGGCGCGCCCTATGGGGGGGCGCCCTCCTATCTCGTGGGAGCCTCGGCTGCTTCTTGACTTGCACTCCAAGTCCTCTGGATCACGTTCGTTCCAAAAATCACGCTCCCGAAGGTTTCATTCCGTTTGGACTCCATTTGATATTCCTTTTCTTCGAAATACTGAAATAGGCAAAAAAACAGCAATATGGGCTGGGCCTCCGGTTAGTAGGTTAGTCCCAAAAATGATATAAATGTGTAAAATAAAGCCCATAAACATCCAACAGGGGTAATATAATAGCATGGAACAATCAAAAATTATAGATACGTTGGAGACGTATCATACGACAAGTCGGGTAGGTTAGACGTGAAACCATATGATCTTCCGACCAACTCATCATCTTAGGCCGTGATTGGGTCATCGTTTTCCAACCAAAACCGCTTGTAAAACTGACGCTTGTAAATAAAAGCAGATTGTCTCGGGCGAAGCGCTTGGTCGGTCGATTTCGACTAGTAAAATATACACCGGTCTCTCAAATTACACGCGTAACCCGCCGGTTTTACTTACAGACCTCGGGCCCTCGGTTTCATTATGCCTGTATTTTACGCGTTGTTTTCGATGACGAGTAAATTACACTTGTATCTTAATACAAGTGTGAAATAAACCAGAGCTCCCAAGCGCGGCCTTACCGTTTCATGCCGTCTCAGTCTCATGAAGGTGCTCATAGGTGTCCAATGATCCTAGCTTCCTGAATGAGCAGTGGGCGCTATATCAGACCATCCGTACGGCCCGTGAGGCCCTCTCTCTCGTCCTTCGAGTTGTTGCACTCGCTGTGGCGCCGAGCATTGTTAACATGGTCAACGAACATGAGGATTCAGGAGATGACTTTATTTTGACTAGATGACAGTAGAGACCCACTAGGGCCCTAGCCGTACGTACGCAAGTGCCTCCTTATTATGTACAACTATATTTTTTTGCTTCCTCCTGGTTTCCTGACATCACGGTTCCACACCATTGTCAACCTATGTAGTCAATATAAACGAGAGAATTGCACAAGGTGCGGCCGACAGCTGGGACCAAGCAGCTCGAGCAGTATTTTTGTTTTTGAGGCGTGAGCACTGCAGAGTTTTTCTTGGTGATGTTTTCGTTGTTGTTCAGAGGAGAGCAGGGTATTAACTGGGCGGGCTGTGGCCCGTCTAGCCCAGGCCAGATATCCAGCCTAGATATTAATTTTTTTAAGATGAAAATGGCTAGCCCAGCTATACGTTTTTTAAGGAATACCCAGGCAAGGTCAACTTGTTATTCTCCGCCCCATTGGGATGCAAATCTTTCCTAGGAGGGATGCATTAGGCTTAACAGGGAAATGAGCTTTGAAAAATAATAAATGGGATGTAATTATAAAAACTGGGCAGTAACTATAAAGATGCACCAAACACGAAATTAGTTTATAAAATATTATTTATGGATTTTGAAAATCTTAATTTTTAATTGTTGCGCGCGCAATGTTTTGTTGGATTTTTATGTAATACAAATTTATATTTAATCTGACTAGAAATTTCGGGATAAAAATATTTCCGATACCATCAAAGTGTGGGAAATTTATTGAATTCTGTCTTGAACGGTTGGTTGAAATTATTAATCGTTGTCCTAGCTAGAAAATGGTTGTACTTTTAACAAACTGTAAACGGGTTGTAGTAAATTCCATTAGAATTCAAAAATGGTCTGTACATTCTTACAAGTCACAAATGGGCTATAAGTTCTCTGCCACACACTTGTGGGCCTACTAAGTTGACGCGTCCCTAAAAAAAGAAGTTGACGCGTATGTAAGGCTTTGTCAACTTATTATAGTCAACACACGGTTCTAGCAGCAGTGGCCATTGGATGTCTATCGAACGGATGTCGTGCTTCTTCTTCAATCTCGGAAATTCTAGCTTCGGCCGCCCAAAAAATGATTACTCCCCCTGACATCTAGGGCGCACCGTTTCGGAGGCTGACCTGTGGGCCTACTAAGTTGACGCGTACCAAGGGCTTTGTCAACTTAGTCAATATAAATGATTCTAGCTGCAGTGACCGTACGATGTCCATCCAATGGCCGTAGTGCTTCTTCAACCTCTGGTCTTCTTGCTCCAGCCGCCCAAAGCAGCGCTGGTCGTGCCGCTTGCTCCTGCCTCCCGTGGCCGGTTGTGCTGCCGCGGAGGCCTCACCGCCCCCTACTACTTCCACCGCTGGCCAGGCCATCCCTCCACTCACCCACACCCCCTGTTATTCTGCGGAGACGGCAGCCTCACACCACAGCCGAACCAGTGAACCCTCGTACTCCTCTCCATGTGGGCATCCACTGCCGCGTCTTTCCCGGCTCCACGTCGTCCCCTTCATAGGCCTCGCTGTCATCCACCGTCGTGGTGCTCTCGGCGCGGCATGGTCAATGTGGTCAATGACCGAATTCCATCGGAAGAGTACGGTACGTGGAGAGGCTGACAGCTGGGTCCACGATAGCCGCAAGGAAGTGCCTCCTTATTACGTGCAAAATAATTATTCCTCCACCTGACAGCAGGGACCCACCGGACGGGCCACCGTATTTCACGAAAAAAACATTTCCCCCTGACTGTTGGGACCCACCGGACGGGCCACCGTATTTCATGAAAAAAATGTTCCCCCCGTTGTCAGCTCGGACCCACCAGAAGTGCACCTTATTACGCACAAAAAACTGAATACTCCCCCTGCTAGCTGGGACCCTCCTTGGTGGGAGGCTGACTTGTGGGCCTACTAAGTTGACGGGGACGGAGGGCTTTATCAACTTAGTCAATATGAACGATTCTAGCTCCAGTGACTGTACGATGTCCATCCAACGGCCGTAGTGCTTCTTCAACCTCTGGTCTTCTTGCTCCAGCCGCCCAAAGCAGTGCCGATCATGCCACATGCTCCTGCCTCCCGTGGTCGGTTTTGCTGCCGTGGAGGCCTCACCGCCCCTACTATTCCCACCGCTGGCCAGGCCCTGTGGCGACGGCAGCCTCACACCGCAGCCGAACAGTGAACCCTCGTACTCCTCTCCGCGCGGGCTTCCACTCCCGCGTCTTCCCCGGCTCCGCGTTGTCCCCTTCCTAGGCCTCGCCGTCGTCCACCGCCCTGGTGCTCTCGGCGTGGCATGGTCAACGTGGTCAAGGAACGACTTCCATCGGAAGAGTATTGTACGTGGAGAGGCTGACAGTTGGGTCCACGGCGGCTGCAAGGAAGTGCCTCCTTATTACGCGCAAAATAATTATTCCTCCACTTGACAGCAGGGACCCATCGGACGGGCCACTGTATTTCGTGAAAAAATGTTTCCCCCCTGACTGCTGGGACCCACCAGCTACATCTTCGCACGCAAGCAAGTGCGTCCGGGCAAAAAAAATGATTCACCCCCCTGACTGCTAGGATCCACCAGCTACATCTTCGCACGCAAGGAAGTGCCTGACAGTCGGGACCCACCTGGTCGAAGCGTATGTAGCATTGTCATTCTGGTCGGGGGCGTGTACGTACATACTGGTCGATGTAGACGCGCACGTGTCATAGTAGAGGCGCGCACGTAGCATGTACACGTACGTACGGCGGCCAGGGTGCAAGAAAGTAAATACGGCCACGTACGTACATACGGGCGGGGTCTCAAACGCCTACTCGTGCATACGTACAGCCAGGCCTCATGTACATGGCTGGGTCAGAACAGAGAAACTGCGTCATCGTCGTGTTCATGGGGAGCCAACCGGCTGGGTCGGAACGGAATGCGTCGTCATGTTCATCAGGAGGGATTGGACGGAACAGCCGATGGAAATGAGGCCTGGCATACTATACAACGGAGGAAACGGCCTTGTGTTCAACTAGCCACGGTCAAAACGGGATCCTGTTCATCGAGAGGGGTCTGGCGTACCGCAAAACGGAGGAAACGGACTTCTGTTGGACCTCCTACGGTCAAAACGGGGTCCTTTTGATCGGGAGGGGTGTGGCGTACTGCAAAACGGAGGAAACAGACTTGTGTTGGAGCGCTACAATCGAAACGGGAGTCCTGTTCATTGGGAGGGGTGTGGCGTACCGCAAAATGGGACTCCATGGGGTACCATTCATCTCCACCATCGACCTCCTCCAGCCTCCATGGGCTACTGTTCATCCACCGTCGACCTCCTCCAGCCTCCACATGCGACTATTCATCCAGCCTCCACCACGTGCTACTCCACTGGCTATTGTTCAACCAGCCCTCTCCACGGGCTACTGTTCATCCAGCCCTCCACGGGCTACTGTTCATCTAGCCCTCCAACGGCTACTATTCAACCAGCCCTCCACGGGGTCGTCCTGTTCATCCAGCCCTCCACAGGGGCCTGTTCGTCCAGCCCCAACCGGCTCGATCGATCAGGGTCCTTCTTCATCCAGAGGCAACCACGGGGGTCCTGTTCATCCACCCCTACTGGGAACTGTCTTTAGTTCATCCAAACCCCCCAGCAACGCTCACTGTTCATCCAAAACCCCTAGCTGCAATGCTCACTGTTCATCCAAACCCCCCAGCAACGCTCACTGTTCATCCATAGGCAGCATCGATCGGCTTCAGTTAGCAGCAGTAGCGAAGGAATCGCTCTATCGCTCGGGTTCAGTAACGCGTAGCCTGCAGTGCAATCGCTCGGGTTTAGTTAGGCGACCGCTCGCTCGGTTTCAGTTAGAGCCCAATGCCTCGCACCCACGCACGTACGGTACGAGAGAAACGCGCATCGCTCGGCCCCCGACCACCCACCGTAACCGGGAACTCCCCGATATTTTCCTCGCCCTCGCTTCTACCACGGTTTTTTCCATCATGGACGGCCCAAAGAATGTCATGCAGCTGCGTCTCCGGACCGCCTAGGATGAAAAGCCCATTTTCTGTCATAGAAGCAGGAGCCCACCACATGTATGATGATACCGGGTTTTATCACAATTATCGTCATAGAAGTGTTAAGTATGACAGGAAAAAAATTCATTCGGCCCAAAATGTCACGGATGTGTCTTTTTTTAGTGTAGACATGTCTCACATGGGTCATATGGAATATCACTAAGAAGAGATATCACCTTGGTCTCGAGTGCTCTTGCACGTCCTCGTGTCATCGGTCCATTTGGCACTTGGGGAGACGTAGGTAGGTCTGTGGGGATGACCGTAGGATGCTCCACATCAGGTAAGATAAAAGAATCATGTTGTAGATGCAGTAGGTTTTCTTTGTGTTGCTTTATGATATTTTTTGTATTATCATGTCCCTGAGCTTGTAAGTAACAGTGTAGCCCACTCCCCAATATTATTTGGTCAATATTGTTTTATATGTGGCAATTTGTACCTGCCAAAAAGAGAAATGTAAGACTAATGTAGGGCAAAGGCATTAAATTCTCTCTCTCTCTCTCTCTCTCTCTCTCTCTCTCTCTCTCCCTCTCTCTCTCTCTCTCTCTCTCTCTCTGTGTGTGTGTGTGTGTGTGTTACAGATAAGACTGGCGGTCCAAAGGAAAATACATCGGCCATATAAATACATAAGCTACGCAGCTCACCGAGAAAAGTAGAGAACTGGTTTTATAATGATAAAGATAATATTGTTGATTTTACTATGATAAAGAAAATCGGCGCAGCAAGGCGCACGTTTGCTTCGAGTTAAGAAGCATAGTGAGCTAAAATAATTGAATGAGAGAGCTTATTGAGAAATTATTGACCTAGTCAAAATCACATGCTTCAGTTTTAAATTGGAGACCTCGATTGAATATGGGCCTTAAAATTAAAGAGCATAGTATCTATACCCCTATATAGTGTGTGAATAACTTTGAAAGATGAAAAAGACTTTGTGATCAATAATCTCCCTGGTTGTCTCCCCAACAACCATTGTAAAGACTTTGTGATCCCCTTTTTTTATAATGAAAAAGATCTACAGTAAGGCTTTTGCCTTACTGTTTTATGGTCAAAAAAATAGTGTGTGAATAACTTTGAAAGATGGTCATTGGATGAAGACAATCTGATGGTGCAGAGATGGCAAATCCGAGCATTACTGGCCGTTGGATATCACCTACATTCCACCTGATTCTGCCACATGTACAATCGAGAAGACTACATGGTTGAACTTAAGCATAATGCACAAATCTCAAAACACAAGCACTTCTCCATTATTCTAGAATCTTCCATATCATAATTGCCCAAACTTTTTTTAGATGAATTGCCATTGTTTGTTTTTTACTTTATGCTTTACAACGCACAATTCCATGAATCTTAAAATAGATTAGTTTTTTTATAAAAACTAATTGATTTTGAATGAGATGAACTATAAGAATTAAACGAGTATCTACATCATGCATATATGATTCAAAGCTTACATGCTATAATGTGGTATTTATTCATAATTTGATTGCCAAATCTCATGTGTGCAATACACGTGTACCTTACTAGTAATAGATAGATTATAAGTTAAATTGATGTTGATTTAAAGGAATGACCTGGTTGTAAGTTAGTCATATGTGATTATAAAATGATATTTTTGTCAAAAAATATTGTAAAATGATTTTGGAGGATTTTGCCATAGACTACATACATATTTATATGCAAAACGGGTAAACAATTCGATACACATCATATGCATGCCTGGCTCAATTGTACACCATATCATTAAATCGGTATACATCGCATATATTTCACACATACTCCCTCTGTTTCTTTTTAATCCGCATACAAGATTTGGTCAAAGTCAAACTTCGTAAACTGTGACTAACTTTATAGAAAAAAATATCAACATTCCCAATATGAAATCAATATTATTAGATGCATCATGAAATTAATTTTCATAGCATATAGTTTTAGTATTGTAGATGTTGATATATTTTCATAAGTTTGGTCAAATTTTGCATAGTTTGATTTTGACCAAATTTATTTGCGGACTAAAAAGAAATGGGGGGAGTACAAAGATTTATTGTTGACACCCCAGCCCAAGGTCTCTGGAGGCAGAAGCGCGCTGCTCTGTTGGGCCTTCAGACGAACCGAAAATCCTAGACACACGGACAGTCACGGGTGGATTATGGGGATCTTCACACTAATTAACCTCCCTCTTGAATTTCGTGGGGGTGGGCCCCACTTCCCCTTAATCTCCAATCAACTATGCCAGCTAATCATACTCTGTTGAATCCGTATTCATCAGCCCGTATGTCTAGCATTACTCCTGATGAACCTATATGCTGGACCCCGCGCACTGGGAGCGTGATGCCCCCCAGTCGCGGCACCCACGGTTAGTCAAAAAAGTCAAATACGGCGCAAAAACGACTCAAATTTAACGCAAACATCGGCGAGTTCGTTCAAACTTAAACATATTTTACAAAAAAAGAAAAAAAACTACCGCGGGCTACCCCCACCGTCTCCCTCGCCGCCCGCCTCGCTGCCCGCCCACGCGGTTCTACATGCCGAGGAGGCTGTAGAACCGCGTGTAGTCACCGCCGTCGTCGTCGCTGGCCCCGCCTACGCCTCCGTCGTCCCTGCTGCATCCCTCCCCCGGTTGGCGCGGCGGGTTGGACGGTCCGGGGGCGTCGTCGTCATCGTCGTCATCGCTGTCGAGAACCACGACGCCGTGCTCGTCCTCGCGCCCACGCTTGCGGGCGGCGATCTCCTCTAGGGCCCGGTGCTGCCGGACCGTCTCGTCACGGAGGTAGTCATCTCGCGCCCACCGCATGGCGTCCTCGTCGGAGAAGCCGCGCCGGGCTATCTCCTCGTACTCCGCGGGGAGGCCGGGCTCCGGCTTGGGCTCGACGAGGACGAAGTGGCCGGTGGGTGGAGAGGCGTTGGCGCCAATGCGGACGCCGGAGCTGCGGGTGTGCGCGCTGACCGGCGTGCCCTGGGGCTCTGGCTTGACGGGGCGGAGGCAGGGCGAGCCGCCGGACGAGGAGGAGGACCCCCCAGTCTCCATGCGCCTCGGGGTCCAGGAGCTTCCCCGGCAGCGTGAGAAGGAAGGGGGGGCGGGGTACTCGAGGCGTGGCGTGTTGCCGCCCTTGATGTACTCGAGAACGGCCTCCAACATGCGCCCGGGCATGCCCCACCGCCGATGTCGGCAGGCGGCGTTGAGCCTGCCGGAGGGCACGACGCCGTTGGTGGCCTTGAGCTGCTGGGCGTGACGGTGGCAGAAGTAAGGGTCCAAGAGCGGGCTGTCGGGGACGTACCGTGGCCCATTCCTTGCCGCACGTGGCAGGTTCTCGCAGATGCGTGTGATCTCCGCACGCCGCGCCGCGCCGGTGGGTACCGGGGGCACCGGCACGCCGCCCGTGCTGATCCTCCATGCCCCGGGCACCCGCATGTCCGGCGGGACCGGGTACTCGGCCTCGTAAAGGAGGCGAGCCTCGTCTTCATGAAGATGGTGGCGGCTGAAGCCGTTCGCCGCTGCGCCGTCGCCTCGGAAGTGCTCGGCCATCGGTGTGAACTGGAGACGGCGAAAGAGAGGAGAGGAGAGGGAGGAACGACGATGGCGGGAGAGTGTGAGTCGCCGAGTGCGCCGGGGGCGTCATATATAGGCCAAGGCGCCGCCCGCGCGCGTGCCACCATGTGTACGCGTGGCGGGCAAGGGAGGGCGAGGGACGCGCATCGTCCGGTCTTCACTGCGCCGCCCGTGAGGCATCAATGGCGCAGGCTGACCGGCGCGGCAGCGCGCGGCAGCTTTGGCATTAATTCGCCACGGGAAACGAGGCGATGAGGGCGACGAAGGGCCGAGAAGAGAGCTGTGTCGCTGACGTGGCGGGCCCGCGGCTTTTTCGCGCCAAAACAGTTCGCCCGGCGCCCCCGGGCGCCCGCCAGTGCACCGGGTTCTGGCTGGGTCCGCCGGCGCTGTTTTCGGCCCAAGCCGCCGAAAATCGGGCTCCTGGGGGTGCGACTGGGCCGTTTTTTCGGCGTCGGCGCGAAAAAAACGCCTGGGGAGGCCTTCCTGGGGGAGCGGCTGGAGATGCCCTTAGAGCTTCGGAAACTACTCTGTAACCAACACTTACTCCTACTGATATACATTGGACCGGCGGTGCAACACTTACTCCTATCGATGCATAGTGTCATTCAAAACTCGGCCAACCAGTGTCGTCCCTATAGGAGCGCTCTTACCCTTGGCTGGCCATAGTGGTGGTATCTTAAGTAGTATCATGCACACGGGAATAGCAAACACACTGACGTGGCAGAGAATTAATGACAGAGATGGTTAGAGTAACATAGCTAGATATCGTATCATAATAAATGTTATGCTACTTTCTGTCATGCATGGTCATAAATAAAATTATCTATGATACTATGCACTGTAAAAGTAGTATCATACACTAGTAGCATATGCACATGCATGATACTAGCATATGATACTCCCCACTGTGAGTAGCCTTAGAGCAACTCCAACAGGGCGACTGAGGGAGTCCTGGACTAGGGGGTGTCCGGACAGCCGGACTATCATCGTCCGCTGGACTCCAAGACTACGAAGATACAAGATTGAAGACTCCGTCCCGTGTCCGGATGGGACTTTCCTTGGCGTGGAAGGCAAGCTTGGCGATACGGATATGTAGATCTCCTACCATTGTAACCGACTTTGTTTAACCCTAGCCCTCTCCGGTGTCTATATAAACCGGAGGGTTTTAGTCCGTAGGACACAACAACCATTACAACAATCATACCGTAGG
Source organism: Triticum timopheevii (assembly GCA_963921465.1). NCBI lineage: Eukaryota > Viridiplantae > Streptophyta > Magnoliopsida > Poales > Poaceae > Triticum > Triticum timopheevii. The sequence continues at coordinate 184,844,301 of OY997264.1, read as the reverse complement.
CGAGCTTCTAGGGTTTAGCCTCCTTGATCTCGTGGTAGATCCACTCTTGTACTACCCATATAATCAATATCAATCAAGCAGGAGTAGGGTTTTACCTCCATCGAGAGGGCCCGAACCTGGGTAAAAACATCGTGTCCCTTGTCTCCTGTTACCATCCGCCTAGACGCACAGTTCGGGACCCCCTACCCGAGATCCACTGGTTTTGACACCGACATTGGTGCTTTCATTGAGAGTTCCTCTGTGTCATCACCGATAGGCTCGATGGCTTCTTCAAACAACAACAACGCCGTCCAGGGTGAGACTTTTCTCCCTGGACATATTCAGCGGCTTCGCACTGCGGGCCAATTCACTTGGCCATCTGGAGCAGATCGAAAGCTACGCCCCTGCCCGTCAGGTCAGATTTGGAAGCCTAAACTTCACGGCGGAGATCCGCGGAGACTTGATCTTCGATGGATCCGATCCACAGCCGAGCGCGCCGCACTGTCGCGATGGGCACGATCTAGCTCTGCCGCCGGACAGCGCCTTGGAGGCCACACATGAATCCGCTCCGACCTGTAGTTCGGAGCCGATCGCGCAGATCGAGGATGAGTGGTTGGACACCTCCTCGGGAGCTCCAACTTCCATGGCGATGGAGCCGAACACTGGCCTTGTCCCCTATAAAGCTCGTGACTCTGAGGTGCCGGACTCCCTGCCGGACTCCGAACCTCCTGCACCCACACCAATCGAATTCGAATGGGCGCCGATTATGGAGTTCACCGCTGCGGACATCTTTCAGCATTCACCCTTTGGCGACATCCTAAATTCGCTAAAGCATCTCTCACTATCCGGAGAGCCCTGGCCGGACTATGGCCAGGATGGTTGGGATGCGGACGACGAACAAATTCAAACCCCGCCCACCACCCACTTTGTAGCCACTGTCTACGATCTAACCAACATGCTAGACTATGACTCCGAAGACATCGACGGTATGGACGATGATGCCGGAGACGAACAAGAACCAGTGCCTACGGGGCACTGGAAGACCACCTCGTCATATGACATATACATGGTGGACACCCCAAAAGATGGGGACGGGGAAGAAGCAGCGGAGGCAGATTCCTTAAAGAAACAGCCCAAGCGCCGACGTCAGCGGCGCCGCTCTAAATCCCGCCACAGCAAGAATGGAGATTCCGGCACAGGGGATAATAACACCCCAGAGAGTGCCGAAGACAATCCCCTCCTGCAAGATTCAGCGCAGGAGGATGCAGAAGCAAGCCCTCACGAGAGAGCGGCAGACGAAGAGGTCAAGGATGATAATTACATACCTCCCTCCAGAGACGAGGCAAGCCTCAACGACGACGAATTCGTCGTGCCCGAGGATCCCGTCGAACAGGAGCGTTTCAAACGCAGGCTAATGGCCACAGCAAATAGCCTAAAGAAAAAGCAGCAGCAGCTTCAAGCTGATCAAGACCTGCTGGCCGACAGATGGACCGAGGTCCTCGCGGCCGAAGAGTATGAACTCGAACGCCCCTCCAAGAGCTACCCAAAACGCAAGTTGCTCCCCCGATTAGAAGAGGAAGCATACATACCTTCATCACCAGCGCACAATACGGCCGACCGACCACCCCGTGGTCGCGACAGAGAGGCATCCAGGCCTTCCATCAAGACCGTACCCCGACATCGCTCGAAAACTACGAAGCCACAGGGGAACGTGCCGGATTGCGGGATATATTGGAGGATAAGGCAAGACAATCCAGATCTATTTATGGATCACGTGGGCGCCCCACGACCCACGACGAATACCGTCGAGCCGGATACAATAACTCCGGCCGGGCCGAACACAGCAGACAAAGCTCCCTGGAGCTACGTCATGATATTGCTCAATACAGAGGCGCCGCACACCCGTAAACATTGAATCCTACGATGGCACGACAGACCCCGCGGTTTGGATCGAAGATTATCTCCTTCACATCCAGATGGCCCGCGGTGACGATCTCCACGCCATCAAATATCTCCCGCTCAAGCTTAAAGGTCTAGCACGGCATTGGCTTAACAGCCTGCCCGCAGAGTCGATTGGGTGTTGGGAGGACCTGGAAGCCGCATTCCTCGACAACTTCCAGGGCACATACGTGCGACCACCAGACGCCAACGACATAAGCCACATAATCCAGCAGCCAGACGAATCGGCCAGACAATTCTGGACACGGTTCTTAACAAAGAAAAATCAAATCGTCGACTGTCCGGATGCAGAGGCCCTCGCAGCCTTCAAACATAACATCCGCAACGAGTGGCTAGCCCGGCACCTAGGACAAGAAAAGCCAAAATCCATGGCAGCCCTCACATCATTAATGACCCGCTTCTGTGCGGGAGAGGATAGCTGGCTAGCTCGCAGCAACAACCTCAGCAAAAATGCTGGTAGTACGGACACTAAGGACCACAATGGCAGGTCGCGTCGAAGCAAAAATAAACGCCGCGTTAACGGCGACGACAAGGAGGATACGGCAGTTAACGCCGGATTCCGAGGCTCTAAACCCGGTCAGCGGAAGAAGCCATTCAAAAGAACCACTCTGGGTCCGTCCAATTTGGGCCGAATACTCGACCGCTCATGCCAGATACATGGCACCCCCGAAAAGCCAGCTAACCACACCAACACAGATTGTTGGGTATTTAAGCAGGCAGGCAAGTTAATTGCCGAAAACAACAACAAGGGGCTGCACAGCGACGACGAGGAAGAAACCCGACCGCCGAATAGTAGAGGACAGAAGGGTTTCCCCCCACAAGTGCGGACGGTGAACATGATATACGCAACCCATATACCCAAGAAGGAGCGGAAGCGTGCACTAAGGGACATATATGCGATGGAGCCAGTCGCCCCTAAGTTCAATCCAGGGTCCTCTTGCCCGATCACTTTCGATCGAAGAGACCATCTGACCAGTATCCGCCATGGCGGATTCGCCGCATTGGTTTTAGACCCAATCGTCGATGGATTTCACCTCACGAGAGTCCTGGTGGACGGCGGCAGTAGCCTGAACCTGCTTTATCAGGATACAGTGCGCAAGATAGGCATAGACCCCTCAAGGATTAAACCTACAAATACGACCTTCAAAGGCGTCATACCAGGTGTTGAGGCCAATTGTACAGGCTCAATCACACTGGAAGTGGTCTTCGGATCCCCGGACAATTTCCGGAGCGAGGAGTTAATCTTCGACATAGTCCCGTTCCGCAGCGGCTATCATGCTCTGCTCGGACGAACCGCGTTCGCAAAGTTCAACGCGGTGCCGCATTACGCATACCTCAAGCTCAAGATGCCAGGCCCTCGTGGAGTCATCACGGTCAATGGAAATACGGAACGCTCCCTCCGAACGGAGGAACATACAGCGGCTCTCGCGGCAGAAGTACAGAGCAGCCTTTTAAGGCAATTTTCGAGTCTGGCCGTTAAACGGCCGGACACGGCCAAACGTGCCCGGAGCAACATCAACCAAGACCACCTGGCACGTTCTGAGCACGCGTAGCAATGCGGCCCCAACCCCAGCCCTCGCATGATTGCAAGACCAACCCTCCGCGTACATCATTATGCTCTAGAGATACCATGGGCCTAGGGGGAGGGGCACGACCACAACAGACCCAGAGTGCGGCTCGACCACACCAGGGGCTCACAAGTGTGTCACTCTTTTTTATTATTATTTTCCTTCTTTGTATACACAGGACTCCATTCACCAGAGGCCCTGTCCGGCGGTGAACCCGCCGAACTCACGTTGCAACAGCCATGGAGGGAAGAAGGCTGCGACGAACACTCAGGTGGTCTCCATTACGAGCATTAAATTCAATTATATCACCAGTCCGCAGCCCACCCCTGGAGGGGGACATGTTTAATTAGTCCAATCCCTTGCTTACCGCACTATTTGTATCATTCCGCACTCATAGCAGAATTCCTTGAATAAATAATGCAGCACTTTTTGCCTGTAATCGCATTACTTTAAATATATGTTCACTAATGACATCCTGCACCCGTATATTTTGGTACGGCCGAACACACCAGGGGCTTATGTTCCCCGCATTATGGTGTGATAAGTCCGAACACTTTCACAAGTGCGGCACCCCGAACTTATAGCATTATATGAATCGGCTCCGAATCATGTCTTGGGTCAATAGTTGGGTTTGCCCGGCTCCCACGTTTTGGTACCTTACGTTCCGTTCTGTCTGCTAAGGTGGCACTGGAAGAACCACTGCGATTGCGCCCCGGTTGAGCTAGGCGAGCGCCTCAGTGGAGAAAGCTAAAACTGACTGTCATGATAAGGCGAGAGACTGGTCGCTGTTCGAGAGGTCTTTTCGAGTCCTTAAAGACTTATGCCGCGTCAAGCGAAGAACCGGATAATGTCTGGCCAAGGCGTGGATAGCGCCCCAACTCGGTCTTCCGAATACTAGGGGCTTCGCCGAAATTTAAAATTATAGAATTCTATGGCTAAGTGAGAGTGTTCAAGCATTATAAGTCTGGTTGCCTTGTTCGTTGTGTTGAGCGCCTCCCTAGATGGACCCAAGAATGGGAACAAGAGTGCTCAAGTTTATCCCGAACACCCCAGCACTCGTGGCTTGGGGGCTGAAGCCGACGACTTGCCATCTCTCAGATTTTATAAACGGCCGCACAGAAGGTGTCACAACCCTAGACTTTGCTTGTATTAGTTGCATTTGAGAGCATCCTGCATCATGTCTAAATTTCTGAAACTTGAATTGAGGATTGTTGAAACCTCAAAATCTAATTAAAAGAAGGGCAAGCACCCTTTAAATTGCATTCTGTGAATCCAAAATGCCCTAAAAATAGTTCTGTGAATTTTGGCAAGAGTTATATATCAAACCAAAATTCTGGAATATTTTTAAGGAATTATTTGGTCTCTGAATTTAAATCAATAATCTATTTGAATTTGGGGATATATTCATAATATATAATGAATATATTTTCAAATGCTTTGAAATGTTTTATGTACTTTTGGAATAGTCCAGAGAGGTAACATAAAATATTTCAGAATGTTTTGGCAGTGTTTGAAATTATTTTGAATTTGAAAATAGTGGCAAAATAAAATAAAAAGGGAAACAGAACAGAAAAATAAACAGAGCAAACTCACCTGGCTTACCTGTGCGGCCCAGCACTGCAGCTGGCCGGCCCAGGAGCTGGCCCAGCCCACCACCGCTGCCAGTCACCACCAACCTCTCGCCAGAAGGACGAGAGGCGCGTGGCCGCCGCGCGCTGGCACGCGCCCGTGCCACCTCCTGCTTCCGCCGACGCTGGGGGCTGGCTGGAGACGCCACGCACCCCCCCGACCCCCTCTGGCCTGTCCACTCCTCCTCTCCCCTCCTCTGTCTCCCTCGCACGCAGCCACCGAACACCTTCGTCGCCGCCGTTCGTTGCCCCCGTGGCCACCGGCCACCCCACGCCTCACCGACGCGGCCACGAGCTCCGCCTCGACTCCCTCTTCCTCCTCACCGAGCCGCCCGATGCCGGAAGCCCTTGGACGCCGCAAGCACCGCCGTTCCCCTCGTCGGCCACCGGAGATCGTCGCCATCGATTTGCTGCCTTCGGTGCCTCCCCGAGCTCGCCGACCCTCCCGTTCGACTCACTGTGAGATCCTTTGCCGCTCCCCTCTCTCCCCGTGCTCTGTTGCGCCGTGTACCCTCCGTTTCCACCGGGGCCGTGAGCTCCTCGCCGCCGGCGATGATGCAGACAAGGCCAGAGCCACCGTAGCTAACTTCCGAGCATGGCAACGTGCTCCACACCTCACCAGGAGCCTAACACACACACCAGCTCCCCCTCCCGTGCACCACAACGCCAAACCCGCAGGTGCCCGAATTCCGGTCGCCGCGAAAGTGTTCGCCGCCGTCAACCCCGGCCATCCCAGCTGCTGCCGCTACCACCACTAGATGCGCGAGAACGCCAGGAAGCCGTAGGAGCAAACCCCGCCTCAAACCGTGGGCTGTAGCGAGATTCCGACGATCCCCGCCGTGTTTTTTTGGTCGTCGCCGGTGACACTCCGGTGAGCTGACGTGGCACCGTCATCAGTGGCTAATGACGCCACCAATTAACCCCCTGAGCCACTTACACATGGGCCCCACACGTTTAATTAACTAGCTAACAAAATTAGTTAGAACTAATCCAACCCGACTGGACCCACACATCAGGGTTGACCCTGCTGACCTGGCCGTTGACCTGGCCCACCTGCAGCGAGCTAAACAGCCCTGGGTCACTGACCAGTGGACCCCACTGGTCAGGTTTGACCTGGAGGCGCCCCGTTGACCTGCTGACGTCATGATGATGTCAGGCTGACGCAGTAACTTATTTACTGGATTTATTTTTATATAGGAAATTCCAGAAAATAGCCAAAACTTCTAAAATTCATATAAATTCAACCGTAGCTCCAAATCAAACAAGTTATATATGAAAAATGATCAGAAAAATCTAATCTATCCATCTGCACTGGTTTCATGCATGTTTAAACAACTTAAACTTGCTGTTTAGTGCAAAACATGATAAGGCACTATTTGAATTCATAATTTGAATTTGGGGTTGAACCTTTGGCTCAATATGACCCAAATCCATCTGGTTGTAGTTGCATTAGTCCAAAACACATTCATATTGCCATGTCATAGCATGCATCATATTGTGCATTGCATTGATCGTGTTTCTTCTCTGTTTGCCGGTATTGTTTCCCCTCGGTAGACGTTGTACCGACGTTGTGATCGTTGACACTGATGAAGACTCAATGCTATCTTCAGAAGTGCCAGGCAAGCAAAACCCCCTTGTTCATTCTGATACAATCCTACTCTCTCGCTCCTGCTCTCTTTTACTGCATTAGGACAACAACGATTCATCTGTTACTTGTTGCGGTAGCTCAACCCCTTTATCCTCTGCATGACCTGTCATTGCCACAGTAAATAGATGAAACCCACTAGCATGAGTAGGAGTTGTTTGAGCCCTGATGTGCCTACTCATTCTTGTTTGTTTGTCATGCCTGCTACTGCTTAGAGTTGAGTCAGGTCTGATTCATCAAGGATGAATCAGAGGTGTGTGAACATGTCCTACTATGTGTGAGCTAAGTGTGTGAACACGATTTGGTAAAGGTATCGGTGAGAGGCCATGTAGGAGTACATGGTGGGTTGTCTCATTGAAGCCGTCCTTAGGAACTGAGTTCTGTGTTTGTGATCCATGATTCAGCTACTACCATGCATTGGGCCCTGAAATATGACCCCGCTCGACTTCTTATTCACCCTTGTCCTCTGTCCAGGAGTTGCAAGTAGTTTCTGGTGTTTGTAGTATGCTGGAGGCCGTGCGCAGTGCTGACCGTAGGGGTGGGCTGTGATGCGGTAGGCACGTGGCCGGGTAAACCGGGCGCCCGTTTGGTGTCACGGAACCCTGTTCACATCGTTTGGGGCTGTGAGCGAAACTTCGGCCGGAACTCCTCATAGATGGAACCCAAATAGGCGATAAACCTGGACTAGAGACTTGAGTGTCTAGGTAGGTCGTGGTCTACACCCACGTCGGCTTTCGCTTGAAGTCTGCCGAGCACATGTTGTGTGCAGACGCTAAGTGGTGGAAACATGTATGAAGAAGTACACCCCTGCAGGGTTAATATCATCTATTCGAATAGCCGTGTCCGCGGTAAAGGACTTCTGGGTTGCCTATAACAGTTCATAGACAAGTGAAAGTGGATACTCTAAAATACGCAAGATAAGTGTGAGTGCTATGGATGGCGTTCTCGTAGGGAGACGGAGCGGATCCATAGTGGTGTATTGGTATGGTGAATATGTGGACTCGTGTGCGCCACCTCAAAAGAGTCACTTGCAATAGTAGTTCAGGATAGCCACCGAGTCAAAGCTGGCTTGCTGCTGTTAAACCCCACCATCCCCTTTGTTGATAATGATGCATATGTAGTTAGTTCTGATGTAAGTCTTGTTGGGTACATTTGTACTCACGTTTGCCTATTTTACGTTTTTGCAGAGAGACTTCGGTCTTGTTAGTAGTTCCGCGTGGACTTCGACGTTTAGCTTGATACCTCAGCTACGATCTTGTGCCCTCGGCAGGATCTGGTAGATAGTCAGGCTTCTAAGCCTTTTTCATTTGTAGATGTCTGTACTCAGACATGTTAGCTTCCGCTTGTGCTTTGACTTGTATGCTCTGAATGTTGGGTCATGTGACCCATGTTTGTAATATCTCGCTCCTCGGAGCCTAATGAATAAATACTTGAGTCGTAGAGTCATGTTGTGATGCCATGTTGTATTTGCACATATCGAGCATATTTTGTGTATGTTATTGAAATGCTTGGTATGTGTGGGATCTGACTATCTAGTTGTTTATCTTTAGTAGCCTCTCTTACGGGGAAATGTCTCCTAGTGTTTCCACCGAGCCATGGTAGCTTGCTACTGCTCCGGAACACTTAGGTTGGCCGGCATGTGTCCTTCCTCGTTCCTGTGTCTGTCCCTTCGGGGAAATGTCACGCGATGAATACCGGAGTCCTGTTAGCCCGCTACAGCCCGGTTCACCGGAGTCCTGCTAGCCCAGTGCTACAGCCTGGATTCACTCGCTGATGACCGACACGTTCGATGCTGGGTCATGGATGCCTGTCCCTGTAAGTCTGTGCCACTTTGGGTTTACGACTAGCCATGTCAGCCCGGGCTCCTTATCATATTGATGCTAGCGACACTATCATATACGTGTGCCAAAAGGTGCAAACGGTCCCGGGCAAAGGTAAGGCGACACCCGTGGGGATACCGTGCGTGAGGTCGCAAAGTGATATGAGGTGTTACAGGCTAGATCGATGTGGCACTGAGTCGGGGTCCTGACAGCTTTGGTATCAGAGCCTAACTGCCTGTAGGATTACCAAGCCAAACTAGTCGAAGTTGTGTCTAGAAATGCTTTAGTTATGTAAGGGAATTGATTGTGGGATGGAATGTAAGGCTCTTTTTACTCCTTATACCTCATGGCCTTCTGATCTGAGTCAACCTCTTCTCTTCTACGGGGTTTAAGAACTAGGCCTTCTCATCTATCTATCAGGATGACGTGTTACTAATCCATAGACTTATAGAATTGTTAGTTTCAAATCTCAGCTCAGTTTTACTACTTCCGTATGTTCATAACTGTTGGTCTCGAAACCTTGATATTGTGCTTTGGAGTGGCTATGCCACCATTTCTGTAGTATGTATCCAAACTTTTTGAGCATTTACAACCGTTATGCTGTCCGAGTCATCCCAGGTTTCTAAATAGTCTGATGCATTTGCAAATCCTTTCTTTCCGTTCCTGATGTCCTTTATGGTCAGAATAAGCACACTAACCGGTGCGTTGAGGTAATTTATTGCCTTGACATATATGTTGGAATTATTATTATGACCCTAGGTGTCTTAGGGGATCATCTAGTAATCTAGCCATGATTTGTGTTCCCGGTGTGATGATTCTGGCCATCATTCTCGAAAGCATCCCATGATGCAATTTAGCTAGTAGGTATTCTATTCCTGGGTTTTGAACCCAAGACTCACCCTATTTACCTCATGTTGATAGTCTTTGCTCGTTCCTTTAGGTTATTAGTAACCTTTACATTATTCCTCGTGGTCCGTGGTATTTCCTTCTTCCAAATACTATGAACCGCTTATGGCAGAAGTTTGTTGGATCAAAAGATCACAACAGGGGTGCTCTTGATGAGTTCTCCATTTTATATTGTGACTCTGCCAGTTCTACCCTTCCGCATGGATTATCCGGAAGAAATTTGTTGAACTTGGTTCGACATACTAATCTATGCATCCACAACTTAGAAAATCATATGTTCCTTTGAGTTGTCCCTCTTAGTTATATTCTGACCCCTGTCTATCAATTGATAGTCAAGAGTATGCGTGCATTCGTTTATCGATGCCTATCACTCTTGTGGTCCATCGAGCCATTCTATTCTGGAATGACTAGGAGAAACAAACTCCAGTACCTCATCCATATCCAGGATTGGGTCAAAGTAGTTGTATCTCGCAGATCAAAATGCCAACCCAGCTTTTGTTCTGTTCTACTTTGGAGTATTACCATCTTTTATATCGGGATTATTATAGGAATTGCACATCATCCTATGTACTCTTGACACAGTGATACTTCTCGCCATCATTACTCATTCCTCGGTTCCGTGTTGTCGCAACCGGAATACCGACAAGTGATTCGTGATGTGTGAAATCTATACTCCTAGCAACTCCGTTGCTTAGTAGTTAATGGACAATATTCTCATTCTTAGCGTGTTGATTATTGAATCATCACCCTAAGGTTGATCGTGCCACCTAGTCCTTATTTCTGCTGCACTCTTCGATCAATGAGTTAGAATTATTCAGTCCCTTGCTTATTTGATCATATCATCTTGCTCTGAAAGCAAGATTGTTCTCGAGCTTAGTAACATATCGGTGGTTCATGATTCTCCGATATCTTCTCGGAAGTATTACTGGGTTGTCACCTGGCCGCTATGTTGAGTTCGTGATCAAGTTGGTTTTATTATAAATCACTCCTTCTCCAAGAATCTGTGTTGGATATCCCTGAGCTAGTTGTTTGAGCTAGACAACAACCTGGAGAGTTGGAAGATAAAAGCTTGTCTGACTTGGTTCATGTTAAGGGATGTTTTTTTTGTGTGTGTTGAAGAAAGATGATATCTCCATCGATTGGTCCTCATGATCAGTTGTTGGATCTATTGCCTTGTCAAAACTTTGATTTGAGTATGGGCTATCGTCAAGTCAAATCAGAACCAACGATGTTCGTAATGTTGTCTTACTCGTGGATTTTCCTCGAGCATACACCATTATATCTTTTGGTCTGACCAATGCTATCACCGTGTTCACATGATGGTGGAAGTCCAGTGATATGGAAATTCCGATGATTTGCCATTGAGCCCATCAGCAGCATTTTGTTCCCCCCATAATTCATGTTGAACATCAATCTAGTGTTGGAAACTTTGTAAGCAATGCCTTCGTGTTCCATTCATGAAGCTTATGCTTGGATGAAAGAAGTGACTTTCTCCAAGTTCACGTGCATTAGGTGTAACTTTCCGCCATGAACTTGAGAAAGGTTTGTTTTGTTTCCCTTGAAATCATCCCAAGTCAGTCATGCATACGTAGGAAGTATTCTATGGTTTGGTAGATTAATTACCTCCACTCCATATGTGTTCCTAGCACACCAAGCCACTGATTGATTTGTTCAAGGAGAAGAAGTTCCTTCGTAGGCTCGAGACTTATGCAAGGACTTCGATATCCTCGATGATGGTTTCCCTCCTGAACTCGGTAGTGTTTTATTATAAGACTACTGTGTGGTCATGCTTGTCTCGGACAACGTGTTCACATGTTGTAGCAGAACCAGCTCATGTTTTGGAGCTTACTACCGCAGTCCATTTCCTGAGAATCTCGCAACGTCTTCTCGTCGACTTGTGTTGCAAACTTTCATTTTTCTCCCTAGACTCGACGAGTCTGAATTATTCTGACACCAACCAGATCTGAATCTCAGGCAGATATGATGGATGGAACATCTCCCAAGAGCTATAATATTGGTCTCTCGATAACCGGTAAAGAGGATGTCGTGGCCAACACACCCCGCCGTAAGACCTATTATTGTAGTATCTTGATTGAAGAAGTTGGCCACCTCCCCATAAGGACTTTGTAGGATTTACTCCCTAGTTGTTCCTTATGGACTTTTGTGTTTCCGAAGTCCGACCTTTACTTGATGTTCTGGATATCAAACCATATCTATGAATGGGATACGCTGGTACATCATGGAGAACATTAGAAGCAGAGTGCTAAATGTCTCTCGGTCGATCATCCAGATTTTGTCCCCTTGGTCTCGCTAAGGTGAAATCTGAGAAAGTGTTATCTTCCTTTGCATCTGCATCCTCCACCAATATCCATCATGGTAGTATGTTGTGTTGCCAGGATCCTTGACACGGATATTGGTAAAACCTTGATGAATATGGAAATGCTCAAGTTCTTGAGAACACGCGCAAGTGCTAGGTTTTATCGTCGGCATTAATTGCATAGTGCTCTCAGTTTCCCCGGTTATGCTATAACCACTCCAATAGTGGAACCACTCTCTACTGTTGAGCTTCTCCCCAGTTACTAAAGTCATCCCTCGTGTTGTTTTCAACAAGGTAATCCACATCATCCATTCTAATCCGGGTATGCCATTCTACCGAACCCCTCCAAACAATCGCTCGAGAATTGCCTTAGGCTGGTAAAAAGAGTTTCAATGATCTCTAAATCAAAGGTAATTCTTTTTGCCACTTAAGGGGATATTTCTACGAATCACCTTCTCTAAGGTGCATCGTTATGGTATCATGGCAACTCAACTCCTCGCTACGTTGACAACCGTTCACCATCTTCTTAGGTGGGGAATTATTGCCTATCTAGTGAACCTTTGTCATGTGTTTCACTCCATCCCTCTGGACGAATGCTTTGTGTCTCAGCTCGAGAGATATTTCAATGTCCCCCTCCGTGAGTTGATCGTGAGTTTTTTGACCTTCAATAAGATCGATCCTTCTGGAGTTTTCCCTTTTCCTCTCATTGTCATGTTAGTTGGAGTTCTTAGAGCAAGACATCAAGACAGTGATGGTGATCGAATCAACATTCATTTGAATTGCACCCTGGATCATGAAGATTATGTTCGTTTGCGTTCCCCCTTCATCTTACCCTACACTTGAATCTCGGGGCGAGATTCTTGTTTAGTGGGGGTGAGCTGTCACAACCCTAGACTTTGCTTGTATTAGTTGCATTTGAGAGCATCCTGCATCATGTCTAAATTTCTGAAACTTGAATTGAGGATTGTTGAAACCTCAAAATCTAATTAAAAGAAGGGCAAGCACCCTTTAAATTGCATTCTGTGAATCCAAAATGCCCTAAAAATAGTTCTGTGAATTTTGGCAAGAGTTATATATCAAACCAAAATTCTGGAATATTTTTAAGGAATTATTTGGTCTCTGAATTTAAATCAATAATCTATTTGAATTTGGGGATATATTCATAATATATAATGAATATATTTTCAAATGCTTTGAAATGTTTTACGTACTTTTGGAATAGTCCAGAGAGGTAACATAAAATATTTCAGAATGTTTTGGCACTGTTTGAAATTATTTTGAATTTGAAAACAGTGGCAAAATAAAATAAAAAGGGAAACAGAACAGAAAAATAAACAGAGCAAACTCACCTGGCTCACCTGTGCGGCCCAGCACTGCAGCTGGCCGGCCCAGGAGCTGGCCCAGCCCACCACCGCTGCCAGTCACCACCAACCTCTCGCCAGAAGGACGAGAGGCGCGTGGCCGCCGCGCGCTGGCACGCGCCCGTGCTACCTCCTGCTTCCGCCGACGCTGGGGGCTGGCTGGAGACGCCACGCACCCCCCCGACCCCCTCTGGCCTGTCCACTCCTCCTCTCCCCTCCTCTGTCTCCCTCGCACGCAGCCACCGAACACCTTCGTCACCGCCGTTCGTTGCCCCCGTGGCCACCGGCCACCCCACGCCTCACCGACGCGGCCACGAGCTCCGCCTCGACTCCCTCTTCCTCCTCACCGAGCCGCCCGACGCCGGAAGCCCTTGGACGCCGCAAGCACCGCCGTTCCCCTCGTCGGCCACCGGAGATCGTCACCGTCGATTTGCTGCCTTCGGTGCCTCCCCGAGCTCGCCAACCCTCCCGTTCGACTCACTGTGAGATCCTCTGCCGCTCCCCTCTCTCCCCGTGCTCTGTTGCGCCATGTACCCTCCGTTTCCACCGGGGCCGTGAGCTCCTCACCGCCGGCGATGACGCAGACAAGTTCAGAGCCACCGTAGCTAACTTCCGAGCACGGCAACGTGCTCCACACCTCACCAGGAGCCTAACACACACACCAGCTCCCCCTCCCGTGCACCACAACGCCAAACCCGCAGGTGCCCGAATTCCGGTCGCCGCGAAAGTGTTCGCCGCCGTCAACCCCGGCCATCCCAGCTGCTGCCGCTACCACCACTAGATGCGCGAGAACGCCAGGAAGCCGTAGGAGCAAACCCCGCCTCAAACCGTGGGCTGTAGCGAGATTCCGACGATCCCCGCCGTGTTTTTTGGTCGTCGCCGGTGACACTCCGGTGAGCTGACGTGGCACCGTCATCAGTGGCTAATGACGCCACCAATTAACCCCCTGAGCCACTTACACATGGGCCCCACACGTTTAATTAACTAGCTAACAAAATTAGTTAGAACTAATCCAACCCGACTGGACCCACACGTCAGGGTTGACCCTGCTGACGTGGCCGTTGACCTGGCCCACCTGTCAGCGAGCTAAACAGCCCTGGGTCACTGACCAGTGGACCCCACTGGTCAGGTTTGACCTGGAGGCGCCCCGTTGACCTGCTGACGTCATGATGATGTCAGGCTGACGCAGTAACTTATTTACTGGATTTATTTTTATATAGGAAATTCCAGAAAATAGCCAAAACTTCTAAAATTCATATAAATTCAACCGTAGCTCCAAATCAAACAAGTTATATATGAAAAATGATCAGAAAAATCTAATCTATCCATCTGCACTGGTTTCATGCATGTTTAAACAACTTAACCTTGCTGTTTAGTGCAAAACATGATAAGGCACTATTTGAATTCATAATTTGAATTTGGGGTTGAACCTTTGGCTCAATATGACCCAAATCCATCTGGTTGTAGTTGCATTAGTCCAAAACACATTCATATTGCCATGTCATAGCATGCATCATATTGTGCATTGCATTGATCGTGTTTCTTCTCTGTTTGCCGGTATTGTTTCCCCTCGGTAGACGTTGTACCGACGTTGTGATCGTTGACACTGATGAAGACTCAATGCTATCTTCAGAAGTGCCAGGCAAGCAAAACCCCCTTGTTCATTCTGATACAATCCTACTCTCTCGCTCCTGCTCTCTTTTACTGCATTAGGACAACAACGATTCATCTGTTACTTGCTGCGGTAGCTGAACCCCTTTATCTTCTGCATGACCTGTCATTGCCACAGTAAATAGATGAAACCCACTAGCATGAGTAGGAGTTGTTTGAGCCCTGATGTGCCTACTCATTCTTGTTTGTTTGTCATGCCTGCTACTGCTTAGAGTTGAGTCAGGTCTGATTCATCAAGGATGAATCAGAGGTGTGTGAACATGTCCTACTATGTGTGAGCTAAGTGTGTGAACACGATTTGGTAAAGGTATCGGTGAGAGGCCATGTAGGAGTACATGGTGGGTTGTCTCATTGAAGCCGTCCTTAGGAACTGAGTTCTGTGTTTGTGATCCATGATTCAGCTACTACCATGCATTGGGCCCTGAAATATGACCCCGCTCGACTTCTTATTCACCCTTGTCCTCTGTCCAGGAGTTGCAAGTAGTTTCTGGTGTTTGTAGTATGCTGGAGGCCGTGCGCAGTGCTGACCGTAGGGGTGGGCTGTGATGCGGTAGGCACGTGGCCGGGTAAACCGGGCACCCGTTTGGTGTCACAGAACCCTGTTCACATCGTTTGGGGCTGTGAGCGAAACTTCGGCCGGAACTCCTCATAGATGGAACCCAAATAGGCGATAAACCTGGACTAGAGACTTGAGTGTCTAGGTAGGTCGTGGTCTACACCCACGTCGGCTTTCGCTTGAAGTCTGCCGAGCACATGTCGTGTGCAGACGCTAAGTGGTGGAAACATGTATGAAGAAGTACACCCCTGCAGGGTTAATATCATCTATTCGAATAGCCGTGTCCGCGGTAAAGGACTTCTGGGTTGCCTATAACAGTTCATAGACAAGTGAAAGTGGATACTCTAAAATACGCAAGATAAGTGTGAGTGCTATGGATGGCGTTCTCGTAGGGAGACGGAGCGGATCCATAGTGGTGTATTGGTATGGTGAATATGTGGACTCGTGTGCGCCACCTCAAAAGAGTCACTTGCAATAGTAGTTCAGGATAGCCACCGAGTCAAAGCTGGCTTGCTGCTGTTAAACCCCACCATCCCCTTTGTTGATAATGATGCATATGTAGTTAGTTCTGATGTAAGTCTTGCTGGGTACATTTGTACTCACGTTTGCCTATTTTACGTTTTTGCAGAGAGACTTCGGTCTTGTTAGTAGTTCCGCGTGGACTTCGATGTTTAGCTTGATACCTCAGCTACGATCTTGGGCCCTCGGCAGGATCTGGTAGATAGTCAGGCTTCTAAGCCTTTTTCATTTGTAGATGTCTGTACTCAGACATGTTAGCTTCCGCTTGTGCTTTGACTTGTATGCTCTGAATGTTGGGTCATGTGACCCATGTTTGTAATATCTCGCTCCTCGGAGCCTAATGAATAAATACTTGAGTCGTAGAGTCATGTTGTGATGCCATGTTGTATTTGCACATATTGAGCATATTGTGTGTATGTTATTTGAATGCTTGGTATGTGTGGGATCTGACTATCTAGTTGTTTATCTTTAGTAGCCTCTCTTACGGGGAAATGTCTCCTAGTGTTTCCACCGAGCCATGGTAGCTTGCTACTGCTCCGGAACACTTAGGTTGGCCGGCATGTGTCCTTCCTCGTTCATGTGTCTGTCCCTTCGGGGAAATGTCATGCGATGAATACCGGAGTCCTGTTAGCCCGCTACAGCCCGGTTCACCGGAGTCCTGCTAGCCCAGTGCTACAGCCTGGATTCACTCGCTGATGACCGACACGTTCGATGCTGGGTCATGGATGCCTATCCATGTAAGTCTGTGCCACTTTGGGTTTACGACTAGCCATGTCAGCCCGGGCTCCTTATCATATTGATGCTAGCGACACTATCATATACGTGTGCCAAAAGGCGCAAACGGTCCCGGGCAAAGGTAAGGCGACACCCGTGGGGATACCGTGCGTGAGGCCGCAAAGTGATATGAGGTGTTACAGGCTAGATCGATGTGGCACTGAGTCGGGGTCCTGACAGAAGGTAATATTTTAAATCAAACAAGCGTTGCTTAGCGCATAAGAACAAAGTTTTCAGCGCACAGGATAATACATAGCGAGTCTACTCAATAGTTACATCTCTGGGGCACTCATCCGCAATCTTGCGGGCACCCTTCAGGATAGTCTTATAGTACATCTCGGGCGTAAGATACTCCTTGCCCGTTGGCGGCGCGTCAGTGATAAGCTTCTCCGCATCCAGCCTGCCCCAGTGCACCTTTGCGCGGGCAAGGGCCCGACGAGCACCTTCAATACAGGCGGAGCGCTTGACGACCTCCAACAAGGGGCACGCATCCACCAGCCGCCGCACGAGGCCGAAGTAGCTCCCAGGCATGGCCTCTCCAGGCCACAGCCGGACTATGAGGCCCTTCATGGCCTGCTCGGCTACCTTGTGGAGCTCGACCAGCTGCTTCAGCTGGTCGCTAGGGAGCACCGAAAGGCCGGCCTCAGCGTACTGAGACCAGAAGACCTTCTCCGTTGAGCTCCCCTCCTCGCCACGGTAGAATGCAGCGCCATCGGATACACTGCGAGGCAGATCTGCAAACGCCCCTGGAGAGCTCCGAATTCGGGTAAGTGTCATGTAGTTTACATTAACATGCTTGCTTTGCATGAAAAATGCCTTACCCGCCGCTGTTTTCTTCACATCCTCAACCTCCTGAAGGGCCTTATGGGCCTCGGCCTTGGCGGCTTTGGCACTTTTGAGAGCCAAGGCAAGCTCGGACTCTCGAGTCTTTGAGTCGCACTCCAAACTCTCATGCTTTTCCATGAGAGCCTGGAGCTCTTGCCGCACTTCCACCACCCGCGCCTCCTGCTTCTCTCGCTCTGCCCGTTCCGCAGCCGCACTGCGTTCGGCCGCGGACACAGCCTCCTTCAGGGTTGCCACCTTGTTCGTGGCCCCTGCAGTACCCATGTTATCCTTGTTATTTTTATTACAACCTAAATCCTTTTCTGTAAGGTAACTATTCAAAGTGGTGTTACTCGCCTTCTTTATCCTCGAGCTGCTTCTTGGCACGGCCGAGCTCTTGCTCGGACCGCTCGAGATCCTGCTTCAATGCACCGACCTCCGCAGTCAGTGCGGCAGAGGTCAGCAGCGCAGCCTGCAAACCCATATTGACATAAGTTTTAGCAACCCTGTGTATATCTTCTTTAGATCCTCAGTCCGGCTTTTCTTTCCGAACACCGAACCAAGCATCAGGGGCTACTGTCTATGCGGTATTACATTACATAATTTTAACTTCTTACCTCAAAGTCTGTTAGAAGGCTGCTGCAGGCTTTGGTCAGCCCGCTCTTGGCGAGCTGAACCTTCTGAATCACCGCACTCATGATAGTGTGGTGTTCTTCCTCGATGGAAGCGCCTTTGAGCGCCTCCAACAAGTTGTCCGGCGCCTCCGGTTGGACGGGGGCCGCCGGTGTCACGGTCTTGCCCTTCTTGCGAAGGGGCCGCCTGCCGGACTCCGGGACCACTGCGGGTTCCGGTGTGGAGTCCGGCGCAAAGTCCGGGAGGCTGCCTTGCGGCGCCTCCGGAGCCTCCTCCTGATGGGTCCTCTCCTGGGATCCCACCTCGGCGTCCTCAGCGGCGCGAGGGGTGGAGGCAGTCGGAATGGAATCCACATCCGACGGAGCCAATGACCCGCTCGATGAAGCGGGGAGATCATCGTCGGCCGGACTGCAGGCAGTATGCGGCATTAGAAGAACACTATGTGACATGAAAAGAAATTATAAATCATTCAGGAATCCGGATACTTACGATCTCGCCGGAGGCCTGGCCCTCGAGGGCCACTCTTCTTCGCCAACGTTGGTGTTGGTGGAGCTGTCCGGGGGAATAGTTCTTCCCCTCTTGGACCCTTCGGCCTCCCCTATTGGGGAGGCCTTCCTCTTCCTCTCTCCCTCCTCTGGGAGAGAGTCCTCTGTTTCCTCCTCGTCTTCAGGGGAGGAATCCGCCTCGGAGTCATCGGACACCTGAAGACGGGAACTCTTTCCAGTAACCGTGGCCACCTTCTTGGCCTTCTTCTCCGGCACCACGTGTGGTGCCGGAACCAGCAACCCCACTAGACGGGCGTCCACTAGGTTTTCTGGCATGGGAGCCGGGCAGATGAGCTGCTCAGCCTTCTTCATCCAGTCCTGTCAAAGGAAAAGGGAGATTGAAACCCGCTTAGGGTCAAACTATTAACAACAAGTGTCCCGTAAAGGGGTAGAATCACTTACCTCGTCAGCTGGACGCTGCGAGTGAAATCCGCGATCTTCCGTCGCGGATGCAGGGGCTTCGGCGCCCTTAAACAGCACCCTCCAGGTGCCTTCGTACGTCGTGTCAAAGAGCACGCTCAGCGCCTAGTGCTGTGCCGGATCAAACTCCCACAGGTTAAATGCCCGTTCTTGGCATGGGAGAATCCGGCGGACGAGCATGACCTGGATCACATTAACAAGCCTGAGCTTCTTGTTCACCAGCTTCTGGATACAGGCTTGGAGTCCCGTCAGCTCCTTCGAACTACCCCATAGCAAGCCCTTCTCTTTCCAGGAGGTGAGCTGCACAGGGATACCAGATCTGAACTCAGGGGCCGCCGCCCACGTAGGGCCGTGCGGCTCCGTGATGTAGAACCACCCCGACTGCCACCCCTTGACGGACTCCACGAAGGCCCCCTCGAACAAGAGGACGTTGGGCATCTTGCCCAACATGGCGCCTCCGCACTCCGCCTGCGTGCCCTTCACTACCTTCGACTTGACATTGAAGGTCTTGAGCCACAAGCCGAAGTGGGGCTGGATACAGAGGAAGGCCTCGCACACGATGATAAACGCCGTGATGTTGAGGATGAAGTTCGGCGCCAGATCATGGAAATCTAGGCCGTAGTAGAACATGAGCCCCCGGACAAAAGGGTGAAGTGGAAAGCCCAGTCCACGGAGGAAGTGGGGAAGGAAAACGACCCCTCATGGGGCCTGGGGGTGGGGATGAGCTGCCCCTTGTCGGGCAGCCGGTGCGCAATGTCGCCGGAAAGGTATCCGGTGGTGCGTAGTTTGGCGATGTGCTCCTCCTTAACGGTGGAGGCCAACCATTTACCTCCCGCTCCGGACATGGTCGGAGAAGGTTGAGACGAGACGCACAGACTTGGGCGCTGGAGCTCGAGAGTGCACAAAGATGGATAAGCAAAGGAGGAAGAAGGCGTAGGTGAAAGGGTGGATCCTTATCCCCTTATATATAGGCGGACGAAGACTATGCGTCCCCACCGGCCTAGTAAAACTCGCTTATCTCCCAAGCGCCACCATCAATGGCGCGGTTGGGTTACCCACGTCCGTATTGATGAGAATCCCGGAATAAGGGGAACACGATCTCTGCTTCGACAAGACGTTCTAAGGAAACCGCTTCGCTAAACGCGCTGAGGTGGTATAATAAAAAACAATTCAAGTAAGGACTTGGTAGTGGCGCGACGTCACGCTACAAGATACGTCAGCAGATTGAACCTGTGTAGATATTATTCTCTCTACGGTGGAATGTGGAATTTTGCAGAGCCGGACACTATCCTGGTGTTCACGATCTTCTATGGATTATTCGGAGGAGGAACCCGCCTTGCAATGCCGAACATTATGTGCGCCGGACTCATCGTCATTGAAGCCAGGTTCAGGGGCTACTGAGGGAGTCCTCGACAAGGGGGTGTCCGGACAGCCGGACTATCATCGTCCGCCGGACTCCAAGACTACGAAGATACAAGATTGAAGACTCCGTCCCGTGTCTGGATGGGACTTTCCTTGGCGTGGAAGGCAAGCTTGGCGATACGGATATGTAGATCTCCTACCATTGTAACCGACTCTGTGTAACCCTAGCCCTCTCCGGTGTCTATATAAACCGGAGGGTTTTAGTCCATAGGACACAACAACCATTACAACAATCATACCGTAGGCTAGCTTCTAGGGTTTAGCCTCCTTGATCTCGTGGTAGATCCACTCTTGTACTACCCATATCATCAATATCAATCAAGCAGGAGTAGGGTTTTACCTCCATCGAGAGGGCCCGAACCTAGGTAAAAACATCGTGTCCCTTGTCTCCTGTTACCATCCGCCTAGACGCACAGTTCGGGACCCCCTACCCGAGATCCGTCGGTTTTGACACCGACAGCGACCCATTTCGTCCATGGGCGTCCGTTTGGATCGGCGTGGATAGAAAAGTCGTCCTAACGCGCCGACCCAAACGGATGCATCCGCTTTTCGTCCGTGTGCGGACCCATTCCCGGCCCATTTTTGAGCCGGATTTGCGTTGGCGCGGACACAAGACGGGCGCGCACGCGCCCTCCTACTCCACCTCCCTGGCATGCTACTCGATGGCACTTTGGCCATCCTCTCCTAATCCAACAGCAAACCCTCGCCCACCTCCTTCATCGCCAATGCCGCCGCCCATTTTTCGGTGACTCGTCTAGCTGCCGGCACTGCAACATCCCCTCTGCAATGCCGCCACCTCCCACGTCGCCCGCCACCGCCGTCTTGCCGCCGGGGAACCGAAAGCTTCCCACCACCGCTCCCCCGACACAGCCACAACCGCGACCAAGAATCCGCCTCGCCGCCCTGGCCAGATCCTCACCGGCATGCCCGTCGGACGCTGACAGGGCAGCTAGCTGGCCCCTGTGCACCGGGACTCCCTTCATTGGCCGTCTTCTTTGTCGACGCCTGCAAGTTGTTCGACAGTTTGCCAAGGTACAAAATGGACTCCGCCAACAAGTTCTTTTTTCACAATTTCCTTTGCGACTCTAACGATTCATCGTCCGATGATAATGAGGAGATCTTGGCTGCCGTGTTGGTCCATCACCACCTCAATAGCAAGCACCCGGCGTTCCATGGCTCCATTCCTGGCAACCTTCTAGCATTGAATCGCAACCGAGAGAGCGGGCATTTCCTTCTTTGAAGGACTACTTTGACACAATAAATTTGTTGTTCAAACATAAAAAATTCTGCTGCCGTTTCCATATGAGTAGGCATCTTTTCAACCGTATTAGAGGCGGAGTGGTCGGCTATGATGACTATTTCGAGTGCAAAGAGGATGTTGTTGGAAAGATTGGTTTCTCCTCTTACCGGAAATGCACTGCCGCCATGCGAATGCTTGCATACGGAGTGTCGGTGATATCATTGACAAGTACGTCGTATGAGCGAGTCTACATGCCTAGACTCCCTGTATAAGTGTAAGGGCATATTTATCCCCTAGTGGTTTTGGTGATTGATGACAATGCTTTTGCGGACTAATCGTGTGCGTTAAGTTCTTTCAGAGAATCATCCATTGGCACGAGACAATTTCCTCCCCTCGGTGTTTTATTCAAGACGGTGTAGCTCCATCGTTTCGTTGTTGGTGGACTTGTTTCGTAGGAGTCACCGTACTATTAAGAGGGGATCCGTTTTGGTAAGACTAGGGTGGAATCAACACGTACACATCCCAATCACTCCCGTCGTCTTCCTTTTGCATTTTTGGAGCTGCACTTCTCTTCCGTACCTGCTTCGACATGTGCCACCGGTAGTACCGCGGTCTACAGCGGTAGTACCGCCGAAGCCCTCCAGCGGTAGTACCGCTCCTCGAAGCGGTAGTACCGCTCTCCGCGATAGTACCGCTCCGCAGAGCGGTAGTACCGCTCGCGGGCTTCGGCCGTAGTACCGCAGTTGTACCGCGCCTACTGCCACCTCGATTCGAGACTGTGTTTTCTCGTGTCGGGTTTTGCGGCACTAGAAGCGGTAGTAGAAGCGGTAGTATCGCTTCGAGCGGTAGTACCGCTCCTACTCCCGTGGTAGTACCGCTCTAGGGCCAGTGGCCTGACTTCCTCCTCAGCACGGTAGTACCGCTAGGTAGGGAGCGGTAGTACCGCTCTCAGCGGTAGTACCGCCCTGCCCCGGCGGTAGTACCGCCCTGTGCGGGGCTACTCAGTGGGGTAACGGTTGGATGTGTTCCCCCACTATATAAAGGTGTCTTCTTCCTCCAAGTTGACTTACCTCTTTCCCCCAAAGCTCCATTGTTGCTCAAAGCTCCATTTTCGCCCGATCTCTCTCCCTAGCCAATCAAACTTGTTGATTTGCTCGGGGTTGGTTGAGAAGGCCTAGATCTACACTTACACCAAGAGAAATTTGATTCCCCGCACTTATCCCTTGCGGATCTTGTTACTCTTGGGTGTTGAGCACCCTGGACGGTTGAGGTCACCTCGAAGCCATACTCCATTGTGGTGAAGCTTCGTGGTGTTGTTGTTGTTGTTGGGAGCCTCCGATTGTTGTGGAGATTGCCCCAACCATGCTTGTAAAGGTTCGGTCGCCGCCTTCAAGGGCACCAATAGTGGAATCACGGCATCTCGCATTGTGTGAGGGCGTGAGGATAATACGGTGGCCCTAGTGGCTTCTTGGGGAGCATTGTGCCTCCACACCGCTCTAACGGAGACGTACTTCCCTTTAAAAGGAAGGAACTCCGGTAACACATCCTCGTCTCCACCGGCTCCACTCTTGGTTATTTCGTGCCTTTACTTTTGCAAGCCTACTTGTCTTACATCCTTTGCTTGCTTGTGTGCTAGTTGTTATTGCATCATATAGGTTGCTCACCTAGTTGCACATCTAGACAACCTATTTTGTTGCAAAGTTTAATTTGGTAAAGAAAAGCTTAAAAATTGTTAGTTGCCTATTCACCCCCCCCCCCCCCTAGTCAACCATATCGATCCTTTCAATTGGTATCAGAGCCTTTTCTCTTTATAAGGACTTTACCATCCAAAGAGTATGGTTGATGTCGTAGATGAGGTGGGAGAGCACTCAGGTGCGAATCCGATCTCATCTACGGGAGATGGGGGTAACTCGATCTCACGTGAGGAATTCAATGTTGCTTTGGAAACATTGAAAACCTCCATGACGACCGAGGTCAAGGACATGTTTAAGGAATTCCTAGAAGGACTTAAACAATCTACCTCGCCGATGAAAGTGGGTGATCCCACCAACAAGGTGACGGATGCTCCCTCCGACAAGGGGGAAGCTAACATTGATAAGAGTCCTTCTATTAGTGGTAGAAATGGTACCGGCATCTTTGCCCATGTGGAACCCCCGGTTTATGGAGGGCCAATCCCCTCCACTCATTTGAATCATGCCGGTCCTCCTCCTAAATATGAGAAACATGAAGATTTTGATTCTTGGGTCTATCGTTTTAAGCGTCATTTAAAACATGTGAACACTAACCTTTGGAGAATCATGGAAGAAGGTTTTTATCCTCATGACCCAAGCAACTTCACCCCTCGAGAAGCTGTGGACAATCAATTCAATGAGAGTGCTCTCTTCATCATCCAAGATGCAATCCTTCCCGAAGATCTCCCTCATCTTCGACCCCATGTCATGGCTAAAGAAGCATGGAAATGTGTCGAGGGTCTCTATCGTGGAAGTGCTAGCATTCAACGCTCCAACTATGAAGTGGTGCAAGATGAAGCCGATGAGTTTGCAATGAAAGAAGATGAAGAACCTCGTGAGCTCTTTCGAAGAGTGACCAAACTCGCGGTCGCACTTCGAGATCATGGAAGCAAGGACACGGATGACAATTGGATCAAGCGGAAGTTCCTCAAGGCCATGATGCCGTACAACAAGGACATGTCCTCCGTCATTCGTCAACGACCGGACTTCCACTCCATGACCTCAAGTGAAGTTTTGGATGAGTTCATTGCAATGAGCATCTTGGACAAGACCGCCGACAATGCAGTGCTCCGTTCTCAAAGAGCAAAGAAGCCTAACCTTGCTTTGAAGGCCAAGGTTACTATGGAAGAAGAGGAAGAAGTGGAAGATGAGGAAAGCAACCCCGAAGACACCAAGTTTGACTACCATGAGCACATGGCCCTTGCTTCAAGACAATTTTGGAGCAAGAAGAGTTCAAGACCCAACTTCAACAAGAACAACTCAAGTGGTGTCAAGGGCAAGCAACGAGTTAGAACTTGCTTCAACTGTGGCAATGTGAGCCATTTCATTGCGGATTGTCCTTACGAGAAGCGGGAAGACAATGGTGGCAAGTTCATCCGAAAAGACAAAGCTAAGTCCTTCCCCAACAACAACAACTTCGCCAAGAAGACTCCAACTCGTGGGTTGGTGGTTCAAGAAGAATACCAAGAGGATGACGATGATGATGAAAATGAATAAGCAATGGCCATGGCATCCGTTGCCATTGCTACTACTCCCCGGGTGTCTCTCTTCGAATCACCCAACGAAAACATCACCGCCAGATGCCTCATGGCTAAAGCTTCAAACTAGGTAACCCCCAACATCACAACCACCATCATTACTAATCCCTCCTTGGAGGATTGCATTGATGAACATGTTGAGTCTAATGAGGAAGTGAATGAATTTGAGTCTTTTATGAGTAAGCTCAAGGGAAAGTCCAAGAAGCACTTTGTTGCTCTCTTGGAACAACTTGGTGAGGCCAATGACATGATCGAGGCTCACGAAGAAACCATCTCCAAGATGGAAGGTCATAGTCGTGACTATGCCGATGAGATATCGGATCTCTTTAATGCTCTTGAGGAAGAGCGTGTGCATCGTTTGACTCTTGAGGAGTCACACAATGATGACCATGCTAAGTTAAAGAAAGATCTTGATCATGCTCTTGTCATGTCTCGTGTGCTAACATCCGAGAAGGCTAAACTTGGGGTTGATCATGCTAGACTCAAAGAGGAGTTTGAGATACTTGACAAGGCCCACAAGGTCTTGAAGGGTACTCATGCTAACCTCAAAGAGTCTCATGCTCAACTCCAAGTTAAGCTAATCAAGGAAAAGGCCACCTTTCCTCATATGGTATTAATTGATAATGCATGTGCTACTTGTTGGGGAACGTTGCAGAAAATTAAAATTTTTCCTACGGTTTCACCAAGATCCATCTATGAGTTCATCTAAGCAACGGGTCATGGGAGAGAGATTGCATCTACATACCACTTGTAGATCGCGTGCGGAAGCGTTCAAGGAAAGGGTGATGATGGAGTCGTACTCGCCGTGATTCAGATCACCGATGACCAAGTGCTGAACGGACAGCACCTCCGCGTTCAACACACGTACGGGATGGGAGACGTCTCCTCCTTCTTGATCCAGCAAGGGGAAAGGAGAGGTTGATGATGATCCAGCAGCACGACGGCGTGGTGGTGGATGCAGCAGAACTCCGGCAGGGCTTCGCCAAGCTGCTGCGAGAGGAGGACGAGGTGTAGCAGGGGGAGGGAGGCGCCAATGCACAGGGTGCGGCTGCCCTCCCCCCTGCCCTCCTTTATATAGGCCCCCAGGGGGGCGTCGGCCCTGGGAGATCCAATCTCCCAAGGGGGCGGCGGCCAGGGGGGTGGAGTGCCCCCCAAGGCATGTGGTGCGCCCCCCCACCCTAGGGTTTCAACCCTAGGCGCAGGGGGTGGGCCTAGGGGGCGCACCAGCCCACTATGGGCTGGATCCCCTCCAACTTTAGCCCATGGGGCCCTCCGAGATGGATGGCCCCACCCTGTGTTCCCCCGGGACCCTTCCGGTGGTCCCGGTACATTACCGGGTGACCCCGAAACTTTCCCGATGGCCGAAATACCACTTCCTATATATAATTCTTTACCTCCGGACCATTCCGAAACTCCTCGTGATGTCCGGGATCTCATCTAGGACTCCGAACAACATTCGGTATGCTGCATACTCATATTCATACAACCCTAGCATCACCGAACCTTAAGTGTGTAGACCCTACGGGTTTGGGAGACACGTAGACATGACTGAGACGACTCTCGAGCAATAACCAATAGCGGGATCTGGATACCCATGTTGGCTCCCACATGCTCCTCGATGATTTCATCGGTTGAACCACGATGTCGAGGATTCGATCAAACCCCGTATACAATTCCCTTTTTCAATCGGTACGTTACTTGCCCGAGACTCGATCGTCGGTATCCCAATACCTTGTTCAGTCTCGTTACCGGCAAGTCACTTTACTCGTACCGTAATGCATGATCCCGTGACCAACCACTTGGTCACTTTGAGCTCATTATGATGATGCATTACCGAGTGGGCCCAGAGATACCTCTCCGTCATACGGAGTGACAAATCCCAGTCTCGATCCGTGTCAACCCAACAGACACTTTCCGAGATACCTGTAGTGCACCTTTATAGTCATCCAGTTATGTTGTGACGTTTGACACACCCAAAGCACTCCTACGGTATCCGGGAGTTACACGATCTCATGGTCTAAGGAAGAGATACTTGACATTGGAAAAGCTCTAGCAAACGAACTACACGATCTTGTGCTATGCTTAAGATTGGGTCTTGTCCATCACATCATTCTCCTAATGATGTGATCCCGTTATCAATGACATCCAATGTCCATAGCCAGGAAACCATGACTATCTGTTGATCAACGAGCTAGTCAACTAGAGGCTCACTAGGGACATACTGTGGTCTATGTATTCACACGTGTATCATGATTTCCGGATATACAGTTATAGCATGAATAAAAGACAATTATCATGAACAAGGAAATATAATAACACTTTTATTATTGCCTCTAGGGCATATTTCCAACAGTCTCCCACTTGCACTAGAGTCAATAATCTAGTTACATTGTGATGAATCGAACACCCATAGAGTTCTGGTGTTGATCATGTTTTGCTCGCGAGAGAGGTTTAGTTAACGGATCTGCGACATTCAGATTCGTATGTACTTTGCAAATTTCTATGTCTCCATCTTGAACATTTTCACGGATGGAGTTGAAGCGACGCTTGATGTGCCTTGTCTTCTTGTGAAACTTGGGCTCCTTGGCAAGGGCAATAGCTCCAGTGTTGTCACATAATAGTTTGATCGGCCCCGGCGCATTGGGTATGACTCCTAGGTCGGTGATGAACTCCTTCACCCAAATTGCTTCATGCGCTGCCTCCGAGGCTGCCATGTACTCCGCTTCACATGTAGATCCCGCCACGACGCTCTGCTTGCAGCTGCACCAGCTTACTGCTCCACCATTCAACATATACACGTATCCGGTTTGTGACTTAGAGTCATCCAGATCTGTGTCGAAGCTAGCGTCGACGTAACCCTTTACGAAGAGCTCTTCGTCACCTCCATAAATGAGAAACATGTCCTTTGTCCTTTTCAGGTACATCAGGATATTCTTGACCGCTGTCCAGTGTTCCTTGCCGGGATTACTTTGGTATCTTCCTACCAAACTTACGGCAAGGTTTACATCAGGTCTGGTACACAGCATGGCATACATAATAGATCCTATGGCTGAAGCATAGGGGATGACACTCATCTCTTCTTTATCTTTTGCCGTGGTCGGGGACTGAGCCAAGCTCAATCTCACACCTTGCAACACAGGCAAGAACCCCTTCTTGGACTGATCCATTTTGAACTTCTTCAAAATCTTATCAAGGTATGTGCTTTGTGAAAGACCTATGAGGCGTCTCGATCTA
The DNA here is from genome assembly GCA_963921465.1 of Triticum timopheevii. Taxonomy (NCBI): domain Eukaryota; kingdom Viridiplantae; phylum Streptophyta; class Magnoliopsida; order Poales; family Poaceae; genus Triticum; species Triticum timopheevii. Next base: position 184,816,014 of record OY997264.1, on the reverse strand, counting down.
TCTCTATAGATCTTGATGCCTAATATATAAGCAGCTTCTCCAAGGTCCTTCATTGAAAAACACTTATTCAAGTAGGCCTTAATGTTGTCTAAGAGTTCTATATTATTTCCCATCAAAAGTATGTCATCTACATATAATATGAGAAATGCTACAGAGCTCCCACTCACTTTCTTGTAAACGCAGGCTTCTCCATAAGTCTGCATAAACCCAAACGCTTTGATCATCTCATCAAAGCGAATGTTCCAACTCTGAGATGCTTGCACCAGCCCATAAATGGATCGCTGGAGCTTGCAAACTTTGTTAGCATTCTTAGGATCGACAAAACCTTCCGGCTGCATCATATACAGCTCTTCCTTAAGATGTCCGTTAAGGAATGCTGTTTTGACGTCCATCTGCCATATCTCATAATCATAGTATGCGGCAATTGCTAACATGATTCGGACGGACTTCAGCTTCGCTACGGGAGAGAATGTCTCGTCGTAGTCAATCCCTTGAACTTGTCGATAACCCTTAGCGACAAGTCGAGCTTTATAGATGGTAACATTTCCATCCGCATCCGTCTTCTTCTTAAAAATCCATTTGTTTTCTATCGCTCTCCCATCATCGGGCAAGTTTGTCAAAGTCCATACTTTGTTTTCATACATGGATTCTATCTCGGATTTCATGGCTTCAAGCCATTTGTTGGAATCTGGGCCCGCCATCGCTTCTTCATAGTTTGAAGGTTCACCGTTGTCTAACAACATGATTTCCAGGACAGGGTTGCCGTACCACTCTGGTGCGGAACGTGTCCTTGTGGACCTACGAAGTTCAGTAGCAACTTGATCCGAAGTACCTTGATCATCATCATTATTTTCCTCTTCAGTTGGTGTAGTCATCACAGGAACATTTTCCTGACCTGCACCACTTTCCTGTTCGAGAGGTAGTACTTCATCGAGTTCTACTTTCCTCCCACTTACTTCTTTCGAGAGAAACTCTTTTTCCAGAAAGCATCCGTTCTTGGCAACAAAGATCTTGCCCTCGGATCTTAAGTAGAAGGTATACCCAACAGTTTCCTTAGGGTATCCTATGAAGACGCATTTTTCCGACTTGGGTTCGAGCTTTTCTGGTTGAAGTTTCTTGACATAAGCATCGCATCCCCAAACTTTTAGAAACGACAGCTTAGGTTTATTCCCAAACCATAATTCATACGGTGTCGTCTCAATGGATTTAGACGGTGCCCTATTTAAAGTGAATGTAGCTGTCTCCAGAACGTATCCCCAAAATGATAGCGGTAAATTGGTAAGGGACATCATAGACCGCACCATATTCAATAGAGTGCGATTACGACGTTCGGACACACCATTACGCTGAGGTGTTCCAGGCGGCGTGAGTTGTGAAACGATTCCACATTTCCTTAAGTGTGCACAAAATTCGTGACTCAAGTATTCTCCTCCACGATCTGATCATAGGAACTTTATCTTTCGGTCACGTTGATTCTCTACCTCATTCTGAAATTCCTTGAACTTTTCAAAGGTTTCAGACTTGTGTTTCATTAAGTAGACATACCCATATCTACTCAAGTCATCAGTGAGAGTGAGAACATAACGATATCCTCCGCGAGCCTCAACGCTCATTGGACCGCACACATCGGTATGTATGATTTCCAACAAGTTGGTTGCTCGCCCATTGTTCCGCAGAACAGAGTCTTGGTCATTTTGCCCATGAGGCATGGTTCGCATGTGTCAAATGATTCATAATCGAGAGACTCTAAAAGTCCATCAGCATGGAGCTTCTTCATGCGCTGACACCAATGTGACCAAGGTGGCAGTGCCACAAGTATGTGGGACTATCGTTATCAACTTTACATCTTTTGGTATTCACACTATGAATATGTGTAACATTACGCTCGAGATTCATTAAGAATAAACCATTGACCATCGAAGCATGACCATAAAACATATCTCTCATATAAATAGAACAACCATTATTCTCGGATTTAAATGAGTAGCCATCTCATATTAAACGAGATCCTGATACAATGTTCATGCTCAAACTTGGCACTAAATAACAATTATTAAGGTTTAAGACTAATCTCGTAGGTAAATGTAGAGGCAGCGTGCCGACGGCGATCACATCGACTCTGGAACCATTCCCGACGCGCATCGTCACCTCGTCCTTCGCCAGTCTCCGTTTATTCTGCAGCTCCTGCTGTGAGTTACAAATATGAGCAACGGCACCAGTATCAAATACCCAAGAGTTACTACGAGTACTGGTAAGGTACACATCAATTACATGTATATCAAATATACCTTTGGTGTTGCCGGCCTTCTTATCCGCTAAGTATTTGGGGCAGTTCCGCTTCCAGTGACCCTTCCCCTTGCAATAAAAGCACTCAGTCTCAAGCTTGGGTCCATTCTTTGACTTCTTGCCGGTAACTGGCTTACCGGGCGCGGCAACATCCTTGCCGTCCTTCTTGAAGTTCTTCTTGCCCTTGCCCTTCTTGAACTTAGTGGTCTTATTGACCATCAACACTTGATGTTCTTTCTTGATCTCAACCTCTGCTGTCTTCAGCATTGAAAATACTTCAGGAATGGTCTTCACCATCCCCTGCATATTGTAGTTCATCACAAAGCTCTTGTAGCTTGGTGGGAACGACTGAAGGATTCTGTCAATGACCGCCTCATCAGGGAGGTTAATGTTCAGCTGAGTCAGGCGGTTGTGCAACCCAGACATTTTGAGTATGTGCTCACTGACAGAACTGTTTTCCTCCATCTTACAACTATAGAACTTGTCGGAGACATAATATCTCTCGACCCGGGCATGAGCTTGGAAAACAAGTTTCAGCTCTTCGAACATCTCATATGCTCCGTGATGCTCAAAACGCTTTTGGAGCCCTGGTTCTAAGCTGTAAAGCATGCCGCACTGAACGAGGGAGTAATCATCAGCACGAGACTGCCAAGCGTTCATAATGTCTTGGTTCTCTGGGACGGGAGCGTCACCTAGCGGTCCTTCTAGGACATATTGTTTCCTGGCAGCTATGAGGATGATCCTCAGGTTCCGGACCCAGTCCGTATAGTTGCTGTCATCATCTTTCAGCTTGGTTTTCTCTAGGAACGCGTTGAAGTTCATGTTGACATGAGCGTTGGCCATTTGATCTACAAGACATATTTGCAAAGGTTTTAGACTAAGTTCATGATAATTAAGTTCATCTAATCAAATTATTACAATGAACTCCCACTCAGATTAGACATCCCTCTAGTCATCTAAGTGTTACACGATCCGAGTCGACTAGGCCGTGTCCGATCATCACGTGAGACGGACTAGTCATCATCGGTGAACATCTTCATGTTGATCGTATCTTCCATACGACTCGTGTTCGACCTTTCGGTCTCTGTGTTCCGAGGCCATGTCTGTACATGCTAGGCTCGTCAAGTTAACCCTAAGTGTTTTTGCATGTGTAAAACTGTCTTACACCCGTTGTATGTGAACGTAAGGATCTATCACACCCGATCATCACGTGGTGCTTCGAAACGACGAACTTTAGCAACGGTGCACAGTTAGGGGAGAACACTTCTTGAAATTGTTGTAAGGGATCATCTTATTTACTATCGTCATTCTAAGTAAACAAGATGCATAAACATAATAAACATCACATGCAATTATATAGTAGTGACATGATATGGCCAATATCATATAGCTCCATTGATCTCCATCTTCGGGGCTCCATGATCATCTTGTCACCGGCATGACACCATGATCTCCATCATCATGATCTCCATCATCGTGTCTTCATGAAGTTGTCACGCCAATGACTACTTCTACTTCTATGGCTAACGCGTTTAGCAATAAAGTAAAGTAATTTACATGGCGTTCTTCAATGACACGCAGGTCATACAAAAATAAAGACAACTCCTATGGCTCCTGCCGGTTGTCATACTCATCGACAAGCAAGTCATGATTCCTATTACAAGAACATGATCTCATACATCAGAATATATCATTCATCATTCATCACAACTTCTGGCCATATCACATCACATGACAATTGCTGCAAAAACAAGTTAGACGTCCTCTAATTGTTGTTGCATCTTTTACGTGGCTGCAATTGGGTTCTAGCAAGAATGTTTTCTTACCTACGAATAACCACAACATGATTTTGTCAACTTCTATTTACCCTTCATAAGGACCCTTTTCATTGAATCTGCTCCAACTAAAGTGGGGAGACAGACACCCGCCAGCCACCTTATGCAACTAGTGCATGTCTGTCGGTGGAACCGGTCTCACGTAAGCGTACGTGTAAGGTTGGTCCGGGCCGCTTCATCCCACAATACCGCTGAAGCAATAAAAGACTAGTAGTGGCAAGCAAGTTGACAAGATCCACGCCCACAACAAAATTGTGTTCTACTCGTGCAATAGAGAACTACGCATAGACCTGGCTCATGATGCCACTGTTGGGGAACGTTGCAGAAAATTAAAAAATTTCCTACGGTTTCACCAAGATCCATCTATGAGTTCATCTAAGCAACGAGTCATGGGAGAGAGATTGCATTACATACCACTTGTAGATCGCGTGCGGAAGCGTTCAAGGGAAGGGTGATGATGGAGTCGTACTCGCCGTCATTCAGATCACCGATGACCAAGTGCTGAACGGACAGCACCTCCGCGTTCAACACACGTACGGGACGGGAGACGTCTCCTCCTTCTTGATCCAGCAAGGGGAAAGGAGAGGTTGATGATGATCCAGCAGCACGACGGCGTGGTGGTGGATGCAGCAGAACTCCGGCACGGCTTCGCCAAGCTGCTGCGGGAGGAGGACGAGGTGTAGCAGGGGGAGGGAGGCGCCAATGCACAGGGTGCGGCTGCCCTCCCCCCTGCCCTCCTTTATATAGTCCCCCAGGGGGGCGCCGGCCCTGGGAGATCCAATCTCCCAAGGGGGCGGCGGCCAGGGGGTGGAGTGCCCCCCAAGGCATGTGGTGCGCCCCCCCCCCCCCCACCCTAGGGTTTCAACCCTAGGCGCAGGGGGTGGGCCTAGGGGGGCGCACCAGCCCACTATGGGCTGGCACCCCTCCCCCTTCAGCCCATGGGGCCCTCCGGGATGGGTGGCCCCACCCGGTGGACCCCCGGGACCCTTCCGGTGGTCCCGGTACATTACCGGGTGACCCCAAAACTTTCCCGATGGCCGAAATACCACTTCCTATATATAATTCTTTACCTCCGGACCATTCCGAAACTCCTCGTGATGTCCGGGATCTCATCCAGGACTCCGAACAACATTTGGTATGCTGCATACTCATATTCGTACAACCCTAGCGTCACTGAACCTTAAGTGTGTAGACCCTACGGGTTTGGGAGACACCTAGACATGACCGAGACGACTCTCGGGCAATAACCAACAGCGGGATCCGGATACCCATGTTGGCTCCCACATGCTCCTCGATGATTTCATCGGTTGAACCACGATGTCGAGGATTCTATCAAACCCCATATACAATTCCCTTTGTCAATCCGTACGTTACTTGCCCGAGACTCGATCGTCGGTATCCCAATACCTTGTTCAGTCTTGTTACCGGCAAGTCACTTTACTCGTACCGTAATGCATGATCCCATGACCAACCACTTGGTCACTTTGAGCTCATTATGATGATGCATTACCGAGTGGGCCCAGAGATACCTCTCCGTCATACGGAGTGACAAATCCTAGTCTCGATCCGTGTCAACCCAACAGACACTTTCGGAGATACCTGTAGTGCACCTTTATAGTCACCCAGTTACGTTGTGACGTTTGATACACCCAAAGCACTCCTACGGTATCCGGGAGTTACACGATCTCATGGTCTAAGGAAGAGATACTTGACATTGGAAAAGCTCTAGCAAACGAACTACACGATCTTGTGCTATGCTTAAGACTGGGTCTTGTCCATCACATCATTCTCCTAATGATGTGATCCCGTTATCAACGACATCCAATGTCCATAGCTAGGAAACCATGACTATCTGTTGATCAACGAGCTAGTCAACTAGAGGCTCACTAGGGACATATTGTGGTATATGTATTCACACGTGTATCATGATTTCCGGATAATACAGTTATAGCATGAATAAAAGACAATTATCATGAACAAGGAAATATAATAATACTTTTATTATTGCCTCTAGGGCATATTTCCAACACTACTAACCCATGTTGTGAGCATGTGCATCTTGTGGAGGAAAATGCCAAGTTGAAGGATCAACTTGAGAAAGGCCTTGTGTCTTGCATTCAAGGTGAGAAAAACCTCAACGACCTTTTGAGCAATCAAAAGGAAGTTGTGGCCAAAGAAGGAATTGGGTTTGCACCCAAGTCCAAGAGCAAGAAGAAGAAGAACAACAAGACCAATCGTCCTCCTCCTCTCAAACAAACGTTTGTGAAAGAGGGAGAGGGTGCTCCTAAGAAGAAGGAGAAAGTGAAGGGAGTTGAAGTCCAAAAGGGCAAAAGCATTTCCTCAAACAAAGCCGGCAACTTTAACCCATCATATGTGTTGTGCCGTGCTAGTGATGGACATGTTTATGCTAAATTTGTTGGTTCTTCTTATGAGTACTTTGAATGGTCTATTTGGGTTCCCAAGACCCTTGTTACTAACATCAAAGGACCCATTACTAAATGGGTACCTAAAACCAAGCATTGATCTCGTGTAGGTGTTTGCTTCCGGTGGGGGATCATGGTTGCTCGATAGTGGAGCAACAAATCATATGACCGGGAGCAAGGACTTGGTGGTGGATGTGCAAGAGATTCCATCTATGCCCACCAATGTCGAGTGGGGTGATGCATCACATTCTAAGGTATTGGGTCTCGGCAAGGTTGTCATTTCTCATGATCTAACAATAGAGAAAGTCATGCTTGTTGAGTCCCTTGCATTCAATTTACTTTCTGTTCGTCAACTTGCACTCATGGGCTTTGCTACATTCTTTGATATTGATACCTTGGCCCTCTTGTGGCGCAAGACTCTTAAAGTAGCCTTTGTTGGGCATGTCGAGAATGGTCTCTATGTGATTAACTTTTCGGAGCGACCCACTAAGACCGAGACATGCCTAATGGCTAAAGTTGACGTGGGATGGCTTTGGCATCGCCGTTTAGCCCACGTCAATATGAGATCTTTGCAAAGTCTTCTCAAGGGGGACCATGTTCGTGGACTAACAAATGTTAGTTTTGCCAAAGATCGTGCTTGCAGTGCTTGTATCGAAGGAAAGCTTCATGAAAAGGCTCACCCTCCTTCAACCATCATCTACTCGAAGAGACCCTTGGAGCTCCTTCACATGGATCTCTTCGGGCCTCCATCTTTTGATAGTCTTGGAGGGAGAAAGTATTGCTTGGTGATTGTGGATGATTATTCAAGATACACTTGGGTATACTTCTTCAAGAGGAAGAGTGAGACTCAACAAACCGTCATCGACTCTGCAAATGAAGCTCAACGTCAACATGATGCAAAGATCTTGACAATAAGAAGTGACAACGGCACCGAGTTCAAGAACTACACCTTGGATGAGTTTCTTAGTGATGAGGGGATCAAGCATCAATATTCTGCACCATATACCCCTCAACAAAATGGTGTTGCGGAGAGGAAGAACCGGACGTTGATGGATGCGGCAAGGACCATGATGGCGGAGTTCAAGTCTCCGTACAAGTTTTGGGCCGAAGCCATCAACACCGCATGTCATGCATCCAATCGGCTCTATCTTCGCAAAGGCTTGAACAAGACTCCTTATGAGATACTCACCGGCAACAAGGCCAATCTCAAGTACTTCCGGGTGTTCGGTTGTAAGTGTTTCATTCTCAAGAAAGGTGTTCGTTTGTCTAAATTTGAGGCTAGAGCTCATGAGGGCATATTTGTTGGTTATGCTACAAACTCTCATGCTTACCGTGTCCTCAACAAGTCCACCGGACTCATTGAGGAGACGTGTAACGTGGAGTTTGACGAAAATAACGGCTCCCAAGTGGAGCAAAGTGGTACTTGTGATGTAGGTGATGAAATTCCTCCCCAGGCCATAAGAAAAATGGGTATTGGTCAAATTCTACCCATTGAGGAACCCCTTGTGGCCGAAGGAGAAGGACAATGCTCTACTCAAGTAGAGCCATCACCTCATCAAGACCCACACGCTTCCGAAGAACAAAGTGAAGACCCTCAACCTTGTGAACAAGACCAAGGGCAAGATCAACCTCAAGATGGTGGTGAACCTATAAATGATGCCCAAGGTCAATTTCTCCCCCTCGAGCAAGTTCAAGATCAAGAGAAAGCTCAAGATCAAGAGCAAGCTCAAGCTCAAGAACAAGCACAAGACGGCGCTCAAGATGATCAAGTCAACCCTCCTCCCTCAACATCCGAGGAGGAATTAGAGCGTCGTGCCGCGAAGATTGCTACCAAGCTCACCACCCAAGGCCATCTCATGGAAAATGTGGTTGGAAGCCTAAGAAAGGGGGTAAGCACTCGTAGACAATTAGCAAACTATTGTGAACATCACGCGTTTGTCTCTTGTGTTGAACCCCAAAAGGTCTATGAGGCGCTTGAAGACTCGGATTGGCTCAATGCCATGCATGAAGAACTCAACAACTTCGAGTACAACAAAGTATGGAGATTGGTGTCAAGGCCATCGGGGAACCACAATGTCATTGGAACCAAGTGGATCTTCAAGAACAAGCAAGATGCTCATGGGAACATCGTTCGCAACAAGGCAAGATTGGTAGCACAAGGCTACTCCCAAGTCGAGGGTATCGACTACGGTGAAACCTTTGCTCCCGTTGCTCGTCTTGAATCCATACGTTTGTTGATTGCCTATGCTTCCCATCACAACTTTAAGTTGCAACAAATGGATGTGAAAAGTGCTTTTCTTAATGATCCTATTAATGAGTTGGTTTATGTCAAGCAACCCCCCGGGTTCGAGGACCCCTACTTCCCGGATCATGTGTATCAACTCGATAAGGCACTCTATGGCCTTAAACAAGCCCCACGTGAGTGGTATGACCACCTTACCGAGTTGCTACAAGATCGTGGATTTGAAGTAGGACAAATTGATCCCACTCTTTTTACTAAGAAGGTCAACGGGGAGTTGTTTGTATGCCAACTATATGTTGATGATATTATCTTTGGTTCTCCTAACAAAGCTTTCAATGAGGAATTTGCCGCTCTCATGACCTCCAAGTTTAAGATGTCTTCGATGGGAGAGTTGAAGTTCTTCCTTGGTTTTGACATTAAACAAAGAAGAGAAGGAACATTCATCAACCAAGCCAAATACACTCAAGACATGCTTAAAAGATTCAAGCTAAGTGATGTCAAGCCGGCTTCTACACCAATGCCTACCAAGTGCCAACTTGACATCGGTCCCAATGGTAAAGCGGTGGATCAAAAGGTATATCGCTCCATGATTGGCTCCTTGCTTTACCTTTGTGCATCTAGACCGGATATCATGTTGAGTGTGGGGATGTGTGCACGTTTTCAAGCCGCACCAAAGGAAAGTCACTTTGTGGTGGTCAAGCAAATCTTTCGATATTTGACTCATACCCCAAACTTTGGCTTATGGTACCCAAGAGGAGCAAACTTCAAGCTTGAAGGTTTCACGGATTCCGGTTGGGCGGGAGACAAAGTGGATAGGAAGTCCACTTCCGGAGGGTGCCAATTTCTTGGTTGCTCTTTGGTAAGTTGGTCTTCCAAGAAGCAAAGTTGTGTGTCTCTCTCGTCCACCGAAGCGGAGTATGTGGCGGCCGGTAGTTGTTGTGCTCAACTCCTATGGATGAGGCAAACTTTAAAGGAGTACGGTGTCATTTGTGACAAAGTGGCTCTTTGGTGTGATAATGAAAGTGCCATCAAGATTTCTCTCAACCCGGTGCAACACTTCAAGACGAAGCACATAGAGATTCGGTATCACTTCATCCGGGATCACATTAGGCGAGGAGAGATCGAGCTCAAGTATGTCAACACTCATGATAACCTTGCAGATATTTTCACGAAGCCCTTGGATGAAGCAAGATTTCGCGAGTTAAGGCATGAGCTAAATATCATTGATTTGAGCAATGTGACTTGAACCCGTGCACCCCCCACCACACTCAACTTGTTGTCTAGTTTAGGTGTAGGCATGGACATAGGGGGGGTGTTGTTCTCTCAATGAACTCTCCCTCCCCCCATTATGCATAAAACGATCAACTCTTTCACATTAGCCATTTTTTATGGTACTTGTGCTTCAAAGACGAGCTTTGGTCATGGACCCAAGGATAATTCTTCGCGGTGCCATACCAATTGACTCAAACATAGGTGGCTCCGGCTACCGCCCTCTCTTGAGAGAGGCCAGAGCTCGCTCCTTTTTGTTTGTGTAACGCCCCGGATGTAACTTTCCATATTCGTAACTCCAACTCTTGCCTTTTCCGGAGATGCCATATGTTATTTTCCTCCGTGGTTGGGTTTTTGTTTTTTTTTTGTTTTTTTTTGTTGTTTTTGTTTTGCATTATGTTCATGTCTTGCATTTCATCATCGCATCATTCGCATTGCATCGGCACTCCATTGCCGTCATATTTTAAAATTTGCATTCGTTCATCGTTGCCATTTCTCCCTTTGCCTTAATCACCTTCCCTCGGATCGCCTTGCCCGTGCTAACCATTCCAGACCAACCGGGTTTTACTTCCCTCTTGACCGTGACCACCTAACCTCTCTTGTCAGCTCGCAGCCCCCTCGCGTGTGCGTCCGAAACTCCCCCGAACATGACCCGTTCTGTCGTGACCATTGGATTCGGATCATCCCCAAACATCTACAAAATATCTTCGTTTTCTTTGTTTGGACTCCCATAGCATTTTATCTTGACCGTCCAATTTCGATCAGATGATCCAACTCCCTTCTTTCCGTATATATAGAGCAGCCCCTGACCTAATCTAGTCCAACCCTAAATTTTAGGCAGGCTGTCCCATCCTTCTCATCGCCGCCGCCACCCCACCAAACTCCACTCGGCTTTCCGTGCCCGGCCAATCCAGAGCGTAGCTCCTCCCTGCCTCGATCTGGATCGAGGAGCCCGAGCCCCTGCAACCGCCCGAGGCCTCCGCGACCTGCTCCTCCCACCTCCTCGCCGGACTCCTCCCGCAGCAGTACCACACCAAGCCTCGCGTCGCAGCCTCCTTCTCATCGTGCCCGTGCACGAGCGGACGAGCTCGAGCTCCCTCCTCTCGATCCATGGTGCCTCTGCCTCGAGCCACCCAAGAGCTCGCCCAGCGCCCGAGCCATCCCCGACCTCCATCTCGTCGCCCACGTCGCCGCCTTGCTCCGCCCTCGCCGTCGTCCCGCAGACGAGCAGCATCAGCAGGTCGCCGCCTCCGCTCCGGAGCTCGATCCCGAGCACCTTCTGCTCGTCTCCAGCCACCGCTTTGCAAGGCTCCTCCATCCTCTCCCGAGCAGGTGCTCGCCCGGAGCCCCGTTTTCCCGCCTCCGTTCAGCCAACCACGTCGCCCGCGCGCCCAACAGATGAGCCCCGTCGCGCCCTCTCCTTCCCCCCTTTTGCTCCTCTCTGTATCTCATCTCTCTCTCACGTTCTCTCTGTTCCAGGATGTAACCTCCACGAACTCCGGCGACATGGCGCCCGCAGCCCCGAGCTCGCCGTCCATCGCCGTTCCCCGCTAGATCCACATCGCCGTGCCAAGTCCCGCAGCCGCTTCTTCCCCTGCGTTGCTCAAGAGCAAGTAGAGTGTAACGCCCCGGATTCGATGCACCAGGTGTCCGCCAGTTATTCGCCGTCGTTGCCATGTCATTTGCTTGCGTGTTGCACTTTGCCATGTCATCATCTGCATTTCATATCATGTCATCTTGTGCATTTCATTTTGCATACGTGTTCGTCTCATGCATCCGAGCCTTTTCTCCGTTGTCCGTTTTGCAATCCGGCGCTCCTATGTCATCCGCCGTCCCCCTCTTCTCTCTTTTCGTGTGCGGGTATTAAACTTTCTCGGAATGGCCCGAGGTTTGCCAAGCGGCCTTGGTATAGCACCGGTAGACCGCCTGTCAAGTTTCGTGCCATTTGGAGGTCGTTTGATACTCCAAGGGTTAACCGGGTAACCGAAAAGCCCTCTTTGAGTTGCAGCCCAACACCCCTTCCAAAGTGGCCCAAAACCCATCTAAATCCCCTCCATGCTCTCGGTCGTTCGATCATGATCGCGTGGCCGAAAACCGCTCCTCATTTGGACTCTCCTAGCTCCCAGATTCTATAAATAGGTCCTCCCCCTCCATTTTCGCGGATGCTTTTCCCCGAAACCCTAAAAATTCCCCTCTCCGCCGCCGGACGTGTCCGCCCGCGCCGGACGCGTCCACCGGCCGCGTCACCCCGGCCAATCGGGGCGCGCCACGTCGCCAACCCCGCCGCCTCAGCCAACCGCCGCTCGCCACCTGGCCTCCGGCCTCCTCGCCGCCGCCGCCGGCCCGCGGGGCCCGAGGCCGGCCCGCCCGGGCCCGCGCATCGCCGTGCCCGTGCCCCGCGCGCTCCCTGCCGCCGGCCGCCGTGGCCGCCGCCGGCCAGCGCCTGCCGCCGCCAGGCCCCGCCTCCTCGCCCGCAGGCCCCGCTCCGCCGCCGCCTCGCCTTGCGCCGCCGGCCAGCGCCCGCCGCCGCCAGGCCCCGCCTCCTCGCCCGCCCTGCTCCTCCGCCCGCCGGCCTCCTCCTGCGCCGCGCCGTCCGGCGCCGCCCTGAAGCCCCTCCGCCGCGCCGCCCGTCGGTCCCGTCGCCCCAGCGCCGCGCCGCCCTCGCCGGAGAGCGCCGCCGCTCGTCGTCCAGATCGGAAGGAGCCCGATCCAGGCGTCGCGCCCGTTGACCGCGACCCTCCCTGTGGGCCTCGCGGCCCGTCCCCGCGCCAGGCCAGTCCCAGCCGGCCCGATCGGCCTTCCTCCTCCACATATGGGCTCGGCCCAGTGGTGAGCGCCCGCTATGTCCCGCCTGTGCGTCGTTTTACTATTTGACGCTCGCTGTAAATCTGCTAAGTCTTTATATTTTCACATTCTGGTGGCATGTTCATCACATCACATCTCTGCATCCGTAGGTCCGTTTTGTGCGTGTAATATGTCAAATTGTTCGTCTCGATGAGTAGATCATTTCATTCCATTGCGTCATTTTCATTTGAGCTCATCTTGATGCCCGAAATGCTGTTGGAAGAGTGCATGTTGATGTTAATCTGCTGAAACTGTTATAACTTGCTCTTTTATCATTTTTGCCATGATTGATGTGTGCATCCTATGAGGTTGATGTCTACATGAATGTTGATCTATGCCATGCCATCTTTCCAGGGGTGTTAACCATATATTTTTGTGAGTTGTGTGCTGAGTGTATCAAGTTTGTTAAGTAGGGTAGTTGCTGTTGCTGTTTTCCTGACAGATTCTGTAATTTTGTGATGCCATGTTAACATGCTTCTACTAATCATTCTATGCATAATCTGGAGATGCCCTATAAACATGTTTTGATCTACATGTCTTGCTCTATCAATTCATGCCTTTGGTTGCAATTATAGCCTGCTGGAACATGTTGTTATCTTGCTCCAAAGTTGCTTGAAAATGTTGTTGTCAGCCTGTTTACATTAAGTTCACTTGTTCCCATGTGTTTTCCTATTGATCCATGTACCCTATGACCTTGCTCTTGCCATGCTTAGCTTCACAAACATGCCTTCTTACTGTTGGTTGCCTTTCCATGCCATGTATTGCTCTGTGGTGAGTGGTTCAAGCTCACGAACATGCCTACTTATTGTTGTTCCTGCCATGTATAAATTTGTAATATAACTTGCCATGTTTACATGGGTGCCATCATATTTTATGTGCCTTTTTGGCTCATGGTCAGTAAGGGACTTTTGATCTATGCAATTAGTAGATTCATGCCATGATATGTTCCTGTAACATGTTGTTTGATAACTCTAAACATTGCAACCTGATGTTATTTCTGCTAAAGTCTGAAATTGTTATTATTTGCAATATCTCCATGTCATTTGGAGCATGTTCTAGTGATTTCTGGAGATAGCTCGGTGTTCATGTTTTGTTATGCTTTACCTGTACTTCATGCCCATGCCTTTTGTTATTATGTTGGGGTGATGTAGCTTATTGTTTTGATGCTTGCAATATGCCTAGTTGCTGTTATGGGCAGATTGTTGCTATGACTTGTATAGTGCGCATGTGTTGCACCGTTGCTCCGTTTTGAGTGTGCTCTATATGAAACTTGCTTGATTTTGCATGTTGTTTCATATTATCATGTTGCATCCTTGTTTTGGTGTGTCTGCTTGATGTTTGGGTGCATTTTGCATCAATGCCATAGTTAACTTGTTTTGCTCATATCTTCTAGACCGTAGCTCCGAATCTAATGAACTTTATATGTAACTTGACTAGAATCTCGTGTAGATCATCTTGGTGCATCTTAACTTGCTGTTTGACAACTTCAACTTAATGTTTATTCAGTTCTGGACCAATTTCAAAATTTGCATATGAGGACTTACCGGAATTGTTATATGTTGTTCCCGGCCTCATTTAAACTTGCCTTGATGTGTTGTTCTTGTTTGCATCATCTCTTGCCATGAGTAGCTTCATGTAGCCTTTGTCATGCATCATGCTTGTTGTGCATCATGCCTTGTCCATGTGTGGTGTTTTACCATGTTGTGTGCTTCTTCTCGATAGTTCCCGTTTCGTTGCGATCATGAGGATTCGTTCGTCTACGGTTGGTTCGGCTTCTTCCGTTCGTCTTCTTCATGGACTCGTTCTTCTTCCTTGCGGGATTTCAGGCAAGATGACCGCTACCCTGGATCTCACTACTATCATTGCTATGCTAGTTGCTTCGTTCTATCGCTTTGTTGTGCTACCTATTACCTGTTTATCAAGCCATCCCATATTGCCATGAACCTCTAACCTTTGACACCTTTCCTATGCAAACCGTTGTTTGGCTATGTTACCGCTTTTGCTCAGCCCCTCTTATAGCGTTGCTAGTTGCAGGTGAAGTTGAAGATTTCTCCATGGTGGACAGGATTTTGGTTGGGATATCACAATATCTCTTATATTATTAATGCATCTATATATTTGGTAAAGGGTGGAAGGCTCGGCCTTATGCCTGGTGTTTTGTTCCACTCTTGCCGCCCTAGTTTCCGTCATACCGGTGTTATGTTCCCGGATTTTGCGTTCCTTACGCGGTCGGGTGATTTATGGGACCCCCTTGACAGTTCGCTTTGAATAAAACTTGTCCAGCAAGGCCCAACATTGACTTTTACCATTTGCCTCACCACCACCTACTTTTCCCTTGGGAGTCGCTCTCTCGAGGGTCATCTTTATTCAGCCCCCCCGGGCCAATGCTTGTCTAAGTGTTGGTCCAAACTAGAGCCCTTTGCAGCACCCCCTCAGGGAAACTTGAGGTCTGGTTTTAGTTGTACGGATTGCTCATCCGGTCGTGGCCTGAGACGAGATACGCGCGGCTACTATCAGGATGTCGGCACACCGGGAGGTCTTGCTGGTCTTGTTTTACCATTGTCGAAATGTCTTGATGTACCGGGATTCTGAGACTGATCGGGTCTTCCTGGATGAAGGTCTATTCCTTCGTTGATCGTGAGAGCTTATCATGGGGTAAGTTGGGACACCCCTGCAGGGTTTAAACATTCGAGAGCCATGCCCGCGGTTATGTGGCAGATGGGAATTTGTTAATGTCCGGTTGTAGACAACTTGACACCAGATCCGAATTAAAACGCATCAACCGCGTGTGTAGCCGTGATGGTCTCTTCTCGGCGGAGTCCGGGAAGTGAACACGGTTTCTGGGTAATGTTTGACGTAAGTAGGTGTTCAGGATCACCTCTTGATCATTGTTAGCTTCACGACCATTCCGCTTGTTTCTCTTCTCGCTCTTTTTTGCGTATGTTAGCCACCATACTTGCTTAGTCGCTGCTGCAACCTCACCACTTTACCCCTTCCTTTCCCATTAAGCTTTGCTAGTCTTGATACCCATGGTAATGGGATTGCTGAGTCCTCGTGGCTCACCAGATACTTCCAAACCCAGTTTGCAGGTGCCTATGTTACCGAGCAGGTGACGCAACCAAGCTCAAGGAGGAGCTCGATGAAGATCTTGCCCTTTGTGTTGTTTCGTTCTAGTTGATCAGTAGTGGAGCCCAGTTGGGGTCGATTGGGGACCTTTGTCGCATTTGGGGTTCTTCTTTTATTTTGGTTCCGTAGTCGGACCTTGATTGTATCTGGATGATGTAATGCTTTATTCATGTAATTGTGTGAAGTGGCGATTGTAAGCCAACTATGTATCTCTTTCCCTTATGTATTACATGGATTGTGCGAAGATTACCTCACTTGCGACATTGCTTTCAATGCGGTTATGCCTCTAAGTCGTGCTTCGACACGTGGGAGATATAGCCGCATCGAGTGCGTTACAAGTTGGTAATCAGAGCCTTCCTCGACCTTAGGAGCCCCACTGCTTGATCGTTTTTAGCGGACGAGTTGTGTCTAGAAAAATGTTTTGAGTCATTTAGGATTATATATATCGGAGAGTTAGGAATTCTTTTTACTCCTCAGTCCCTTCATCGCTCTGGTGAGGTCTCCTGACGTAGAGTTTTGTCTCTTCTCTTCTCAAATTTCACTAAAAAAAATTTAGGATCGCACGGGTATCTTGGAATCGTTCCGATAGTTTTATGATGAGAACATTGTCTTGGTGCCTCCTGTCAGGGGTTTAGTGGAAGTGTCCCGGGGAGTTGAGCTCTGAGGTGTTGTCGTCATAATTTTATCGTTGCAGTTCTGGAATACCTGAGTTTAGTACGCCGACATCGAAAATCTCTTTTATGCAGTTGTTGGTGAGATAACCCCGATAACCCAGTACTGAGGTGAGTACGGGAGTATTGCCATGACTCGTATAACGGATGCTTTTCGAAGGTTGAGGTACATGATTTCCGAAGGTTTCTTGGTTATGTGTTGACGGATGGATACAGCTTGGATGTAGGTATTGTTAGTTTGGGTGAGATATATTGCTTCCCCCGTATCCCCAACACCAGATTGCATAACCAGAAAGTTTCGGGAGTTTATAGGTGGGAATTCAAGTAGCTCCTAGAATATCTTTTCGACAGATGCATGATATGGGATTGGGTAAATCTCTATCATATGTATTTGTTCTGGCTTATTCTGCAAGCCAAATCCTTTGTTTTGTTTTATTTGTGGTATTCGAGTTGCTTCAAAGTCAAATGTTGAATCCATACCTTTCCTAAACAGTGTTCTCATATTGCTATGTGAATACTAATCCTTCTTGATCATTGAGGTTGTCATGTTAATTCTTCTCCTACCGGCGTGCTTCTCTTCAAGTGGATCTGATCATTCTCCCCATCCGCAAGATCATTTCTAAGTTTTCTCAATGGTGTTTGATTCATCCGTCTCCAAGTTGCCTTTGTTTTTTCCTGTCCTCCCACCCTTTTTCTTCAAGGACACAGATTTCTTAATCAAGTATCCATTTATTCATGTGAAGTTTCTCCATTCTTTTCCGTCAATGTTCTTACCCGGTGGTTCTCAAGAAGATGTTCTACTAGTTCGCCATTCCTCATTCCTTTCTCTTCTCCGGTGGATTCAAGTCAAGTTTTGTTGATCATACTTTTTTTCCTCATTTCAATGTCTTCTCATACCGGTGCACCTCATTATCATTCTACTTCTCGCTATTTGTTATTCCGGAGTGCTCAAGATATCTCGAAGATTCGTGTTTCCACTCTGCATTCGTTCAAGCTCTTTCGAGATTGGTATCTCGTTCAAGTCATTTAATTCAACCGGTGCAACATCTCTTTTAAATCATTTCCAACGGTGTTTTCTTTTGAGTGGGCCCTAACCCACAGGTCTTTTCCCAGGATCTTACCTGACTCTTCTAATTATTCCGGAGCTATCTCAAATTCATTTCCAAGTTTGACGTAAGAATGAATTTCATCAGTCACTTGCCTTCTCCAAGATCTCTTCCAAATTCTTTCATAGTTGGCTCAACCTCTTCGCTTTTGATTCTTCCGGTGTGCCTCAATAATTCTTGGTGGTGTTTCTCCTCGTCATTCTCAACATGTGAAGACCGAAGAAGGATTTCTCTTAAATCTTGCTCCATTCTCTTCAAGATTCATGGTTCTAGCTTGATGCCATCCTCTCATAATTGTTTTCGATTGTGAGAATTCTTTTCTTACCATCCGGAGTATTTCTTGAGTTGTTTCCATTTCTTTCTTCCGAAGGCCATCAGGTCATAATTCTTTATTCTCAGCGTGTAGCTATCATTCTCCAAATCTTACCGGTGGTTCGTTCAAGATTTCACCTCTTTCGTTATCATTTAATTCTTTCATTCTTTCCAATCCTACCGGTGGTTCATTGAAGACCTTCTCAAGTTTACGCCATATCTCTCTTAATCCTTTCTATGAGAATAAGTAGTATGCCAAATCCGTTGATTGTCATCAATTTAATTGGTGAAGGATAAGCATACAATAAATCTTATTCTTATTTCATCCAAGTGAGCTATCCCTTCCTTCGGAGTTTGTTCTTGGTGAATGAATTCTAGTTCCAGGCGTTTTCATCTTTTCTTTTCCAGAGTTCAAATTTCCTCGGCCATCTCGTCGGAACCCCATCTAAATCACCGCAAGGCTCTTCTTATTCTTTCATCCTTCATTTTATCTCGTCATCCTTTTGTTGACCGGAGTTCTTCATGGCGTTCTTCATGATTTATTTCATTCTTCAAGTGCTCATCAAGGTTCTTTTGGTGGAGCTCAGGAAGCTTTCTTTCTTGCATCTCGAAGTGCAATTAATTCTCCGCATTCTTTTGGAGTGGAGTTTTGCATTTCTTCGTTCTTCTCAGCTATCCAATCATTTCCGTTTGTGGTCGAAGATCACCTCATAATTTTGAGATGTTATCCATAAGTCCACTACAAGCTTGTGCTTCTCGTTGTTGATTTTCCAACATCTCCGTTCGATTCTTCTTTGCAAGGATGATTTCCAAGCTCATTTGTGGCAGAAGTTGGCATTTTCTCCTACATTCTGTTATTCCTATGATCTATCTTCTATTCTTTCTTCCGGAGGCATTGTGATGTTGCTATTTTCACTCATCATCTTGAATTGTGAGCATCGTGTTCTTTTCATTCTTATCCATTTAACCGGAGTGTTGTGTCATCTCTTCAAGTGCTTTTCATCTTATCAAGTTTTCCTTCTTCTTTCAGTCGGAGTGCTGCCCAAGTTATATCAATCTTACCCCTTCTCTATCTAGTTTTAACCAGAGTGGTTTCAATATCTATCTTATCACTAAACCTCTTGGTTCTCGTTGTATCCCTTGCTCCTCTTTTCTAACGGAGTGTTTTCAACTTTGCTCATCTTCGTTGTTTTTCTTCTTTCAATTGCGCAACCGCTCAAGGTTCTTTGGTTTCACTCATTGGTCAAAGAAGCAACTTAGTTTTACCTCTTCTCTTCCTCTTCCGTTTCCCTCCGGTGCCATCCTAGATCTCGGGACGAGATCCTCTCGTAGTGGTGGAGTGTTGTAACACCCCGGATTCGATGCGCCAGGTGTCCGCCAGTTATTCGCCGTCGTTGCCATGTCATTTGCTTGCGTGTTGCACTTTGCCATGTCATCATCTGCATTTCATATCATGTCATCTTGTGCATTTCATTTTGCATATGTGTTCGTCGCATGCATCCGAGCCTTTTCTCCGTTGTCCGTTTTGCAATCCAGCGCTCCTATGTCATCCGGCGTCCCCCTCTTCTCTCTTTTCGTGTGCGGGTATTAAACTTTCTCAGAATGGCCCGAGGTTTGCCAAGCGGCCTTGGTATAGCACCGGTAGACCGCCTGTCAAGTCTCGTGCCATTTGGAGGTCGTTTGATACTCCAACGGTTAACCGGGTAACCGAAAAGCCCTCTTTGAGTTGCAGCCCAACACCCCTTCCAAAGTGGCCCAAAACCCATCTAACTCCCCTCCATGCTCTCGGTCGTTCGATCACGATCGCGTGGCCGAAAACCGCTCCTCATTTGGACTCTCCTAGCTCCCAGAATCTATAAATAGGTCCTGCCCCTCCATTTTCGCGGATGTTTTCCCCCGAAACCCTAAAAATTCCCCTCTCCGCCGCCGGACGTGTCCGCCCGCGCCGGACGCGTCCACCGGCCGCGTCACCCCGGCCAATCGGGGCGCGCCACGTCGCCAACCCCGCCGCCTCAGCCAACCGCCGCTCGCCACCTGGCCTCCGGCCTCCTCGCCGCCGCCGCCGGCCCGCCCGGGCCCGCGCATCGCCACGCCCGCGCCCCGCGCGCTCCGTGCCGCCGGCCGCCGTGGCCGCCGCCGGCCAGCGCCTGCCGCCGCCAGGCCCCACCTCCTCGCCCGCAGGCCCCGCTCCGCCGCCGCCTCGCCTTGCACCGCCGGCCAGCGCCCGCCGCCGCCAGGCCCCGCCTCCTCGCCCGCCCTGCTCCTCCGCCCGCCGGCCTCCTCCTGCGCCGCGTCGTCCGGCGCCGCCCTGAAGCCCCTCCGCCGCGCCGCCCGTCGGTCCCGTCGCCCCCGGCACCGCGCCGCCCTCGCCGGAGAGCGCCGCCGCTCGTCGTCCAGATCGGGAGGAGCCCGATCCAGGCGTCGCGCCCGTTGACCGCGGCCCTCCCTGTGGGCCTCGCGGCCCGTCCCCGCGCCAGGCCAGTCCCAGCCGGCTCGATCGGCCTCCCTCCTCCACAGATGGGCTCGGCCCAGTGGTGAGCGCCCGCTATGTCCCGCCTGTGCGTCGTTTTACTATTTGACGCTCGCTGTAAATCTGCTAAGTCTTTATATTTTCACATTCTGGTGGCATGTTCATCACATCACATCTCTGCATCCGGAGGTCCTTTTTGTGCGTGTAATATGTCAAATTGTTCGCCTCGACGAGTAGATCATTTCATTCCATTGCATCATTTTCATTTGAGCTCATCTTGATGCCCAAAATGCTGTTGGAAGAGTGCATGTTGATGTTAATCTGCTGAAACTATTATAACTTGCTCTTTTATCATTTTTGCCATGATTGATGTGTGCATCCTATGAGGTTGATGTCTACATGAATGTTGATCTATGACATGCCATCTTTCCAGGGGTGTTAACCATATATTTTTGTGAGTTGTGTGCTGAGTATATCAAGTTTGTTAAGTAGGGTAGTTGCTGTTGTTGTTTTCCTGACAGATTCTGTAATTTTGTGATGCCATGTTAACATGCTTCTACTAATCATTCTATGCATAATCTGGAGATGCCCTATAAACATGTTTTGATCTACATGTCTTGCTCTATCCATTCATGCCTTTGGTTGCAGTTATAGCCTGCTGGAACATGTTGTTATCTTGCTCCAAAGTTGCTTGAAAATGTTGTTGTCAGCCTGTTTACATTAAGTTCACTTGTTCCCATGTGTTTTCCTATTGATCCATGTACCCTATGACCTTGCTCTTGCCATGCTTAGCTTCACAAACATGCCTTCTTACTGTTGGTTGCCTTGCCATGCCATGTATTGCTCTGTGGTGAGTGGTTCAAGCTCACGAACATGCCTACTTATTGTTGTTCCTGCCATGTATAAATCTGTAATATAACTTGCCATGTTTACATGGGTGCCATCATATTTTATGTGCCTTTTTGGCTCATGGTCAGTAAGGGACTTTTGATCTATGCAATTAGTAGATTCATGCCATGCCTTTGTTTGCCATGATATGTTCCTGTAACCTGTTGTTTGATAACTCTAAACATCGCAACCTGATGTTATTTCTGCTAAAGTCTGAAACTATTATTATTTGCAATATCTCCATGTCATTTGGAGCATGTTCTAGTGATTTCTGGAGATAGCTCAGTGTTCATGTTTTGTTATGCTTTACCTGTACTTCATGCCCATGCCTTTTGTTATTATGTTGGGGTGCTGTAGCTTATTGTTTTGATGCTTGCAATATGCCTAGTTGCTGTTATGGGCAGATTGTTGCTATGACTTGTATAGTGCGCATGTGTTGCACCGTTGCTCCGTTTTGAGTGTGCTCTATATGAAACTTGCTTGATTTTGCATGTTGTTTCATATTATCATGTTGCATCCTTGTTTTGGTGTGTTTGCTTGATGTTTGGGTGCATTTTGCATCAATGCCATGCTTAACTTGTTTTGCTCATATCTTCTAGACCGTAGCTCCGAATCTAATGAACTTTATATGTAACTTGACTAGAATCTCGTGTAGATCATCTTGGTGCATCTTAACTTGCTGTTTAATAACTTCAACTTAATGTTTATTCAGTTCTGGACCAATTTCGAAATTTGCATATGAGGACTTACCGGAATTGTTATATGTTGTTCCCGGCCTCATTTAAACTTGCCTTGATGTGTTGTTCTTGTTTGCATATCTCTTGCCATGAGTAGCTTCATGTAGCCTTTGTCATGCATCATGCTTGTTGAGCATCATGCCTTGTCCATGTGTGGTGTGTTTACCATGTTGTGTGCTTCTTCTCGATAGTTCCCGTTTCGTTGCGATCATGAGGATTCGTTCGTCTACGGTTGGTTCGGCTTCTTCCGTTCGTCTTCTTCATGGACTCGTTCTTCTTCCTTGCAGGATTTCAGGCAAGATGACCGCTACCCTGGATCTCACTACTATCATTGCTATGCTAGTTGCTCCGTTCTATCGCTATGTTGCGCTACCTATTACCTGTTTATCAAGCCATCCCATATTGCCATGAACCTCTAACCTTTGACACCTTTCCTATGCAAACCGTTGTTTGGCTATGTTACCGCTTTTGCTCAGCCCCTCTTATAGCGTTGCTAGTTGCAGGTGAAGTTGAAGATTTCTCCATGGTGGATAGGATTTTGGTTGGGATATCACAATATCTCCTATATTATTAATGCATCTATTTATTTGGTAAAGGGTGGAAGGCTCGGCCTTATGCCTGGTGTTTTGTTCCACTCTTGCCGCCCTAGTTTCCGTCATACCGGTGTTATGTTCCCGGATTTTGCGTTCCTTACGCGGTCGGGTGATTTATGGGACCCCCTTGACAGTTCGCTTTGAATAAAACTTGTCCAGCAAGGCCCAACATTGACTTTTACCATTTGCCTCACCACCACCTACTTTTCCCTTGGGAGTCGCTCTCTCGAGGGTCATCTTTATTCAGCCCCCCCGGGCCAATGCTTGTCTAAGTGTTGGTCCAAACTAGAGCCCTTTGCAGCGCCCCCTCAGGGAAACTTGAGGTCTGGTTTTAGTTGTACGGATTGCTCATCCGGTCATGGCCTGAGACGAGATACGCGTGGCTACTATCAGGATGTCGGCACGCTGGGAGGCCTTGCTGGTCTTGTTTTACCATTGTCGAAATGTCTTGATGTACTGGGATTCCGAGACTGATCGGGTCTTCCTGGGTGAAGGTCTATTCCTTCGTTGATCGCGAGAGGTTGTCATGGGCTAAGTTGGGACACCCCTGCAGGGTTTAAACTTTCGAGAGTCGTGCCCGCGGTTATGTGGCAGATGGGAATTTGTTAATGTCCGGTTGTAGACAACTTGACACCAGATCCGAATTAAAACGCATCAACCGCGTGTGTAGCCGTGATGGTCTCTTCTCGGCGGAGTCCGGGAAGTGAACACGGTTTCTGTGTAATGTTTGACGTAAGTAGGTGTTCAGGATCACCTCTTGATCATTGTTAGCTTCACGACCGTTCCGCTTGTTTCTCTTCTCGCTCTTTTTTGCGTATGTTAGCCACCATACTTGCTTAGTCGCTGCTGCAACCTCACCACTTTACCCCTTCCTTTCCCATTAAGCTTTGCTAGTCTTGATACCCATGGTAATGGGATTGCTGAGTCCTCGTGGCTTACCAGATACTTCCAAACCCAGTTTGCAGGTGCCTATGTTACCGAGCAGGTGACGCAACCAAGCTCAAGGAGGAGCTCGATGAAGATCTTGCCCTTTGTGTTGTTTCATTCTAGTTGATCAGTAGTGGAGCCCAGTTGGGGTCGATTGGGGACCTTTGTCGCATTTGGGGTTCTTCTTTTATTTTGGTTCCGTAGTCGGACCTTGATTGTATCTGGATGATGTAATGCTTTATTCATGTAATTGTGTGAAGTGGCGATTGTAAGCCAACTATGTATCTCTTTCCCTTATGTATTACATGGATTGTGCGAAGATTACCTCACGTGCGACATTGCTTTCAATGCGGTTATGCCTCTAAGTCGTGCTTCGACACGTGGGAGATATAGCCGCATCGAGGGCGTTACATAGAGCGCGGCCGCTCGCCCCGTTGACCGCTGCTCGTTCCTGCCGCTCAGAACCGCAAGGTCCGACCGTCCCCGCCACTGGTGCCTCGCCGGATCCGGCCGCCAAAACCTCCAGCGCCGGTGCCCTGCGCCGCCCGCTAAGTCCCCTGCGTCGCCCCTGCACTGAACCTGCCGCTGTTTCCCTGTCGAACGAACGAGCACGACCCCAGCGCCAAGTCCAGATCGATCACGTGCGCGTTGACCGCGCCCTCCAAGGCCCAGCGCGCCCCTCCTGCAGCCTCCCCTCCAATCGGGCCAAGGCCCATGGTGAGGCCACCCCCAGCGCCCCTCCTTTTTTTCCTCCAGTTGGGCCAGCCTGCAGTTTCAGCCCGTGGATGTTTTTTTCTTTCCTGGACGAATTTCCTAAATATCCTGTGCAGGCATAATTACAGAAATGCCATGATTTTAAACTACTCACAACTAAATAACCGTGCATCGGATTTAAACATGTCATATATGTAACTTGCTCAGTTTTTCATGCGCTTCCATAATATGCTACTTTCATCCATGTTAAATATGTTTAAAATGTTGTTTGATTAAATTTGTATAAATGCCATGTTAAAATGATTTAATTCATAACTAAATAACCGTAGCTCCAAATCAAACAAACTTTATATGTAAATGGGGTGGAAAAATGCCTAGTTTAACATGGTCCACTTTATTTTCCTGTTTAACAACTTTAAAATATGTTTTAGGGCAGAACAGTAGCTAATTCAAAATATGCATATGGGGATTTTCCGGAATTGTTGTTTGTTGTTCCGGCCTCATTTAAACTTGCCTAAATAGTTAGTTTACTTATGCCTCACCCCTTGCCATGTTTAACAACATTTAATATTGTTGGGTACATAAACGGGAGAGAACTAAATAATTGATGTGGTGTTCCGTCAATATGCAACTCGTTGCATATTGAGCTCCACTTAACTTGTAGTATTGTTTGTTGCACTTTGCCATGCCATGCCATGCCTCATTAAACCGGACATGCATCATACTTGATTGTGCATCATGCCATGTTTATGCTTGTGCATTTACCATGTTGTTTGTTTCTTTCCGGTGTTGCTTCTAAGTTCCGGTAATGTTGCGATTATGAGGATTCGTTCGACTACTCCCGTTCGTCTTCTTCATGGACTCGTTCTTCTTCCTAGCGGGATTTCAGGCAAGATGACCGCTACCCTGGATCTCACTACTATCATTGCTATGCTAGTTGCTTCGTTCTATCGCTTTGCTTCGCTACCTATCATTTGCTCTTCAAGCCTCCCAAATTGCCATGAACCTCTAATCTTTGACACCCTTCCTAGCAAACCGTTGCTTGGCTATGTTACCGCATTGCTCAGCCCCTCTTATAGCATTGCCAGTTGCAGGTGAAGTTGAAGATTTCTCCATGGTGGACAGGGTTTATGTTGGGATATCACAATATCTCTTATATTATTAATGCATCTATATATTTGGTAAAGGGTGGAAGGCTCGGCCTTATGCCTGGTGTTTTGTTCCACTCTTGCCGCCCTAGTTTCCGTACCGGTGTTATGTTCCCAGATTTTGCATTCCTAACGCGGTCGGGTGATTTATGGGACCCCCCTGACAGTTCGCTTTGAATAAAACTTGTCCAGCAAGGCCCAACCTTGGTTTTACCTTTTGCCTCACCACCACCTATACCCTTCCCTTGGGTCGGCCAACCCGAGGGTCATCTTTATTTTAGCCCCCCCCCCCCCCCGGGCCAGTGCTTGTCTAAGTGCTAGTCCGAACTGAGTAGACTGCGGGGCCCCCTCGGGGCAACTCGAGGTCTGGTTTTACTCGTAGGATGTCTCATCCGGTGTTGCCCTGAGAACGAGATATGCACAGCTCCTATCGGGATTGTCGGCGCATCAGGCGGCTTTGCTGGTCTTGTTTTACCATTGTCGAAATGTCTTGTAAACCGGGATTCCGAGACTGATCGGGTCTTCCTGGGAGAAGGTCTATTCCTTCGTTGATCGCGAGAGCTTGTCATGGGCTAAGTTGGGACACCCCTGCAGGGTATAAACTTTCGAGAGCCGTGCCCGCGATTATGTGGCAGATGGGAATTTGTTAATGTCCGGTTGTAGATAACTTGACACCAGATCCGAATTAAAACGCATCAACCGCGTGTGTAGCCGTGATGGTCTCTTCTCGGCGGAGTCCGGGAAGTGAACACGGCTTCTGTGTTATGTTTGACGTAAGTAGGTATTCAGGATCACCTCTTGATCATTGCTAGCTTCACGACCGTTCCGCTTGTTTCTCTTCTCGCTCTCATTTGCGTATGTTAGCCACCATATCATGCTTAGCCGATGCTGCAACCTCACCACTTTACCCCTTCCTTTCCCTTTAAGCTTTGCTAGTCTTGATACCCATGGTAATGGGATTGCTGAGTCCTCGTGGCTCACAGATACTTCCAAAACCAGTTTGCAGGTGCTGATGAAACCGTGCAGGTGACGCATCCGAGCTCAAGGAGGAGCTCGATGAAGATCTTGTTCTTTGTGTTGTTTCGTTTCAGTTGATCAGTAGTGGAGCCCAGTTGGGACGATCGGGGATCTGTGTAGCATTTGGGGTAGTCTTCTTTTATTTTGGTTCCGTAGTCGAACCGATTGTATCTGTATGATTTAATGCTTTACTCATGTATTGTGTGAAGTGGCGATTGTAAGCCAACTATGTATCTCTTTCCCTTATGTATTACATGGGTTGTGTGAAGATTACCTCACTTGCGACATTGCTTTCAATGCGGTTATGCCTCTAAGTCGTGCTTCGACACGTGGGAGATATAGCCGCATCGAGGGCGTTACAAGTTGGTAATCAGAGCCTTCCCCGACCTTAGGAGCCCCACTGCTTGATCGTTTTAGCGGCCGAGTTGTGTCTAGAAAAATGTTTTGAGTCATTTAGGATTATATATATCGGAGAGTTAGGAATTCTTTTTACTCCCCAGTCTCTTCATCGCTCTGGTAAGGCATCCTGACATAGAGTTTTGACTCTTCTCTTCTCAAATTTCACTAAAAAAATTTTAGGATCACGCGGGTATCTTGGAATCGTTCCGATGGTTTTATGGTGAGAACATTGTCTTGGTGCCTCCTGT
Source organism: Triticum timopheevii (assembly GCA_963921465.1). Taxonomy (NCBI): domain Eukaryota; kingdom Viridiplantae; phylum Streptophyta; class Magnoliopsida; order Poales; family Poaceae; genus Triticum; species Triticum timopheevii. Next base: position 184,788,759 of record OY997264.1, on the reverse strand, counting down.
CAGGGGTTTAGTGGAAGTGTCCCGGGGAGTTGAGCTCTGAGGTGTTGTCGTCATAATTTTATCGTTGCAGTTCTGGAATACCTGAGTTTAGTACGCCGACATCGAAAATCTCTTTTATGCAGTTGTTGGTGAGATAACCCCGATAACCCAGTACTGAGGGGAGTTCGGGAGTATTGCCATAGCTTGTATAACGGATCCTTTTCGAAGGTTAAGGTACACAATTTCCGAAGGTTTCTTGGTTATGTGTTGACGGATGGATACAGCTTGGATGTAGGTATTGTTAGTTTGGGTGAGATATATTGCTTCCCCTGTATCCCCAACACCAGATTGCATAACCAGAAAGTTTCGGGAGTTTATAGGTGGGAATTCAAGTAGCTCCTAGAATATCTTTCCGACAGATGTATGATATGAGATTGGGGTTCGACGTCTAGTGGTCCGCCTATCCACGGTTGGTTTTACAGTGGTCTTGTTGTGTCTTAAAGAATCCTTGGCTATGCCGATTCGGGGACACTTCGTATGTCATGTGCACTGCCTTGCAGATGATGGTGTTGTACGATTGAGCCCGTGTGGGCCCCACCACGAAAACTTCGGACGAAATCTCTATCATATGTTTGTTCCGGCTTATTTTGCAAGCCAAATCCTTTGTTTTGTTTTATTTGTGGTATTCGAGTTGCTTCGAAGTCAAATGTTGAATCCATACCTTTCCTAAACGGTGTTCTCATATTGCTATGTGAATACTAATCCTTTTGATCATTGAGGTTGTCATGGTAATTCTTTTCCAACCGGTGCACTTCTCTTCGAGGTGATCCCATCATTCTCCCCATCCGCAAGATCAATTCTAAGTTTTCTCAACGATGCTTGTTTCGTTCATCCTAAGTTGTCTTTGTTTTTCCCCACCTTCCCACCCTTTTTCTTCAAGGACTCAGATTTCTTAATCATGTATCCTTTATTTTGTGGGAAGTCTCTTCATTCTTTTCCGTCAAGGTTCTTATCCGGTGATTCTCAAGAAGATGTTCAGGAAGCTTCAAGTTTATCATTCTTTGCTCTCTTTTCTTCTCCGGTGGATTGAATTCAAGCTTTCAGTGTTGATCATATTCTTTTCCTCGTGTCAAATGTTTTCTCATGCCGGTGCACCTCTCAATCACTCACCTCTTTCTATTCATTTGTTCCAGAGTGTTGAAGATATCTCAGAAGATTTGTGTTTCCATTCGTAATCCGTTCAAGCCATTTGGAGATCGTTATCTCATTCAAGCCATTTAATTCAACTGGTGCAATCTCTCTTTAAAATCAATCGGTCAACGGTGTTTTCTTCTGAGTGGGCCCTAACCCACAGGTCTTTTCCCAGGATCTTACCTGACTCTTCGAATTATCAGGAGCCATTCGCAAATTCTTTTCCAAGTTTGACGTAAGAATGAATTTTCATCAGTCATATTGCTTCTCCAAGATCGCTTTCAAATTCTTTTCATCTTTGGCTCAACCTTTCCTCTTTTAATTCTCTCGGAGTATCTCAACAATTCATGGTGGTTCTCATCATTACTCTCAACATTTGAAGACCAAAGAAGGATTTCTCCTAAATCTTGGTCCATTCTCTTGAGTATTCATGGTTCTGGCTTCATGCTATCCTCATAATTGTTTTGGTTGTGACAATTCTTTTCTTACCATCCGGAGCATTTCATGAGTTGTTTCCATTTCTTTCCTCTGAAGGCCATTATGTCATAATTCTTCATTCTCAGCGTGTAGCTATCGTTCTCCAAATCTTACCGGTGCAACGTTCAAATACCCTATAATCAGTTCATGATCTCTTCATTCTCATGTATCTAAATCCCCTCAAGTATCTTCATTCGTTTTCCAATTCTTCCCGGTGAATTGTGCCTTTGCTACTTTCATTTTCAATTTTTACGGTGGTCCGTTCAAGATTTCTCTTCCTTCGTCATCGTATCAATTCATTCATTCGTTCATTCGTTGTTTCCAAATCCCACCGGTGGTTCCATCAATACCTTCTCAAGTTTGCGCTATCTCTATCCTTAATCCCTCAAGAAGAATAAGTAGTATGCCAAATTCGTTGCTTGTCATCGATTTAAATTGGTGAAGGATACGCATAACGTAATTCTTATTATTGTTTCATCCAAGTGATCTAGTTTCTTCTTTCCAGAGTTATTAATCATGTCACATTTCTCGGTTCGAGATGCTTCATCTTTTCTTTTTCGGAGTTCCAAGTTTTCCGCATTATCATCGCGAAGCTCCATCTAAATCATTGCAAGGCTTCACCTTGTGTTTTCAACTTCTCTTTTTTTTATCATCCTTTTATTACCGGAGTTCTTCATTGAGGCTCTACATGGTGGTTCGTCAAGGATTCCTCTCTTCCTTCAATTGTTCTTCAAGTTTTCTCTCGAAGTTATGATCCGCCAAGCTATACTCTAAAATAAACATGGTGCTCAACACATGTTTTGTTTTGAGGCGTTCAAGTATTCTTCTTCTTGCATTTCGAAGTGCAATTCCTTCTACCTTATCTTTTGAGGTGGTGTTATGTCACTCTTGACAATTTCCTTCATGTTTCATGATTCATATGTTGTCAAGAACGAGGTATTTTAAATCCATCAATCCCTCCATTGGAGTTATCTTGTGTCAGATTTCACCTAAAGCCTTTCCTTAAGGGTTGTGGCTATTTGTGGTGATTATGCATGACCCAAGCTTGCTCTTTATCATCTTGGTGGAAGAAGATTTTCATCTATTCGGTGCTCTCAATCAAATCAATGGTTTCCATTTGTGGCCGGTTGTCACCTCATAGCCTTGAGATGTTTTCCATAAGCCCACTACAAGTTTATTTGTTTCGTTGTTGGTTTTCCAACAACTCCATTATAACCTTCTTGGAAGGGTGCTTTCCAAGATCATTTGTGGCAGAAGTTGTCATTTTCTTCTCCGTCCCTTTATCCCACCGATCTAACTTCTATTCTTTCGTTACGGAGGCATTGTGGTGTTGTGCTCTTCACCCATCACCTCGTTTTGTGAGGATCGTGTTCTTTTTCTTGCCTACCCATTTAACCGGATGGTTTCAATATCTATCTTATCACTAAACCTCTTGGTTCCCACCGTGTCCCTTGTTCCTCTTTTCTAACGGAATATTTTCAACTCTGTTCATCTTCGTTGTTTTCTTTCATTCATTTTGCTCAACCTCTCAAGGTTCATGGTTTCACTCGTTTGTCGAAGAAGCAACTTAGTTTTACCTCTTATCTTCCTCTTCCTTGCCATCCTAGATCTCGAGACGAGATCCTCTCGTGGTGGTGGAGTGTTGTAACGCCCCGGATGTAACTTTCCATATTCGTAACTCCAACTCTTGCCTTTTCCGGAGATGCCATATGTTATTTTCCTCCGTGGTTGGGTTTTTGTTTTTTTTTGTTTTTTTTGTTGTTTTTGTTTTGCATTATGTTCATGTCTTGCATTTCATCATCGCATCATTCGCATTGCATCGGCACTCCGTTGCCGTCATATTTTAAAACTTGCATTCGTTCGTCGTTGCCGTTTCTCCCTTTGCCTTCATCACCTTCCCTCGGATCGCCTTGCCCGCGCTGACCGTTCTAGACGAACCGGGTTTTACTTCCCTCTTGACCGTGACCACCTAACCTCTCTTGTCAGCTCACAGCCCCCTCACGCGCGCGTCCGAAACTCCCCCGAACATGACCCGTTCTGTCGTGACCATTGGATTCGGATCATCCCCAAACATCTACAAAATATCTTCGTTTTCTTTGTTTGGACTCCCATAGCATTTTATCTTGACCGTCCAATTTCGATCAGATGATCCAACTCCCTTCTTTCCGTATATATAGAGCAGCCCCTGACCAAATCTAGTCCAACCCTAAATTTTAGGCAGGCTGTCCCATCCTTCTCATCGCCGCCGCCACCCCACCAAACTCCACTCGGCTTTCCGTGCCCGGCCAATCCAGAGCGTAGCTCCTCCCTGCCTCGATCTGGATCGAGGAGCCCGAGCCCCTGCAGCCGCCCGAGGCCTCCGCGACCTGCTCCTCCCGCCTCCTCGCCGGACTCCTCCCGCAGCAGTACCACACCAAGCCTCGCGTCGCAGCCTCCTTCTCGTCGTGCCCGTGCACGAGCGGACGAGCTCGAGCTCCCTCCTCTCGATCCATGGTGCCTCTGCCTCGAGCGACCCAAGAGCTCGCCCAGCACCCGAGCCGTCCCCGACCTCCATCTCGTCGCCCACGTCGCCGCCTTGCTCCACCCTCGCCGTCGTCCCGCGGACGAGCAGCATCAGCAGGTCGCCGCCTCCGCTCCGGAGCTCGATCTCGAGCACCTTCTGCTCGTCTCCAGCCACCGCTTTGCAAGGCTCATCCATCCTCTCCCGAGCAGGTGCTCGCCCGGAGCCCCGTTTTCCCGCCTCCGTTCGGCCAGCCACGTCGCCCGCGCGCCCAACAGATGAGCCTCGTCGCGCCCTCTCCTTCCCCCCTTTTGCTCCTCTCTGTATCTCATCTCTCTCTCCCGTTCTCTCTGTTCCAGGATGTAACCTCCACGAACTCCGGCGACATGGCGTCCGCAGCCCCGAGCTCGTCGTCCATCGCCGTTCCCCGCTGGATCCACATCGCCGTGCCGAGTCCCGCAGCCGCTTCTTCCCCTGCATTTCTCAAGAGAAAGTAGAGCGCGGCCGCTCGCCCCGTTGATCGTTGCTCGTTCCTGCCGCTCAGAACCGCAAGGTCCGACCGTCCCCGCCACAGGTGCCTCGCCGGATCCGGCCGCCAAAACCTCCAGCGCCGGTGCCCTGCTCCGCCCGTAAGTCCCCTGCGTCGCCCCTGCACTGAACCTGCCGCTGTTTCCCTGTCGAACGAACGAGCACGACCCCAGCGCCAAGTCCAGATCGATCCCGTGCGCGTTGAACGCGCCCTCCAAGGCCCAGCGCGCCCCTCCTGCAGCCTCCCCTCCAATCGGGCCAAGGCCCATGGTGAGGCCACCCCCAGCGCCCCTCCTTTTTTTCCTCCAGTTGGGCCAGCCTGCAGTTTCAGCCCGTGGATGTTTTTTTTTCTTTCCTGGACGAATTTGCTAAATATCCTGTGCAGGCATAATTACAGAAATGCCATGATTTTAAACTACTCACAACTAAATAACCGTGCATCGGATTTAAACATGTCATATATGTAACTTGCTCAGTTTTTCATGCACTTTCATAATATGCTACTTTCATCCATGTTAAATGTGTTTAAAATGTTGTTTGATTAAATTTGTATAAATGCCATGTTAAAATGATTTAATTCATAACTAAATAACCGTAGCTCCAAATCAAACAAACTTTATATGTAAATGGGGTGGGAAAATGCCTAGTTTAACATGGTCCACTTTATTTTCCTGTTTAACAACTTTAAAATATGTTTTAGGGCAGAACAGTAGCTAATTCAAAATATGCATATGGGGATTTTCCGGAATTGTTGTTTGTTGTTCCGGCCTCATTTAAACTTGCCTAAATAGTTAGTTTACTTATGCCTCACCCCTTGCCATGTTTAACAACATTTAATATTGTTGGGTACATAAACGTGAGAGAACTAAATAATTGATGTGGTGTTCCGTCAATATGCAACTCGTTGCATATTGAGCTCCACTTAACTTGTAGTATTGATTGTTGCACTTTGCCATGCCATGCCATGCCTCATTAAACCGGACATGCATCATACTTGATTGTGCATCATGCCATGTTTATGCTTGTACATTTACCATGTTGTTTGTTTCTTTCCGGTGTTGCTTCTAAGTTCCGGTAATGTTGCGATTGTGAGGATTCGTTCGACTACTCCCGTTCGTCTTCTTCATGGACTCGTTCTTCTTCCTAGCGGGATTTCAGGCAAGATGACCGCTACCCTGGATCTCACTACTATCATTGCTATGCTAGTTGCTTCGTTCTATTGCTTTGCTTCGCTACCTATCATTTGCTCTTCAAGCCTCCCAAATTGCCATGAACCTCTAATCTTTGACACCCTTCCTAGCAAACTGTTGCTTGGCTATGTTACCGCATTGCTCAGCCCCTCTTATAGCGTTGCTAGTTGCAGGTGAAGTTGAAGATTTCTCCATGGTGGACAGGGTTTATGTTGGGATATCACAATATCTCTTATATTATTAATGCATCTATATATTTGGTAAAGGGTGGAAGGCTCGGCCTTATGCCTGGTGTTTTGTTCCACTCTTGCCGCCCTAGTTTCTGTCATACCGGTGTTATGTTCCCGGATTTTGCATTCCTAACGCGGTCGGGTGATTTATGGGACCCCCCTGAGAGTTCGCTTTGAATAAAACTTGTCCAGCAAGGCCCAACCTTGGTTTTACCTTTTGCCTCACCACCACCTATACCCTTCCCTTGGGTCGGCCAACCCGAGGGTCATCTTTATTTTAGCCCCCCCCCCCCCCCCGGGCCAGTGCTTGTCTAAGTGCTGGTCCGAACCGAGTAGACTGCGAGGCCCCCTCGGGGCAACTCGAGGTCTGGTTTTACTCGTAGGATGTCTCATCCAGTGTTGCCCTGAGAACGAGATATGTGCAGCTCCTATCGGGATTGTCGGCGCATCGGGCGGCTTTGCTGGTCTTGTTTTACCATTGTCGAAATGTCTTGTAAACCAGGATTCCGAGACTAATCGGGTCTTCCTGGGAGAAGGTCTATTCCTTCGTTGATCTCGAGAGCTTGTCATGGGCTAAGTTGGGACACCCCTGCAGGGTATAAACTTTCGAGAGCCGTGCCCGCGGCTATGTGGCAGATGGGAATTTGTTAATGTCCGGTTGTAGATAACTTGACACCAGATCCGAATTAAAACGCATCAACCGCGTGTGTAGCCGTGATGGTCTCTTCTCGGCGGAGTCCGGGTAGTGAACACGGCTTCTGTGTTATGTTTGACGTAAGTAGGTATTCAGGATCACCTCTTGATCATTGCTAGCTTCACGACCGTTCCGCTTGTTTCTCTTCTCGCTCTCATTTGCGTATGCTAGCCACCATATCATGCTTAGTCGCTGCTGCAACCTCACCACTTTACCCCTTCCTTTCCCATTAAGCTTTGCTAGTCTTGATACCCATGGTAATGGGATTGCTGAGTCCTCGTGGCTCACAGATACTTCCAAAACCAGTTTGCAGGTGCCGATGAAACCGTGCAGGTGACGCATCCGAGCTCAAGGAGGAGCTCGATGAAGATCTTGTTCTTTGTGTTGTTTCGTTTCAGTTGATCAGTAGTGGAGCCCAGTTGGGACGATCGGGGATCTGTGTAGCATTTGGGGTAGTCATCTTTTATTTTGGTTCCGTAGTCGAACCTTGATTGTATCTGTATGATGTAATGCTTTACTCATGTATTGTGTGAAGTGGCGATTGTAAGCCAACTATGTATCTCTTTCCCTTATGTATTACATGGGTTGTGTGAAGATTACCTCACTTGCGACATTGCTTTCAATGCGGTTATGCCTCTAAGTCGTGCTTCGACACGTGGGAGATATAGGCGCATCGTGGGCGTTACAGTTTGGTTGCTTTGAAGGAGTGGGTTCTTGTTCGTTGTTCGTGTTTGTGTTGTCTTGTTGGTCTTTGTCTTGTCTTTGCCTTCCCGTTCTTCTCGGTGTGTTTCAATTTTTAGTCTAGAAGCATTTTTCTGGTTGTTGGCGGTACTACCGCCGCTAGCGAGCGGTACTACCGCTCCAAGCGGTACTACCGCTGAGAGGCGCGGGCGGGGGCTATATCGGGGTCAGGGGGAGTTTCTTCTCCCCCATACCCATTCGCACTCCCCTCACCTGTTCCTCTCTCTCTCCAGCAACCGGCGCCGCGGGAGGGCTCCGGCGGATCTCCCTCTCCGGGACGTCCCTCTCCATTCCCTTCGGTGGAGACGATCCCCACCTTGTCCTCTTGCCATGGATGCCGGTATTGCCCCCGTTCTCTCGTTCTTTTTGTCTAGATTTCCAATCTAGCATCTTAGGGGCAGTAGCAGTTGCATCTCTAGATTTTTTTGGCCAAATCTAGGCTTGAGTAGGATGGAGAATGCTTCTAGGCAGTTTAGATTGATGTTTGGTTGGAGTATTTTTGAATTTGGTAGGACGGTAGTGCCGGATCTGTCCACGGTAGTAGGAAACGGCTGTTTCCCCGTCTCGAGCGGTATTACCGCCCTCTCCAGGGCGGTACTACCGCTTGGAGCGGTACTACCACTTCCTGTGGAGCGGTACTACCGCTCGGGGCGGTACTACCGCTAGAAGGTCGCGGTACTACTGCTCCCTACCAACTTCCACTGTACTTCTACCTTTCAGTGATCTTTTTGCTCGTGTTTTTTGGCTTATGCTCGTGCTTTCTGGTTGTTTGCGTGTTCTTGTGTGTGGTTCCAGGTGATGAGGTCCCTGAGCATCAGGCTCGTCGTGTCAATCCCGGACGTGCCACGTCCAAGTGCTACCGCACCACCGAGCCTGCCGGAGGATCTTCAAGTGCTCCTCCTCCACCTCCACCTCCACCTCAACTCCAGAAGAAGTCTGGGGTCAAGCCAAAGCCCGGCAAAACAGTGCCAGAAATGCCGCCAAAGGAGTTCTGGGCAAGGCGCCGCCGCAACCCGTATGAAGCTGACCAAGATCCCACTTTGGTCAACCATCTGTTCTGGAACAGGTTCCAGTTTGCCATCTTCTTCGATGTTCTCAAAGCCAAGAAGAATTTCTATGTCAACGTGCACTCCATCGACACCGACCATATGGAGCAAGATCCTGACTACTTTGGTGAAGCTCTTCAGATGTGCACTCAACTGAACATTCTTGGGATCATGAAATTCAACAAGGACTTTGATGCTGATATGGTGGCCCAATTCTATGCCACGGTTCACCTTGGGACTGATGAGGACAGGACACTCACCTGGATGACCAATGGCAAGTTGCTTTCAGTCAAGTGGAAAGCGTTCATGCAGTTGATTGGGGTGCAAGATTTAGGTCTTGAGTCTCCTGTTGGCTTTCGCCCTCACGGCCGCCCCAATTCCACTCACAAGCAAGCTCTCTGGCCATACTGCACTCTAAGGATCAACCAGGAGACAAAGAAGGAAACCTATGAGTTGCCTGCCTATGTGGATATCCTTCACAGCATCTTCAGAGAGACTCTTTTCCCTCGCATCGGGAATCTGGACCAGGTTCACTCTTATCTCGTGGACATGCTTCTTTTCTACCAGCGTGAGAAGGAACAACTCTCCAGAGAGTCCTTGGATATCTCTCATGTTATGTGGTCTGAGCTGCTATCTGCTATCTCCGAGCGCAAGTGCCCGATTTATGGTCCGTTCATCATGCTACTCATTGAGAAGGCCTGGGATCATGTATATCCAAAGGTGCCACTGGAGTCTGGAGAGTTGATCTCTCACGATGTCAAGCGTCTGAGGAAGAAGGATAACTGGGGCACTCAGGCCCCTAGGACTGGAGTTCCTTCATCTGCTGCTGCCATGGAGACAGAGGAGGAGCCCGCAGCTAATGATGATGAGGATGATGACTACTTGCCTTCTGAGCCCTCTTGGGCTAAGAAGCTCAAGTCTAAGATGAAGAAGTTGTTCTGCATGGAGGCTCACGGTCAGTACATGACTCATGTGGCTGAGAAGAAGGCTCGAGGTCGTCACAAGGAGCTCATGCGTCAGTTGGGTGCTACAGTCAACAGTGGATCTGAGGACCAGCTTACTGAGGAGGAGGAGTGGATTCAGCAGCACTGCCCGTGGACCGATTCTGATGCCGAGCACTTCCAGACTGACGACGGTGGTGCCGATGTTTCTGCTGGGCTCTGATGCGTGTGTCCCTCATTTGCTCTCACCTGGAGCCGTAGCAACACTCCCTCTCCTTTTTGGTGTCTCGGTGCCAAAGGGGGAGAGAGTTTAGGGATTTGCGAGTTGTGTCTTTCGTCTAGTTGTGTCTTTCGTCTCTTGTTCGTGTTTTCCCCGCATTTGCTTTGGTTGGTTTGTCTGTGAGACTTAAGTTCGAGTGAGACCTAAGTTCGAGTCATATGGTGTGAGACATATGCTACCTTATCTTCGAGTCATATGGTGTGAGACATATGCTACCTTATCTTTCCAGTATCATTATCTATGTCACTATCTAGCTTATGAGTTGCGTGCTTTTCTTGTTATATCATCTATGCTGCTCTCATATACCTTGCTTAGATTGTTGGTCTCTAAAATGTAGGGGGGGCATTGATCCTAGTATGTGTGCTGTGCAGTCCAAAGTATTTATCTAGATAGCACACATCTAGGGGGAGCCCATCTACATGTTAGGACCGTGGGGTTTGTATGCTTACTCTATATCGTGTTTATGCAAATCCTGTATTGTCATCAATCCACCAAAAAGGGGGAGATTGTAAGGGCATATTTATCCCCTAGTGGTTTTGGTGATTGATGACAATGCTTTTGCGGACTAATCGTGTGCGTTAAGTTCTTTCAGAGAATCATCCATTGTCACGAGACGATTTCCTCCCCTCGGTGTTTTATTCAAGACGGTGTAGCTCCTTCGTTTCGTTTTTGGTGGACTTGTTTCGTAGGAGTCACCGTACTATTAAGAGGGGATCCGTTTTGGTAAGACTAGGATGGAATCAACACGTACACATCCCAATCACTCCCGTCGTCTTCCTTTCGCATCTTTGGAGCTGCACTTCTCTTCCGTACCTGCTTCGCCCTGTGCCAGCGGTAGTACCGCGGTCTACAGCGGTAGTACCGCCGAAGCCCTCCAGCGGTAGTACCGCTCCTCTAAGCGGCAGTACCGCTCTCAGCGGTAGTACCGCTCCGCAGAGCGGTAGTACCGCTCGCGGGCTTCGGCCGTAGTACCGCAGTTGTACCGCGCCTACTGCCGCCTCGATTCGAGACTGTGTTTTCTCGTGTCGGGTTTTGCGGCACTAGAAGCGGTAGTAGAAGCGGTAGTACCGCTCTGGGGCCAGTGGCCTGACTTCCTCCTCAGCACGGTAATACCGCTAGGTAGGGAGCGGTAGTACCGCTCTCAGCGGTAGTACCGCCCTGCCCCAGCGGTAGTACCACCCTGTGCGGGGCTGCTCAGTGGGGTAACGGTTGGATGTGTTCCCCCACTATATAAAGGTGTCTTCTTCCTCCAAGTTGACTTACCTCTTTCCCCCAAAGCTCCATTGTTGCTTAAAGCTCCATTTTCGCCCGATCTCTCTCCCTAGCCAATCAAACTTGTTGATTTGCTCGGGGTTGGTTGAGAATGCCCAGATCTACACTTCCACCAAGAGAAATTTGATTCCCCCCACTTATCCCTTGCGGATTTTGTTACTCTTGGGTGTTGAGCACCCTAGACGGTTGAGGTCACCTCGAATCCATACTCCATTGTGGTGAAGCTTCGTGGTGTTGTTGTTATTGTTGGGAGCCTCCGATTGTTGTGGAGATTGCCCCAACCTTGCTTGTAAAGGTTCGGTCGCCGCCTTCAAGGGCACCAATAGTGGAATCATGGCATCTCGCATTGTGTGAGGGCGTGAGGAGAATACGGTGGCCCTAGTGGCTTCTTGGGGAGCATTGTGCCTCCACACCGCTCTAACGGAGACGTACTTCCCTTTAAAAGGAAGGAACTCCGGTAACACATCCTCGTCTCCACCGGCTCCACTCTTGGTTATTTCGTGCCTTTACTTTTGCAAGCCTACTTGTTTTACATCCTTTGCTTGCTTGTATGCTAGTTGTTATTGCATCATATAGGTTGCTCACCTAGTTGCACATCTAGACAACCTATTTTGTTGCAAAGTTTAATTTGGTAAAGAAAAGCTTAAAAATTGTTAGTTGCCTATTCACCCCCCCCCCTCTAGTCAACCATATCGATCCTTTAATAAGTTATGCAGGGTTGTTATTGTTGTGTTTGGCCCTGAGTACTTGAGAGAGCTGACTCCTGAAGATACAGCCCGTTTTTTGGCGATGAATGCCACCAGGGGCTTCCCAGGGATGCTTGGTAGCATAGACTGCATGCACTGGGAGTGGAAGAACTGCCCTTCAGCTTGGCAAGGGCAGTATAAGGGCCATGTCAGGGCTTGCACTGTCATACTTGAGGTCGTGGCGTTTCAAGATCTCTGGATCTGGCACTCTTTCTTTGGCATGGCTGGATCACACAATGATATCAACATGTTTCAGCGCTCGCCGGTGTTTGCTAGGCTTGCCGAAGGCAACATCCCACTGGTAAACTTTACTATCAACGGCCACAATTATGACAAAGGATACTATCTGGGTGACGGTGTCTATCCTCAGTGGACCACTATTGTGAAGACAATCCCCAACCCCGTTGGAGAGAAGAGGAAAAGATTTGCCCAAGAGCAAGAGAGTGCTAGGAAGGACGTCGAGCGTGCCTTTGGTGTTTTGCAATCTCGATGGGGCATTGTTCGGTATCCTGCTAATACTTGGAGTACACAGAAACTATGGGAGGTGAGGACTGCTTGTGTGATCATGCACAATATGATCGTAGAAGATGAGCGCCCGGAACGTCTGTACGATAAGGGTTTCAGTTTCAGGGTGAGAATGTTGTGCCTGAGCATGGAGGAGTGGCAACGTTTGAACAGTTCACTCTATTTCGTCATGACATGTGTGATTGGAAAACTTAAATGCAACTGCAAAATGATTTGATTGAGCATATGTGGGCTCATGTTGGGAACCAATAGATCTATCTTTTGTATTCGGCTTGCAAAACTATGTGAGACATTTTTATTTTTATTCGGTTTGTAAAACTATGCTATTTTATTTGGTTGAAATTATGCTATTTATTTGGTTGTGGACTATATGTTTGCTTGTGAAATGATGCAAAAGTTGTGTGTGAAATAATGCAAATTTTGTGCTACACGATGAAAAAGGGCGGCCAGCCTGCTACGCCGTATGGGTCGACATGTTGGGCGCACTGCCGACCCAAATCTCAAACCAAAAGGTGGCCGGGCGGGCGGCCGACCCAAACAAACAAAAAACGAACAAAAGGGTTGTCAGTTTGGGTCGGTGCGTTAAAGTTGCTTTTAGAGCTTGATCACCAAATGATTGCGTTGGAATTAAAGGACGCAACCTAGAATCGGTCGACCAACTATGCACTAGTCCAAAACATTAGAGCGGGTCTTGCATGTTTTGCCTCATGTAGCATTAGCAGCATGAGGAGAACCTGCAACGCGTTGGCACACGAGCCAGGGAACAGGGTGACCAAATGATGATTGCAAGAGTTCCTGGAAAGCACCATGAGCTGATGCAGTCCGAATGTAATGTGCCATGTTGAGTAATTTATTACTCTTTAAGGCTGGCCATAGTGGGGTAACATAGCTAGTAGTATCATGTATACTTGGGACTCATATACATGCTTATGTAGTAGGCAATTAAAGAAGAGAGAGAGGGGTAGTAGTAACATAGATAGATACCGTATCATAATAAATGTTGTGCTACTACTCCCTCCGTCTGGGTTTATTAGGCCTAAGGCTGGTTGTAATGGGGAGTATCATATACTAGTATCATGCATATGATACTAGTGTATGATACTACCTCCCTAATGCATAGTATCATATATTAGTATCATGTAGTACTCTATTTATTGCCATGCATGACACAAAGTAGCATAACATTTAATATGATACGGTATCATGATATGATACTACACCCTCTCTTTCTTCATTTAATGCTACGACACCTCATCAAAATTGCCTAGTTGGCATGCATGATACTAGCTATGATACTACCATTACGACCAGCCTTATAGCCAATTGTTGGCTGTATTATTAACATGCTCTTAAGAAGTTTGGTGCATTAAAGGATGCCAAACACCATGCACTTAAGGAGCTTAGTGCATTAAAGGATGCCAAACAGAGAAACAACGGCACATGTACTGCGGATCAGTACTACATTTAGTGACTACTACGCAAATCGAAGTAATTACCCATAGCAGCTAATTTGGATATACAAGAATCATGAAAATGCAAGTTTGTATCGAAGAGCCTCGAGTCACTACCATAGAGGACTTGGCAAATACTCCCTCTGTAAAGAAATATAAGGGCGTTTAGATCACTACTTTACAGAGGAATTACTACAATTCAATACCCAAAAATACATTACCACTGGCCATTACAAGTCAATGCCAGACACTCATCATACATGACTAAATACACTCCTACATCACATTGCAACCAAGACCTGGTTGCCAGATTTCATCGATTCGTAGTGGTAGTCTTCAGCGCACCTATGAGATCGAAAACAAATGTAAGCACAAGAATTTAAGAATGTTTCTTATATTGAGATGAACTTGCAATCATATAAAAACAGTTGGTAATGGCAGGCACACTACCCCACATGCAACAACAGAGACCACCTGGTAAGGCTTATTTACTGGGATTGCATCCTGCCAAATTGGCGATGCAAACTGTAGAAACTACCGTCAGCTAATGTCATTTGCGCTTATCAAGAATATGACTACTGAATCAGCAATCACCCATCCTAGCAACAATATCCATGACGTGTTTCAGCCCATTATCAGGAATTACATCCCAACAGTGCACTGGGCTTTAGTCCTATCTAAACCAATCTCCACGCACATTGGGCAAGGTTCTTGGTACTAGGACAGTAAACGAGCCGAGCTCGAGCAACCACACCCATGCTTAGCTTGAGCTTCATATATGGTAGGAGCCCAGAGCTGAGCTCGAGCTTGGGTCGCCGAGCCTATGCCTAGGCTCGAGCTTGACTTGTCAATGTTCAGCCAGACCACACCTTGAGCCTCCCTCATACAAGGTGTTCCTGCGGCGAGTGTCTATGGCAAGCGAGGTGGGGCGAAAGATTGCATAGGTGATGTAGCATGCAGGCAATAAAGAAGGGCTTTGACATTCTGCAAATCAATTTCATGGGCTCATGCATGAGTCAAACCTACATACGGGATTTGATATTTGTTTAGCTCCGGAGAAATGGGTAGGCTGGAAATGCCAAATAGGCCCAGTCTGGAGTGCAACAACAGGTGAACTGGTAGTCACAATTATTACCTAGTTTTTGTCGAACTGTTCGAGCTCAGCTCGACAGGCTCGCAAGCTTCAGCTGAAGTTTGAGTTTGGCTTGTTAGAGCTCGAGCCGAGCTTTTAACAAGCCAAACTTGAATTGTTTGGTTAAGCCAGAGATTTCATTACAGCCTTGGCACTATCGATGAAGAGGGAGCATGCATAGCACAAAAAAGGTATAGAACAGTCCAATTGGGATCCAACCGACCTCAAAACATTTGGAACTGATATGGGATTCTTGCTGCCAAGGAAAATTTTCCTTTGGCTCATACTACATGACCGTCTGAATACAAGATGATGCTGAGAAAAATACTTGATTCTACAAGCGAAATTGTATTATCTACACAGAGAACGCACATGACACACCACTTACCTCTTCTACATATGTGACTAAGTAAGGCATTCGGATGGAGTCTGACTATCGAATGGAATTTAGACTTAAACTACCAAGAGATGACACAAAAGGCCAGATATCCACTTAACATCTCCAGTTTTACAGAAATCATCATCTGGAGCATTTGGAACACCGCAATGCAACATTTTTTAAGGAAAGGCTGTCACCTTAACGGAATGCTATAGAACATTCAATTAGGTTTTCACTACTAACATACTTGGGCCTTAGCCGGGCTTGAAATAAGACCATTTGTTTTATTCTAGAATCTAGAATACCTACATGAAGGCTGGAGTTTTGCAGGGACGTACAGGAACCATCCCAAATGTTTTTTAGACTAATAGGACACGGTCAATTCTGGTCTTGTCATCAAATTGAACAGCTACCCAAAACATTCACTTATCCCACATCTCCAGTGATCACTTCACCACTACCATCATAAGTTTGATTTTACATCAATATAAATGCAGAAGATGGTATGCAAGATAAGTCCACTTCAGATTAGAACCAACAACAAAAGTTTGATTCCTCCAGTATGGAGGAGAAGCCAGTACAAAGACCCAAAAAAGCAACAGCTAGCACATACATCTTATGAACAATGGAAAAATATAGATAAGTGAGATGCAAATACCAGAAAATTTGGGAAGTCGGAGGGAACAAAGGGATTGAGAAGACGGCACTTCCACCTAACCATGTCATCATCTTCTCCCCCAAGATCTTCCTCTCCTTTAATGTACTGATGAATCCTCATACCCTTGGTGATAGTATCAAGAGCAATCAGTGAAACCCTAATCCCTTCCTCGGAAAACAGAAAGTATAACTCACATGAATTGGCCATGCTCACAAGAGGAAACATAAAAACACCGTGTGGGACATAGGCATTGAAACTCCATATCTCGTCAGATTTGATGCTGAACACCATATACCAATCCATGTCTTCTGTACTCCAGGTATGGCAGGTGACAAAGAAATCAGTACCAGGATGCATTGGACCAAATAGCTCAGCATCCTGTGGGACAACACTAACGAACATGAGCTTGCTGCCAGAATCACTGATGCACAAAGAACAGTTCATATCATCCAAGCAGTTCGGATCTGTACTGTGGTATCTGCCACGCATAGGCAACTGATGGTAGGACATTTTAGGCTTTTTTTGAGACAAATCACAGAACAGGATACCTCCACTGAAGTAACTAACAAAGCACAAATTGTTTTCAAAAGGGATCACTCTGTCAGTTCTCCAGTGGACCAAATCAGATAATTCATCAAATCCATACTTGATACGCAGATTCTGCAGCAGCTCCCACTTGTCAGAACGTAGAATGCACAGTTCAGCTTCCATTTTCCTCGGCAACTGAGATTCACTCAAGTGCAGCTGCGCCAGGACAAATTCTTCTTGAGGCCAGCACAACAGACCAATAGAGCGAGGATGCAAAGAGCGAAGCGTACACATGGGGATCTGGTGGATCTGCAGCCTTTGGTCGTGTAGCGATGCTTGGCAGATGAAATACTCCTGCGGCCAGATCAGGGATTCATCCTTCTCCTTAACAGGGTTTGAGGTGAGCCTGAACAGGAGGAGGTTGTGGTGCGTCGCCACAATATCGCTCGAAGAGCCTTCCTTTGGGCCACCCGGCCAGTGCAGGTAGAGGCGGGAGATGGCCGGGGGGGCGACGATGCGCAAGGCGACCGTGAAAGGGCCGCCATAGGAACTGATGCCTTCGGCCCTGAAGGGCGCGGTGCTGTCGTCCGGGAAGGAAGAATCTTCATCCCTGCGGAACACGAATGGCTCGAGCATCATCCACTCAATGGGGGCGGCGGCCATGGATATGGATCGGCAGAGACGGGCTTGCGCTAGGGTTCGAGTGTTCTGGTGGCTAACTGCCTGGGGCGGTGGGGGGCACGAGGAGATAGGGACGGGAGGCTATTACAGGCATTCTGCGTCAACTAGCGACCCCGACGCACAGGCGCGCGCCCCTACTGGGCCGGCCCATTGTAGCCAGCAGCGAACCGGTTTTCTTCCCCATGTTTTTATTTCGAACGTTTTTCAAAAAGTAAATATTTTTTCGAAAACGCGAACATTTTTTGAAATTCCGAACTTTTGAAAATTGGGAACATTTTTTGGAAAATCGAACAATTTCTGAATTTGTGAACAAATTTGGGAAAAGGGACATTTTGTGAAATTCCAAACAATTTTCAAAACGTGAATATTTTTTGAATTCTAAATGCGAACATTTTTTAATTTCTGATTTTTTTAAAAGGGAACATTTTTGAAATTCCGAACAAATTTTTAAAACCATGAACATATTTTGAAATTTATGAACAAATTTTGAAAAACAGGAACATTTTTTGAAAATTCGGAACACAAATTTTGAAACCGGGATCTTTTTTGAATTTGTGAACAAATTTTGAAAAATGGTAACATTTCTTGAATTTGTGAACAAAATCTAAAAAACAGGAACATTTTTTGATGTTTGGAAAGAAAATTAGAAAAGAAAAATGAAAACAAAAAAGAAACAGAAAAAAGAATTAAAAAACGAAAAGGGGGAGAAATAGAAAAAAGGAAAACAAAAAAGAAACTAAAAAAGAAAAAGACGATTCAGGAACCTTCTAGAAGGTTCCCAAAACCGGAAAAAAAACGGCTGAAAACAACATTCCAAAAAACCGGTGTCTGTTGAAACGCTAAAACGGGCCGGCCCACTCGGTCGCTTGCTCGCACCTCCTCCTGTGTGATTGTCTCAAAAAAAAAACCTCCTCGTGTGAAGCGTCGACAGCTTGCCGCAAGGAGCGGCGAGTAGGATTTTCCACAAAGGTCTCCTAGCCCGCGAAGGCTCCTAAGAAGCCAGCTTATTGAACATATAAAGGATGAGGGACTGCACCCAACTAGCGGCCGTGGCCACGTCTCCTTTTATTCCTCTATAAACAGTGTGCGCGCACGCTAGCCTACCGAGAGCCTCCTCTCGTTCCCAAACCCCGCCTCCTCTCCTCCTCCCCAATCCACAGCCTCCTCTCCTCCTCCCCAATCCACAGCCTCCTCTCCTCCTCCCCAATCCGCCGCCTCATCTTCTCCTCCCCAATCCGTTAGCCCTCACCAGCATGAAGCCACAGGGGGGAAGGGGACTGCGCCGCCGCTAGAAGAAAATAGGAAGAGGAGGTGGCGCGGGGGAGACCAGCGTCAGCGACGGCGGATCGATGCGGGGTCGTTTGGATCGTGGCATGGGAGCGGCGGATGCGGCGGCGGCGGCGGCAAGGGAAGAGCAACGGTGGCAGGGCCGGCCTGCGACGAGGTGAGGTGAGCGGTGGTGGCGGCGTCAGGAGAGAGGATGAGAGGGAGAGAGAGAATGGCAGCAGCCAGCGGCACCTCGTCCGTGTCGCGTGGTGGCCCAGATGCGTCCACCCCGTGGCCGACCTCGACGAGCACGGCCTCGATCCGGCATCAGCCGGAGGTCCTCGAGCTAAGGAGTGCGGCCTCGATCGGGACTCGCACGCAGGACCTGCCCATCGGCGACGGCGTCCTCTGTGGCGTGCCCCTCGACGTAGAGGGGGAGGCCCCTGGTGCCGCCCCCACCGAGCCCTTCATCTGCAGCTTCGAGAAGGTGAGGAAGATGCACACGTTCTTCTCTTCTGCGTGTACTGTGATGCAAATCTGCCGCTCTGCAAATTGTACCATACATGTTAGGCTTCGTGACCGTTCCCTTCACCGTATGTGACATTGGCATCGCCATTTATCACGCAGAATTTCTATGTGTATTGCACCTCTTACTACCAACAAATCCTAATTCCAGTCCCCTACACAGGACATGAAAGTAATCTTCAGAAGGAGGGAGGTTGCGATCTTGTTCAGAATTCTGTTGAGTGGATAAAAACTGTTTCCTCGGCACCAGATGTCATAGGCATGACATTTCTCCCTATTGTTTCACTCGTTGATGATATACATGGAAGAAGCACATTGCTCGTGCCATTGATCTATACTTGACATGTAAGACATGCACTTGATTCCCTTTTTGGACTGTATCCTCAAAGCCCATCCGCCATAAACCTGAGGTGTTGTTTTAAATTATATTGCCATCTATATATTATAGTAGCAGAGTCTCTGCACAGTTATTCTATTTGGAGTATGTACTCAAAAATATGTTTTAGTAAGGGTGATGTATTCAAGATCAAGATAGACACATCTTTCCTACAGTTAGAATGTCGATCGTGATTAAATTAGTAGCTCAATACAGTAGCATAGCTATTGAAGGACGTGGGTTTGGTGAACATGGTTCCACGCGCACCCCTTATTAGTAAATTCAAAAAAAATTACTACAACAACAACAACAAATCCTTTACTCGCAAACAAGTTGGGGTACACTACTAGGGAAAAGCCTATACACAGAATCTTACCAGCAACGCTCTTCAAAATACCACGCTACTGCTACTTAGCAGCAGCACGTGTCTCCGAAACGCGCTGCTGACTTGGAAATAGCAGTAGCGCGTGCACCACATACAGCGCTACTGCTATAGTTGCCATGACCTCGCCCCTCCCCCCCCCCCCCCCGCTAGCTATAGCAGTAGCGCACTTTACTATAGAGCGCTACTGCTATTCAGGTTAGCTGTAGCGCGTTTTGGCAAACGCGCTACAACTATCCCTACCTTATCCCCACGCGCACGACCGGCCCTCTCACTCACACTCTCACTCTCGCCCGCATAAATCGTCGTCGTGCGTCGTCGCCGCCGCCGCCTTCGTCCGTCCGCCGCCGAGGTACTCCCCTCCTTCCGTCCCTCCTCCATCCTCCTCGCACATCCTCCCTCCGCCTGCGGCCGCCCCTCCTTCCTCCGCCGCCGCCCTCCTCCCTTCGCCTGTGGCCGCCCCTCCTCCCTCCTCCGTCGGCAGCCCTACTCCCACCGCCCTCGACCTCGCCGCCCCTAGCTACCTCTCTGTCGCCCCCCACCCCCTGCCACTAGTTAGTACTAGATTTAGTAGTAGTAGATGTTAATTTAGGGTTAGCTAGTACTAGATGTTGCTTAGTTAGTACTAGATTTTTAGTAGTAGTAGTGGTGGTTGAACTACTTTAGTTGTAGTTGAACTAGTTTAGTAAGTAAATTAATAAACTAGTTGAACTAGTTGAATTAACAGAACTAATCTATTTTTAGTAAGATAATTAATATAACTAGTTGAACTACTTTATTTTTAGAAAGAACTAGTTTTTTTCTATTCATAGTAAGTTTATATTTAGTAAGAACTAGTTGAATTAATAAAACTAGTTGAACATGTCATGTTTGTTGTTAGTGATAACTTATATGGTTTCAGGTGACCTCAATCGTCCCCGTCGCCGACCCCCTCCGACATCCCCGCCGTCGTCCCAGTCACCGACCCCCTCCGACATCGAGGTGAGACCAGCCAAATATCCTTGTATATCTTGTGTTGTTGCTCAAATAGGATATGTGGTTGCCCAAGTGGCCGTTCATGTTCAGTTTACATCTCCGAGTGGCCTATGCTTTGCCGGAGTGTTGATTAATTTCCGTTCCGGCAAATTTCAGGCGCTCGATATGTCCTTTTTTAGCAAAGGTCATGCCGGATTTTGTCGTGAATTCTGGCATGACTTGTGCTAGAATATGTACAAGTTTAATCTTTGAATTATGATTGTAGGAAATGTCGTACTCGGACGACGATGGTCTCCCGGGGGAGTGTAGCTGGTGCCACGACGATCGAGGTATGTGCGACAGGTTCGTTCGGCTGGACGAAAATCGGCGCTTCAGCATTAAGCTCGAGGAGACCTTCGATTGTGAAACGGTACGCAACAATGACAAGTGTGTTTTTTCTCCATTAAGCATGACTTCAACTATTTCAACGTCTAATTTTCATATTTTACAATTCGACTAGCTTATCCCATGTCATGCAAGACGCTATGTCTTGGAGAGGATGGGTTTTGAAGACCATAAAAATTTTGAAACAAAGAAAATACACCTAAGGACCCATCATGATATGGATTTTGAAGTAAATCTGTGCAATGCTCAGAGCGTAACCCATTTTGGTTGCCAAAATTGGGAAGCACTTTGCAAAATGTATGGTTTTTATGAGGGTATGATTGTCACCAGGGATCTTGGTGATCCTGACAGCGAGGAAGACAATATGGACATTTGGGTCCTTGTTGATACGCTTCCGATTGTACCGATATGTGAGTTTCTCAAACATAGTTATTAACTAATTTATATTGTTTATTTCAAAATAGTTGATAGCTTATTTCCATTGACAGCTTATTTTGATTCTTCAAAGACTGTGCGGAAGATGGTAGATAAAACCCACTACACCAAAGGCACCCAATTAACGTATAAGGAGAAAAATCATCTGATCGCATTTTGTACTCTTCTTGAGAATTACAATGGCTATTATCGAACTCCTCCAAATTATGGTGAATACGTGCCACTAGTGCATGTGTTGAACAACGATAACTTCTCTGGAGATACCCTGGTAAGATTTTTTTACTATTACGACATCCGTGCATCTTTTGCATACTTCTAAAACTAGTACATCATTGCTAACTACGAAGTTATTATTATGTTTTTCAACAGAAACTCCCGATGGATTGTGTGCCTCATCTGATATCTCTGCATGGTCGTCTCTCAGTTCTGAACATACTGCCAGGTAAATCTACGAAGCTCACCTGTGCATATCGGATTTCTAAAACCCGTGAACACATGATCATCAGAGAATGGAAGAAATGTATGGACATTCGCAAGGAGGTTCTTGGAAGTAACATTCAGCGAAAGGCAAGAATTGGAGACAGGCTAATCTCCATTCTCCATAATGGAGAGTCAGGGGCTATCTTGTTTTTTGTTATTTTACCTTAGAAAATGTAGTAGGTCTTAATCGAATGTAATAGGTCCTATGAGGTATAATATATTTATTATGTGGTAATGTGTTAGAGTTGATAATGATGATCTTGAAGAGGTGTTATGTGATGTCAATGATGAAAACGATGATATTGAGGAGGTGTTATATGACAATGATGTATTATGATGCTAAGTTGTTAATGATATGATGATGATGATGATATTATTATATCATTGGGTGAAAGAACCACGGATTAGTTTCAAGTGGATGGACATCCACTTGAAACTAGTCCACGGTTCTTTCACCCCATGATGTAATAACTCATTATGATGTAAAAACAATCTCTAAATTCCTGTTGTATGAAAACTTGTGTAAGGGTGTATGAATACAACATGAAAAAGAAAAGAAATAAAATACTAAATAATAGTAGTAGCGCGGGTAAGGAGAAGTGCTACTACTAATTACCAGTAGCGATGTTCTGAAGAAGCGCTGCTACTAAGTCAATTTAGCAGTAGCGTGGGTCAAGACGCGCTATTGTTAAGCATTAGCTGTAGCGCCTTATCAGTAGCGCTCCTGCCCGCGCTACTGATAGGCCCAAAACCCGCGCTGCTGCTAGGCTTTTCCCTAGTAGTGGTAGGCTAGAGGTGAAACCCAAAATCTGAATATTTTTTCTAACATACTTAGTCAACCGATATACCCTCGTATGAAGTTTCACAAAGAAATTACATCCTTACTATCTGGGCAAAAATGACAAAATCTAAGCTGTATTAAAAAAATGTTTAATGAATAATAAGGTCCCAATTGTATTTTCTTTGCTAAGAATACCACGGGTGCCAATACTTCATGAAACTTCACTCATGCTGCTTCCTATTGCGAGCACTAGCTTCATGTGTAGATTGCGGTCACAATGGCAAGCTGTCCGACCATGTTTGCAAGGCCAAAGCAGCAGAGTTGAAGGATATCTTATGGTAAGAAGAAAAATAAATGCTACAATCCTCTTTCAATTTGTATCGTTCAGTTGTACTTTGACTTCATGTTTTCTTCAATTTTTGTGATGATAGGATCAAGGTGAGTATGGAGAGAGAAAGGTTGAAGACGTGCAATGGAAAATTGTTATTAGATTTGCTTAAGAATTGCCTTATTCAAACAAAATTGAAGCATATTACGTGTTGAAGCATATTTCGTGTTGTATGTATATAAGAAGCTTAGTCGTGTGTCATGCTTTGCAAATAAAACTTAGAGCTCAAGTAGTTCAGAATCATACTGAATATCGCTTATCATGTACCTACAATAACATTTGTGTCTCAAGTGTTGGTTGTTATGCTTTTTCTTTGAAACTGATGGAGTTGGTGTTTGGATTACAGAACTTTGCATGTTAGCATTTGGTTTCTTGATTATCTTTCTTCAACCCCTGTCAAGATGGATATATAAATTGATGTTGATGATGGCTCGTGCAGTTGCTTCCTAAGCCAGCCAGGGTAATAACTAAATTATTTTATACTGCACAGCAGATTCAGTATTCACAATTATTTTCATGAGCCAAAGGATAGTTCACTTGAGGGTCTTGTCCTATATGTTTCATGTTCATAATAAATTACAAGTGAGGACTACTACGTTAGTGGATCACTTGTTTAATTTCTAGCAGTAGCAAGTGTCTCCTAACAACATATCCACACTAATTGCTTGGTGTAGCAACTTAATCTTTTTTTATTTATTAATTGTTTGAGGATTTTTTTGGGGGGGGGGGGGGGGATTTGTTCCATTTTATTTCTCTCGAACGGGAGCCACTACAATAGAAGAAGGGTCATGGTTGCAGAAATAGAAAAAATATGTCTGAGCCATCTGATCCTGGATGAAGGGCCCAAATGCTTGTGGGTGGATCAGAAAACACATGTACTACATCAAGCTTTTACTTTGTCATCTACGATTTAGCAAACGCACTTGAATTGCATTCTTAATTGTTCAATACATACATGATCAGGATTAGAGAACATAGTTTTCCTATTTCTTTCCTTGTAATGTAAATTATATTATTTTTCCTTGTATTTGTAGATGCACGATGCTCTGACAAGCGGAAATATCAGGATTACATACAGATAGAAGAAGCTTTTACCAAAGTCTCCCCTTTCTAACAATTGAGAGAATTTCTATGCAAGATAAATTTAACTCTGTTCTTGATCATGAATCTTTACGTGTCTATGCTCAACTGAATCGTGTTTGCTTGGTGTGATCTCTCCCAGAACAAGAAGCTTGATGAGCAAGGAGTAGTATAACTGGCGGGAAATGCTAGAGCTTTTTTGTTATGTACCATCAAGATAGTATGGCTTATCATTTTAAATAGCAATGCCTGTTGAGTGCTGATCATATTAGTCTTTAATACTCTGTCTTGCTGGCCATGTACTAAAATTATCACTTCCATGTCTAATATGCTTGTGATATGCTCAATCTGGGATGGTGCAGTCTGATGTTTACTTATCCTTTATAAATAGAGGGAATGGGGGAAAGAGCTATAGAAGAATACACCCTATTATCACTCCTAATCCAATAGTATGGTAACATTCCTAAGGCAATATAAGTAGGCATCGATCTCTAAATATTCTAACTTTCATGGTTTGAAAGCCTGTTTTGCTCCCGCCCTTTGCGACTTATTTCATTATATGTTTTATTTTCTACTAGCAAAAATGCCCGTGCGTTGCAACGGGAAAAAACAATATCATAGGACATAGTGCAATAAACATGACCCAATAATATGTGCATGCTCTAATATTTGAACATAGGTACCCATATGTACCGTTCACTTCAAATAAAAAATGTGTTATGGCACTGCTAATAGAACGTTATAGCATTCTGAGTAATGTCTCGCTAATAGCATGCTATTGTTGCTTATCCTCCTTGTCTCGCCGACCAGTGGTCATGGTATACACTTGCAAATATAACAAATGTACCTCACTACATCTACAGTGAATCAAGGAACTTCTACAATTGACATGAGCAGATGAACAATATATGCTCACCTCAAAGAACAAAGCCAGGTCCATTTAGATGCCACCTCCAAGTTAATATGCCATAGCGTCACACCTTGTGAAAGGAACATTGTGTTATACCCTGAGCAACAAATAGTCTAGTTTATTGACATAATTAAAGTAATTAATTATTTTATTTGTTCCAGAACCTACGCAAGGTAGCCAACCGTTGCAGACCTCTCTTTCCTATAAATAATTCAAAGTAGACAGAATTTTTGGGCAAAAAGTCTAGTTTATTGACATAATTAGAGTAAATTAATTATTTACTTGATCCAGAACCTATGCAAGGTAGCCATCCGTCGCAAACCGTTCCTATAAATAATCCAAAGAAGACAAATTACCAAGTTTTGGGCAAGCAAGTTACCGTTGAAACGGTGCTGTTATAAATAATTCTCAAGTGGTTGCTTGTTTATTTTTGATGAAATGCAACAGGCACCACTTTTCATTAGTTAAGAGGGAAACAGACAGGTTACAGAGTATATAGGCCATTGTAAAGTGATCGAAACAGAAGAGAAAAGGCAAACAATATTAGTTACAAGCTAGAAGGTTCACTGCAGACCATAAGACGACTGCCCCATCCATTTCACTCCTTTCATTCCCCATCCATTTCACTCCAGAACCTATGCAAGGTATCCATCCGTCGCAAACCGTTCCTATAAATAATCCAAAGAAGACAAATTATCAAGTTTTGGGCAAGCAAGTTACCGTTGAAACGGTGCCGTTATAAATAATTCTCAAGTGGTTGCTTGTTTATTTTTGATGAAATGCAACAGGCACCGCTTTTCATTAGTTAAGAGGGAAACAGACATGTTACATAGTATATAGGCCATTGTAAAGTGACCGAAACAAAAGAGAAAAGGCAAACAATATTAGTTACAAGCTAGAAGGTTCACTGCAGACCATAAGACGACTGCCCCATCCATTTCACTCCTTTCATTCCCCATCCATTTCACTCCAGAACCTATGCAAGGTAGCCATCCGTCGCAAACCGTTCCTATAAATAATCCAAAGAAGACAAATTATCAAGTTTTGGGCAAGCAAGTTACCATTGAAACGGTGCCGTTATAAATAATTCTCAAGTGGTTGCTTGTTTATTTTTGATGAAATGCAACATGCACCGCTTTTCATTAGTTAAGAGGGAAACAGACAGGTTACAGAGTATATAGGCCATTGTAAAGTGACCGAAACAGAAGAGAAAAGGCAAACAATATTAGTTACAAGCTAGAAGGTTCACTGCAGACCATAAGACGACTGCCCCATCCATTTTACTCCTTTCATTCCCTGCATGAAGGAAGGCTCAGAGCTCTTCCGAGATTGAGGTGAATCATTAATCCACATGCCACTGCTATTTAAAATAAAGATCAATGGAACCAATGTTTTGTTGGGTTTGGCACTAATTTTAAAAATTATTAACATGCATGATAATAGCATTTTTGGACTCTACACATTTTTCTGATGGATTTTCATATATGACATGTTAGATTTAGAGTTAGGATTTAAAAGGTATGAATATTTTTAAAAGTATTTGATCTTTAAAAGAAAAGAAAAGAAAAAGGTTTAAAGGGGATTCGAACCCACGATCTCCAGCGTTGTAGCCAAAGGCCCCAACGATTTTTCTAATGGATGGCATTCCGACCTATTGACCTAAGCTGACCGCGGCAAAATAAATATAAGAAACGAAACGTTTTTTTTCTACTTATACTGGTGGCATGATGGGTAAATATTCACAATCCTGGGGGTAATTTAGATGACGGACGACAGAAACACTATTTGCTTTATTATTACTAGGAAAAGGGCCCGTGCGTTGCAACGGGAGAAACAAATCCTTGTACGTCATAGTCTGTATTTCCACATCTCCTGCTCACCACCATTGTCGATAATGGTCACGTCGTCCACCTATTCACAACGAATGTGATCGATCCCAAGGTGGTGAGCTTGGTCATTACATCAGAGGCAGAGTTTCACAGGAATGCCTGGAGGGACCAAACACGGAACATAGTTTCCTGAGGGGGCAAAAGACTTATTAAGCCCCTCCACCAAAAAAAAATTCTACAGATTGCTTGTGCATTACACTCTAGCACACAGCTTTTGCGATCCCCTCCCAGCACCCGGTTCTAATTCCTCATACCTATAATGATAGTGGGTCCCATTTTTGTGCTAAAAAACACTACAGAACCAACGGGAATATACTAAAATGCGTTTGACATACTGCCATGAGTATTTTATCATTATGCATAAATTGCGGTATGATAAATTTGTTGAGATGGGAAGCATTCTAAAATAATATTAGGTGAGCGTGGGAATAACTGAATTAAAATAAAGTGGTAAAAATCATCCCAACTTTTGGTAACAAAATGAGTGGCACATACTATAACTGAAATTTGTGTGCAGATCAAAAAGAGCAGTCCGCTTTAGTACCAACTTCCACTCTGCACAGTTTTTCAACTTGTATAATGTAATGTGCAGGGATAGCTTCAAAATCAGAAATAGCTAGCACGGAGCTGAAATCATCATTTTAGGTACATCTGATCATGATTTGAGTTCCAGCTAAACAAAAGCAACCCTTAGCTAGAAAATCTATAAACACAGTTATTCTAAAGTTTTTAACCCGGAATTAAATTTATCTTTGGCCATGATGAAGAATATATTTTGGTAACCTCGCATCAAGAGACAATATCATTTTGGAATAGATCTTTTGAACCAGTGATTGGTTTGAACTAAACAAACATTGACTTCCTCTGAATTTTGAAGTGAAAAGAAAACTTAATTGTGTCAGCTACACCTAGCTAGCTAGCGCCTTGCTGCAGCAGTAGCAGTCGCCACAGCTTCCTCCGCTGCGAGCCCGCTGATGCAGCCTGTTGATAACTTGGTATACTCTTCAGCAGCCACATCAAAACAATATGTCACTTCAGAGGAAGCCGGGGATGTTTGTTCAGGCTTCTAATGCAAATGGAGTAGGGGAGCCTTTCCCTGTTGATCTAAAAAGACAATATATCCAAATTTAAAAAACAATTTACGACTCGAACAATTTTGCAAGTAGCAAAATAATATTGAAAGTACTCGAAAAGTACATCTTCTATGCCATGTTGAAAGACCAATCTCATAATTCACAAAAGGTATTTCCTAACAAACTAGTAAGCGTGCACGTGCAAATGCACGTCTCGACTAATATACAAGTATATGTGAGAATAACATGCATACAAAGATAGTTTGATTGTACCAGAAAATATTACAAATCAATACTGGTACAATTTGCATATATAGCCTTTTTTTTATTTAGAGATAGAAGACAAACACATCAATTTTTGTGGCCATTCCCTTGTGAACACTAAAGGAGGTGTTTATCTTTAACAAACAAAGCAGTGTGCTCTTTTTCTGTTATGAAATAGAATTGTAATGGAACTAACAGTAGGTGATTGCATTGATCTTGAGTTTGGGACAACCAAATAACCAACTGCAGGCTATCAAAAGCGCATCTAAATGATAGCTCTATTCAATTTTAAATTCAGTAGCACAAGCATAACCTCTACAGACGTTGAGACAAAAAACTGGTGTGTAGGAAATAAATTCAGACAAACATCACAATGTTTCCTTCTTGTGTTTTTACCTGCAGTGTTCTTTTTGCTAAACAATGCTTTGACGAGGTCACCTTTAAATCTTTTGAATCACGAGCACCCAGCTATGACAAGACATAGCCAACAAACTAACTGTTCCCAGATGTTTCATCCATGCATGATGTCCACAAACATTTGATGTATATGCTACTTTCAAGACCTGAAAGTTGGACTCGGAGATTGTTAAAATGTTTAGGATTAAATGCTAATCTTGATCAGAGGCAAAATACAAACAAAGAAATAGAAATACAATTTAGAGTATGAACTAACCTCCTCCCATCAGGATTAAATGCTAATTCATTGATTGGTCCAAAATGTCCTTTAACACAACCAATCTCTTCTTCTAAAATCTGAAATTCACAACAAAATCATGTCACAGAAATTGACAATACCTTGATGCATTCAAATTCAAATTAGAAGAATCACGACAAAATTGTTAGACCACAGTTCTATATTATTTTCTCTGTTTATCACAACCAAAATGGGTTTTAGTTTATATAAACAACAATATATTCTCTGAAGTGTTAGTTGTTTTCTTTTATTTCTTTGAAACTCTCTCAAGTTGTACTCACAACATATTACATAGAGGTTTGTATGGTGGCTCCTGTACAGGAGTATTTATTTGAATTACATGGAGTATTTTATTTGAATAATTTGGTGTGTTACCAGGAGATACCAGCTAGCGCCATGTTTTTGTTCATTTATGAATTGGATCTTGTTTTGGTTCAAAATTCAGGAGATACCAGCAAGCAGCTATGTTTCCTGGACCATTTGTTGATCTGTTAATTTATTCTTGGTGTGTTGCTGTTCCAAGAAGCAAGTATTGAGATGTCTACTGTTTGTGAAAACCTACAGTTGAAAAAGGCCAGCCCTATATCCCAAAATGGCTACAATAGTGTCTGCGAACAATAATCCCTTGGAGATAAACTGAGGCTGCTACCTATGAAAAGTCCAGCCCTACTGCAATTTGTTAAATCTGCACATCAACCGAATTCAGAAACAGAATATAAGCCAGCCCTAGTTCATCATTGTAGGCCAGCATGAAACACACTCTAAAAAAAGCCTAAAAAGCCACTATTATTGTCTTACTGCTATTGTTTGAAGTTGAAGTCTACCCTGTTTTACTCCAAAGTCAATTCAGGTTTATTTAAATTGACAGCAGCGTAGTCATCTCAACAGCACCTTAGTCAACCTGTAAAATTTACAACAAATCCAATTCGTATTGAACAGCGCCGTACTGTAATTTGCTGCAATTTATTCCAAAGAATCGACTAAATCAGCTTCTACCAGCACTTGAAGATGACTACAGTACATCAACTTCTACTCCGAGGAGTACCATCTTGTCTACAACAAAGAATTGACTACTCCGAGGGGACAAATCTGGAGAATCACTTGGAATAAATGTTTGGAAATTTTAGATTATCACAACAAAGAAGCATTTTTATTCCGTGACTCTGAATTTATGCATAAACGCAGTTTGAAGGCGAAACTGAATCCAATGGTGGACAGCGGGTGGGTTACCTGATGTGCTGGTCGACGACAGGTGTGTGGCGGTCAGAGACTTCTTCTTCTGAATACATTTAACCCAGCCATGAGCCCGTGACTAACTGGGTGATCATTTTATCCTGCAGCTAAGCAAAACCAAAAGAGCACTGCTGCCCAGCATGCCAGCTCTTTTGGAAAAAGAGAAGTGCTACCAACTTATTTTCTCCTAGCATTTCATTTGATAATGGGGTTGGATTTGATCAAAGCAAACAGCCATGCCTTACTCTATCAGTTACATGCTTACAGCTAATGAAAACCATTGCGATTCATGAAAACTACGGCCAAGGAATAAAAGGAAAAGAAACACGGTGGTCATAGGCGCCTGAGTTTCATCACCATCGAAAAACACCATGGGAAAAGTACTATAGGGATTGAAAGGGGAAGAGATGACATGGTCGCTACTTACCAACGGATGGAGCAGAACGTTGTCTTGGAGATAGGGCGGAGAAGGGCGGGGCTGGTAGCAGGAAGACCAACGACGGCAGGCAGGAGAGCAATGGGGGATCTCGAACCGGCAGGGAACTGGCGGCGGAGGGCCCCGCGCCACCGTGCCGCAGGCTCAGGCGCGACCTCGTACGCCGACAGTAGGTCCACACGCGTCCACGCCCCTGGCAGCGGCGGCGGCGGCAGCTCCCGCGTACCTCTCGCCGCCGAGGATGAGGGGCGGCGCGTAGAGCAGGTTCG
Source organism: Triticum timopheevii (assembly GCA_963921465.1). Classification (NCBI taxonomy): domain Eukaryota; kingdom Viridiplantae; phylum Streptophyta; class Magnoliopsida; order Poales; family Poaceae; genus Triticum; species Triticum timopheevii. The sequence goes on along the minus strand of OY997264.1, from coordinate 184,757,750 downwards.
CGTTAGGGAGGCGAGGCAGGCACTGGAGAGGCGAGGGGGTGCTGGGTTCCTGCGGCGGGGCTCCCCCGGCGCGCGACGGGCGGCGGCTCCGATGGGGCGGCTCCCGGGGCGACGGGCGCGGCGACCGACGGCGGCTGCAGGAGGCGGCGAAGGGCGCAGCGGGGCGGCTCTGGTGGCTGGGGAGGCGACGACCCGCGGCGGGGGCGTGCTCCCGTGGCTGGGGAGGCGGCAACCCGCGACGGGGGCGGGCTCCCGCGGCTGGGGAGGCGGCGAACGGCGCGGCGGGGGCGGGCTCCCGGCGACCTGCGGCGGCTTCCCGTGGCTCCGGCGGCGCGAGGCGGCGGTGAAGGGCGCGGCTTCCCGTGGCTCGGCGCGAGGCTGCGGGAGGCGAACGACGCGGGAGGAGGAGGAGGTCGTGCGGGAGGAGAAGGTGGAGGTCGTGCGGGCGATCGGTTTTGTGCGTGGTTGGTAGCGTTAAACACAGAATGATTAAGGACCATTAGATTTTGATGATGGATGGATGCGATTGTTTGGATCTGCCCTTCTCTTTCTTTTATAGTGGTAGTAGATAGATGAAGAGGCATCTCTGAAGGTTGCTGAAAATGAATCTGGCAGGGAAAAATGGCACTACTCCATGTTTTTCCTCGAAGTGAGGCCAGTATGCACCTTAGCAACACGAATTTAGACCTGCTAGTATTGTTGTAGACATGCACACAGTTGAACCATTGTGCAGTGTTTCAAGAATGTGTACAATAGTGTCAAAGGGAAGGCAATTTAAGATGGCATCTAATTAGTTCAGTAGTGCTAAAAAAATCTAATTAGTTCAGAAAGACAACAGAACTTTAAAGACAAGTACATGCATAGTTCAACATTAGGAGATCATCAAGTGAAGAAACAAACTGGCACCTTGGACGACATATTAATAGGAACAAAACTATCACTGAACTTGTTCATTTTTTTAGCAATTCCATGAATGCAGAACCAGGGAAATATCGTGCAAACAGTTTTGGTTAAAACATCTTTTGAAGCAGTCAATAATTTCAGCTTGTAAATCCCATAAATTTCTCAAAAAACATAATAAGTAAACATGAACTTGCTCTTACTTGTTGTTCCAACATCAAGAAATAAGGATTGGGCGCATATTGGCTATATCTCTGTCGGGCATCGTGGCCTCGTATTGGAAATCTTTGCTTCTGTGCTTTCAATCTGTCGGGTGTTCCAAGCGCCTACTGGATGTCGTTGGTGTGTGTATGTGAGCATCTAAAAAAATAAGTTAATGGTGCATCATGTTAAAGCACAGTTCTGAATTCTTTATGGGTTTATTTCTCTCCAAAATTTAAGAGCCTTGTGAAAATTCCCATCACATAAAATTGAACCACTCACTTTTTTCTCTACGCACTCTGCATAGACAATCTGTCCACTGCCAATAGCAACTCATGTACACAAAATAGCTCTTCCTGAACCTGCGAAAGCCACAATATACATTAGGGATGCAGGCGAACTCACTCACAAATAGCTACTATAAGGCAACTGAATATCACTCACATGAGTTTGTTTCTTCTGGGCAAACACCGAGGTAGAATAGTTTAACATAATATCCATTGAATATCTTATGAGATAGAAGTCTCGACTCTCCTAAAATGAATAGTTGTGCCACGCCAATTAAATTGAAGTGCGATATAGTACAGATTTGTTTTACTAAAGAACGATCCCCAATAGCTGTGCGATATAGTACAGAATAGTTGTGCCACACCAAGCTGTTCTCTTTCAGAGGACTGGAAAACTCTTCTCCCTCATTCACAATGCTGTTGTTGTTATCTAGACGGCTTTTCAGGACTCACAATATAGCACGGTGCAAAGGGGCTGGTAGGCCTTGATCTTGCCGACAATCTACCATGAGGTTCTAACCACGGCCTTCTCAAAAAGAAAGCTCCCATTTATATCAAGAATGGAAGGTAGAAATCCTAGACAGACATAGTTTAAAAGATCATCTTAGCCAAGTCATTATGCCAATTTCTGAATGCAATGTTTACGTTATGGATAATTGTATTTACAGGGAGCTAGAAGCATCATATCGCTGAACTGTGTACATCTTTGTAGTAGCATCGAGCACTGGAACGAAAACCAGAATTATGTATATTGGTGTTATTGAACTACTTTCAAGGGAAACTCGTGCATCAGCATTAGCATATGAGTCTATTCTTTGTTCAGAAAATGATGTAAGTTTTGCATAGGGTTGCATAAGAAAACAACACATTATTAGCTCCGTTCGCATGACTGAAATTGCAGAAATAGGTAAGAGCCTCAGTAGCTACCTACCTTTGCATATGGATCACCAGATTGTTGATGCAGGAGGGGCAGTGATGCTGAACCCACCGCAGCAATCCTTCTTGCAAGGGCATCCAATGGAACATTTAACCAGATAGTGAGTCCTTTCTTCAGATAACTCCTGCAAACTTCACAAAATAAAATTAGTAAGCATTGCCTTAAAGACCAACTCGGGCTAGATGGGCAAAGCTGAGTGAGGTTTCCGGCGATTACGACCAACACAACGCGCGCCACCGGAACACCAATCACGAGCGGGGTTGTTCCAGCAAGATAGAAGAGGGAAACCAGAGTAAGCTATGTATGCAGATTATTATTTTTAGTTTGAACCACTTACACATAAATCATCCTAAGTGTGCTGATCTAGTGCACACACGAAATATCCATTGGGCACATATTGAATGTAGTTGTATGTTAAAATTTCAGGACTCCACTGGGAGTAGATAATAGACAACAGACGATTTAGTGTCATACTTCAGTTGGCGCATAGTTGGACAAACTGAGATCAAAACAGTGAAGGTGGTGATGCTGAGTCATATCCCTTTGATGGCTACATCTCATGCAAGTGAGGAAATAAATTCATTCATATGACATACCCAATTGAAACATTTTGATAGCTCAACTTAAATAGTCATACATTTATCTAAGAATCACTTATAAAGGCCTATAAAACAACCTCCAAATATTCAGAAAGCAAAATGTGCCAAAAAATTTGTTACCTGACGTCCTGACCACCAACAATTGAGCACAATCTTTGATCCCTCTTGATCTTGTCAGCCTCAGCCCTCTTATCAGCGACTGATTCTCGTAGCCCAACAATTCTCTCAGCCACTAAACGTAGCGGTTATCCAGCAGCCGCAGCTGGTGCACGTCCTCCAGCTTCCGGGCAATCTTCTCCTCCCAACGACCGCCTCCTTCTTCATCTCTGCTAGTTTCATCACATGTGGCTGTTGTGTCCTAGGCGTCGCCATCATCTTCGCCGCCAGAGCCGGGCAGCTCCAGAGAGCCGAATTAAGTGATTGGTGGCACAACAGGATAGGCGCCCCTGTGTGGAACCACCCGACTCTGGAACCAACAACCAGAGCTCCCACGACAGGCGCCCGCCACGGCAAGACGCTGGGCTGAGCAGCAGCAGACTCTCGCAGGGCGCGGCCACCACCAGGATCGCATTAGACTCAGAGAAGTCGGCATCGTCCGCGGCGGAAGGGCAGAAGGAGACGCGTGCGGGCGTCGAAGGGCGCGGGTAGCCCCTATGCCCCATGGACAGGGCCAGCCCGCTGGACGAGTGGGGCGGCGGCGGCCGCCGCCGGGGAGATGGAGGACCGCGGGTGTGGGAGCTGGCAACGGCCGCGGCGTCGCGTGTCGCCGGCGGTAGAACGTAGCGAGCGTGGGAGGCACTTGGGGTAGGGGTAGGAGTGCCGGCGGGATAGGCGGTGGCGGTGCGCTGTGGCCTGTGGCGGGGCTGGGGCCGGCGGGCGGCGATGCGCTGGAGGTCGAGATGCGGTTGGAGGATTTTCTCTGTCTAACTGTTCGGGTTGACTTTCTTAGGTCTGCGGGTTGAATATAATATACTCCCTCCTTCCATCTATATAGGGCCTAATGCATTTTTCGAGGCTAACTTTGATCAAATGTTAGAGCAATAATATATGACATGCAACTTACACAAAGTACATCATCAAATTCGTATGTGAAAGGAGCTTTCAATGATATAATTTTCACATTATGCATGTCATGTAGTATTAATTTTATCAATAGTCAAAAGCGGTCTTGAAAAACGCATTAGGCCCTATATAGATGGAAGGAGGGAGTATATATTATATATATATATAATATAATATGTATATATAATGTAATATATATATAGGTAGGTAAGGTAATAAAAAAAAATAGATAGAGATTTACATATTCTATAATGCACACTTTTTCAATACCTGGATTACACTCAGCCTTTGCGCGATTGGCGCAACGGGTCATTGAGTAATAACATCGCGATCCCCTTTCCCTCGAGAAAAAACATCGCGATCCCTTTGCTCGTCTTCCTCCCCGCCACGGGCAGGCAGCACTGAAACCCTAACCCCGCTAAAGAAAATCCATCTCCAGCCATGGCCGCCGCCCTTCCCGACTGGATGATGCTCGAGCGATTCGTGTTCTGCAGGAAGTCCTCGCTGGACAGCGAGGCCGCGCCCTTCATCAAGGCCGACGGCACCAGCTCCCACGGCGGCAGCTTCTCCGTGGCCTTCCTCGTCCTCCAGCCCCCGGGCATCTCACGCCTTTACCTGCAGTGGCCCGGCGGCCCAAAGGACGGCTCTCAGTGCGTTCTCGTAGCGGCACACCGCAATCTTGTCCTGTTCAGGCTCACCCCAGATCCTGTAATCACCCGCAAGGCCCCCTTCATGGATTACCGGCAAGACCACTTCATCTGCGGAGCCCAATTCTCGCCGTCTCAGCGGTCGCTGCTGCTCCGAAAGATCCCCAAGTGTGACCAACCTGCGCTGGTGGATTGGAGGGATGGGGAGAAGGTAACCATGCCCCGCTCGTTTGATCTTAACCCCGTTAGCATCTTGTGACGAGGAGATGAAGAATTTGCCTTGGCGCAGTTGAACCTCCGTAGATCCAACGATGAGTGGGGCTGTAAGGCTCAAATTACCAGGAACACTAGATCATGGCGAGCTTTATATTATCTGTGGTAAATTTGGACGAAATCTGGGGTACAATTGGTGGATCGGAAGCCCAGAGACCCCGAGTTGCCGTACGTCGACTAGGGTTCTAACTAAAGCTGAACTTAAGCCAATATTCTTCCTGTCTCTCGCCCCTCCCTTCGCGTGCCTTGTAAGCTACAGTCCACGCCGTCATCACTGTTACAAATCATAACCGTTACAGACAAAAATAACAGTAGTAACGGGAAGCAGTACTGAAGGACTCCGCTCCCGTGTCGCTCCGCGGGGCGACACCGGGGCGACCCCAACCCTAGCCTCCAGGTCCTCCTCCACCACCACTCTGCCGCCGCCGCCGGTGACCGGCGCCGGCGGCGGCGAAGGCCGGCTCCGGAAACCGGGCGGCGAACTCTCCCACTTCAATCCAACCCCACCCCTGCTGCCCTGCCTCACCGTCCGGTGCTCCCCTCCGCATCCACCACCGCCAGATCGAGGCGCCCCCCTGCATCGCCGGCGCCGACGGAGGCCGTCGGGCCGGTACCGCGGCGGACGGCGGCGGCAAGGCCATGCTCTGCTCTCTGCCCGCGACATCTGCCTCCTCCCAAGATTCAAAATCCGCCTCCCACATCTTCCCGCCCGGGCCGTCTGTGCCCGCCGGCCGGCGCGTGCTGGCCCTCTGTCGGTGGCTGCTGCTCCACTCAGCTCGTCGCCGTCGTCCGCGTCGACCCTCCTCTGCTGGCGCTAGGTCGGCGGGCGGCCTGGCCCCTGGCGCCGGCGGCGTCCGCGGCTGCGTTCGGCCTCCTGGCCGTCCGTTCTCGGCTGGCCGGCGACGGATCCGGCGGTTCCCGGCGCGGATCCGGCTCTCCCTCAGCTCGCAGCTCCCATTGCTCCCCTCGCCACCCGCATCCTCTCCGGCGGACGATGCACCCCGCTCCATCGACAACCGAAGCTGGGCGGCCGCAGATCCGGCGCCGGCGTCCCCTCCCCTCTACATCGACAACCCGTCCTGCGCCTCCACCCTGCTCGCCCTCCCCATCCCCGCCTCCGCCAGTCCCTGCCGGGAAGAACCTCCACTCTGGTGCCCCCGCCCTCTGTCCACCTTCGACGACGCACCACCTCGTCTCCACCCTCCCCACCGGCGGCCTGCTACACTCGTCCTTCCCTGGTTCACCATCCGCCTCATATGTCCGTCTCGGTCCTGTCCTCTGTCGCCCTTCGACTCCACTTGGATGGCGGCCCACCATTGACGGATGTGCTACGGGAGAAATCCCCGCTGACCTTGTCAGCTGACCACGGCGGCGCTACTCCAGCGTCGCTTACCCTCTTGGGAGCGTGGCTCATGTGCCACTCTTGTCTCTCGGTCCGGATTCGCAGCTCTCGGCTCTGCCCTCTGGGAATTTAACCGGTTATGCTCCAGGCGAAAGCTATGTGACGGCGTCATCCTCGGATGTCGTCCACCTTCTTGAAGGCGTCACTACGGAGCTCCTTGCCGCCATTCATCCTCCGTTGCCCTTGGGGGTTGGTCATCCTCTGCTCTGCTAGCTCAAGACCCTCTCATGCCTGTCGTCCGTTTTGGTGAGCTTCGTGCTCTTCGTGCTATCTCGGTTCATCTTTGCTCAACAACGACGCAACGATGCCTCCCCACCTTGCTAATCGTGTCGGCTTGCTGTGGCTGAGTTTCCAGTCAAGGTTCGTGATGGGTCACTCGTTGATTGGTGCTGCTCCTCTGTTGTGCCAAGGGGTTGGTATGCACGCAGGTGTGGTGCGTTAGGATAGTTGTTTAGTGTTGGTATTGTGTTTCCTCGATGACACACCACTTCCTCTCGACTTTTATGGTGGTGGTCTCTTGGCTTGATGGCTAGGTAGTGCTTTCTTCGGGGCGTCCATATGCTCTCGCCCTATGTAATCTTTCCCCCCTGTGTGGTTTTTCGGCCCGGTTTCCCTTATAAACCGGGTCAACCTGTTAAGGTTTTCGATCCGGTTTTCCTTATAAACTGGATCAAACACTTGGCATTTTGGCCACTTTGAGCAATATATTCAGGTGGGGAATCTCTCCCCCCCCGGTGACCATTCAAAAAAAAAATAACAGTAGTACTGGGTGAAACGGTGAGGAGTCATCCAAGCCGTTGAACTGTATTGATGCATCTTGACCGTTGCTTAACTGAAACTCCTTTGTCTGTCTTCTCTGCTTTAGTATGCTCTTTGCTGGGTCCTGACAATGCCGCCGCCATGACAATCGCCTTGTCCTCGAGGCGAAAAAGCTTGTGACCTGGAAAAGTCTTGTTCAGGAAAGCTGCGTCCTCCCAAGTTGCATCATCGGGGGCCAAACTTTCCCATTGAACCAGGCATTGCCCAACTGGTGTTTTGTTTCTCTGTATGACACGACGATCCAGCACTGCAACCGGGATGGTCTTGACGTACCCTTCAGGAGTAACCAGAGGCACGTGAGGAAGAGGAACAGCTCGGTGACCAATGTGCTTCTTCAGTTGACTGATGTGGAAAACTGGATGGATGTTTGTGCCTTCTGGCAGGTCCAGTTTATAAGCTACTTCTCCCACTCTTTCCAGAATTTTGTACGGACCATAAGACTTGGACCTCAGCTTGAGTGATCCTCTGAGACCAAAAGCATTTTGCCTGTACGGCTGAATTTTGAGGAACACCCTGTCTCCTACTTCCAACTGTCTGTCAGTCCTGTTTCTGTCTGCAAAATGCTTAATTCTGCTTTGTGCATGCTCCAGGTTGGCTTTCAGGCGCTGCATCATATGTTCTCGCTCTGAAATGGTCAGTTTTGCTTCTGGAGTCAGTAGCTGATCTGTAGCAAACTCGCCAATCTGTGGAGGTTTGTAGCCATAAAGTGCTTGAAAGGGAGTGCGTTTGAGAGATGAATGGTAACTGGTGTTATACCACAGTTCTGCCAGTGGCAACCATTTTAACCATTTCTTTGGTTCTTGGAAGACCATGCCCCTGAGATATGCTTCTAAACATTGGTTGACTCGCTCGGTTTGGCCATCTGTTTGTGGGTGTGAAGCTGTACTGAATCTGATCTGCACTCCAAAAGCTTGGAAAAGTTCCTGGTACAGAGCACTGGTGAAAATGGAGTCTCTGTCAGACACAATGCAAATTGGTAGGCCATGCAACTTAATTACATTGTCCACTAGTGCTTGGAAAACTGTTTGCACTGAGTAGGGATGAGCCAATGGAATGAAATGAGAATATTTGGTCAATCTGTCCACAACTACCAAAATGATCTCTTTGCCCTGTGAATTTGGTAGAGCAGTAATAAAATCCATTGTTATGTGTGACCAGGCCATATCAGGTACAGGCAGAGGTTGGAGAAGTCCAGGAGGATGTATGTGTTCCACCTTGTTCAACTGGCACACTGGACACTGGCTAACAAACTGAGCAATGTCCTTTTTCATGTTTGGCCAGTAGAATACCTTTTTAATTCTGTAGTATGTTGCTTTTGTGCATGAATGTCCTCCTATGGCAGAAGAGTGAAAAGTTTGCAACAATTGCTGTCTGAAGGTTGTATTTGCCCCCACATAAATTCTGTTGTTATATTTCAATAAGCCATTGTGAGTAGAGAACTTAGGTTGTGGACCAATATCCGTAGCAACTTTCTGCAGGAGTTTATCAGTGTCTGGATCTCCTTGATAGCTTTTCATCACATCTTCAGTCCAGGCTGGAATCACAGTAGTGATACTGTTGCAGTGCATTTGGAGCAAGTTATCTCTTCTGGAAAGGGCATCTGCTACTGTATTTTCCTTGCCCTTTTTGTATTCAATGGAATAATCATATTCCAACAGCTTAAGGAGCAGTTTGTGTTGAATGCCTTCAGTTAACCTCTGAGTAGCCATATATTTCAGAGATTGCTGGTCTGTTTTTATGATCAATTTGTGTCCCCAAATATAGTGTCTCCATTTTTTTAGAGCTTCCAGAATTGCCATAGCTTCTTTTTCATAGATGGATTGAGCTGCAGACTTTGGACCTAGGCTCTTACTTAAATAAGCAATGGGCCTCCCTTTTTGCATGAGTACTGCCCCAATTCCTTTTGCACATGCATCAGCTTCAATTGTAAAAGGAACAGAGAAGTCTGGCATAGCTAGGACAGGACAAGAAGTCATTGTGTGCTTGAGTGTCTGAAAAGCCTTGCTTTGTTCAGGACCCCATTGAAAAGCATCTTTTTTGAGTATATCATGCAGTGGTCTGTAAATTTGACCATAATTTTTCACAAACCTTCTGTAGTAGCCAGTCAGACCAAGAAAACCTCTAAGTTTAGTTACATTTGTGGGTTCTGGCCATTCCAGTACTGACTTAATCTTGTCTAGATCAGTAGCTACTCCTTGGTCAGAGATGATATGACCTAAATATGCAATTTGGTCTGTGGCAAAAATGCATTTGGACTGTTTCACATACAGTTCATGTTTTCTTAGAATAGTGAATGTGGCCTCCAAGTGCTTGTAATGTTTTTCCAGATACTTGCTGAAAACTAACATATCATCAAAGAAGACCAAAATGCATTTCTCCTTTTCTGATTCATTAATCTCATACATACTGTATTCATGAGGCTTTGGAAAGTACCTGGTCCACAAGCAAGACCAAATGGCACTACTGTATATTCATAATGGCCCATATGTGTCTTGAATGCAGTTTTTGGAATATCCTCTAGGACCATTCTTATTTGATGATACCCAGACCTCAGATCCAATTTAGAGAACACTTTTGCTCCATGCAGTTCATCTAATAGATCTTCAATAATGGGCATAGGGAATTTGTTTTTAATAGTTATGGCATTTAACTCCCTGTAGTCCACACACAACCTCCATCCACCATCCTTTTTCCTGACCATAATTGCAGGTGAGGAGAATGGACTAAAGCTTTCTTGAATTTCTCCTTTCCTAATCATTTGTTTGATGATCTCCTCCATGGCTGCCTTCTGATAGTGTGGCACTCTATAGGGCCTCAAGTTGGGGGGTTTTGCTCCTTCCTGTAGGATGATCTTGTGATCACAAGTTCTTGTTGGAGGAAGTGAGTCTGACTCTGCAAAAATGTCTGAAAATTTCTGCAGGAGAGGTTGTAGTGCCACTGGAGGTGGGAAGGGAATTTTATTGTTCTCTGTTTGCACTTCATTTACTTGTAGTATGTATCCCATAACACCTTTCTGGAGTAGTTTTTCCATTCTAGCTGCTGACAGCAAACAATGCTTTTGTGGTATAGAATGATCAAACAGGGTCACTGGTTGTCCTTGTTTTGTGACTATCAACAGTCTTTCTACTAAGTCCAAACAAGTAGGACTGTACTGGTAAATCCAATCTGCCCCTAGAATGATGCCATAAGATTGTAATTCCAAAACTTTGAAACTACTACAAAAAGTATGTCCTTGGATTTTGAAATCCATTTTTGGCACTTTTGACAGAGATATTAACTTGCCCCCACCAGCAACAGTTACTTTCCTGGGTCGTATTGGTTGCTGATGACAATTGCTCTTTACCACAAACTCCTTGCTGATAAAGGTGTCAGAAGATCCACTGTCAAATAGAGCTGTAGCTTTCTTTCCTGCAATCTCTATTATCAATGACAGTGTATTTGGTCCAGGAGTGCCTTCTGCAGCATGTACTGAAATATGCATTGCTTGAGAAGTTTTTTCTACAGCAATGGTGTTCTTTTCCTTGTCACGAGTATTTGGAGCAGTGTGATAAGCTTGTTCTGCACCTGTATTGTCTTCTGCAGTGTCACTGTCCTCATCCTCATCCAGTTCTTGTAGAATGTGCAGAGTTTTCCCAATTTTGCACTTATGTTGTCTTGTCCATGGCCCTCTACAATACCAGCAGGCTCTGGCATCCTTGGGAAAAAGCACATTGTACTTTTCTTGAGAAGGTACTTGCACTTGTAATGGAGCTGTTTGGTTCTTATAAGGAGAGGAGTAGTTTCTGGACCTGTAGGTTGGAGGACTTTGGACTTTTCTAGCAGCTGCACTTTCTCATATACTTTTGCATACCAATAAGCTTCTATAATGCCAGTAGGTTTCTGCCCACAAACCTCATGCTTGATATCACTTCTTAAACCTCCAATGAAACAACTGAGTAAGAAATTTTCTTGCAAACAGGGGTGATCTCTCTTTACTAGAGCTACACACTGTTCAAAACTGTCAATGTAGTTTGCAACAGTATTTGTCTGCTGTATGTTTTTCAGCAATTCAACAGCTTCATGGACACTGGCTTCTGAGAACCTATCAGCTATCATTTGGCAGAATTGTTGCCTTGTCACCATCTGCCAGGGCACACATATGTTCTTCAGCCAATTAGCTGCTCTGCCTTGTAAATGCCCAGTTGCTAGATTTACCCACTGTTCATAAGGAGTGCCAGACGTATCAAAGAATTTTTCACATGCTATTAACCACCCAACAGGGTCTTCACCACTGAAAAGAGGAATTTCCAACCTTGGTCCTTTGAGAACTGCTTCAGCAAAGTATGAGGGACCTCCTAACTGAGTAGCATGCTGATTTCTCTGTAAATCATACAAATTCCCCACTGCCTGATATACAGGAGGAAGTCCTTGAGCAGTTGTTGTCATATTAATATACTGACCAGTGATGGGGTTGTATGTATGAGGAGGAGAGAAAAGTGGAGCAGTTATAGGAGCAAAATACCCACTGTTTCCAGAAAAACCCAGGGTATGAGGCTGCACTGAGGAATTTGTGTTAACTGGAGCCATTCTGAATTGTCCCCCTCCTTGTTTTTCTTGTTGTTTGTCACTGATTACTCTGGTACTGTCACTGAATAAGGTTGCCTGAGGTAAACTGGTAGTTACTCCTGTTACAGTTGTGTTTGGAGCTTTTTCCTGAACTCTGAACTCTTGCTCCAAATTTCTGGACATTGGTTCTGAGAACAGGTTTGTGCTGTCCTGAACTGTGACTGGACATTTGGCATTTGCACCTGCTTGATCTATGTGCTCTTGCTGTTTCGGATCTGGTGTGAGTATCTCTGCTTTCTGTGAGCCTATGTTCATGTTCTGCAAAATGAGCTGCAAGGTCTTGTGAATTCCTTCAGTCATTTCAGATAATTTTGCCTCCACTCGCGGCATAGTCACCATTTCCGACTGAATTTTTATTACTTCTTGTTTAAGATCCTGTAAACCTTCTAATTCAACTCGCAGATCAGCTACTTCTTTCTCCACTCTGTCCACCGTAATCTGTACCTTTCTTGTATCAGCTATGCTGCCCGAGGACGAACTGCGACCGAAGAATGTGTCCGCTTGCCAACGCGAAACGGATCAACTCTTCTGGCGCACGGATCTCGTCAGATCCCGGAATTTTACCACCAAGAGAAGATCTCTCAGCAACCGGATCGGACTCGATGATCTGCGCCCGAATGTCACCGCCGCCTTGTTGCCGCCACCCAACACCGCCGCCGCGAACTGGGAGGGACGGGAGGGATTTTACGAGAGATCCCAACCTCCAGTTCTCCTCAATCCGATTCGCCGCCGTGCTCGATCGCCGAGGAAAATTCCGGCGCTCTGATACCCTTGTAAGGCTCAAATTACCAGGAACACTAGATCATGGCGAGCTTTGTATTATCTGTGGTAAATTTGGACGAAATCTGGGGTACAATTGGTGGATCGGAAGCCCAGAGACCCCGAGTTGCCGTACGTCGACTAGGGTTCTAACTAAAGCTAAACTTAAGCCAATATTCTTCCTGTCTCTCGCCCCTCCCTTCGTGTGCCTTATAAGCTACAGTCCACGCCGTCATCACTGTTACAAATCATAACCGTTACAGACAAAAATAACGGTAGTACTGGGTGAAACGGTGAGGAGTCATCCGAGCCGTTGAACTGTCTTGATGCATCTTGACCGTTGCTTAACTGAAACTCCTGTGTCTGTCTTCTCTGCTTCAGTATGCTCTTGGCTTGGGTCCTGACAGGGCAAAATTGAGGCTGAGCTGTGTGTCCTCCGCTCCAAAGTAAGCAATCGTCTTCACGAGTGGAAGAGTGAGAAGTGGCTGCCAATCCAGTACGAGGGACATGAAAGATCTGATTTGGACAATTGGAGAACGGACAGAGTAGTTCCATTCAACAAGTTTTTGTGTTGGGTTAATTACAGCGGGGGAGGCATCTTATTCTGTGAGGTGTTCAAACAAAAGCCAAGCATTTTTTACCTCCGACTACCTATAATTGGGCCTCGTTTACATCAATGTTCATTGAGGTTCCAGGAGGCGAGCCGCGCTGTCGGTGTAACCAAAGGCAGCATGGGTTGTGATGAGCTGAGGTTTGTTGATGTAGTCTGTAAGGATGGTAACATTATTGATCCACTAGGCTATGGTGACAATGAGGGTTTCACGATCACCTACTACGCTTTGAGGATAACACAGAGTGGTGGCATGGAGTGGGATATGCTTTTCTTCATCAGATGCTATGAATTGTGGAGTATCAACCCTCAACTCCCGCATGAACTTCTGAAGCATCCTGTTGTAAGTATGGAGGACCCAAATGTGGTATATTTTCTGATGTCAGAGCGTCCGGAACATGTTGACAAGGTTTCGGTAGTTACTCTTGATATGTGTACCAAAAAGCTGCTTTCAATTCATCCATATATTAATGGAAGGGAAGACCTCTTGGGCAAAGACGCTGACATGGTTCGGCGAAACGCCACTTTTCTCCAAACCTTTCTTCCCTCAGAACTTCCTAAGTTCTTAAAATCCCACCCAGTATTTGCATCTCAAATTTATATTTCTGCCCTGCATACAAGCTGTTGCTTTGTTTGTTATTTGTGCTGAGTGGTATTTGTTAAGTTTAGGAGTGGTGATAATGCCAATCTAATAGACGGCATATCAGTAAAAAAGTACAAGATTTTTTTTGCCATTTTTGCAATGTCATAATTTGATATCTACCACATTTATATAATAAAAAAAAGTTAAACATGACATCTGTGCAGTTGAAGCTGCGTCCACCTTTCATGCCAAATTGCCAAGTTTTGCATTTAAATTTAAGTAGAATCTCACCATTGCTGATGATAGAAAAAGATCACCGCTGTTCAGTAACTGTTGGTGCCAATAGCGTAATCAATTTTGTCACAACGAATACCTACTCATTTTATCACCTGCTTTGAGTAGTTATTGCCTAATTAAAGCACAACGAAGAAAATTCAAAATTGAAAACCACGATCAAAACTCTATAGCAAGTACAGTTCTTTTTGAGTGGATGTTATCAGTTTGCTTACCATGATCACGGCGCGATGTATAACAAGTACAGTTTTTAGTTGAAACTGGTCACAACTATATTCACTGATACGAGTATCTATCATTCATGTGTTTAAAAATACTGAAATATGTAGTGTATTAATTAGCAAGGTTGTGCGGACAGTAGCAATTATTTTGTGTTCTTTTATTTGCTACAATGATTTCAGTACATGTCATCTTTTATGAACTTTTTCTTGTTGATTTCATAGCTCAAATGAACGTGTGAAGAAGATGAAATCAGGCGACCAAGTCCTCCATGCTATGACTAAGGACTCAAGCAAACCAGTTATGTGATGTAGGAACTTATTACTAGTAGTTTGATCATTGTCCGTAATGGACTTGTAATGGCCTGCGATTATGACCTCTAGTGTATTTTGGGTACTGATTTGTAGCAATTGCCAAGACTTTTATGGGCACACGATTCTGTGGCATCTCGACACTCCTGAGGCCTAATATTGATATGTAAGATTTCAGTACTGTTGTACTACTATCTATTTATGATCCGATACTTAATGATCAGGTTCGTGGTACTTGTGACTTTACTAGATCCAACTGTGCAAATATTGGTTCTGTTTTGAAATTTGTATCTAGTAGTACAGCTTCTCCGATCTGCATATAGTCATGAAATTGACAAGATCTTTAGTACATGCGTCGTGTTTTCCCTGTTTGGTATTGGCACACAAATGGTTTGTAAAGATCAGATCTTTTGTTCAGAAGAATGTTTCTTGCTGTGCTTGTAAGTCACACCGGTGTGGGCAGCAAAACCTGACTGCAAATGGGCATTAATTTCTTGGTGATCAGCAAGTTGGTTCCTTTTTGGTTGATGCTATTAGCTGCTTGCCTGGGTGATATAGTGAGGAATTTTGTCAATGAACTCCGCATGTCAAAAATTGATGAGAAGTACGTATCAATTTGCCTGGCCACTATGCACTATGAATTCAAGTTGAAGTGTCAATGTTCTGCTATTAATTTCAAAATATCTTATGAATTAGACCCCACTCTCCCTATTTTTTCCCTACTGATATTTTTTAACACTCTTCGTACCAGGTCACGATCTGCTCCACCATATTCTGCTTGCACTTGATACTACGACTAACGAGATGCATATTCACTTATTCAGCATGGTGATGCATGCCTAACAAAAATCAAATGGCCAAGTGTTGAATTTTTGGTTATAATCCAATCAAGGTGAGCAGCAGCCAGCAGGGTAGGGTTCCTAGTTGATGATTATTCATGTGTACCAACTGGCTGCTGCTGCTTTTGATAGCTGGTAGTTCATCCTGTGTTTGTAAACCTGCCAGTCTTTTGGGTTAGTGATGCTTGTTTTTTGTACTAGCTTTTAGTAGTCAGCTGCGCATAGCAGCAGCTTTATGGCCCTTCTGACTTGGGCCATTGTTGAGTAGCTGGTCAGGGTTACAACTTCTTCATGAAGGTTGTCAGGGTTAAAACTCGTATATAATTACAGCCCTTTTTATGAAGGCCAACTGTAGTTGATCTTCATGTATAACTTGCTGATCAGCAGCTATTTACACAGATTGCGCCTCTGGCCAGTGCTAATGATAGTAGTAGTAGCAGAAGCGGCGGTAGCTTGATGCATGCATACATGTTTGGTAGTCCGAATGCGGCACTGCATGCAAGAACTGAGCAATCGCTCTGTTTTTCTATCTTGATCATTCCAACTTGTCAGTTTTATAGTATTGTTAGTTTTGTCAATGTTGATACCTGTCGTACTCTGGTGTGTGGTTTTGATTAGGTGCCCATCCCTCATTATTTCTGTTGAAGATTGAAGTAACGCTTCTAGTTTCTGCAGGTGTTGAGAAAAGTATCAACCTTGGTAAGATCTTGAGCCCTTCATGGTTATGGTTCAAAATCAATTCATAAGTCCATTCAAAATCAAAAGTGACAAGCCCTACAAGAGTAAAGAGTTTTATTGGAGGTGTTAGAACTTAATTCGTGTTTTCTGTTAGATTATGCAACTTGTATTTTTAGGTCGACAATGTGGCCCGTTAGGTGAGAGCCGTCCTGCACGCCCTGTAGTTTTGAGCAGGGCAAAACAACTTTAGCTGGGAGCCTCTTTCCCTCCAAAAGCAGAACAACTTTAGCTGGGAGCCTCTTTCCCTTCAGCTCCCCGAAAACAATGTTCAACTTGCATGTGTTAAACATATAGCTAGCGTTCTTTCTGAGCGAGCATCAAACTCAAATTTGACTATGATTGGGCCGAACAGTTGTACAACCTGGTGAACTGGTATTTCATTATATGCAGTACAATATGTAGAAAGTCTCTTATAGTATGAGAAAAATACAAAGGGTGCACGACTAAATAAATATAACTCGAACGCCCCCTCAAGATTATGATGGATCAACAACAATGAGTTTGGAGTGATAGTCATGGTTGTGCTTAGTCCGGGCCTTCATAAAAAAAATCCACCAATGATACCTTGAAGGCACATACTAAAAAACAATAGTATGATCATGCACACCAACACGTACGAAAGAAGCATCAACACCAATATGTTGGGTGAACTCATGCTTCACAGGATCGCGCACAATACTAATAGGACTTGTACTATCAGACGAGAGCAGTGTAGTTGTAGTGACAGAAACATCAAACTCCCGACGTATCAAGTAACTGTAGCTACGTCATCTCCATCGTCCAAAAAGACATTGCTTGCAACACATCCTCTGCACTTGAATGAGAAACTGTATTTTGTTTCTCTGTCTTCCAGCCAATGAGATAACCACCAAGGAAAACACAACAAGTAAAAACCGAATAGTGAGAGGGATCACTAGTACACATAGCATTCAAATAGGCCTAAAGTTGTAATGAACTGGAGCAGGGAAAGTGCGGACGGTGAGAGATCATGCCACGAAGCTATCACAGAACACGAAGGAGGTGACTATAGTGAACAAAAGTGAGAATAATGGCAAACTGACTCAAAATATGGACATGATGGAAGATATGTGAATGAGTGATAGCTAGATAGACAAGACTTCCAACAAGATGACGATAGCGCGTCGGATCAAACGAGGGGTCACCATCAGAAGCACGAACGTGAACATTTAGCTCCATGTGAATCTGAATAGTGTGCTCATCAGCAAGAGGAGGAGCAAGGAGATCCTGAATATGCTTTTCTCAAAAAAATAAAGAAGTCATCAGAGATAGAAGAAATCTCAATTCCAAAAAGGTAGCGAAGAGGGCCAATAACATACATAAGAAGCTGCTCACTAAGACTGTAAGTGCATCAAGTGCCCCCTTAGTGGTTTTGGAATATTGATGACAAATAGGTTGAGAAACTAATGTGTTTGTGAGTATACAAAGGTGACAGAGTCACAGAAGATTTGGTTTAACACATGGAAGACAGCCCCTAAAATTGTATTTCTTCAAGTGAAGAAATTGGTGATGAAATTGGTACGACCTTTGAACAAATTGATGTGAAGACTTTGATGTTTGAAGAATTTGTTTTCATAGTTTCTTTTCTCTTTGAGTCATAGGAAAAATCATACTGTTAAAGGGGGTCTAGGTGAATCATATTTCACATTTCCAAAGTGATGCTCAAACCCATACACAAAAGCTGCTTCGAGTGAAGCCTTTGGAAATCTCCATTACAACTGACGCAATTGCTAGCGACAGTGACGAAGTTCATCTGGTCGCTGACGAATTTGGTCATGCTGAGGAGTTAGGCATTCGCCAGTGCGTTCTGCCTAAAAGTGAGGAAATTGAGTGCCCCGACGAATTTGAGAGCTCAAATTCCGACCGTTGCTGCGCCGCGTGCCAGCTGTCGAGTGGATCCTTATCCTGACAACGGTCGAATCAGAGAAGGACATTTATGACATTCCATGTCGGGTTGCCCCTAGCTATAAATAGCCGCCCCCATAACCACTTGTTGGTTGGTTGCTCCGAGAGAAACTGACACTTGTCATAAGAGAGAAACCCATCCTCTGACGACTTTGAGAGAATCC
Organism: Triticum timopheevii; assembly: GCA_963921465.1. Lineage (NCBI taxonomy): Eukaryota > Viridiplantae > Streptophyta > Magnoliopsida > Poales > Poaceae > Triticum > Triticum timopheevii. The sequence continues at coordinate 184,739,578 of OY997264.1, read as the reverse complement.
AAAGTGAGGAAAAACCCAGAGCCAAAGTGATTGAGCATCACTGAAGAGATTGATCTGTGTGATACGACGCCTGTTACCTTTGAAGACTGTCATTCTTCTAGACGGTTAGGCGTCAAGTTGTAAGTACACCAAGAGTCATTGTGGTGTGCCGGCGAACAAGTCTGTGAAGGTTTTGGAAGTCTACCTTGAAGACTTGCCACGAGTGATTGGGCGAGGACTAAGTGACCTTAGCTCAAGAGGAATATGATGGTGACTGTGTGTCCTCTGAGTTGCGACTCAGCTGCCTCAACCAGACATACAGTAGACGCAACAACTGGAACTGGTCTACCAAATCCATTGTCTTCGCTGAGCCTACCTGGTTCAGTTCCTCAACCCTTTCTTACTTTATTCCGTTGCTGAAGAATTTGTGATCTATGCTCTGACGAATGTGAATTAAAGAATTTCATTACGCTATCTTTCATTTCCTCAGTTCATTCTCTTCATGCATGTATGATTGTACGATTGCATGTTCCTCATTCTTATGTATCCTAGTTGCATGTACTCTGAATCTGTGATGACTTAGTTTCCCTCGTGTTTCTATTTCTTCACTATGATCTTTGTCAAATTCTTCAGAGTTTGACGAATTTCTAAAAATCTCGCATTCACCCCCCTCTGGGAGTAAACTTGCGCTTTCAGTTGGTATCAGAGTGAGGTACTCCCTTGCTCTGTGTGATTTTGGTTTAACCACCTAGAGTTTTAGTTATGCCGACCGCAGGTAAGATCAAGGTTTCTACTGCGTGCCCCATTTTCGATCACTACAAAAAAAGACACATCCATGACATTTTGGGCCGAACGAATTTTTTCCTGGCATGCTTATGGCACTTCTATGACAATAATTGTGACAGAACCCAGTATCATCATAGATGTGATGCGCTCCTACTTCTATGACAAAAAATCATGACAGAAAATTGGCTTTTCGTCCTGGGCGGGCTGGAGACGCAGCTGCATGACATTCTTTGGGCCATCCATGACGGAAAAACCATGGTAGAAGCGAGGGCGAGGAAAATTTTGGGGAGTTCCCGGTTACGGTGGGTGGTCGGGGCCGAGCGATGCATGGAGGGATTGCGTGTTTCTCTCGTACACGTACGCGTGTGTGTGCAAGACGTTGGGCTCGAACTGAACCCAAGCGAGGCGTTCGCTTACTGAACCCGAGCGATTGCACTGGCTACGCGTTATTGAACCCGAGTGATCGATCGATCCCTGGCTGTTAACTGAACCCGATCGAGCGATTCCTTCGCTACTGCTGCTAACTGAAGCCAGCCGAACCTGCCGCCTCTTGATGAATAGTGAGCATTGTTGGGGGTTGGATGAACAGTTCCCTGTGGGGGTTGGATGAACAGGAACCGGTGGTAGTAGAGGCCGTTGCCGCTGGATGAACAGGACCCCGATCGAGAGGAGGCCGCCACACACCCAAGCCGGTTGGGGGTAGATGAACAGGACCCCGTGGAGGGCTGGTTGAACAGGACCCCGTGTGGAGGGCTGGTTGAACAGTAGCCGGTGGAGGCTGGATGAACATGACCCCTTGGTGAACAGTAGCTGGTGGAGGCTGGAGGAAGTCGACGGTGGATGAACAGTAGCAGGTGGAGGCTGGAGGAAGTCGACGGTGGATGAACAACAGCCCATGGAGGCTGGAGCGAGGCACTAGACGGTGGATGAACAGTAGCCCGTGGAGTCCAGTTTTGCGGTACGCCACACCCCTCCTGATGAACATGACTCCCGTTTCGACCGAAGGCGCTCCAACACAAGTCCGTTTCCTCCGTTTTGCGGTACGCCACACCCCGCCCGATCAACAACACCATGCTTCGACAGTAGGAGCTTGAACACAAGTTCGTTTCCTCCATTTTGTAGTACGCCAAACCCTTCCCGATGAACAGGACACCGTTTCGACCGTACATTGTCGAACAGAAGGCTATTTCCCTCCATTTTGCGGTACGCTAGACCCCGTTCCGGCTGTTCCGTCCAAGCCAGTTGACTCCCGTTGAACACGACCCATTCCCACCCAGTCTGTTGCCTCCTAATGAACATGACGCGTTCTGACCCAGTCACTAGTCTCGCGGTGAGCACGACGCTGTTTCCTCCGTTTCGACCCAGCCGGTTGGCTGCCGATGAACAAGACAACGTCGTTGCCATTCCTTGCCTCTCCATGTACACGAGCACTGGCCATCCATATGCGTGAGTATGCGTTTCGAGACGCCGCTCGTATATACATACGTGGCTGTATTTTTTGGCGTGTGGCTGTATGTACGTGTACACGGTTTAGACGGGACAATCTGAACTGCTACGTGGGGGGCTATACCATGACATGTGCCGCTACTTACTCTGTCACGGTTCATCATTGCAGAGCGACCGATCGACCACTATGTACGTACACATTCGCGACAAGACAGACAACGCTACGTATGCTTCGACCGGGTGGGTCCCAGCTGTCAGGGAGGATAAGGACGCACTTTCTTGCGTGCAGAGATATAACTGCTGGGTCCCAGCTGTCAGGGGGGAATCATTTTTTTGCTTGTAATAAGGACGCACTTCCTTGCGTGCGAAGATGTAGCTGGTGGGTCCCAGCTGTCAGGGGGAGAAAACATTATTATTCAGGGTAAAAAGGATGCAGTTGCATGCATGCGTCCATGGGCGTGGTGCGTCCCCATTGTCAGCCTCTCACGTACAGTCATCTTCCGATGACTCGTTTGTTGACCATGTTGACCACACCATGCCGAGTTGTAACGCCCCGAGACCAATGTGCCAGGTGTCTTCTAGTTATTCGTCATTGTTGCCATGTCATTCGCTTGCGTGTTACACTTTGCCATGTCATCATGTGCATTTCATTTGCATGCTTTTCAAAACTTGCATCCGTCCGGGTTTCCTAGTTCTTTCCCTTGTTCGTTTCGGCATCCGACACTCTCACATGCACCCGCCGCACCCTCCTGACCTCGTTTCGTGAGCGGGAGAAAAACATTCTTGGAATAGGCCGAGATTTGTCGAGTGGCCTTTGTACATCACCGGTAGGCCGCCTGTCAAATTTCGTTCCATTTGGAGGTCATTTGATACCCCAACGGTTAACCACGTTAACCGAAGCCCTCCTCTTTACAGCCCAACACCCCTCCACAGAGCCCACCTAGCCCATCCAAGCCCCCTCCATGCTCTCCTCCATTGGATCAGATCGTGTGGGCGAAAACCGCACCCCAATAGCCCTCTCCTAGCTCACTCTACCTATAAATAAGCCTTCCCCTCCACAATTTGCGGGCATAACCCTAGCCTCCTCTCCTCCCGTCGCCGGACAAGTTCGCGCCACCATGTCGCCCTCGAGCCTCCACTCCCGCGCCGTGGCCCGCCGAGCCCATCTGGGGCCCGCCCGAGCCCGAGCCACCGTCGCCGCAGCCCGGGGCAGCCCGCGCCCGAGCGGCCCCGCATCGTGCCCTCCCTTCGCCAGGACCCCGCCGCCTCGCTGCCCTTCGCCGGAATCTCGCCGCCGTCGCGCCGCTGACCTCCGCAGCCCGCGCGGCTGCGCCATCGCTTCGCCGCCCAGCCCCGCCGTCACCGGATCCACTCATCCCCGACTTCCGCCGGCCGTCCCGCCCACCGGAGCGCCGCCCCGCCTCACCGGCGTTGCGCCGCCGCCCTGCCTCCCCTCGATCCAGGAGGGATCGAGGAGGAGCGAAAGCATGGGCCCGCAAGCCGAGCCGGCCTCACCCCAACCCAGATTCGCCGACCCAAGAGGCCCATGGTGAGCAACCCATCTATTCTGCGGACGTTCGTCGTTTAGGCTATTCAGCGTTCAGTTTGGACTTGGTGATTTTCTGCCAAGTCCTAGATTTTCAGTATTATGTGTGCATGTTTCACCTGCTATAACTTAGTACATATTGCTCCGTTTTGCGTGTATGATATATCAATTTGTTCATCTCCTGATGCTCTACATGATGGAGTAGATTTCATGCATGTTAATGTTCATATTGATGCCTTAATATTCATTGAAAAACTGCTAAGTGATATAAACTACTAAAATCTGCTGCCTGCTAACATCATGTATGCATCTTGTGAGTGCTGTAACTTTGCCCGTATTGATCCTATGGTTATGATATTGAGATGCAAATGTTCAGATCAGAGTGCTCTACATGTTGGTGTGATTTGAATTCATGTTAGGGTGAATCTTGACATGTTAATCCCTGTTGCGAAAGTGCTTGCTGATGTTAAATGCTAAGAACTGTTATAACTTGTCATTTTGCCATTTTTATATATTTATGTGTGATTTTCTTTTGAGAATCATGCCAACTTGTTTTAGGAGCATAATATTCCGTATCTGCAGTGGCACAATCCATGTATTTTGATATGCTCTATGGTGAGTTCAAAAAGCTTGTGAAGTGCGCCACTTGCTGTTATTGTTCTATCAAGTCTGAAAACTGTTATATCATGTTGCTATATATGCTTGATGCTACCATCAAGTCCATTCATAATCTGGAGATGCTTAGTTGACATGTTTTGGTGTTCATGTTATGATCTATCATTCCGTGCCTTTTGATGCCATATATATGTCTTGTAGCATATGTTTGTTTTGCCATGAACATGCCTAAATGATGTTCCTGTTTTCTTTTAACTTCATGATGCCATGTTGTGAGCTTGATATTAGTTAATATATGCCTCTTCTGGAGATGCTCCAGTTAAATGATTTGAAGTATGCTATGAGTAATTTGTTCACATGCCATGTTTGATAATTTTGGTCTTCATATGACCTATGTCCTAAGCTTGCAAACTTGCTATGATGATGTTACTATTTTAGACTTGCTGAACTGTTACAACATTCAAACTTGTCTTGATGGTTCCCACTAATCCGTGAGCCATATGCATATGATGCCTTGATGTTATTTTCTCTTTGTTATGTGTACTTTGATGTCATGCCCTTGGTTGCTATGTATAGTTAGTTTTACATCATTTTTAATTACCACCAACATGTCATCATATTAACTCTGCTCATGCATATGCCCTGTTTTTCACTGTCATAATCTGTGTTATTAAGTTGCTTTTTACATTGATCATCTTGGATTAATATTGATTCCTGTGAACATGAACCTTAATGATAATTGAATCACGTTATCTGTACTTTAAATGCATATCAAGCTTGAGTTCATATGTTTCCTGTAGCATTGTTGCTTTGATGATTGCAAAGTGCCTACTTGTTGTTTTGGGCAGATTGTTGTTATATCTTGTTTTGAGTGTATGTGTTGAACCGTTGCTCCGTTTTCATCATGCTCTATATGGAACTTGCTTAGAATTGCATGTAGTTTCATATTATCTTGTTGCATCCTTGTACTGAGCATGTGTGCTTGATGTTTGAATGCATTTTGCATCAATGCCATGTTTAACTTGCTTTGCTCATATCTTCTAGGTCGTAGCTCCGAATTAAGTGAACCTTATATGAAACTTGACTAGAAAATCATGTAGATCATCTTCGTGCACCTTCAACTTAATGTTTTGTTCAGATCTGTACCAATTTTGAAATTTGCATATGAGGACTTACCACAATTGTTATATGTTGTTTCCGGCCTCATTTAAACTTGCTTGCATGTGATGTTCTTGTATGCATCATCTCTTGCCATGAGTAGCATCATATAGCCTTGTCATGCATCATACTTGGTTGAGCATCATGTCATGTTTATTTGTTGTGTGTTTACCATGTTGTTTGCTTCTTTCCAGTTGTGCTTCCCTCGATAGTTCCTGTTTCATGGCGATCGTGAGGATTCATTCGACTAGGCTTGGTTCGTCTATGCCCGTTCGTCTTCTTCATGGACCCGATCTTCTTCCTAGCGGGATTTCAGGCAAGATGACCGTCACCTTGGATCTCACTACTATCTTTGCTATGCTAGTTGTCTCGATGCTATCGCTATGTCATGCTTCCTACCACTTGTTATCAAGCCTCCCATTATCCATGAAACAACCTCTAACCTTTTCCACCATCCTAGTAGCCGTTGTTTGGCTATGTTACCGCTTTGCTCATCCCCTCTTATAGCGTTGCTAGTTTCAGGTGGAGTCGCAGGTTGTTCCATGTGTGGACATGGATATTTTGGGATATCACAATATATCTTATTTAATTAATGCACATATATACTTGGTAAAGGGTGGAAGGCTCAGCCTTATGCCTGGTGTTTGTTCCACTCTTGTCGCCCTAGTTTCTGTCATACCCGTGTTTAGTTCCTTGATTTTGCATTCCTAACACGGTGAGGGTTTATGGGCCCCTCTTGATATTTCGCTTAGAATAAAACTCTTCCAGCAAGGCCCAACATTGGTTTTACCATTTGCCTAATAACAACTTAAACTTGCATAGGGACCGGCTAGCACCCGAGGTCTTAATCAACCCCCGGGCTAGTGCTTCTCATGAGTGTTGGTCCAAATTGGGCGATGTCCGGCGCCCCCTGGGCAACCAGGATCTCAGCCAACCCGACGTCTAGCCCATCCGGTGTACCCTGAGAACGAGATATGTGCGACTCCTATCAGGCTAGGTCGGTGCATCGGGAGGTCTTGCTGGTTTTGTTTTACCATTGCCGAAATGTCTTGTGCACCAGGATCCCGAGTCTGATCGGATTTCACAAGATGGAGAATTGTCTCCGCGGATCGTGAGCTTGTCATGGGCTAAGTTGGGACACCCCTGCAGGGTTTAAACTTTCGAGAGCCGTGCTCGCGGTTATGTGGCAGATGGGAGTTTTACTATCCGTTTGTAGAGAACTTGACACCAGATTCGAATTAAAATACACCAACCGTGTCTGTAACCGTGATGGTCTCTTTTTGGGTGAGTTCGAGAAGAGAACACGATGGGGTTATGTTTGAATGTAAGTAATTCAGGATCACTTAGTTTGCGACCATTTGCATAGCTTCTCATCTTATTCCTATACTCATAAGTTAGCCACCATACATTGCTTAGTTGCTTGCTGCAACCTCACCACTTATCCATTCCATTCCCATTAAGCTTTGCTAGTCTTGATACCCATGGTAATGGGATTGCTGAGTCCTCGTGGCTCACAGATTACTACAATAACAGTTGCAGGTACAGGTAATGCGATGATCATGATGTGAGAGCGATGCTTACTTGTTTTGGAGTTCTTCTTCTGCTTCTTCTTCGTTCAGGGGATAGGTTCCTGGTCGACAGCCTGGGCTAGCAGGGTGGATGTCGTTTGAGTTTCTATTTCTGTTTCATACGTAGTCGGATGTGGCTATTATGTGTGATGTTGTATTCATGTGGCATTGTATGCCTTTTGTATGTATCCCCATCTATTATGTAATGGTACAATGAAATGATATCCACCTTGCAAAGCATTTCAATATGCGGCTCTATCCTTGGTGGGACCTTTGAGTTCCTCTCGGATAGGTTCGCATATTGGGCGTGACAAGTTGGTATCAGAGCCTTGATCGACCATAGGAGCCCCCTTGATTGATCGTCGTTTGGCTGCTGTTGAGTCTAGAAGAAAACTATTTTGGAGTCTAGTTATATCGGAGAGTAGGAATTCTTTTTACTCCTCAGCCCCTTCGTCGTTCTGGTGAGGAATCTTAACATAGGTGTTTTGATTTACTCCTCTTCCCCTTCAAATTTTCTTTAGGATCACGCAGTTAGTTTTCGTTCGTGGTGTTATCAGTCTTTTCATCCAATGCATTTCTTGTAAAGTTGATTCGGTCCTCTTCATCTTTTGCAAGATCAATCCTCAGTTCTTTCTCAACGTTGTTGTTTCCCCGCCCTCAGTTGTTTTCTTTTTCCCACCCACCCACCCCTTTTTCTTCTCGGAGCCAGAGTCCATAATCGAGTATCCATCCTACTCGTGTGAAGCCTTTGCATTCTTGCCTCAATTATCTCAACCGGTGCTTTTCTCTTCGAGTTATTCGTCGGTCCCCCCTTCCAAGTTGCCTTTGTTTTTCCCGCCCTCCCACCCCTTTTCTTCCCAGAGTGTGAGTCTCTATTCGAGCATCAATTTCATTTGTGCGGAGCCTCTTCAGTCTTTCCTCAATCACTTCAACCGGTGAATTCTCGTCGAGTTCATCATTGTTCGTCTCGTTTTCTTTTCCGATGGATTCAATTCAAGTATTCGGTGTTGATCATATTCTTTCCTTTATCAAATGTTTCCCCCTTGCTCGTTCACCTCTCGCCATTTAATTGTTCCGGAGTCCTGAAGATATCTCAAGAGATTTGTGTTTCAGCTCAAGATTCCATTGTTCTATTTCGAGGTTGTCACCTCGTTCAAGTCTTTCAGTCGTTCCGGTGCATCATGTCTTTTTCGTTCCTTTCCAACGGTGCTTCTTTTTAGTGGGCCCTAACCCACAGGTCTTTTCCCAGGATCTTACCTGACTCTTCTAATTACTCCGGAGTTATTCTTTAATTCTTTCAAAGTTTGATGTAAGAATGAATCCCTTCAGTCAGATGCCTCCTTCGATATCGCTTTCAAATCATTTCATCTTTCGCTCAACCTTTGCTCTTTTCATTCTTCCAGAGTATCTAAACATTTTGGTGGTGTTTCTCGTCGTCTTTCTCAACATATGAAGACCGAAGCAGAGTTTTTCCTCTAAATCTTGTCTGTTCTCTCGAAGATTCGTGGCTCTAGCTTCTTGTTATCCTCTTAATTATTCCGTTTGTCAAAAATTATTTTCTTACCCATCTGGTGTATGTGAGGAGTTGTTTTCCGTTTTGTTTCACCGGAGGCCATCATTCCAGAAGAATTCTTCGTCCTCACGTTCTAGCTATCATTCGTGCTTTTCTAATTCTTCCCAGCGAGGAATTATCTTTCTTCTTTCATTTTCAAATTCTTACAATGGTTCGTTCAAGATTCCATTTCCTTTGTTGTCATATCAATTCTTTAGTTCTTTTCAATCATACCGATGGTTCAGGAAGATTTTCCTAAGCATGCGCTATATCTCCCTTTAATCTTTTCCAATGCGAATAAGTAGTATGCAAATCCATTGCTTTCCATCGATTTAATTGATGGAGGATGAGCATAACATAATTGTTATTCTTATTTCATCATGTTCAAGCAATTACTTCCTTCGGAGATTGTTCATGATGAATAGTTTCTCGGTTCTAAGTGTTCTTAATCTTTTCTTTTCCGGAGTCCAAAGTTTCCTTGGCCATCTCGTCGGAACCTCCATCTAAATCATCACGAGGCTTTAATCTTATTCTTTTCATCCTTCATTTCTATCTCATCATCCTTTTGTCACCGGAGTTCTTCATGGTGGTTTTTTAGGATTTAATTCATTCCGCAAGTGTTCATCAAGATTCTTGTTGGGGAGTTCAAGTATCTTTTCTTCTTGTGTCTCGATGTGCAATTAATTCTCCGTATTCTTTTGAAGTGGATTTTTGCATTTCTTCGTTCTTCTCAGTTATTCAGGCATTCGGTTGTGGCATACTTTCACCTCAAGTTTTGAGACGTTTTTCCATAAGTCCACAACAAGCTTATTATTTTGTTGTTGATTTTTTCGACAACTCCGTTCAATTTAATCCTTCATTGTAAGGATGCTATCTAATTCACTCGTGGTGGAAGTTGTTCTTCTCTTATCCGTTCTTTTCATTCCACTATTTCAATTCTTCCAGAGGCATTGTGTTGTTCATCTTGTCAAGTTCATCCCATCTGGTGAAGTTCATGTTCTATTCATTCCATTTTCAGCTCGAGTGCTACACAAATTCTATCGTTCTTATTTTTTTGTACATTGTTTTAACTAGAGTGATTTTAGAGTCTAACTTGTTCAACGAGTTTTTGATTCTCATCATATCCGCCGTTCCTCTTTTCTACCTACTGCTCTCGACTTTGTTCTTCTTCTCTCTTGCGTTCATACTTCACCTCTTCCTCTTTTTCTTTCGTCTCGTTCCTAAGATCTCAGGACGAAATTTTCTGTTAGTGGAGGAGAGTTGTAACGCCCCGAGACCAATGGGCCAGGTGTCTTCCAGTTATTCGCCATCGTTGCCATGTCATTCGCTTGCGTGTTGCACTTTGCCATGTCATCACGTGCATTTCATCTACATGTTTTTCAAAACTTGCACCCGTCCGGGTTTCCCAGTTCTTTTCATTGCCCATTTCGGCATCCGACACTCTCACAAGCACCCGCCGCACCCTCCAGACCTCATTTCATGAGTGGGAGAAAAACGTTCTTGGAATGGGCCGAGATTTGTCGAGTGGCCTTGGTACATCACCGGCAGGCCGCCTGTCAAATTTCGTTCCATTTGGAGGTCGTTTGATAGCCCAACAGTTAACCACGTCAACCGAAGCCCTCCTTCTCTTTGCAGCCCAACACCCCTCCACACAGCCCACCAAGCCCATCCAAGCCCCCTCCACGCTCTCCACCGTTGGATCATGATCGTATGGGAGAAAACCGCACCCCAATAGCCCTCTCCTAGCTCCTTGATGACCCACAAGTATAGGGGATCTATCGTAGTCCTTTCGATAAGTAAGAGTGTCAAACCCAACGAGGAGCAGAAGGAAATGACAAGCGGTTTTTAGTAAGGTATTCTCTGCAAGCGCTGAAATTGTATTGCAGGTAACAGATAGTTTTGTGATAGGATAATTTGTAATGGGTAACAAGTAATGAAAGTAAATAAAGTGCAGCAAGGTGGCCCAATCCTTTTTGTAGCAAAGGACAAGCCTGGACAATTTCTTATAATGAGAAAAGAGCTCCCGAGGACACATGGGAATTATCGTCAAGCTAGTTTTCATCACGCTCATATGATTCACGTTTGGTACTTCGATAATTTGATATGTGGGTGGACCAGTGCTTGGGTACTGTCCTTTCTTGGACAAGGCCAGAAATTGAGCGATACTTTCTCCTTCGCGAGGCCAGAAATTATATATGTAATTACTATCACGATGAACAAGACGCATATGATAGAACTTCTGGTGAAATTCCAACTTCAATCGTTTATAGTTCCAAGATCCCGCATCATCACATAGCCTATACCATGTCAATGCATGTCCCTTGAAAGATAAAGGGAAGACCTTCCTCTTAACAACATCATCGTGGATACCTGCAAGCTTAAATAATCCACAAACTTCATCCACAAAGATAAGGTGTAAATTGGGATGCAATGTTCAATCTCCTGCAAAGGGATTAGCTAGCAGTTTCTCTATCATACTGTAGGATCGAAAGTATGTCTAGAGGGGGGGGGGGTGATTAGACTACTTGACCAAATAAAAACTTATCCTTTTCCCAATTTTAGTCTTTGGAAGATTTTAGCTATCTTAGCACAAGTCAAGCAATCTTAACACAATTCAAGCAAGCATGCAAAGAGTATATGAGCAGCGGAAAGTAAAGCATGCAACTTGCAAGAATGTAAAGGGAAGGGTTTGGAGAATTCAAACGCAATTTGGAGACACGGTGATTTTTGAGCCATGGTTCCAATAGGTGGTGCTATCGTACATCCACGTTGATGGAGACTTCAACCCACAAAGGGTAACGGTTGCGCGAGTCCATGGAGGGCTCCGCCCACGAAGGGTCCACGAAGAAGCAACCTTGTCTATCCCACCATGGCCGTCGCCCACGAAGGCCTCACTAGCGGTAGATCTTCACGAAGTAGGCGATCTCCTTGCCCTTACAAACTCCTTGGTTCAACTCCACAATCTTGCCGGAGGCTCCCAAGTGACACCTAGCCAATCTAGGAGACACAACTCTCCAAGAAGTAACAAATGGTGTGTTGACGATGAACTCCTTGCTCTTGTGCTTCAAATGATAGTCTCCCCAACACTCAACTCTCTCTCACAGGATTTGGATTTGGTAGAAAGAAGATTTGAGTGGAAAGCAACTTGGGGAAGGCTAGAGGTCAAGATTCATATGGTAGGAATGGAATATCTTGGCCTCAACACATGAGTAGGTGGTTCCTTCTCAGAAACAGCAAGTTGGAAGTGTAGGTTTGTTCTGATGGCTCTCTCCACGAATGAAGAGGAGGTGGAGGGGTATATATAGCCTCCACACAAAATCTAACCGTTACATACAACTTGCCAAACTCGGTGGGACCGAATTGGTAAACTCGGTCAGACCGATTTAGCAAATCTAGTGACCGTTAGGATTTTCGGTGGGACCGACATGCAACTCGGTAGGACCGATATGATTAGGGTTAGGGCATAAAGTAATCTCGGTGAGACCGATTACACAAAATCGGTGAGATCGATTTTGGTAATAAGCTAACTAGAGAGTTGGTCAGGTAAACTTGGTGGGACCGATTCGCTCATTTCGGTGGGACCGAAATGTTATGAAAAGGAAACAGGGAGTTTACATTGCAATCTCGGTGGGACCGATCGCTCATCTCGGTGGTACCGAAACGTTACAAAGGGAAACAGAGAGATTACAACCCCATCTCGGTGAGACCGAGATCCCTATCGGTGAGACCGATTTGCCTAGGGTTTGTGGCAGTGGCTATGACATCTGAACTCGGTGGCGCCGGGTAGAAAGAATCGGTGGGGCCGAGTTTGACTTTTGGTTTAGGTCATATGTGGATATGAGAAAGTAGTTGAGGGTTTTGGAGCATATCACTAAGCACTGTGGAGCAAGAAACTCATTAAGCAACACCTCATCCCTCCTTGATAGTATTGGCTTTTCCTATAGATTCAATCTGATCTTGGATCACTAAAATATAAAATGTAGAGTCTTGAGCTTTTGAGCTTGAGCCAATCCTTTTCTCCTGAGCATTTTGAGGGATCCACTTTTCTCATCCATGCCATGCCATTCATTGAGCTTTTCCTGAAATATTCATCTTGAAATGATGTTAGCTCAATGAGCTATATGTTGTTAGGAATTACCAAAACCACCTAGGGATAGTTGCACTTTCAATCTCCCCCTTTTTGGTAATTGATGACAACATATAGATCAAAGCTTCGACAAATGATAATAAGAGTGAAAAACATTGTCACTTTGAGAAGTATGTGAAAAGCAAGAGCTCCCCCTAAATTCGTGCATAGTTTAAGATTTGCTTTGGACTGCAAATGCACAAAGAGTTAGGCTCATGGGTTACTCTTCCATGTCACATACATCTTGGTGGAGCGCTCAAAATGATAATAACTGAATACATGCACTCATCACCAAGCAAAGTGAACGATTATATAGAGATAAACGAGATAATGTCATCCAACACGCATAAATGTAGCATATGATCAAACACATGATCATCCAAATATCACATAGACATAAAGTATCTAAAACAAGCAAATAAAGTTCAACCACCAAAGCAAGATAGAACAAAAAGCAACACACTCTCTCGAAGCCTATAATCTATACATTTTCTCCCCCTTTGGCAACAAGTTACCAAAAAGTTCATAGAAAACGCATAACACTAGATCGACTCCCAGGCTTGATCTTCAGGTGGTGGTGTAGAGATGGCTCCTTGGACGAAGACTTCAGTAGATGTGGATGGAGATGGAGGTGTGGGTGCTGAAGCTGGTTGCACTGGAGCTGTAGGAGCTGTAGCTAGTGCAGATGAAGTGGCTCTGGTGTCTGTCACTGGCATTGCAGCTGATCTCTGAGCTCTAGGCACTCTGGCAAATGCATCAGTGGTTGTCTTGCCCTTCCTCTCCTCCATGTCATCCTGAAGGTGCTCAACAACAGACTGGATCTCAGTTACCTTCACATCCAAGTTATAGAACTTCTGCTCCATGATCCTCTCCAGGCTCTCTTGGTTTTGAGTCAAGGTGGCCAACCCTTTCTCAATCCTCAGAGTGGATGCAATCAAGTAGCCTAGTTGATCTTGTTTGCTCTTCAGAAAGTACTGAGATGCCTCTTCCATTGTTGGCATCTTGGTAGCCTTCTCTGTCCTTGCCTTCTCCTTCTTGGCTTGAGCATGCACAGAAGATGGCTCATCTTCATTCATGACCACTTGGTTATCCTCAAAGTCTGGATAGAGAGCAAAATGTTCCTTGTCCAGCAAGTATGTGCCTGTGCCCATCTTGGATTTTATCAGCTCCTGGATCTGTGGGGCATACCCACAACTTCTTTTCTGGTCAGCTGCTGTCCTTTTGATAGTCTCAACAATGAGGCTCATGACCTTGAATTTCCGTGGCACATCAAACAAGTGTAGCAAGTTTATTGCATGGCCTCTGATCATGTTGTGGTCACCTGACTTGGGCAAGAGAGTGTGCCTGAGGATCCAATTGATGGTTGGCAGTCCTGATAGAAGATAGTGTACAGATCCAAACTTATGTGTCTCAACTGCAGCATCTGGGATCTCTCTGTACATATGTGCCATAGTGTTGTGATCCATCTTCTTCTTGGCATAGACATCCAAGTCATCTTCCTTCTCCTTAGGTGCATTGATCAGATTTGCCCATTCCTCAATAGTTGATTGGTACCTTGTACCTTTAGACATCCACACTATCCTGCCATCTGGATAGAAATGTGTTGTGGAGTAGAATTGCATAATGAGCTCATCATTCCACTTTGTGAGCTTCTGCCCAACAAAGTCTACAACTCCACAAGCACTGAAACTGTCATACACTCCAGGATAGTGTTCCTCATTTTCCTTCATGTAGGTCCAGTCCACCCACCTCATGTCACAAACTATAGGATTCTTGTCCAACAGTACTGTCTCATAGAAATCCTGCTGTTCCTTAGTATGGAACCTGTAGTTAACAGCAGTTCTTCTCCTGATAGCATAGGGATCAGACAACCTCCACTGTCTGAGTCCTGCATCCTTCCTCAGCTTCATGTTCTCAGCCACAGGATGAGCATCATTGTGGTCTGGAATCTTTGGCTTCAACTTTCTCAGAACATGCTCTTCATCATCTTCTTCTTCAGCAGTAGTTTCAGGCACTGGGGCCTTGTTCTTCTCAGCAGCAGATATGTTTCTTGTATTCCTCTTTGGTGCAGTCTTTGGTTTGGAGGCAACTTTGGGTGCTTCTTTGGGCTTTGATGATGCAACCCCTGACCTAATAGCATCACCATAAGCTTCTGAGCCTTGGGTGCTGGTGCAGCAACCTCTTCTTCCTCTTCCTCTTCCATCATGGAAGGCTTTCCAACAACTCTGGCCATGGTCTTCTTGACCCTTTCCTTCCTTTTCTTCCCTTCTGCAGCAGCCTCTTTTGGTTGAGATCCCAAAGGTACTTGAGTAGAGGCTCTGGCTTTAGACATGGGAGTTCTCTTTGCAGGCACTTTGATCTTCATTCCAGGCTTAATGGATGCAGCTATGACGTACTCATTTTTGAGCACTTTCTTCTTGGAAGTGGCCTCATCCTCTACTGCCACATAGTCTTCATCCTCAGATTCTGAGGTTCTCTACTTTCTGGCCCTGGTGGCAGCTTTGGGTAAGTTGCTTGGGGTGCTCCTGCTACCCTCCTCAGAGGTACTAGAGGGACTAGTGCCCTCACTCATCTGAACGTGCTCCTCTTCTCTGTTCTGGCTGTCACTTTGATCAAACATGTTGCAAACACTGACTGTTGTCCCTGTGAATAGATGTAGATGAGATAGAGTGGATAAGCACCGCAAAATACAGAGGTTTTTGCAAAAGAATGATTCAAAAACTTAATTTTAGTTTTCCACAGAAAGCATTTCGGATGAACCGATTTGCAAACTCGGTGATACCGAAGCAGCTTTTGGAACCTAAACTAGTGAACTCGGTCAAACCGAGTCACAGTTCGGTGGCACCGAGACTGCTAGGGTTTCACAAAGTCCTGAATTCGGTCACACCGATTTGCAATTCTCGGTCAGACCGAGAATCACTTGTGCAATGGCCTTAGCCAAATCGGTGGAACCGAGTTCTGCAACTCGGTGGGTCCGAGATGGTTTCGGCGGAAACCTAACCCTAAATTTTCAATTCATTACTAAACTATGGATTGTTTTGACTGGATAGAGTAGTTTCACTTGTGGCAAGAATCATGATGAACACAATGTGCTAGGAATCGGACGGGGATAGCACTGTGATCGAGTCCATACCCTAGCTTGGCGATGAACTCACTGCGACGGCAATGGTGGGGGTGAATTCCGTTGACGGCGGTGGAGACCAGCGACTGGAGGCAACTGGCGACGAGGAGAACGATCCGGAGAACCTGGAGGCAGAGCGAGCTATGCGCGGGCGAAGGGGTTTGGAGAAAGTTTCCAAATTTTTGCCCATGAGTATATATAGCCCGACCCAGTCGGTGTGACTGAGTGGAACAACTCGGTGGCACCGAGATGCATAACTGTATACAGTTACAGCAACTCGGTGTGACCGAAAAGTTCAAATCGGTTGCACCGAGATTGAAAACCTAGATCGACTTAGTGATCTCGGTATGACCGAAATGGAGGAATCGGTCAGACCGAAACACACAAAGAAGTTTGGAAGTTTAAGTCTATGACGAATCGGGGACTCCGAGTGCTCCTCACACAGAGTGGTTCAAACATGACTTGATCAAATTTTGTGATGTAGCATGAATAGAGTTTGAAACGAGAAAAGCATAGATAGCTAGAGAAGGTTCTTAGGCATTCTTGTTCATCCACTTGGAAAAAGAAAAAGAAACCAATCAACCAAAGCAACAAGTGGATGTCCTCGAATGAGTAAAATATGCAACCAACATGCTCACACAATAAAGTGGCAAATGAAATATGTGGCAAAGCATGCACAACCAAATCTAGCATCTATCAAACAATTGGCGATGACTAGGTCATCTATATATGAGTATATTGACTTAGGAGTCAAATGAGAACATTTGATCATAGGTCATACTCATCGTTTAAGCTCAAGTGGGGTTACCACTTTTACATAATGCATTGATGTGTTCACACCATTAGAGTTGCTTTGACTCAATTCTTAGAGTTAAGCTCCCCCTAGATGTGAGATCCCCCCTTAGAGGGATGAACTAACCTTGGGTTTTGTCGATGATGACTTCATGTAGGTGTTGAAGATGTGGATGCTCGATGTTGATGTAGATCATTTGGAGCAATCCTTTGGAGTGAGTTGCACTTTCAATACCTACATGGGTTAGTCCCACAAGGAACAAAATGGGATATCCATAGACATAGAGTGATGCTCACACAAGATAATGTCTATGAAAGCATTAGGTTACCTTGTCCCTTGTCTTACCAACAAGAGGGTTTGTGATTCCTTGAACTAGTGCAAGATGTGGAAGTTGATTGCACTTGTAGTTGCCAAAATGATATGAGTGAAATATGTTGGCGGAGTCACCCTCAAGAACTCTCTAGTTCTTCTTCTTCAGGATCCACATCATCTTGATGGGAATCCTTGGAGTTGTAGTTGTACTTGATGAAGTATAATTTGTCGTAGTCTTGGGAACCCACTTGACCAATGCCTTAGGAGCTTCCTCAAAAGCATCAATCTCCTCTTGAAGCTTGTCCTTGCCTTTTTGCTTGTGGTCTTGTGGTGGAAGATCATCTTGGGCTTGTGTCCCCTTGAAGGAAGTAGGATCATACTTATCTTGTTGAGGAACAAACTTCGTCTTGGGATATTGATCTTCTTCCCACTCAACTCCATTGGCATTGAACTTTCGTTCGAAACCAACAACTTGGTTCTTCCGGTGCCTTCCTTGCTTGCGTTCAATTTCCTCAAATTGCTTACTCCCGGCAAGGCTCTTGTAAACACCTTTCTCTATAATTCCCTTCAATAAGCTATTTTCTTGCTCAAGTGTAACTTGGCTAAGAGAATCATTAGTGGAATCAGGAGAACTACTAGAAGCAACAACATTTGATTTAGCATGATTATTGTTACTACTAGAGGAAGAATCCTTCTTGTTCTTGTTAGTGGACTTGACTTGAGGCATGTAAGTAGATAAGAGTAAACGCTTGGCAATGTAAGAAGAACTTTTCTTACGGAGATCATCTTTGATTGCCTTTAAGAACTCATGCTCTTGCTCAAGGTTGAGCTTTTCAAAGCGTAACTTCTCATGAGTCCTTAAAAGTTCTCGATGATCTTCTAAGATAGTTTCATGAGCTAACTTAAGAGTGTTTAGTTCTTTAGTTAGAAGCTCAATCTTCTCCTTATCATTGTCATTCGTTTTATCTTGATTAGCATGATTATTTGACGTTTCATCATAGTATTCATCACTAGAGTTGTCAATAAGTAAATCTGAAGGAAATATGCCCTAGAGGCAATAATAAAGTTATTATTTATTTCCTTATATCATGATAAATGTTTATTATTCATGCTAGAATTGTATTAACCGGAAACATAATACATGTGTGAATACATAGACAAACATAGTGTCACTAGTATGCCTCTACTTGACTAGCTCGTTAATCAAAGATGGTTAAGTTTCCTAACCATAGACATGAGTTGTCATTTGATTAACGGGATCACATCATTAGAAGAATGATGTGATTGACTTGACCCATTCCGTTAGCCTAGCACTTGATCGTTTAGTATGTTGCTATTGCTTTCTTCATGACTTATACAATGTTCCTACAACTATGAGATTATGCAACTCCCGTTTACCGGAGGAACACTTTGTGTGCTACCAAACGTCACAACGTAACTGGGTGATTATAAACGTGCTCTACAGGTGTCTCCGAAGGTACATGTTGGGTTGGCGTATTTCGAGATTACGTTTTGTCACTCCGATTATTGGAGAGGTATCTCTGGGCCCTCTCGGTAATACACATCACTTAAGCCTTGCAAGCATTGTAACTAATGAGTTAGTTACGGGATGAAGTATTACGGAACGAGTAAAGAGACTTGCCGGTGACGAGATTGAACTAGGTATTGGATACCGACGATCGAATCTCGGGCAAGTAACATACCGATGATAAAGGGAACAACGTATGTTGTTATGCGGTTTGACCGATAAAGATCTTCATAGAATATGTAGGAGCCAATATGGACATCCAGGTTCCGCTATTGGTTATTGACCACGAATAGTTCTAGGTCATGTCTACATAGTTCTCGAACCCGTAAGGTCCGCACGCTTAAGGTTTCGATGACAGTTATATTATGAGTTTATGAGTTTTGATGTACCGAAGGAGTTCGGAGTCCCGGATGAGATCGGGGACATGACGAGGAGTCTCGAAATGGTCGAGACGTAAAGATCGATATATTGGACGACTATATTCGTAGTTCGGAAAGGTTCCGAGTGATTCGGGTATTTATCGGAGTACCGGAGAGTTACGGGAATTTGCCGGGGAGAAGTATTGGGCTTTATTGGGCCATACGGGAAAGAGAGAGGGGCTGCCTAGGGCAGGCCGCGCGCCCCCCATGGCCTAGTCCGAATTGGACTAGGGGGAGGGGCCGCACCCCCTCCTTCCTTCCCTTCTCTCTTCCCCTTCCTTGTCTCCTACTCCTAATACATGGAAGGACTCCTAGTTGGACTAGTGTCGGTGTCAAAACCGGCGGATCTCGGGTAGGGGGTCCCGAACTGTGCGTCTAGGTGGATGGTAACAAGAGAAGAGGGACACGATGTTTTTACCCAGGTTCGGGCCCTCTCGATGGAGGTAAAACCCTACGTCCTGCTTGATTAATATTGATGATATGGGTATTACAAGAGTGGATCTACCACGAGATCAAGGAGGCTAAACCCTAGAAGCTAGCCTATGGTATGATTGTTGTAATGTATATGTTGTCCTACGGACTAAAGCCCTCCGGTTTATATAGACACCGGAGGAAGCTAGGGTTACACAGAGTCGGTTACAATGGTAGGAGATCTACATATCCGTATTGCCAAGCTTGCCTTCCACGCCAAGGAAAGTTCCATCCGGACACGGGACAGAGTCTTCAATCTTGTATCTTCGTAGTCTTGGAGTCCGGCGGATAATGATAGTCCGGCTGTCCGGACACCCCCTAGTCCAGGACTCCCTCAGTAGCCCCTGAACCAGGCTTCAATGACGATTAGTCCGGCGCGCATAATGTTCGGCATTGCAAGGCGGGTTCCTCCCTTGAATAATCCAGAGAAGATCATGAACACCAGGATAGTGTCTGGCTCTGCAAAAATAAATTCCACATTCCACCGTAGAGAGAATAAAATGTACACTTAGTTCAATCTGCTGACGTATTACGCGGCGTGACATCACACCGCTACCAAGCCTTTGTTTTGAATCGTTTTTCACCATACCACCTCAGCACGTTTAGCGAAGCGGTTTCCTTGGCACGTCTTGTCAAAGCAGAGATCGTGTTCCCCTTATTCCGGGATTCTCATCAATACGTGCGTGGGTAACCCAACCGTTCCTGTCGCCACACCTCCTCTATCGAAGGCGAATCCCAAACGGTCACGGAGACGACCCTTGGTATTTCGCCCCCTTTATAAGAGGACCAAGGCTCGTCCTTGTTCTTCAATCTCGCATCGAATCTCTTCCCCGCTCCCAGTTCCAACACCCAGAGCCTCAGATTCGAGCGCTTCGGATCCTCAACCATGTCCGGCTCCGACCTCCAGGGCCGGTGGATGCCCTCCTCCGTCACGGAGGAGGACATATTGAAGCTACGTGAAGCCAAGTACCTGGCCTACGAGGTTTCGCACAGGTTGCCTGCCCAAGGGCAGGCCGTGCCTACCCCCGAGCCCGGTGAATACGTCGTCTTCGTATCCCACCTCCGTCGGGGTTTAGGCTTCCCGACGGACCCCTTCGTGAGAGGACTCCTGTTCTACTATGGGCTGGACTTTCACGACTTGGCTCCAGAGTCCATCCTCCATATCTCCGCATTCATTATCATCTGCGAAGCCTTCCTCCGCGTCACTCCCCACTTTGGCCTGTGGCTGAAGACCTTCAAGGTGGAGCCGAAGATGATTGGGGGGTGTCAAGCGGAGTGCGGCGGGGCGACCATAAGCAAAAAGGCCGATGCCCCGTGGCCCGAGGGTTCCTTCCAAGAGGAACTCGGGCTGTGGCAGCAGGAGTGGTTCTACATCACCGCTCCGAAGGGCAGCAGGCAAAAGCCGCCGCCTTCATTCCGCCTGGGACCTGCACGCCAGCTAATGTCGTGGGTCAACCGAGGGCTCAATTGGGGGCCGTCCGAAGACGTGCCCTCACTGCAGGGCCGGATTCGAGATCTCCAAGCGAGGGAGATCGACCTGATCAAGGTGATGCAGGTTATGCTAATCAGGCATCTTCTGCCCTGCAAACGCCATCCTCTCTGTCTATGGGAGTTCAACCCGAAGGGACCTCGGATTCTCCAACACTTTATGGGTGCGACACCCGTGGAGATGTACAAGTTGTTCTTCGGACCGCAGGTGGCGTGTCCGGAATTAGCTGAGGACGCAGGCCTAAGCCGCAATCGCCCGGATACTCAGGTAAAAAGCTCAGAGTCCGGACATTCTGTTTATATGCCTCTCTAGAGTTCGCCTCCTGACCCGTTACTTTTCACAGGAATGGGTGGCGCGATCAAGGCTGATAAGGTGTCCGGCCCCCCTCCCAGAGACCGCACTGGAGCCCGTGCTGGTCAGAATGTTGGAGGTCGCGCCCATAGAAGGGGGCAAAGGGGAAAATAGAGGAGCTAATATTTCGCCCAAAGGGGCGAATGAAGAGGGGGGAACCAAGAACCCCTCCCTTCAGGGGGAGAAGAGGACCGCCTCCGAAGATCCGGAGGCCAAAGCCCCTAAACGTGGGAAGAGATCTTCCCCGGGGGGTCCGGCGTCCGAAGAG
This sequence comes from Triticum timopheevii, assembly GCA_963921465.1. Classification (NCBI taxonomy): domain Eukaryota; kingdom Viridiplantae; phylum Streptophyta; class Magnoliopsida; order Poales; family Poaceae; genus Triticum; species Triticum timopheevii. The sequence continues at coordinate 184,718,050 of OY997264.1, read as the reverse complement.
AATCCGGACGCACAATCATCGCCAAAGGATCGGCCCTCCAGCGAGCCGTGAGTATGAAAGAGGGAGTTAATTAGTAAGGAAATACCTTCATTTGTGCTTCTGTGGGTAACCGAAATATTTATATTTGCATTTCGTATCTGCATCCTTCTCAGATGAGTTCATCTTCGGGGGACCTTCTTCCGGAGATGATGGAGAGCGAAACGCCTCCGTTTGCGGCACCGTCAGATAAGGCGGGCGAGCCTGAAGTATCGTCAGGGAGGGTATCCCCGAGTCCGGAGGGGCCAGAGAGCTTGGCACCCACTAGTACCGGCCGGGAGAACTGAAGAATCTGCTTGAGAGGGCGTCCATTTTAGAAGATCACCGTGCGTTGATGCGTAGGGTGGTTGGAAGGATTTCGTCCGCCGAGAGCGGATTGCGTAATGCCGCCATGAGTTTGCTGGCGGGATTTGAGGTATGCAAGAATGACGCATCCTTTTGTCTTTTAACAGTTTTGCACATAAAAATGCGCCCTGTATAGATAGTAGCCCCTGGGACTCGGTAGGTTGTCGGGAACGACAGCGTGCCGAGGATCGAAATCTCAAGTAATGAATACCGCTGTTCCTATGCAGGTGGCGGATAGTCCGAGGGCCAGCCGGACTAATGAGTTTGTCGAGTTAAGTCGGCAACTTGACATGGCGGATGCGGACATCGCACTTGTCAACCGGCGACTTGACGAGTCGCAAGGTAAATAAATTCTTCGCAGTCGCTTTATTTAAGGGGGTCGAAGCCCTCCTCTGATAAATTTTATGCTGTTGTACAGACGGTGCTGCTGCTGTGGAGAACCTTCGGGCCGAACTTGCTCGAGCTAAGGAGCAAGCGCGAAGGAGTGATGCGGCTGCCTCGAGGGCAGCCGAGGAATTGAAAGCCGAAAGGGCTGCGCACTGCCGAAGCAGGGCAGAGGTGGCCGAATTGGCCATGAAATTAAAGGATGCTACCGACCGCAATGAGGCTCTTGAAAAGGAGCGCTTATCAGAGCGGGATGACCTGAAGAAGGCCACCGCCGAAGCCAAGGATGCCCGCTCTGCAATGCGGGCTATGAAGGAGGAACTGCGCCAGGCCGGAGAGATCGTGGCTGGCAAGCCTTTTCTGCTGCGTCGCCGGTTTATGGATGGAAAGTATGCTCAATTTGAGCGGCTGTGGAGTCCGGAGGATCCGTATATGGACTTAGCTGCAAGTGCGGCCGATGCCGTTAAGCACTTCCGGAGCCAGGAGGATCACGAGACGGAAGAGCTATATTGGTCTCAATTCCACAGTCCGGATCGCTCACTTCCGTTGACAGACCGGTTGGCCGAATGGGCCGAGCTAAATAGATTGTCCGGACTTGCCATGACTGACATCGTGGCCCATGTCTGGCCAGAGAGGTCCAAGGCGACGAGCTACTTCGGCTTACTGCAGCAATTCCTTGGAGCGGTGCCGCATATAAAGGACATGAAGTGGTCGGCCTGCATCGAGGGCGCGCGGATGGCTCTTGCCCGTGTGAAGGCGCATTGTCCGGAGATGGATGCCACCGCTGTTGCCGCCCAGGGTTCAGATGAAAGCCGGCTCCCTGCCGAGCACTACTTCGGGGAAGTTATGCGTGGCGCTCGTGTAATAGAGTCGCAGTGCTCGAAAAATATCACGTTCAAATGAACGTATTAGCTTGTAAATCGATGATTATGTTACAACTGCTTTTTATACTTGTGCGTCCCAAGTAGTAAAACTTCTCCTGTGCGGCCGTTTACGTATACATTTGTATAACTTGAAAGATTGCAGTCTTCGGCTTCAGCCCCCACGCACAGGGTGCGGGGGTGTTCGCAAAAATAGCGCGTTTTCACACTTAATCCGACGTCTCGGTCCTGTTTAAGGAGGTGGTAGCGTAGCGAACTAGGCAATCCGGACTATAATGCTTTATTACTTTCACTTAGCCAGTGGAGCTCGAGGGTGGGGCTACGATATAGCCCCTGGTGGCACCGCACATCTCCGAATTCGGGGTGCGTATGTGCCTGACCGGGAAACGGTCCTTCGTCAAAGCGGGGAATTCTAAACATTCCGGTGGTCGATCGAGTGGTTGACCAGTCTCTCGCTGTATCATGACAGTCAGTTTTCGGCTTTCTCTACTGAGGTGCTCGCCCAGCCGAACTGGGGCACAATCGCAGTAGTTCTCCTGGTGCCGCGTTAGCCGGTGATACGGAACGTAAGGCAGCAAAACACAGGAGCCGGGCAAACCCAACATTTGACCAAAGACATGATTCGGAGCTGATGCATATAATGCCTAACTCGGGACGCCGAACACTCCCTAAGGTGTTCGGTCTTTATAGTAATGGGCAGAATGATGCCCTAAGCCCCTAGTGTCCAGGTACAGGCATGGTCTTCTGACGCGGCCGATGCCAAAGCGTCAGGCTCCGCTTTGGCTATAGGAATAAACCAAGGGAGAATAACAACAAGAGACAGTAAAAAAGGTTTACGCAGGGTCTTAATCTGAAAAGAATCCTCACAACAGGTCCCTACCGCACGTCTGCGCCTGTGTCTCCGTTGCGCCGTTATCCTGGACGGGTATGCACGTTGTTCATCTGTAGAAAGAGAGGAACGTTTAGTTTTAGAAACAATTCGTGCGAAAAATATGTGTAAAATAAGAAATATAAATAATTAAAGTAGGGTTTGTATGAACCCGCGGTTGTTTGTGCGCGCAGCCCCCTGTGAAGGGGTATGCGGCTAGGGAGCCCCTAGCCTACTGAGGCCGGATTCGTCTATCCGAGTCCGGGGTCCTTAAGTGACCCTCGCACTGAAATGGAGCCACGCGGACCGGGCATCTTGAGTGTAAGAGACGCGTAATGCGGTATGGCGTTGAAGCGGACAAAAGCCTTTCGTCCCAAGAGTGCTTGATATTCACTTTTAAATGGGACGATGTGAAAAATTAATTTTTCGCGTCGAAAATTGTTCGGCGATCCGAACACGACTTCTAGTAATATAGAGCCTGTGCACTTGGCGTAAGGGCCTGGCGTCACTCCTTTGAAGGAAGTGCGGCTGTGTCGGATTTTGGTAGGGTCTATCCCCATCCTACGGATTGTGTTTGAATATAGAAGGTTTAAGTCACTGCCTCCATCCATTAGGACGTTAGTAAATTGTAATCCGTCTATTATGGGATTCAATATCAGGGGAGTCCGTCCCGCATTTCGAACGCTTCTGGAATAGTCCAGGTGGTCGAAAGTGATTGGTTTTGATATCCAATCTCTACGGTCTGCTGGGTTGGACTGCGCGAAGCTCTTTTTAGAAAGTGCCACACTATTTTTCCGTATTATCACATGAAGTGAGTTTACTGCTTTGACCCCTTGTGGGAAAGTCTTTTGTTTTCCGGTGCTCTGCTGGTGGGGTTTATCTTCTTCGCTTGACGCGTCGAGCCCCTTGTGTTCGGCATTTAGTCGGCCGGACTGTTTAAAAACCCAACAATCCCTGTGGGTGTGATTTGCAGGCCTTCCGGGGGTACTGTGGATTTGACATATCCGACCCAAAATCTTGTTTAAGTTGGACAATTCGTCGCTGTCATCCTTAAGAGGCTGTGTTTTATTATTGGGCCGCGAGCTTTTGAATCCGGCGTTGACTGCCACGCTCTTTGGGCTTTTCTCTTTATTCCGGCGCTGCTCTTTTCTGCGCCGTGATTTTCCGTTTCCATCTCTTATCTCGGATGTACTTGGGTCGCTGGTGCTGCATCTTGCTAACCAGCTATCCTCTCCCGCACAGAAGTGGGTCATGAGGCTTGTTAGTGCGGACATTGTCCTTGGTTTCTCTTGACCGAGGTGCCTAGCGAGCCATTCGTCTCGGACATTGTGCTTGAAAGCTGCTAAGGCTTCGGCGTCCGGACAGTCGACTATTTGGTTCTTTTTCGTAAGGAACCTGTTCCAGAATTTCCGTGCTGACTCTCCGGGCTGTTGAGTTATATGACTTAGATCATTTGCATCCGGAGGACGGACATAAGTCCCTTGAAAATTTGCTCTAAACGCGTCCTCGAGCTCTTCCCAACTTCCAACAGTGTTTTCTGGGAGGCTTTTAAGCCAATGACGGGCTGGCCCTTTGAGCTTGAGGGGTAGGTATTTTATGGCGTGGAGATCGTCTCCTCTGGCCATATGTATATGTAGTATATAATCTTCTATCCAGACTCCAGGGTCTGTTGTTCCATCGTAGGCCTCTATGTTGATGGGTTTAAATCCTGCTGGGAATTCATGGTCCAGCACCTCATTGGTGAAACATAGTGGGTGTGCGGCGCCCCTGTATTTGTGTGTGCCGCTATCATCGGACACTTGACGTGTTGCCTTGCTTCTTGGGGCCTTCTCCTTTGGCCCGTAAATGGACCTGGCTGGGCCATCTATCCTTCCAAGTTCGTTGGTGGATTTATGTGTGGCGCCGCTGTCATAATTTGGCCTGTCATCTGGCCGTCTATCCAACCAGGCGGCCCCCTTATTTTTGGACGGTGGAGGCTCTATGGCCTCCTCGTCGAATTCCGGTAGCAGCTTGCGCTTCGGGTAGCTCTTTGATTGGTGGCCATTGCCGTACTTATCTGCGGTTTTGAGCACTTTGCTCCGTCTCATTCTGAGTGTGTCTTCCGCTGTTTTGAGCCTCCGTTTTTCCTTCTTCAGGCTTCTTGCAGTACTGACGAGTCTTTTCCGAAGGTTCTTGCTCTCCGGCGGCGTGTCCGGCATGAGGTCGTCCGGACTGTTATTTTCACCGGGCCTGGACTGATTATCTGACTCGTCATGTTCGGACGGTTGCTTATTTGCATGTTCGTCGTCCACTTGTGAGCCCTGCCGTATTGCGGGCTCCTTGGGAGCGTTGTTGTCGTCGAGGCGGGATTTAGGGCGACGTCTGCGCCGCCGTTTTGGTCGTTTATCGGCGGGGTCATCTTCTGTCGCTGCCCGTTGGTTCTCGTTATCGCTCTCCTTTGGGGTGTCCACCATATATATGTCATGCGACGAGGTGGTCCTGTCGTGCTGTATAAGCTCTGTTTTTTCTTCGTCTCCGGCATCGTCGTCCATAGCGTCGATGTCTTCGGAGTCGTAGTCTAGCATGTCGGTTAGATCGTCGACAGTAGCTACAAAGTGGGTGGTGGGTGGGCTCTGAATTTCTTTGTCGTCCGTACCCCAACCATCCTGGCCACAGTCCGGCCAGGACTCTCCCGATAACGAGAGGTGTTTTAATGAATTCAGGATATCGCCAAAAGGCGAGTATTGGAAGATGTCCGCGGTGGTGAATTCCATAACCGGCGCCCAATCCGGATCGATTGGTAGGGGCGCGGGAGGTTCGGAGTCCGGCGAGGAGTCCGGCGCCTCAGAATCACGAGTTTCGCAGGGGACAAGATTAGTGTTCGGCTCCATCGCCGTGGATGTTGAAGCCCCCAGGGCGGCGTCTATCCACCGGCCCTCGATCTGGGCGATCGGCTCCGGGTTGATGGCTGAAGCGGATCCGTGTGCGGCTACCAAGGCACTATTCGGTGGCAAAGCTAGATCGTGCCCGTCGTCACAGTGCGGCGCGCTTGGCTGTGGCTCGAGTCCGTCGAAGATCAAGTCTCCGCGGACATCGGCCGTGAAGTTTAAGCTTCCAAATCTGACCTGACGGCCAGGGGCGTAGCTTTCGATCTGCTCCAGATGGCCAAGTGAATTGGCCCGCAGGGCGAAGCCACCGAATACAAAGATCTGTCCGGGGAGAAAAGTCTCACCCTGGACAGCGTTGCTGGTTCAAGATGCCATCAAGCCTATCGGTGACGACACAGAGGAACTCTCAATGAAAGCACCAATGTCGGTGTCAAAACCGGCGGATCTCGGGTAGGGGGTCCCGAACTGTGCGTCTAGGCGGATGGTAACAAGAGACGAGGGACACGATGTTTTTACCCAGGTTCGGGCCCTCTCGATGGAGGTAAAACCCTACGTCCTGCTTGATTAATATTGATGATATGGGTATTACAAGAGTGGATCTACCACGAGATCAAGGAGGCTAAACCCTAGAAGCTAGCCTATGGTATGATTGTTGTAATGTATATGCTGTCCTACGGACTAAAGCCCTCCGGTTTATATAGACACCGGAGGAGGCTAGGGTTACACAGAGTCGGTTACAATGGTAGGAGATCTACATATCCGTATTGCCAAGCTTGCCTTCCACGCCAAGGAAAGTTCCATCCGGACACGGGACGGAGTCTTCAATCTTGTATCTTCGTAGTCTTGGAGTCCGGCGGATAATGATAGTCCGGCTGTCCGGACACCCCCTAGTCCAGGACTCCCTCAACTAGGAAAGGGGGAATCCTACTCCCGGTGGGAGTAGGACTCCCCTAGGGCGCGCCATAGAAGAGGGCCGGCCCTCCCCTCCTCCACTCCTTTATATACGGGGGTAGGGGGCACCCTATAGACACACAAGTTGATCTACGGATCGTTCCTTAGCCGTGTGCGGTGCCCCCCTTCCACCATATTCCACCTCGGTCATATCGTCGCGGAGTTTAGGCGAAGCCCTGCGCCAGTAGAACATCATCATCGTCACCACGCCGTCGTGCTGACGGAACTTATCTCCGGAGCTTTGCTGGATCGGAGCCCGGAGATCGTCATCGAGCTGAACGTGTGCTGAACTCGGAGGTGCCGTACGTTCGGTACTTGGATCGGTCGGATCGTGAAGACGTACGACTACATCAACCGCGTTGTCATAACGCTTCCGCTTACGGTCTACGAGGGTACATGGACGAACACTCTCCCCTCTCGTTGCTATGCCATCACCATGATCTTGCGTGTGCATAGGAATTTTTTTTGAAATTACTACGTTCCCCAACAGTGGCATCTGAGCCTAGGTTTTATGCGTAGATGTCATATGCACGAGTAGAACACAAGTGAGTTGTGGGCGATACAAGTCATACTGCTTACCAGCATGTCATACTTTGGTTCGGTGGTATTGTGAGATGAAGCGGCCCAGACCGACATTACGCGTACGCTTACGCGAGACTGGTTTCACCGTTACGAGCACTCGTGCTTAAAGGTGGCTGGCGGGTGCCTGTCTCTCTCACTTTAGCTGAATCAAGTGTGGCTACGCCCGGTCCTTGCGAAGGTTAAAACAGCACTAACTTGACGAACTATCGTTGTGGTTTTGATGCATAGGTAAGAACGGTTCTTGCTAAGCCCGTAGCAGCCACGTAAAACTTGCAACAACAAAGTAGAGGACGTCTAACTTGTTTTTGCAGGGCATGTTGTGATGTGATATGGTCAAGACGTGATGCTATATTTTATTGTATGAGATGATCATGTTTTATAACCGAAGTTATCGGCAACTGGCAGGAGCCATATGGTTGTCGCTTTATTGTATGAAATGCAAACACCCTGTAATTGCTTTACTTTATCACTAAGCGGTAGCGATAGTCGTAGAAGCAATAGATGGCTTAAACGACAATGATGCTACGATGGAGATCAAGGTGTCGCGCCGGTGACGATGGTGATCACGACGGTGCTTCGGAGATGGAGATCACAAGCACAAGATGATGATGGCCATATCATATCACTTATATTGATTGCATGTGATGTTTATCATTTATGCATCTTATCTTGCTTTGTTTGACGGTAGCATTTTAAGATGATCTCTCACTAATTATCAAGAAGTGTTCTCCCTGAGTATGCATCGTTGCCAAAGTTCGTCGTGCCCAGACACCACGTGATGATCGGGTGTGATAAGCTCTACGTCCATCTACAGCGGGTGCAAGCCAGTTTTGCACACACGGAATACTCAGGTTAAACTTGACGAGCCTAGCATATGCAGATATGGCCTCGGAACACGGAGACTGAAAGGTCGAGCGTGAATCATGTAGTAGATATGATCAACATAGTGATGTTCACCATTGAAAACTACTCCATCTCACGTGATGATCGGTTATGGTTTAGTTGATTTGGATCACGTGATCACTTAGATGACTAGAGAGATGTCTGTCTAAGTGGGAGTTCTTAAGTAATATGATTAATTGAACTTAAATTTATCATGAACTTAGTCCTGGTAGTATTTTGCAAATTATGTTGTAGATCAATAGCTTGCGTTATTGCTTTCATGTGTTTATTTTGATATGTTCCTAGAGAAAATTGTGTTGAAAAATGTTAGTAGCAATGATGCGGATTCGATCCGTGATCTGAGGTTTATCCTCATTGCTGCACAGAAGAATTATGTCTTTAATGCACTGCTAGGTGAAAGACCTATTGCAGGAGCTGATGCAGAAGTTATGAACGTCTGGCTAGCTCAAAATGATGACTACTTGATGAGGTTATGAACGTCTGGCACCATGCTTAAAGGCTTAGAATCAGGACTTCAAAGACGTTTTGAACGTCATGGACCATATGAGATGTTCCAGGAGTTGAAGTTAATATTTCCAGCAAATACCCGAGTTGAGAGATATGAAGTCTCCAACAAGTTCTATAGATAAAAGATGGAGGAGAATCGCTCAACTAGTGAGCATGTGCTCAGACTGTCTGGGTACTTCAATCGCTTGAATCAAGTGGGAGTTAATCTTCCAGATAAGATAGTGATTGACAGAATTCTCTAGTCACCATCACTAAGTTACTAGAACTTCGTGATGAACTATAGTATGCAAGGGATGACGAAAACGATTCCCGAGCTCTTCGTGATGTTGAAATCGACGAAGGTAGAAATCAAGAAAGAGCATCAAATGTTGATGATTAGACCACTAGTTTCAAGAGAAGGGCAAAGGGAAAGAAAGGGAACTTCAAGTGGAAAGACAAGGAAGTTGTCACTCCCGTAAAGAAAACCAAAGCCTGAAACTGAGTGCTTACACTGCAAAGAAAATGGTCACTGGAAGCGGAAATGCCCTGAATATTTGGTGGATAAGAAGGATGGCAAAGTGAACAAGGGTATATTTGATATACAGATTATTGATGTGTGCCTTACTAGTGTTTATAGTAGCCCCTGAGTATTTGATACTTGTTCGGTTGCTAAGATTAGTAACTCGAAACAGGAGTTACAGAATAAACAGAGACTAGTTGAAGGGAAAGTGACGATGAGTGTTGGAAGTAGTTCCAAGATTGATATGATCATCATCGCACACTCCTTATACTTTCAGGATTAGTGTTAAACCTAAATAAATGTTATTTGGCGTTTGCGTTGAGCATGAATATGATTTGATCGTGTTTATTGCAATACGGTTATTCATTTAAAATCAGAGAATAATTGTTCATCTATTTACATGAATAAAACCTTCAATGGTCATACACCCAATGAAAATAGTTTGTTGGATCTCGATCGTAGTGATACACATATTCATAATATTGAGGCCAAAAGATGCAAAGTTAATAATGATAGTGCAACTTATTTGTGGCACTGCCGTTTGGGTCATATCAGTGTAAAGCGCATGAAGAAACTCCATAAAGATGGATTTTCGGAATCACTTGGTTATGAATCATTTGATGCTTGCGAACCGTGCCTTTTGGGCAAGATGACTAAAACTCCGTTCTTCAGAACAATGGAACAAGCTACTGACTTATTGGAAATAATACATACTGATGTATGCAGACCAATGAGTATGAAGGCTCGTGGAAAGTATCGTTATTTTCTGACCTTCACAAGATGATTTGAGCAGATATGGGTATATCTACTTGATGAAACATAAGTCTGAAATAGTTGAAAGGTTCAAAGAATTTTAGAGTGAAGTGGAAAAATCATCGTAACAAGAAAATAAATTTTCGGCGATCTGATCGCGGAGACGAATATTTGAGTTACGAGTTTGGTCTTCAATTAAAACAATGTGGAATAGTTTCACAGCTCACGCCACCTGGAACACCACAACGTTATGGTGTGTCCGAACGTCGTAACCGCACTTTATTGGATATGGTGCGATCTATGATGTCTCTTAATGATTTACCAATATTGTTTTGGGGTTATGCATTAGAGACAGCTGCATTCACGTTAAAAGGGCACCATCTAAATCCGTTGAGACGATAGCATATGAACTATGGTTTAGCAAGAAACCCAAGTTGTCATTTCTTAAAGTTTGGGGCTGCGATGCTTGTGTGAAAAAGTTTCATCCTGATAAGCTCAAACCCAAATTGGAGAAGTGCATCTTCATAGAATACCCAAAGGAAACTATTGGGTACACCTTCTACCACAGATCCGAAGGCAAGATATTCGTTGCTAAAAATGGATCCTTTCTAGAGAAGGAGTTTCTCTCGGAAGAAGTGAGTGGGAGGAAAGTTCTAACTTGATGAGGTAACTGTACCTTATCCTAAATTGGAAAATAGTTCATCACTGAAATCAGTTCCAGTGATTCCTATACCAATTAGTGAGGAAGCTAATGATGATGATCATGAAACTTCTGATCAAGTTAGTACAGAACCTCGTAGGTCTTCCAGAGTACGGTCCACACCAGAGTGGTACGGTAATCCTGTTCTGAAAGTCATGTTACCAGACCATGATAAACCTACGAATTGTGAGGAAGCGATGATGAGCCCAGATTCCGCGAAATGGCTAGAGGCCATGAAATCTGAGATATGATCCATGTATGAGAACAAAGTATGGACTTTGATTGACTTGCTCGATGATCAGCAAGCCATGTTAAATAAACGGATCTTCAAGAGGAAGACGAACGTTGATAGTAGTGTTACTATCTACAAAGCTCGACTTGTCGCAAAAAGGTTTTTGACAAGTTCAAGGTGTTGACTACAATGAGATTTTCTCAACTGTAGCGATGCTTAAGTCTGTCCGAATCATGTTAGCAATTGCCACATTTTATGAAATCTGGCAAACGGATGTCAAAACTACATTCCTTAATGGATTTATTAAAGAACAATTGTATATGATACAACCAGAAGGTTTTTTCAATCCTAAAGGTGCTAACAAAATGTGCAAGCTCCAGCGATCCATCTATGGACTGGTGCAAGCATCTCGGAGTTGGAATATACGCTTTGATAAGTTGATCAAAGCATATAGTTTTGTACAGACTTACGGTGACGCCTGTATTTACAAGAAAGTGAGTGGGAGCACTACAACATTTCTGATAAGTATATGTGAATGACATATTGTTAATCGGAAATAATATAGAATTATTCTGCAAAGCATAAAGGAGTGTTTGAAAGGAGTTCTTTAAAAGAAAGACCTCAGTAAAGCTACTTACATATTGAGCATCAAGATCTATTGAGATAGATCAAGACGCTTGATAAGATTTTTAATGAGTACATACCTTAACAAGATTTTGAAGTAGTTCAAAATGGAACAGTCAAAGAAAGAGTTTTTGCCTGTGTTGCAAATGTATGAAATTGAGTAAGACTCAAATCCCGACCACGACAGAAAATAGAAAGAGAATGAAAGTCATTCCCTATGCATCAGTCATAGATTCTATAAAAGTATGCCATGCTATGGACCAGACCTATTGTATACTCTGCCCTGGTTTGGCAAGGGAGTACAATAGTGATCTAGGAGTAGATCACTGGCCATTGGTCAAAATTATCCTTAGTGGAATAAGGATATGTTTCTCGATTATGGAGATGACAAAAAGGTTCATCGTAAAGGGTTACGTCGATACAAGTTTTGGCACTGATCCAGATGACTCTAAGTCTCAATCTGGATACATATTGAAAGTGGGAGCAATTAGCTAGAGTAGCCCCGAGTAGAGCATTGTAGACATAGAATATTTGCAAAATACATACGGCTCTGAATGTGACAGACCCGTTGACTAAATTTCTCTCACGAACAAAACATGATCATAGCTTTGTACGATTTGGGTGTTAATCACATAGCGATGTGAGCTAGATTATTGACTCTAGTAAACCCTTCGAGTGTTGATCACATGAAGATGTGAACTATGGGTATTAATCACATACAGATGTGAATATTGGTGTTAAATCACATGGCGATGTGAACTAGATTATTGACTCTAGTGCAAGTGGGAGACTGAAGGAAATATGCCCTAGAGGCAATAATAAAGTTATTATTTATTTCCTTATATCATGATAAATGTTTATTATTCATGCTAGAATTGTATTAACCGGAAACATAATACATGTGTGAATACATAGACAAACATAGTGTCACTAGTATGCCTCTACTTGACTAGCTCGTTAATCAAAGATGGTTAAGTTTCCTAACCATAGACATGAGTTGTCATTTGATTAACGGGATCACATCATTAGAAGAATGATGTGATTGACTTGACCCATTCCGTTAGCCTAGCACTTGATCGTTTAGTATGTTGCTATTGCTTTCTTCATGACTTATACAATGTTCCTACAACTATGAGATTATGCAACTCCCGTTTACCGGAGGAACACTTTGTGTGCTACCAAACGTCACAACGTAACTGGGTGATTATAAAGGTGCTCTACAGGTGTCTCCGAAGGTACATGTTGGGTTGGCGTATTTCGAGATTACGTTTTGTCACTCCGATTATCGGAGAGGTATCTCTGGGCCCTCTCGGTAATACACATCACTTAAGCCTTGCAAGCATTGTAACTAATGAGTTAGTTACGGGATGAAGTATTACGGAACGAGTAAAGAGACTTGCCGGTAACGAGATTGAACTAGGTATTGGATACCGACGATCGAATCTCGGGCAAATAACATACCGATGACAAAGGGAACAACGTATGTTGTTATGCGGTTTGAGCGATAAAGATCTTCGTAGAATATGTAGGAGCCAATATGGACATCCAGGTTCCGCTATTGGTTATTGACCACGAATAGTTCTAGGTCATGTCTACATAGTTCTCGAACCCGTAGGGTCCGCACGCTTAAGGTTTCGATGACAGTTATATTATGAGTTTATGAGTTTTGATGTACCGAAGGAGTTCGGAGTCCCGGATGAGATCGGGGACATGACGAGGAGTCTCAAAATGGTCGAGACGTAAAGATCGATATATTGGACGACTATATTCGGAGTTCGGAAAGGTTCTGAGTGATTCGGGTATTTATTGGAGTACCGGAGAGTTACGGGAATTCGCCGGGGAGAAGTATTGGGCCTTATTGGGCCATACGGGAAAGAGAGAGGGGCTGCCTAGGGCAGGCCGCGCGCCCCCCATGGCCTAGTCCGAATTGGACTAGGGGGAGGGGCCGCACCCCCTCCTTCCTTCCCTTCTCTCTTCCCCTTCCTTGTCTCCTACTCCTAATACATGGAAGGACTCCTAGTTGGACTAGGAAAGGGGGAATCCTACTCCCGGTGGGAGTAGGACTCCCTTAGGGCGCGCCATAGAAGAGGGCCGGCCCTCCCCTCCTCCACTCCTTTATATACGGGGGTAGGGGGCACCCCATAGACACACAAGTTGATCTACGGATCGTTCCTGAGCCGTGTGCGGTGCCCCCTTCCACCATATTCCACCTCAGTCATATCGTCGCGGAGTTTAGGCGAAGCCCTGCGCCAGTAGCACATCATCATCGTCACCACGCCGTCGTGCTGACGGAACTCATCTCCGGAGCTTTGCTGGATTGGAGCCCGGAGATCGTCATCGAGCTGAACGTGTGCTGAACTCGGAGGTGCCGTACGTTCGGTACTTGGATCGGTCGGATCGTGAAGATGTACGACTACATCAACTGCATTGTCATAACGCTTCCGCTTACGGTCTATGAGGGTACGTGGACGAACACTCTCCCCTCTCGTTGCTATGCCATCACCATGATCTTGCGTGTGCGTAGGAATTTTTTTTGAAATTACTACGTTCCCCAACAAAATCATCATCACCTAGCAAGTCATCTTCATCACTATTGAAATCAACATACTCGGGGTGTGTTACCTTTGGGCCTTTAGCCATGAAGCATCTTCCAATTCCTTCATTGGGTGAATCAAATATGTCATAGGAGTTGGTTGTCACAAGTGCTAGACCGGCAACACCTTCATCTTGAGTATATTCGGAGTCGGAGTGATAGATTCTCTCGAAGTGATTGTCGGAGTCGGAGCCGGATACCTATTCACCAACATGAGCTTGATGTCTTCGTTTTGTGTAGCTCCTTGATGACTTGTCCTTCCTTTCCGAATCCTTGGTTCTCCGGGATGTTCTTCTTTCATAACGATCATCTCTACTCCTCCTCTCTCTTGGTGGTGATTCTTATCTTCTACTTCTCCTCTTGGGAGATTCTTCTCTTCTTTTGTGGGGTGCCGTACACTCATTGGAATAGTGTCCAGGTCTCCCACAATTGTAGAAATTGCGTTCTCGACTAGAAGATCTTTTGTCATTGTAGGGCCTTGACTTGGAGCTTCTTTCTTTGCTTCTACTCTTGTAGAACTTGTTGAAGTTCTTCACCATTAAGCTCAATTCGTTATTGAAGGTTTGTTTCTCACTTGATGATGTGGGGGCTTCACATGAGGCTTTGTAAGCACCACTTGGCTTGTTGTGAAGTTACTCCTTATCCTTGAGTGACATCTCATGAGCAACAATTCTTCCAATGACTTCCGTTGGCTTGAGATCTTTGTAATTTGGGAACATTTGGATCAATGTGCACACGGTATCATATTTTTCGTCCAAAGCTCTTAGGATCTTCTTGATGATGAATTTGTCGGTCATCTCTTCACTTCCTAAGCCCGCAATCTCATTTGTGATAAGAGCAAGCCTAGAGTACATTTCAGCGACACCTTCACCATCCTTCATTTTGAACTTGTCAAGTTGACTTTGGAGCACATCCAACTTGGATTCCTTGATAGAGTCGGTACCTTCATTCATATCAATCAAAGTGTCCCAAATTTCCTTTGCATTCTCAAGACGGCTGATTTTGTTGAATTCTTCAGGGCACAATCCATGGAAGAGGATATCACAAGCTTGAGCGTTGTATTGCAGGATCTTCAACTCTTCCGCACTAGCTTCACGGTTTGGTTCTCTCCCATCAAAGAATTCACCTTGCAAGCCAATACACACAATAGCCCAAACGGCGGGGTTATGTCCAAGAATATGCATTTTCATCTTATGCTTCCAACTAGCAAAATTAGTACCATCAAAGTAAGGACCTCTACGGTGATAATTTCCCTCGCTAGACGCCATACTCTCCTAGGTTGTGAAACCAAGGCTATGACCACCAAAAGCTATGGAAATCAAAGAAAATAGAGACCAAAGCTCTGATACCACTTGTAGGATCGAAAGTATGTCTAGAGGGGGGGGGGGGTGATTAGACTACTTGACCAAATAAAAACTTATCCTTTTCATAATTTTAGTCTTTGGCAGATTTTAGCTATCTTAGCACAAGTCAAGCAATCTTAACACAATTCAAGCAAGCATGCAAAGAGTAAATGAGCAGCGGAAAGTAAAGCATGCAACTTGCAAGAATGTAAAGGGAAGGGTTTGGAGAATTCAAACATAATTTGGAGACACGGTGATTTTTGAGCCGTGGTTCCGATAGGTGGTGCTATCGTACATCCACGTTGATGGAGACTTCAACCCACAAAGGGTAACGGTTGCGCGAGTCCATGGAGGGCTCCACCCACGAAGGGTCCACGAAGAAGCAACCTTGTCTATCCCACCACAGCCGTCGCCCACGAAGGACTTGCCTCACTAGCGGTAGATCTTCACGAAGTAGGCGATCTCCTTGCCCTTACAAACTCCTTGGTTCAACTCCACAATCTTGTCGGAGGCTCCCAAGTGACACCTAGCCAATCTAGGAGACACCACTCTCCAAGAAGTAACAAATGGTGTGTTGATGATGAACTCCTTGCTCTTGTGCTTCAAATGATAGTCTCCCAAACACTCAACTCTCTCTCACAGGATTTGGATTTGGTAGAAAGAAGATTTGAGTGGAAAGCAACTTGGGGAAGGCTAGAGGTCAAGATTCATATGGTAGGAATGTAATATCTTGGCCTCAACAAATGAGTAGGTGGTTCCTTCTCAGAAATGGCAAGTTGGAAGTGTAGGTTTGTTCTGATGGCTCTCTCGACGAATGAAGAGGAGGTGGAGGGTATATATAGCCTCCACACAAAATCTAACCGTTACACATAACTTGCCAAACTCGGTGGGACCGAATTGGTAAACTTGGTCAGACCGATTTAGCAAATCTGGTGACCGTTAGGATTTTCGGTGGGACCGACATGCAACTCAGTAGGACCGATATGATTAGGGTTAGGGCATAACGTAATATCGGTGAGACCGATTACACAAATTCGGTGAGACCGATTTTGGTAATAAGCTAACCAGAGAGTTGGTCAGGTAAACTCGATGGGACCGATTCGCTCATTTCGGTGGGACCGAAATGTTACGAAAAGGAAACAGGGAGTTTACATTGCAATCTCGGTGGGACCGATCGCTCATCTCGGTGGTACCGAAACGTTACGAAGGGAAACAGAGAGATTACAACCCCATCTCGGTGAGACCGAGATCCCTATCGGTGAGACCGATTTGCCTAGGGTTTGTGGCAGTGGCTATGACATCCGAACACGGTGGCGCCGGGTAGAAAGAATCGATGGGGCCGAGTTTGACTTTTGGTTTAGGTCATATGTGGATATGAGAAAGTAGTTGAGGGTTTTGGAGCATATCACTAAGCACTGTGGAGCAAGAAACTCATTAAGCAACACCTCATCCCTCCTTGATAGTATTGGCTTTTCCTATAGATTCAATGTGATCTTGGATCACTAAAATATAAAATGTAGAGTCTTGAGCTTTTGAGCTTGAGCCAATCCTTTTCTCCTTAGCATTTTGAGGGATCCACTTTTCTCATCCATGCCATGCCATTCATTGAGCTTTTCCTAAAATATTCATCTTGAAATGATGTTAGCTCAATGAGCTATATGTTGTTAGGAATTACCAAAACCACCTAGGGATAGTTGCACTTTCACATACCCGAAGGAATCTCAAAGTAAACATTTTCAATAGGTTCAGTTGGTTGAGGAGCAGCTCTTTGCTCTACTGGTCGGGGCGAAGATGCCCTGAACAAGCCCCTCAAAGGATTAGTTTCCAAAGTAACAAGTGACAGAAAATTTCAGCACACTATATAAATGTTTCCTTACCAAGTTCCACACACCAAAGGCGCTTCACTCCCCAGCAACGGCGCCAGAAAAGAGTCTTGATGACCCACAAGTATAAGGGATCTATCGTAGTCCTTTCGATAAGTAAGAGTGTCGAACCCAATGAGGAGCAGAAGGAAATGACAAGCGGTTTTCAGTAAGGTATTCTCTGCAAGCGCTGAAATTGTAGGTAACAGATAGTTTTGTGATAGGATAATTTGTAATGGGCAACAAGTAATGAAAGTAAATAAAGTGCAGCAAGGTGGCCCAATCCTTTTTGTAGCAAAGGACAAGCCTGGACAATTTCTTATAATGAAAAAAGCGCTCCCGAGGACACATGGGAATTATCGTCAAGCTAGTTTTCATCACGCTCATATGATTCACGTTCAGTACTTTGATAATTTGATATGTGGGTGGACCGGTGCTTGGGTACTGCCCTTTCTTGGACAAGCATCCCACTTATGATTAACCCCTATTGCAAGCATCCGCAACTACAAAAGAAGTATTAAGGTAAACCTAACCATAGCATGAAACTAGTGGATCCAAATCAGCCCCTTACGAAGCAACACATAAACTAGGGTTTAAGCTTCTGTCACTCTAGCAACCCATCAGCTACTTATTACTTCCCAATGCCTTCCTCTAGGCCCAAATAATGGTGAAGTGTCATGTAGTCGATGTTCACATAACACCACTAGAGGAGAGACAACATACATCTCATCAACATATCGAAGGAATACCAAATTCACATGACTACTAAGAGCAATACTTCACCCATGTCCTCAAGAACAAACGTAGCTAATCACAAAGCATATTCATGTTCATGATCAGAGGAGTATTAATATGCATTAAGGATCTGAACATATGATCTTCCACCAAGTAAACCAATTAGCATCAACTACAAGGAGTAATCAACACTACTAGCAACCCGCATGTACCAATTTGTGGTTTTGATACAAGATTGGATACAAGAGATGAACTAGGGTTTTGAGAGGAGATGGTGCTGGTGAAGATGTTGATGGAGATTGACCCCCTCCCAATGAGAGGATCATTGGTGATGACGATGGTGATGATTTCTCCCTCCCGGAGGGAAGTTTCCCCGACAGAACAGCTTCGCCGGAGCCCTAGATTGGTTCCGCCAAGGTTCCGCCTCGTGGCGGCGGAGTTTCGTCCCGTAAGCTTGCTTACAATTTTTTCCAGGGTAAGAGGCTTCATATAGTAGAAGATGGGCACCGGAGGGCCAACAGGGGGCCCAAGAGACAGGGGGGCGCGCCCAGTAGGGGGGGTGCGCCCCCACCCTCCTGGCCAGGGTGTGGGCCCCCTTTGGTATTTTCTTCGCTCAATAATTCTTATTAATTCCAAAAATGACTTCTGTGGAGTTTCAGGATTTTTTGGAGCTGTGCAGAATAGGTTTCCAATATTTGCTCCTTTTCCAGCCAGAATCCCAGCTGCCGGCATTCTCCCTCTTCATGATAAACCTTGTAAAATCAGAGAGAATATCCATAAGTATTGTGACATAACATGTAATAATAGCCCATAATGCAATAAATATCGATATAAAAGCATGAGGCAAAATGTACGTATCAACTCCCCCAAGCTTAGACCTTGCGTGTCCTCAAGCGGAAGCCGATATCGAGAAATATGTCCACATGTTTAGAGATAGAGGTGTCGATAAAAATAAAATACGAACATGAGGGCATCATGATTATTCTTATAACAACAACATATATAGATTTTGTCATAAGATTCCTTATGCTCAAGTAACAATCTATTCACAATGTCAAGTATGGAATATAAACTTCGTTGAGAACCAACAAACTATAATCTTAGTCACTGAAGCAATTGCAATTTATCATAACATCAGAAAGAGTCAAGAATAGAGCTTTTCAGCAAGTCCACATACTCAACTATCATATAGTCTTCTACAATTGCTAACACTCATGCAATACTTATGGTTATGGAGTTTCAATCGGACACTGAGAAAGATAGGGGCTTATAGTTTCGCCTCCCAACGTATTCACCTTTGGGTGATGTCAACAATAATAGTCCATGCTAACTTATATCCAATTGGATATATATATATCAGGATCTTTCCAACACGAGGTGCTTGCCAAGGATAAAATGGAAAAGGGAAAGGTGAGGATCACATTGACTCCTGCATAAAGTAAAAGGCATAAAGTAAAAGATAGGCCCTTCGCAAAGGGAAGCAGAGGTTTTCATGTGCTTTTAGGGTTGGATGCACAAAATCTTAATGCAAAAGAACGTCACTTTATATTGCCACTTGTGATATGAACCTTTATTATGCAGTCCGTCGCTTTTATTACTTCCATATCACACGATCGTATAAAGCTTATTTTCTCTGCACTAATAAGTCATACATATTTAGAGAGCAATTTTTTTCCTTGCAACATGACAACTTACTTGAAGGATCTTACTCAATCCATAGGTAGGTATGGTGGACTCTCATGGCAAAACCGGGTTTAAGGATATTTGGAAGCACAAGTAGTATCTCTACTTGGTGCAAGGAACTTTTGGCAAGCATGAGGGGGAAAGGCAAGCTCAACATGTTTGAGAGATCCATGACAATATACTTTAACTGAGATGTAAGAAAACATAAATCATTACGTTGTCTTCCTTGTCCAACATCAACTCTTTAGCATGCCATACTTAATGAGTGCTCACAATCATAAAAGATGTCCAAGATAGTATATTTATATGTGAGAACCTCTCTTTCTTTATTACTTCCTATTAATTGCAACGATGACCAAAACTATGTTTGTCAACTCTTAACAACTTTTAAGCCTCATACTCTTTATATGTGAAGTCATTACTATCCATAAGATCAATATGAACTCTTTTATTCTTTTTGTTCTTTCTATTTTCTCAAGATCATAGTAAGATAGTAAAAGCCCTTGACTCAACACTAATCTTTATTATATAGCTCACGAACTCGATTACATAGAAGGATCACAAAGCAAAACTCAAAACTAATTCATACCAAAACTTCAGTCTACTAGATCAAGATATTACTAAAAGGATCGAAATAAGTAAAACGGTAAAGATAGGAGTGTGATGGTGATATGATACCGGGGCACCTCCCCCAAGCTTGGCAGTCGCCAAGGGGAGTGCCCATACCCATGTGATTATGTCCTCGGAGGTGGTGAAGAAGGAGTTGTTGATGATGTAGGCTTGTCGTCCAACTTCCAAGGCATAGGCTCACCATCATAGAAGGATGATCGAGTCTCTGGGATCCTCAAATATGCAGCCAAACTCATCCTCTTGAATCTATATTCAAACTCACAGTTTTGGTTTTGCAGGTCATAGATCTGTGCTTGGAGGTGCTCGATTTTCTCATGAAGCTTTAAGATGGTGTCCCCAATGTTCTTGGCGTCTAGCTTGTGGTTGTTGGTGAATTCTGCGATCATCATCTGGTTGGCGTTCAAGTCCCTCGTACCTACACAAAACGATATCAACTCGCAACCAACGCTTAGGGGTTGTCAATCCCTTCACGGTCACTTACGAGAGTGAGATCTGATAGAGATAATATTTTTGGTATTTTGGATAGATAGATGCAAAGTAAAAAGTAAAAGCAAGGTAAAAACAAAGCAAGTAAATAAAGTGATATAGATTGATATGCTGAGAATAGACCCGGGGGCCATAGGTTTCACTAGTGGCTTCTCTCAAGAGCATAAGTATTCTACGGTGGGTGAACAAATTACTGTTGAGCAATTGACAAAATTGAGCATAGTTATGAGTATATCTAGGCAATGATCATGTATATAGGCATCACGTCCAAAACAAGTAGATCGAAACGATTCTGCATCTACTACTATTACTCCACTCATCGACCGCTATCCAGCATGCATCTAGAGTATTAAGTAAAAACAGTGTAACGCCGTAAGCAAGATGACATGATGTAGAGGGATAAATTCATGCAATATGATAAAAACCCCATCTTGTTATCCTCGATGGCAACAATACAATACGTGCCTTGCAACTCTTTCTGTCACTGAGTAAGGACACCGCAAGATTGAACCCAAAGCTAAGCACTTCTCCCATTGCAAGAAGTACCAATCTAGTTGGCCAAACCAAAAAGATAATTCGAAGAGACTTGCAAAGATAACTCAATCATACATAAAAGAATTCAGAGAAGAATCAAATATTTTCCATAGATAATACTGGATCATAAACCCACAATTCATCGGTCTCAACAAACACACCGCAAAAAGAAGATTACATCGAATAGATCATCACGAGAGAGGGGGAGAACATTGTATTGAGATCCAAAAAGAGAGAAGAAGCCATCTAGCTACTAGCTATGGACCCGAAGGTCTGAAGTAAACTACTCACACTTCATCGGATGGGCTATGGTGATGATGTAGAAGCCCTCCGTGGTGGATGCCCCCTCTGGCGGAGCTCCGAAACAAGCCCCAAGATGGGATCTCGTGGATACAGAAGGTTGCGGCGGTGGAATTAGGTTTTTGGCTCCTGTTCTGATCGTTCGGGGATACGTAGGTATATATAGGAGGAAGGAGTACATCGGTGGAGCTCCGAGAGGCCCACGAGGTAGGGGCGCGCCCAGGGGGGGCGCCTCCCACCCTCGTGTCCTCCTCGGGCACTGCTTGGAGTAGGGTCCAAGTCTCCTGGGTCACGTTCAGTTGGAAAATCACGATCCCGAAGGTTTCATTCCGTTTGGACTCTGTTTGATATTCTGTTTCTTCGAAATACTGAAAAAGGCAAAAAACATCAATTCTGGGCTGGGCCTCCGGTTAATAGGTTAGTCCCAAAAGTAATATAAAAGTGGAAAATAAATCCCAATATAGTCCAAAACAGTAGATGAAGTAGCATGGAGCAATCAAAAATTATAGATATGTTGGAGACGTATCAGGCATCCCCAAGCTTAATTCCCGCTCGTCCTCGAGTAGGTAAATGATAAAAAAAAATTGATGCGGAGTGATACTTTGGCATAATTTCAATGTAAATCTTCTTAATTGTGATATGAATATTCAGATCCGAAAGATTCAAGACAAAAGTTCATATTGACACAAAAATAATAATACTTCAAGCATACTAATCAAAGCAATCATGTCTTCTCAAAATAACATGGCAAAAGAAAGTTCATCCCTACAAAATCATATAGTTAGGCTATGCTTCATTTTCGTCACACAAAGATGTTCCCAACTTCTATACCCCCGATGATAAGCCAAGCAATTGTTTCATACTTAAATAATCTCAAACTTTTTCAACCTTCACGCAATACATGAGCGTGAGCCATGGATATAGCACTATGGGTGGAATAGAATATGATGATGGGGATTGTGTGGAGAAGACAAAAAAGGAGAAAGTCTCACATTGACGAGGCTAATCAATGGACTATGGAGATGCCCATCAATTGATGTCAACATGAGGAGTAGGGATTGCCATGCAACGGATGCACTAGAGATATGAATGCTCAACAAAAGAAAACTAGTGGGTGTGCATCCAACTTGCTTGCTCACGAAGACCTAGGGCATTTGAGGAAGCCCATCGTAGGAATATACAAGCCAAGTTCTATAATGAAAAATTCCCACTAGTATAAAAAAACAACTTATGAGACTCACTACATGAGGAACAAGGTGCTACTTTGAAGCAAAATATATGAGACTCACTATATGAAGAACAAGGTGCTAATTTGAAGCACAAGTGCAGAAAAAGAGATAGTAGCATTGCCCTTTTTATTTTCTTTTTTTGGGCCTTTCTTTTTTTTCTTTTTGGCCTTTCTCTTTTTTTTGGGCAATGCTCTAATAATGATGATCAACACACTTCTATTGATTACAACACAAGGATTACAACTTGAAACTTAGAACAAGATATGACTCTATATGAATGCCTCCGGCGGTGTACCGGGATGGTGCAATGGATCAAGAGTGACATGTATGGAAATAATGCATGGTGGCTTTTCCACAAATACGATGTCAACTACAAGATCATGCAATGGCAATATGACAAAAGTAATGTATGTCATGATGATGATGGTGGAAGTTGCATGGCAATATATCTCGGAATGGCTATGGAAATGCCATGATAGGTAGGTATGGTGGCTGTTTTGAGGAAGATATAAGGAGGTTTATGTGTGATAGAGCGTATCGTATCATGGGGTTTGGATGCACCGGCAAAGTTTGCGCCAACTCTCAAGGTGAGAAAGGGCAATGCATGGTACCGAAGAGGCTAGCAAAGGTGGAAAGGTGAGAGTGCGTATAATCCATGGACTCAACATTAGTCAAAAGAACTCATATACTTATTGCAAAAATTTAGAAGTCATCAAAAATTCAAGTACTACGCGCATGCTCCTAGGGGGATAGATTGGTAGGAAAATACCATCGCTCGTCCCCGACCGCCACTCATAAGGATGCACAAGCCAGGTACACTTCATGTTTCAAATTTGTCACACAACTTTAACCATACGTGCATGCTACGGGACTTGCAAACTTCAACACAAGTATTTCTCGAATTCATAATCACCCAACTAGCACGACTTTGATATTATCACCTCCATATCTCAAAACAATTATCAAGCATCAAACTTATCTTAGTATTCAATTCACTCAAAAGAAAGTTTCACATATCTTAAACACCAAGTATATTAACATTAAGCAAATTACCATGCTATTAAAGACTCTGAAAATAATCTAAGTGAAGCATGAGAGATCAAATAGTTTCTTTAAAACAAATCCACCACCATGCTCTAAAAGATCTAAGTGAATTACTAGAGCAAAAATTATCACGCTCAAAAGATATAAGTGAAGCACTATGAGCAAAACTATCAAGCTCAAAAGATATAAGTGAAGCACATAGAGTATTCTAACAAATTCCAATTCATGTATGGCTCTCTCAAAATATGTGTACAGCAAGGATGATTGTGGTAGACTAACAAGCAAAGACACAAATAATACAAGACGCTCCAAGCAAAACACATATCATGTTGGTGAATAAAAATATAGCTCCAAGTAAATTACCGATGGAAGTGGACGAAAGAGGGGATGCCTTCCGGGGCATCCCCAAGCTTTGACTTTTTGGTGTCCTTGGATTATCTTGGGGGTGCCATGGGAATCCCCAAGCTTAGGCTCTTGCCACTTCTTGTTCCATAATCCATCAAAATAATTCACCCAAAACTTGAAAACTTCACAACACAAAACTCAACAGAAATCTCGTGAGCTCCGTTAGAGAAAGAAAACAAAAGACTACTTCAAGGTACTGTAATGAACTCATTCTTTATTTATATTGGTGTTAAACCTACTGTATTCCAACTTCTCTATGGTTTATGAACTAATTTACTAGCCATAGATTCATCAAAATAAGCAAACAACACACGAAAAACAGAATCTGTCAAAAACAGAACAGTCTGTAGCAATCTGTAACTAACGCAAACTTCTGGAACTCTAATCAATTCTACAAAAATAGGAAGTCCTGGAAAATTTGTTTATTGATCATCAGCAAAAAGAATCAACGCAAAAGCACGTTCCTGTGATTTATCATAACTAAATTCGTGCGCGCAAAGTTTCTGTTTTTCAGCAGAATCAAATCAACTATCATCGTAGGTTATCCTATAGGTCCTACTTGGCACAAACACTAATTAAAACATAAAACCACATCCAAACAGAAGGTAGATGGATTATTTATTCCTAAATAGAAGCAAAAACAAAAAACACAAAATGAAATTGGGTTGCCTCCCAACAAGCGCTATCGTTTAACGCCCCTAGCTAGGCATAAAAGCAAGGATAGATCTAGGTATTGCCATCTTTGGTAGGCAATCCATAAGTGGCTCTCATCATAGATTCATATGGTAATTTTATTTTCTTTCTAGGGAAGTGTTCCATACCCTTCTTTGAGGGAAATTGGAATCTAATATTCCCTTCCTTCATATCAATAATTGCACCAATCGTTCTAAGGAAATGTCTACCAAGAATAATAGGACATGAAGGATTGCAATCTATATCAAGAATGATAAAATCTACGGGAACATAATTCCTATTTGCAACAATAAGAACATCATTAATTCTTCCCATAGGTTTTTTAATAGTGGAATCCGCAAGATGCAAGTTCAGAGAGCAATCATCAAAATCACGGAAATCTAGCAAATCACATAAAGTTTTGGGGATAGTAGAGACACTAGCACCCAAATCACACAAAGCATGAAACTGAAAATCTTTAATTTTAATTTTAATAGTAGGTTCCCACTCATCATAGAGTTTTCTAGGGATATAAACTTTCAACTCAAGTTTTTCTTCATAAGATTGCATCAAGGCATCAACAATGTGTTCGGTGAAGGCCTTATTTTGACTATAAGCATGAGGAGATTCTAGCACGGATTGCAACAAGGAAGTACAACCAATCAAAGAGCAATTTTCATAATTAAATTCCTTGAGATCCAAAATAGTGGGTTTAGCAACATCACGATTTTTATTTATTTCAATCCCACTTTCATCAATTTCATCATCAAGATCTAGAAACTCCGAATTCTTAAAACGCCTTCTAGGTAAAGGAAGATAATCTTTAGATTCATCAAGATTCATATTGCAAAACAAATATTTAATGGGGGACACATCAATAACTTTTAGATCTTCATCTTGATTTTCATAGGGATTGGAAGAACACGCTTTAATAAAGGCATCTTTGGAAGCACGCATCCTAGCGGTTCTTTCCTTGCACTCATCAATGGAAATTCTCATGGCTTTGAGAGACTCATTGATATCATGCTTAGTAGGAATAGATCTAATATTTAAAGAATCAATTTCAAGAGAAATTCTATCAACGTTCCTAGCCAAATCATCAACTTTAAGCAATTTCTCTTCAAGCAAAGCATTAAAATTCTTTTGTGAATTCATAAACTCTTTAACACTACTCTCAAATTCAGAGGGCATCTTATTAAAATTTCCATAAGAGTTGTTGTAGGAATTTCCATAATTATTAGAAGGATTACTAGGATAAGGCCTAGGATTAAAATTCCCTCTATAAGCGTTGTTTCCAAAACTATTCCTACCAACAAAATTCACATCCATAGATTCATTATTATTCTCAAGCAAGGTAGATAAAGGCATATCATTGGGATCAAGAGGAGTATTTTTAGGAGCAAACATCTTCATAAGTTCATCCATCTTTTCACTCAAAACATTGATTTCTTTTATAGCATGCACTTTTTTACTAGAAGATCTTTCGGTGTGCCATTGAGAATAATTAGCCATAATATTATCAAGCAATTTGGTAGCATCCACTAACGTAATTTCCATAAAAGTGCCTCCCGCGGCCGAATCTAAAAGATTTCTAGAAGCAAAATTCAATCCGGCATAAATTTTTTGTATGATCATCCATAAATTCAAACCATGAGTAGGGCAATTGCGAAGCATTAATTTCATTCTTTCCCAAGATTGGGCAACATGCTCATGATCAAGTTGTTTAAAATTCATGATATCGTTCCTAAGAGTGATAATCTTAGCGGGAGGAAAATACTTAGAAATAAAAGCATCTTTGCACTTGTTACAAGAATCAATACTATTTTTAGGCAAAGATGAAAACCAAACTTTAGCACGATCTCTAAGTGAAAACGGAATTAACTTCAATTTGACAATCTTGTTATCCGTATCTTTTTTCTTTTGCATATCACACAAATCAACAACATTGTTTAGATGAGTGGCGGCATCTTCACTAGGAAGGCCGGCGAATTGATCTTTCATAACAAGATTCAGCAAAGCGGTATTGATTTCACAAGACTCATCATTATTAAGAGGAGCAATCGGAGTACTAAGGAAATCATTATTATTGGTATTCGAGAAATCACACAATTTGGTATTATCTTGCGCCATGGCAACAAGTAATCCAACACACAAGCAAACAGAAAGGCAACAGGAAAAAGGCAAACGGAAAAGAGAGGAGGAGATTGGGAAAGAGAGGGCAAATAAAACGGCAAGGGTGAAGTGGGGGAGAGGAAAACGAGAGACAAATGGCAAATAATGTAATGCGAGAGATAGGGATTGCTATGGGTACTTGGTATGGTTGACTTGCTTGCGTGAGCCTCCCCGGCAACGGCGCCAGAAATTTTTCTTGCTACCTCTTGAGCACTGCGTTGGATTTCCCCGAAGAGGAGAGGATGATGCAGTAAAGTAGCATAATTATTTCCCTCAGTTTTTGAGAACCAAGGTATCAATCCAATAGGAGACCACGCACAAGTCCCTCGTACCTACACAAAACGATAGCAACTCGCAACCAACGCTTAGGGGTTGTCAATCCCTTCACGGTCACTTACGAGAGTGAGATCTGATAGAGATAATATTTTTGGTATTTTTGATAGATAGATGCAAAGTAAAAATTAAAAGCAAGGTAAAAACAAAGCAAGTAACTAAAGTGATATAGATTGATATGATGAGAATAGACCCGGGGGCCATAGGTTTCACTAGTGGCTTCTCTCAAGAGCGTAAGTATTCTACGGTGGGTGAACAAATTACTGTTGAGCAATTGACAAAATTGAGCATAGTTATGAGTATATCTAGGCAATGATCATGTATATAGGCATCACGTCCAAAACAAGTAGATCGAAACGATTCTGCATCTACTACTATTACTCCACTCATCGACCGCTATCCAACATGCATCTAGAGTATTAAGTAAAAACAGAGTAACGCCGTAAGCAAGATGACATGATGTAGAGGGATAAATTCATGCAATATGATAAAAATCCCATCTTGTTATCCTCGATGGCAACAATACAATACGTGCCTTGCAACTCTTTCTGTCACTGAGTAAGGACACCGCAAGATTGAACCGAAAGCTAAGCACTTCTCCAATTGCAAGAACTACCAATCTAGTTGGCCAAACCAAAAAGATAATTCGAAGAGACTTGCAAAGATAACTCAATCATACATAAAAGAATTCAGAGAAGAATCAAATATTTTCCATAGATAATACTGGATCATAAACCCACAATTCATCGGTCTCAACAAACACACCGCAAAAGAAGATTACATCGAATAGATCTCCACGAGAGAGGGGGAGAACATTGTATTGAGATCCAAAAAGAGAGAAGAAGCCATCTAGCTACTAGCTATGGACCTGAAGGTCTGAAGTAAACTGCTCACACTTCATCGGAGGGGCTATGGTGATGATGTAGAAGCCCTCCGTGGTGGATGCCCCCTCCGGCGGAGCTCCGGAACAGGCCCCAAGATGGGATCTCGTGGATACAGAAGGTTGCGGCGGTGGAATTAGGTTTTTGGCTCCTGTTCTGATCGTTCGGGGATACATAGGTATATATAGGAGGAAGGAGTACGTCGGTGGAGCTTTAAGGTGCCCACGAGGTAGGGGGCGCCTCCCACCCTCGTGACCTCCTCGGGCACTGCTTGGAGTAGGGTCCAAGTCTCCTGGGTCACGTTCGGTTGGAAAATCACGATCCCGAAGGTTTCATTCCTTTTGGACTCCGTTTGATATTTTGTTTCTTTGAAATACTGAAAAAGGCAAAAAACAGCAATTCTGGGCTGGGCCTCCGGTTAATAGGTTAGTCCCAAAAGTAATATAAAAGTTGAAAATAAAGCCCAATATAGTCCAAAACAGTAGATAAAGTAGTATGGAGCAATCAAAAATTATAGATACATTGGAGACGTATTAGCCCTCCACCCTCGTGGAGGCCTCGTGTCCTTCCCAGATTACTTCTTGCTTCCCAAAATTCTTAAATATTCCAAAACGGAGAAAAATTGCCATTAGAATTGTTTTGGAGTCGATTCACTTGCCATACCACATACCTATTCCTTTTCGGGGTCTGAAACTTTCTGGAAAGTGTCCCTTATGTACTCCTCTGGGGTTAAAGTCTCAATAATATTAGTTTCAACATTTATAGGATTACCTAAGATATAATGTTTGATTCTTTGACCGTTCATCACCTTCGTATTTGTGCCTTTGAAGTTGTTGATTTTTATGGCACCAGAACGATAGACCTCCTCGATAACGTAAGGACCTTCCCACTTAGAGAGAAGTTTTCCTGCAAAAAATCTTAAACGAGAGTTGAATAGCAACACATAATCACCTATGTTAAACTCACGCTTTTGTATTCTTTTGTCATGCCATCTTTTGACTTTTTCTTTGAACAGCTTGGCATTCTCATAGGCTTGGGTTCTCCATTCATCAAGTGAGCTAATATCAAATAACCTCTTCTCACCGGCAAGTTTGAAGTCATAGTTGAGCTCTTTAGTAGCCCAATATGCTTTATGTTCAAGTTCGAGAGGTAAGTGACATGCTTTTCCATAAACCATCTTATACGGAGACATACCCATAGGATTTTTATATGCAATTCTATAGGCCCATAATGCATCATCAAGTTTCATGGACCATTTCTTTCTAGATCTATTGACAGTCTTTTGCAAAATTAATTTGAGCTCTCTATTGCTCAACTCTACTTGACCACTGGACTGTGGGTGATAAGGAGATGCAATTCTATGATTAACATCATATTTAGCAAGCATTTTACGAAAAGCACCATGAATAAAATGTGAACCACCATCATTCATAAGATATCTAGGGACTCCAAACCTCGGAAAAATAACTTCTTTAAGCATCTTAATAGAGGTGTTATGATCATCACTACTAGTTGGAATGGCTTCTACCCACTTAGTAACGTAATCAACAACAACTAAAATATGTGTATATCCATTAGAGGCAGGAAAAGGTCCCATATAATCAAAGCCCTAAACATCAAATGGTTCAATAACAAGAGAATAATTCATAGGCATTTCTTGACGTCTACTAATATTACCAATTCTTTGACATTCATCACAAGACAAGACCAACTTACTAGCATCTTTGAAAAGAGTAGGCCAATAAAAACCGGATTGCAATACCTTATGTGCAGTTCTATCTCCAGTGTGGTGTCCTCCATATGGTTCAGAGTGACACTTGCATAGGATCTGTTCCTGTTCATGCTCAGGTACACAACGTCTAATAACACCATCTACTCCTTCTTTATAAAGGTGTGGGTCATTCCAGAAGTAATTTCTTAAATCATAAAAGAACTTTTTCTTTTGTTGGTATGTGAAACTAGGCGGTATAAATTTAGCAACAATGAAATTAGCATAATCAGCATACCATGGAGCAGTACGAGAAGCATTAATGACCGCTAATTATTCATCAGGAAAGCTATCATCAATAGGTAGTGGGTCATCAAGAACATTCTCTAACCTAGACAAGTTGTCTGCAACGGGGTTCTCATCTCCCTTCCTATCAATAATATGCAAATCAAATTATTGAAGCAGGAGAACCCATCTAATAAGTCTAGGTTTAGCATCTTTCTTTTCCATAAGATATTTAATAGCAGCATGATCAGTGTGAATAGTTACTTTGGAATCAACAATATAAGGTCTGAACTTATCAGAAGCAAATACAACTACTAAGAATTCTTTTTCAGTAGTAGCATAATTTCTCTGGGCAGTATCAAGAGTTTTACTAGCATACTGGATAACATTTAATTTCTTATCAACTCTTTTCCCTAGAACAGCACCTACAACATAATCACTAGCATCACACATAATTTCAAAGGGTAAATTCCAATCAGGTGGCTGAACAATAGGTGCAGTGATCAAAGCTTTCTTAAGTATTTCAAATGCTTCTACACAATCATCATCAAAGACAAAAGGAATATCTTTTTGCAATAAATTAGTTAGAGGCCTAGAGATTTTAGAAAAGTCCTTAATGAACCTCCTATAAAAACCGACATGACCAAGGAAACTTCTTATACCTTTAATGTCCTTGGGACATGGCATCTTTTCAATAGCATCAACTTTAGCTTTATCAACTTCAATACCTCTTTCAAAAATTTTATGCCCCAATACAATGCCTTCATTAACCATAAAGTGGCACTTTTCCCAATTCAACACGAGCCTAGTGTCTTCACATCTCTGCAAAACTCGATCAAGGTTGATCAAGCAATCATCAAAAGAGGATCCATAAACGGAGAAGTCATCCATGAATACCTCACAAATCTTTTCACAGAAGTCAGAGAATATAGCCATCATGCATCTTTGAAAGGTAGAAGGTGCATTACATAAACCAAAAGGCATACGTCTATAAGCAAAAGTACCAAAAGGGCAAGTAAAAGTAGTTTTTGATTGATCCTCCACTGACACAGGTATTTGAGAGAAACCAGAATAACCATCTAGAAAGCAAAAATGTGTGTGTTTGGATAGTCTTTCTAGCAGTTGATCAATAAAAGGTAAAGGGTAATGATCTTTCTTAGTAGCTTTATTTAATTTACTGAAATCAATTACCATCCTATAACCTGTAATAATTCTTTGCAGAATCAATTGATCTTTATCATTAGGAACAACAGTAATACCTCCCTTCTTAGGAACGCAATGGACAGGACTTACCCAATCACTATCAGCAACGGGATAAATTATACCTGCCTCAAGGAGTTTTAGTATCTCCTTTCTTACCACTTCTTTCTTGTTCAGGTTTAACCATCGTTGATGATCTCTAACTGGTTTAGCATCTTTATCCACTTTTATTTTTTGCTGGCATAGCGTGGGACTAATGCCCTTAAGATCATCCAGAGTATATCCAATAGCAGCACGGTGCTTCTGCAGAGTTTTCAATAATCTTTCCTCTTCTTGTTCTGAAAGGTTAGCACTAATAATAACAGGATATATCTTCTTTTCATCAAGATAAGCATATTTAAGATTATCAAGTAATGGTTTGGGCTCAAACACGGGATCACCCTTGGGTGGAGGGGGATCCCCTAAGATTTCAACAGGTAAGTTGTGTTTCAGAATAGGACCCTGTTGAAGGAATACTTCATCTATTTCCCTTTTTTCATTCATAAACATATCATTTTCATGGTCTAGCAAATACTGTTCTAACGGATCAGTAGGAGGTACGGCAATAGATGCAAGACCAATAATTTCATCCTTACCAGGCAATTCTTTATCACGAGGTTGTCTACGAAACTTAGCAAAATTAAACTCATGAGACATATCCCCTAAGGCAATTGTAACAACATCCTTTTTGCAATCAATCCTGGCATTAACAATATTCAAGAAGGGTCTACCAAATATAATGGGGCAAAAGTCATCTTGCGGGGAACCAAGAACAAGAAAATCAGCAGGATATTTAACCTTCCCACACAAGACTTCAGCATCTCTAACAATCCCAACTGGTGAAATAGTATTTCTATTGGCAAGCTTAATAGTAACATCAATACCTTCTAACTCAGCGGGTGCGGTATCATGCATAATTTCATTATATAAGGAAATAGGTATTGCACTAGCACTAGCGCCCATATCACATAAGCCATGATAACAATTATCTCCTATTATAACAGAAATAACAGGCATGCCTACAACATGTCTATGTATCTTAGCATCTGGCCTAGCAATATTATCAGTTTCACCACAAAAGTAAATAACATGCCCGTCTATGTTATCATCCAGGAGATCTTTAACCATAGCAATACTAGGTTCAACATTAATTTGCTCAGGAGGTGTATATGTTCTAGTATTACTCTTACAAACCACAGTTGAAGCTTTAGCATGATCCTTTATTCTAACAGGAAAAGGTGGTTTCTCAACATAAGTAGTAGGAACAATAGGATCATTATAAGTGATAGTCTTTTCTTCAACTGTAATAGGTGCAACTACTTTTACTTCAGTGGGAGGATTATATTTAAACCACTTCTCCTTAGGGAGATCAACGTGAGCAGCAAAAGATTCACAGAAAGAAGCTACTATCTCAGCGTCAAGTCCATATTTAGCGCTAAATCCATGAAAGGCATCGGTATCCATAAAAGATTTAACACAATCAAACTTAGGTGTCATACCTGACTCCTTACCATCGTCGGAACCCCAATCTTCAGAGTTGCATTTAATTCTTTCCAATAAATCCCACTTGAATTTAGTAGTCTTCAGCATATAAGAACCAGCACAGGAAGTATCGAGCATGGTGCGATCATTGAGAGAAAGCCGAGCATAAAAGTTTTGAATAATCATATCTCTTGAGAGCTCATGATTGGGGCATGAATATAACATTGGCTTAAGCCTCCCCCAAGCTTGAGCTATACTTTCTCCTTCGCGAGGCCAGAAATTATATATGTAATTACGATCACGATGAACAAGATGCATAGGATAGAACTTCTGGTGAAATTCCAACTTCAATCGTTTATAGTTCCAAGATCCCGCATCATCACATAGCCTACACCATGTCAATGCATCTCCCTTGAAAGATAAAGGAAAGACCTTCCTCTTAACAACATCATCGTGGTTACCTGCAAGCTTAAATAATCCACAAACTTCATCCACAAAGATAAGGTGTAAATCGGGATGCAATGTTCCATCTCCTGCAAAGGGATTAGCTAGTAGTTTCTCTATCATACCTGAAGGAATCTCAAAGTAAACATTTTTAGTAGGTTCAGTTAGTTGAGGAGCAACTCTTTGCTCTACTAGTCGGGGTGAAGATGCCCCAAACAAGCCCCTCAAAGGATTAGTTTCCATAGTAACAAGTGACATAAAATTTCAGCACACTATATAAATGTTTCCTTACCAAGTTCCACTCACCAAAGGCGCTTCACTCCCCGGCAATGGTGCCAGAAAAGAGTCTTGATGACCCACAAGTATAGGGGATCTATCGTAGTCCTTTCGATAACTAAGAGTGTCAAACCCAACGAGGAGCAGAAGGAAATGACAAGCGGTTTTCAGTAAGGTATTCTCTGCAAGCGCTGAAATTGTAGGTAACAGATAGTTTTGTGATAGGATAATTTGTAACGGGTAACAAGTAATGAAAGTAAATAAAGTGCAGCAAGGTGGCACAATCCTTTTTGTAGCAAAGGACAAGCCTGGACAATTTCTTATAATGAGAAAAGCGCTCCTGAGGACACATGGGAATTATCGTCAAGCTAGTTTTCATCACGCTCATATGATTCGTGTTCAGTACTTTGATAATTTGATATGTGGGTGGACCGGTGCTTGGGTACTGCCCTTTCTTGGACAAGCATCCCACTTATGATTAACCCCTATTGCAAGCATCCGCAACTACAAAAGAAGTATTAAGGTAAACCTAACCATAGCATGAAACTAGTGGATCCAAATCAACCCCTTACGAAGCAACGCATAAACTAGGGTTTAAGCTTCTGTCACTCTAGCAACCCATCATCTACTTATTACTTCCCAATGCCTTCCTCTAGGCCCAAATAATGGTGAAGTGTCATGTAGTCGATGTTCAGATAACACCACTAGAGGAGAGACAACATACATCTCATCAAAATATCGAACGAATACCAAATTTACATGACTACTAATAGTAAGACTTCACCCATGTCCTCAGGAACAAACATAACTACTCACAAAGCATATTCATGTTCATGATCAGAGGAGTATCAATATGTATTAAGGATATGAACATATTATCTTCCACCAAGTAAACCAATTAGAATCAACTACAAGGAGTAATCAACACTACTAGCAACCCACATGTACCAATTTGTGGTTTTGATACAAGATTGGATACAAGAGATCGATGAACTAGGGTTTTAAGAGGAGATGGTGCTGGTGAAGATGTTGATGTAGATTGACCCCCTCCCGATGAGAGGATCGTTGGTGATGACGATGGTGGTGATTTTCCCCTCCCGGAGGGAAGTTTCCCCGGCAGAACAGCTCCGCCGGAGCCCTCGATTGGTTCCGCCAAGGTTCCGCCTTGTGGCGGCGGAGTTTCGCCCCATAAGCTTGCTTATGATTTTTTTCCAGGGTAAGAGGCTTCATATAACAGAAGATGGGCACCGGAGGGCCAACAGGGGGCCCAGGAGACAGGGGGCGCGCCCAGTAGGGGGGGTGGCGCCCCCACCCTCCTGGCCAGGGTGTGGGCCCCCTCTGGTATTTTCTTCGCTCAATAATTCTTATTAATTCCAAAAATGACTCCCGTGGAGTTTCATGATTTTGGAGCTATGCGGAATAGGTTTCCAATATTTGCTCCTTTTTCAGCCAGAATCCCAGCTGCTGGCATTCTCCCTCTTCATGATAAACCTTGTAAAATCAAAGAGAATAGCGATAAGTATTGTGACATAACCTGTAATAACAGCTCATAATGCAATAAATATCGATATAAAAGCATGATGCAAAATGGACGTATCACTCCCTCTACCTATAAATAAGCCTTCCCCTCCAGAATTTGCGGGCAAAACCCTAGCCTCCTCTCCTCCCGCCGCCGGACATGTCCACCCCGCTACCGAACACGTCTGCGCCGTCGCCTTTAGCCAATCGAGCACCGCCACGTCTCCCTCCAGCCTCCACTCCCGCGCCGCGGCCCGCCGAGCCCAACCGGGGCCCGCCCGGGCCCGAGCCACCGTCGCCGCAGCCTGGGGCAGCCCACGCCCGAGCGCCCCTGCGTCGCGCCCTCCCTTCGCCAGGACCCCGCCGCCCTTCTCCAGAATCTCGCCGCCGTCGCCCCGCTAACCTCCGTCACTCGCGCGCCCGCACCACCGCTTTGCCGCCCGATCCCGCCATCATCGGATCCAAGGATCCCATGCCCGGATCCACTCATCCCCGCCTTCCGCCGGCCGTCCTGCTCGCCGGAGCGCCGCGCCGCCGCCCTGCCTCCCCTTGATCTAGGAGGGATCAAGGAGGAGCGACCGTGTGGGCCCGCAAGCCCAGCCGGCCTCGCCCCAGCCCAGATCCGCCAGCCCAAGAGGCCCATGGTGAGCAACCCGTCTATTTCGCGGACGCTCGTTGTTTAGGCTATTCAGCGCTCAGTTTGGACTTGGTGATTTTCTGCCAAGTCCCAGAATTTTAGTATTATGTGTGCATGTTTGACCTGCTATAACTTTGTGCATATTGCTCCATTTTGAGATATGTCAATTTGTTCATATCTTGATGCTCTACATGATGGTGTAGCTTGCATGCATGTTAATGTTCATATTGATGACTTAATCTTCGTTGCAAAACTGCTAAGTGATATAAACTGCTAAAATCTGCTACCTGTTAACATCATGTATGCATCTTGTGAGTGTTGTAACTTTGTCCCTGTTAATCCAATGGTGATGATATTGAGATGCGAATGTTCAGATCAGAGTGCTCCACATGTTGGTGTTCTTTGCATTCATGTTAGGGTGCATCTAGACATGTTAATACCTATTGCAGAAGTTCTTGCTAATGTTAAATGCTAAAAACTGTTATAACTTGTCATTTTGTCATTTTTATATCTTTATGCGTGATTTTCTCTGGAGAATCATGTCAACATGTTTTAGGAGCATAATTATGCAATCTTTGCAGTGGTGCAATACATTTATTTTGATATGCCCTGTCGTGAGTGCAACAAGCTTGTGAAGTGCGCTATTTGCTGTTATTGTTCTGTCAAGTCTGAAACTGTTATATCATGTTGCTATGTTTGCTTGATGCTACCATCAAGTCCATGCGTAATATGGAGATGCCTAGTTCACATGTTTTGGTGTACATGTTATGCTCTATCATGCCATGCCTTTTGATGCAATATATATATATATATATATATATATATATATATATATATATATATATATATATATATATATTCCTGTAGCATATGATTTCATTGCCATGAACATGCCTAAATGATGTTTCAGTTTTCTATTAACTTCATGATGCCATGTTGTGAGCTTGATATTAGTTAATATATGCCTCTTATAGAGATGCTCCAGTTACATGATTTGAATTATGCTATGAGTAATCTGTTCACATGCCATGGTTCATAAGTTTGTACTTCATATGACCTCTGTTCTAAGCTTGCAAACATGCTATGATGATGTTGCTGTTTTACACTTGCTGAAACTGTCACAACATTCAAACTTGTCTTGATGGTTCTCACTAATCCATGAGCCATATGCATATGATGCCTTGATGTTATTTGCTCTTTTTTATGTGTAATTTGATTCCATGCCCTTGGTTGCTATGTATAGTTACTGTTACATCTTTGTTTATTGCCACCAACATGTCATCATATTAACTCTGCTCATGCATATGCCCTGTTTTTCACCGTCATAATTTGTGTTATTAAGTTGTTTTTTTTGCATTGATCATCTTGGATTAATCTTGATGCCTATGAACATGAACCTTAATGATATTTGAAGCATGTTATCTGCACTTTAAAGGCATATCAAGCTTGAGTTCATATGTTTCATGTAGCATGATGTTTTGATTATTGCAAAGTGCCTACTTGCTGTTTTGGGCAGATTGTTGTTATATCTTGTTTTGAGTGTATGACTTGAACCGTTGCTCCGTTTTCATCATGCTCTATATGAAACTTAATTAGAATTGCATGTAGTTTCATATTATCTTGTTCCATCCTTTTTTGAGCATGTGTGCTTGATGTTTGAATGCATTTTGCATCAATGCCATGTTTAACTTGCTTTGCTCATATCTTCTAGGCCGTAGCTCCGAATTAAGTGAACCTTATATGTAACTTGACTAGAAAATCGTGTAGATCATCTTGGTGCATCTTAACTTGCTGTATAACAACTTCAACTTAATGTTTTGTTCATATCTGGACCGATTTCGAAATTTGCATATGAGGACTTACCGGAATTGTTATATGTTGTTTTCGGCCTCATTCAAACTTGCTTGCATGTGATGTTCTTGTATGCATTATCTCTTGCCATGAGAACTATCATATAGCCTTGTCATGCATCATACTTGGTTGACCATCATGTCATGTTTATGTGTTGTGTGTTTACCATGTTGTTTGCTTCTTTCTGGTTTTGCTTTTCTCGATAGTTCCTGTTTTGTTGCGATTATAAGGATTTATTCGACTACGCTTGGTTCGTCTATGCCCGTTCATCTTCTTCATGGACTCGATCTTCTTCCTAGCGGAATTTCAGGCAAGATGACCGTCACCTTGGATGTCACTACTATCTTTGCTATGCTAGTTGTCTCGATGCTATCGCTATGTCGTGCTTCCTACCACTTGTTATCAAGCCTCCCATTATGCAACCCTAGCAATATCGATGTCACCAAACTATGCCTCGGTCTGACCGAGATCACTAGTTTAGACACAGCATGTTGCTTCGGTGTTACGGAGTTTAACAAATCGGTAGCTTCGAAATGCTTTCTGCATAGAAAACTAAAACTAAGTTTTTTGACTCAATTGTTTTGCAAAAACTCTGCACTTTGTGATGCTCATCCACTCTCTCTCATCTATATCTATTCATAGGTCAGCTTGCAGTGTTAGCTATGTCAGATCAAAGTGACAACCATTACAAGTCTGAGGAACAAGTCAACTTGAGTGAGGGCACTAGTCCCTCTAACAACTATGAGGATGGGAGCAAAAGTACTCCTAGCAACTTGCCTAAGGCTGCTACTAGGCAGAGGAGGAAAAGAAACCCAAATTCTGAGGAGGAAGATTATGTTGCTGCTGGGGAGGAGGTCAGCTCCAAAAAGAAAGTTGTCAAGAAAGAGTTTGGCATAGCAGCTTCAACCAAGCCTGGTCTGCACAAGAAAGCTCCTGCCAAAAGAGTGCCAATGTCCAAAGCCAGAGCCTCAACACAGGAAACCATTGAGTTCACTCTTGAACCAAAGGAGGATGGTGAGAGTAAGAAGAGAAATGAAAGGGTTTAGAAGACCATGGCCAGAGTAATCACTACACCACAACACTACTTTCCCAACAGATAGATTGTCAGGAAAACAACTTCCGCTGACAAACCATCGGCTGGGAAAGACTTTTGCCGACCGACACGGTCTGTTGGGGAAAGTCCAGATGGGAAAGCCTTTTCCCGACTGACAAATCTTTCCCAACCGGCTATTGGACGGCTATGGGAAACATTACCAACCGACTTTCTGTTGGCCCTGCCAGGAACCTTTCCCGACCGATTTTCTCTTACAAACCTTTCCCGACCGACTGTTTGACAACAATATCTTTGCCGACCAACTTTCCATTGTTCCTGCCATGAACCTCTCCCAACTAATAGTAGGACGATGATTCCTTTTGCCGACCGATAGTTCATCTGCACTCTGCCAATGGTATTTGGCATATTACATTATCAAAACAATATCAATCAGGTGACATACCTCATCATTATCTATCAAGTTACAATATCTTGCATGTACTCTCAAATATTAAACCAGAACTAAACAAAAATAACACTTATAATTCTCATAATAGAGGTAACTAAATAAGAGGAAACATTTGTTTGGGTGACCGAAACACCCGATAGGTTTATAAAATGATAGATGCATGTCCGGCGATTCAATGCTTGCTACGTTACAAGATATCCTCTACAAAATGGTAGCTACAAGATGCATTGATTTTGGTCCATTACAAAAGATATCTAGTTGACACAAATTGTCAGCTTCAGGGTTCCTTCTTGTTCCTCTTGTCTTCAGTACACAACCTGAAAACAACCTGGAAAGAAAAAAAAGCGTACTATTAATATACAAGCAAGCAGATGAAATTTCCTTTTCAGTGAGTACTACTGTACTACCTGTTCAACTTGAGAGTAAAGAGGATCAGGCATGAACACATAGAAACTGAATAAATATACAACCAGCTAAGTTTGAGGTGAATAAGTTTGATTTGCAGGCCTGTAAACTTGGGATCCTTACGGAAGTGTCAAACTAAGAACAACCAAAGTCGACCAGGAGACGCGGTCCCAAGTTTTGAGAAATAATTGGATGTTTGAACCATTTCATGACTATCTTCACATCATTTATATCACAGGGTTAAAAATGTTGTGCACTGACGATTTATGTTATGCTGTGAAACTGAAAATAATTCATGTCAAGCTGCATAACAGGGAACATAAACAAATGTTGTAGCTGTAGCTATGTTGACTGCTACACTCGTCTAGTTATAACTACAGGAAGCTAAGTACTAGCGGCCTTTCGACAATGATGATGAAGAGAAGATATGTTCTCACTTATCGACAATGAAATAAACAAATGTTATCTTTCCACCACCATCAGAGATCTACAAGAGAAAGAATATGAAACATAAAAAGCGAAGGCAAGTCCAGACTACAGGTTTCACATGCATCTGTCATCTGTTGATGTTTGACTTTCTGTAAGAGAATACCTCAGACAAGATTAACACGGAGGGTGGTTTAAGAGGTGTAATTGAAACTGTAATTTTTATTTCTTAAACACAAGAAAGAGCTATGTGGGCATATAACTTGTTTTTCTAGGGAACTGGTACCATATAGCTAAGTATTATAGATACACTTAACTGTGTTTTCTATCCATGTGAGTAGTACAGTATTTCAGTTACCTTTGTTTACTCTTCAGTAGTGGCCATAAATTGAATGGTACCGAAAGGGATGTTGCTATCTTCCTGTGGCAGCAATAGATACATGGACACAAAAAACATAATGCTATGTTCCTGCTGGCAGCAATAGATACATTGGGGATATTACAATTTGTAGAACCTTGGTATATACTTGGACCAAACACATCAAAGTATTTTCAAAACTGCAATTTTTTTCCAGAAACTACGCTATTAAAAAACTTTGCATTCAAACTGGGCCTAAATGAACACAGGGAAGCAACTATTACTACATAAGTAGCAGCAAGGATTCCCTGATAAACTTATGTCCAGATTAACTTATGGAATCTGGTCATCATTGGATCTTCACTCACTTTGAGCTAGGATTCCATGATAAATTCCATGATGCACTCTTCATGCACTGTGAGATGCTAGGGAGCACCAAGAAGAAGCTCTTGTACAGTATCATGTGGTCATGATAATAGCATGATCACATAAATACCTTAGTGGCGGGATGAGGAAGATGCCCCTGGCTTGTAGGGTTTCATCTACCAAAGTGGTCATGAATTAGTATGACACGTCAAACAATTTGAGCCAAGTAGACAAAACACATATTGTTGGTGATTACCTTGCTAGATGGCCATGCAATGGAACTTGTGATAGCATCGCTGACAAATTGCAAACCATCATATTCATAAGGCAGCGTTTCATCCCTTGTGATCACAACATTGACAACAACCTCACGAGAAGATCTAGGAGGCTACAAGAAAATTCTTTGTGACTCTAGCTCCCGGATGTATGAGGCACTTCATTCGCGCGATTCTTTTTGGTGATAGCACTGCAAGACTATACGAAAAAAGGTAAGGAGATTTATGATGACTAGACATGTTAACAACATCACTGCCTACTGTTTTATTATCATATATATTGTTTGTGTTTTGAGAATGATTACGTGCGTATGTGCTTATTTATGTCCATAACAAAGTGTGCTGCAGGGATATACTACAGTTTGGATATGTGGATGGATATACTGTAGTTTTGATTCAGCAGGATGACTTACTTCATTTTCTTCTATGGTCCTACTTTTTGTAGTTTATACTCTACCGCTTTCAGTTGTTCCTCCGTGACCCCACCATCCTTAGCTTTTCCGCTTGCGCTTGCCATTTTTCCTCCTGCAACAGACACACTGTATGAGTACATCGCTGAAAATAGAAAATATTAATGGATCAAACACAAGACTTATGAGACACTACACCATGAAAGTCATATATTGAAAGCAAAAACAAACACTGGACACTCCACACACCTTATGCACTAAGGTGGAGTCGCAAATATTCTGCTACTTCTCTTCGTCGGCTCAATTTTACAAACATTTGTCCTCTGTTTAACTGCACAAAATATGAGAGAGACGAATGTTAGGTCACATGTATAGAGAGAACAGAGAGGCTTGTGCTACATTCTATTACGATCCATTGTTCGGCCCGTATGCCCATTGTTTGCCCCTTAATTGTAAAAGTAAGTTTGTGCTACCAGTTATATTACCCCACCCCATGGAAGACATCTTGGCATTGTATAGTCCGGTCAGATGCAATGTTTCAGTAGCAGAAGTGATTATTGCATCATAAATGTTTCCACACAATATTTGACCTTGGCATTGAAGGAAATTTGACAATCATGGTGACTGCTCTGGTCCTTTGGAATTTGGATAGCAAAAATATTTATAACAATAAATGGAAAAATAGTTATAACGAGAAATGCATATACTGATCCATAGTATCTTTTGTATGCATCATAATCAGTCTGCATAGTGTTAGTTTCTAGGTTAATTTTGGTTGTAGTTGCTTGCAGGGAAACATGACAATAATAAACGTATCTATATGTCTATATGATACCAAGATTCAAGATGAGCTTCATTCAGGCCATTGTGGGCCAGGTCCTTTTCTTTGAGAGGTAGGAAGCAAGAACTATGCAGCAGGAGTTCTGCATTGTGATTCCATGGTTCTTTCCTTCGGCTGGATGTGGTTCTGTAGCAAAGTGGTGTACACTAAAATGAAGTGAAACAAGGAAAGCAAGACAACCATGTCACAAGGTTGTCTATGTTTGGCTTGAGCCATCTTTGAAGCAAGGAAGAACTATTGCTGTGTTGTTTTTCTTGGGTGGTATGAAGAAGAATTCAGTAAGAAAGTAAAGCATGAAGAAGATTTCAGTAAGAAAAGTTAAGTGAGTATTTGGGCAGTTGGATGGCGGTATGCTGACATGCCATTGTCGTGAACTCAGCCCAGAAATGTGATTAGCTAGAGCAGCACAAACACTAGAAATACATCCATTGGTGCTGCAAAGAAGATTCACTTTCGAGAGAACCAAGTTATTTTCACAATTTTTGACAAAGAAGCTGTAGGCTGCCAACAGAACTTAGTACTGTAATAAAAATTAGATCTAACATGACTCGGTACTATAAAAAAATATTAAATCTACATAAACAACGTCTACCAACAGAGTACTGACGGGGAAAATAACATAGTCTTCTACCCATAATCCATAACAAAATCCTTCACTCCCAGTTCATCTCTTAACAAACTTTGTAATACAAAATTGGCGCGGATAAATAACTAGACGCAAAGACAGAGGAATGTATAGAGGGAGGAGCTGTACCTCAGCCACTTCGATGCCCTAGCCCAGCCGAAGACAGAGGGATGCCCTTGCCCAGGCGCACACTACCCCCATCCAAATCTGCCACTGCGTGTGTCTTTGTGAGCTGGACGGTGGAGATGGGGAGGTCAGGCCAGGGATGTTGGAAAGAGGCAGCCAACCGGAGAGAGAGCACGAGGGTGTGGAGCCGGCGGCAGAGAGAGGCAGGATGGAGTTGGGCTGCGCTGTAGGGACAGGGCAGCGCCGGGCGGTGCTACAGAGGAAGGGCGGCGTGGGGCAGCTGTGGGATAGACCGGTGGTAGCCCCGGGCAGCGCGGGGCAGCGGTCGTAGGCGTGGGTGCCGGCGTGCGTGGGGAGCAACAGGAGGAGAGATCTAGGGATTTCATTGGTGGGGAACAAATGGAGCATGGGGGTGACGGCATGATTGCTTTGTTAGTATGCTTGAAGTATTATTGTTTTTATGTAAATATTAAACTATTGTTTTTAATCTTATAGATCTGAATATTCTTGCCACAATAAAGAAGATTACATTGATAAATATGTTAGGTAGCATTCCACATCAAGAATTCTATTTTTATTATTTACTTACTCGAGGACGAGCATGAATTAAGCTTGGGGATGCTGATACGTCTCCAACATATCTATAATTTTTGATGTATTGATGCCATGTTTATAATATTTCTACAAGATTTTGGTATGATTTGGTTATAACTAACCCGGACTGAAGTTGTTTTCAGCAGAACTACCATGGTGTTGTTTTTGTGCAGAAATAGAAGTTCTCGGAATGCGTTGAAAATCAACAGAGATTTTTTCTGCAGTTACCGGAGGGGAGGCCCATGGGCCCCACGTGGGTGGAGGGTGCGCCCACCCCCCTGGGGCGCACCCCCTACCTCGTGGACTCTCCGTGGGGCCCCCTGACTTGTTCCTGACGCCAACCTCTCCTATAAATCCCCAAACCTCTAGAAAATAACGTAGATCAGGAGTTCCGCCGCCGCAAGCCTCTGTAGCCACCAAAAACCAATCAGGACCCTGTTCCGGCACCCTGCCTGATGGGGGATCCATCACCAGTGGCCATCTTCATCATCCCGGCGCTCTCCATGACGATGAGGGAGTAGTTCAGCCTCGGGGCTGAGGGTATGTACCAGTAGCTATGTGTTTGATCTCTCTCTCTCTCTCTCTCTCTCTCTCTCGTGTTCTTGACTTGGCACGATCTTGATGTACCGTGAGCTTTGCTATTATAGTTGGATCTTATGATGTTTCTCCCCCTCTATCTTCTTGTAATGGACTGAGTTTTCCCTTTGAAGTTATCTTATCAGATTGAGTCTTTAAGGATTTGAGAACACTTGATGTATGTCTTGCGTGGGATACCCGTGGTGACATTGGGGTATTCTATTGATTCACTTGATGTATGTTTTGGTGATCAACTTGCGGGTTCCGTGACCTTGGGAATCTATGCATAGGGGTTGGCACACGTTTTTTTCTTGACTCTCCGGTAGAAATTTTGG
Organism: Triticum timopheevii; assembly: GCA_963921465.1. Taxonomy (NCBI): domain Eukaryota; kingdom Viridiplantae; phylum Streptophyta; class Magnoliopsida; order Poales; family Poaceae; genus Triticum; species Triticum timopheevii. Next base: position 184,673,737 of record OY997264.1, on the reverse strand, counting down.
GGCACTCTATGAAGTTCTTTGTGTTGGTTTGAATAGATGAATCTAAGATTGTGTGATTCATATCGTATAATCATACCCGCGGATACTTGTGGTGACATTGGAGTAACTAGGTCACATTAGGGTTTTGGTTGATGTGTGTTTTAAGGTGTTATTTTATTACGAACTCTAGGGCTATTTGTGACACTTATAGGAATAGCCCAATGGATTGATCAGAAAGAATAACTTTGAGGTGGTTTCGTACCCTAAAATAATCTCTTTGTTTGTTCTCTGCTATTAGTGACTTTGGAGTGACTCTCTGTTGCATGTTGAGGGATTGTTATATGACCTAATTATGTTATTATTGTTGAGAGAACTTGCACTAGTGAAAGTATGAACCCTAGGCCTTGTTCCGAAGCATTGCAATACCGTTTTCGCTCACTTTTAACACTTCTTACCTTGCTGTTTCTTTAATTTCAGATTACAAAAACCTATATCTACCATCCATATTGCACTTGTATCACCATCTCTTTGCCGAACTAGTGCACCCTATACAATTTACCATTGTATTGGGTGTGTTGGGGACACAAGAGACTCTTTGTTATTTGGTTGCAGGGTTGTTTGAGAGAGACCATCTTCATCCTATGCCTCCCACGGATTGATAAACCTTAGGTCATCCACTTGAGGGAAATTTGCTACTGTCCTACAAACCTCTGCACTTCGAGGCCCGACAACGTCTACAAGAAGAAGGTTGTGTAGTATACATCAAGCTCTTTTCTGGCGCCATTACCAGAGAGGTTAGTGCTTGAAGGTATATCTTTAGATCTTGTAATTGAATCTTTTAGTTTCTTGTTTTATCACTGGTTTATTTTATAAAAGAAAACTACAAAAAAGTGGAATATAGGTTGCCTCATATGCTTCATAAATGTCTTTAGTGAAAATAAGGATTCTGATAATTGTGCCAAAGTGTTAGAAGAAGAATGCAATAAAATGTTTGTCATACAATCTTTGAGTGAAGAGCATGATTGCAATGTTGTTAGTATGAACTCTTTGAATATCCATAGTATTAATGATTATTGCACTAGTAATGATAAAAATGTCTCTTATAAGCATGTCAATTTTTGTGGAGTACATAGAGCTTGCAAGAACACACCAAATAGGGAAGATAGATTTTGCAAGAGGCATAAGTATTTAGAAACTAAATGGTTGCAAGAGAGGCTAGATGCTTGTGCTGAAAATTTAAAATTTCTTTGCCATCCTTGTGAACTATGCAATGAACATGGTCATTTATATCTCCAATGCAAATTGTTCCATGATTGAATCGTGTCCAAAAATTGTGATGACTTGATTTCCCTTGCGCATCATAATGAACCTTCTTTGCTTGTGGGTTATGAAGAAATGAAATGTATAACTAAGGATCTTCCAGAATTTGTCCTTGACAAAGCTCTTGATTTTGATCTAGAGGAAATTTATATGTATGGTGCGGTGAATTGCATTGAAAATCCTTATATTGCGAATTACATAAAGACAAGAAAACAAATAGAAGATGAAGATAGTACTAATGAAAGGGAAGAAGTTTTCCCGTATCCTCTTATTCTTTCTTATGATGAATCAGGTAACGAGGAGGAGCTTTCTATTCAACCAATCTCATTAATAAGGAGCTCCAAAAAGAGGACTAAAGCCACACATAATGTGGAGAAGAAAAAGAAAAGACAGAGAAGCAAAGGTAAAAAGGTATCCCTCCCAAATGATGTTGCTCCTACTACTCATTGTGATGATGATAATTGCTATACTATTGGTGCTATCCATACTATTTATGATGAGAGTGATTATGCTTATGATATGCAAAGGCCCAAGCTTGTGGATTCTATGTTTGATGAGAATGACATGTTTGAGAATTTATTTGCTGCAACTAATGTTTGTCCCAAGCTCGGGGATGCTATGTTTAATGAAGATGATATTTTCAGTCTCCCAAGTTTTGATATGCAAATTTATTATGATGATAGCATGCCTCCTACCTATGATGATTATATTGATGAAAGTGGGTTTGGAGAGGTCATTACTTTATTTAGTGATGAATCCACTATTTTGGAAGAGGTTCCAATTGATTATGAGAACAAAGTTGCTATCTATGATGATTATTGTGATGACATATATGCTACAAAGAATAATGATAACCATGAAACTTGTCATCTTGATTTTAGTTTTAAATTGGGTTATGCCTCAGATGATAGTTATTTTGTTGAGTTTTCTCCCACTACTATTCATGAGAAGAAATTTGCTTATGTGGACAATAGTAAAATTTCTATGCATGTAGATCATGAAAAGAATGCTTTATGTGATAGTTATATTGTTGAATTCATTCATGATGCTACTGAAAATTATTATGAGGGAGGAATATATGCTTGTAGGAATTGCAATAATATCAAGTTTCCTCTCTATGTGCTTAAAATCTTGAAGTTATGCTTGTTTTGGCTTCCTATGCTAGTTAACTATTGTTCCCATGAATTGTTTGCTAACAAAATCCCTAGGCATAGGAAGTGGGTCAGACTTAAATGTGCTAGTAATATGCTTCATGATGCTCCCGTTATGTTTCAATTCTTCTCTTTTATGTGAGCATCATTGAAATCATCATGCCTAGCTAAAAAGGCATTAAAGAAAAGCGCTTGTTGGGAGACAACCCAATATTTACACCTACTGTTTTTGTCTGTTCACATGATTAAGCTACTGTAGTAATCATGTTTTATAGCTTTTGTTTCAATAAAGTGCCAAGTAGAACCTTTGGGAAGACTTGGGTGAAAGTTAATGTGATCTTGCTGTAAAAAATAGAAACTTTACGCTCACGAGATTCGCTGTCATTTTTTTTACCGAAGAGCGCTTTTGAGTTGATTCTTTTTGCAGAAGATTAATAGACAATTTCCTCACGTCCAAAAATTTATTCCAGAATTTTTGGAGTTACAGAAGTATTCGAGAGTTACAGATTACTACAGATTGTTCTGTTTTTGACAGATTCCATTTTCATCGTGTTGTTTGCTTATTTTAATGAATCTATGAGTAGTATCGGAGGGTACGAACCATAGAGAAGTTGGAATACAGTAGATATAACACCAATACGAATTTAGAATGAGTTCACATCAATACCTAAGTGGTGATTTTATTTTCCTATACTAACGGAGCTTACGAGTTTTCTGTTGAGTTTTGTGTTGTGAAGTTTTCACGTTTTGGGTAAAGATTCGATGGACTATGGAATAAGGAGTGGCAAGAGCCTAAGATTGGGGATTCCCAAGGCACCCGAAGGTAATATTCAAGGACAACCAAGAGCCTAAGCTTGGGGATGCCCCGGATGGCATCCCCTCTTTCGTCTTGGTTCATCGGTAACTTTACTTGGAGCTATATTTTTATTCACCACATGATATGTGTTTTGCTTTGAGTGTCATGTCATTTTATTAGGTTTTGCTTGATGTTTGAATAAAACCTAAAGATCTGAAATTCTTAAGTTAGAGAGTCTTCTCTGTCACACCCTGCATTTTGTAACATTTCATTTGCATCATTAAAGCATGAAAATTTGGACCAACCAAAAACTTTTGCATTATTTGTCTTTTATTTGGAGTTGGTTTTTCTCTGTGTGTTTTCAAGTGCTCTTTAAAGTCAACAGCTCCACCTTATATACTTCATCTCCTTGCCCCAAACTTCTTCCCAATGACCATGCCATGTGTATAGTGCAATATAGTATTTTCTTACAAAAATAATTTGGCCAAAAAGTATTTTCTAAAATTAGTTTTTCAAAACCCCCTAAATTGAGGTTTGCACTGCAAGTACTTGATTTGAGGTATGAAAATTATTTCAAAGAGTATATTTGAAACCTATTAGGTATAGGACTTCCATAAACCACAAAAATATAATTTTAAAAGTTATTTACCTATTTTATTAAAAGCTTTTTCTTAAGGCCAGAAATGGTCTTTAATAGGGAAAAATTATTTTATTGTTTCAAAAAATATTTGACAAAAATTAGGGAAACTCAGTGGACATATATTTTCCATATATAAGAGTTTCAACACATGGTCATGTTCAAAACATTGGTCAAACCCCTCAAAAACCCTTTCTGGATATTTCAAGCTTTTGAAATATTTACAAAGGAAATATTCTCCAAAAATTCCAAGAAAATTCTAGCATGTCACATATGGCATGTTTGATGGTCTTGACAAGTGTCATGTCATGGAGAATAGTATAACCCCATGAAATCCCCTCAAAACCATTTCTGTCCATTTTGAAGTTTGAGCAACTTTACATTGCCAAACATGTCCAAATGTTCTCAAACTTTGTGAGCTTGCTAAAATGGTCTAATAATTCATCTAGACCAAATGGAACAAGTTGGAGAAAATATTATCTTGACCAAATTTGAACTACTTTGTACTACCAACTTTCTCTCCTTGACCCCAACTTTTGTGAGCATGATAACATGACTAAATGAGGCCACCACACCAAGTGGTGCATCAAGGAGGAGTGGTCTACTCAACTGGATCTACACAAGTCCAATCCTGCCATTTTTTAGGGTTTACAAAAGTTGCATTGGCAACTTTGCCCAAATAAGCTCAAAATGGGTGGAAGGCCCTAATTATATGTGACATCTCACCCTGTGGAGTCTCATGACAAGTGGAAGTCATTAACTTTCCCAAACCATCATCAAACACCTTCTGGCAGAATTTTGAAATGCAAATTCCAGCCTCTTCCACTAATCTCCCTGAGCCCAGCTTTTTACCACAACCCCTCCTAATTCCCCTCTATCACCTGGATGCTTTTATGCCCGAGGAAGCAATGATGAAGGGAGGGGGAACCCCATTTGTCTTCTCTGGACAGCAACTTTTCCCCTCTCTCTCAGCCTCCTTCTCTCCCCTCAGCTCTCAAGAGCATCCAAGGCCCGCTCCAGCTTTTGCCCACGCCCCCTGCAGCCTTCAGACGCAAGTGGACGCGCGCGGACGCGGGAAAACTGCGGATGCCGGCCAAAGTCGTGCTCTGGAGCGCCTGGCAGGGCACCCGACCGTTGACGCCGCGTCCCCCGACCACCTCGAGCCTCCCCCGCGCGCTAGTCGATGCCCCTCGACATCCGCTCCACGCCAGCAGGCTGCCCACTTGCTCCCGCACCCTCCTCTCTCTTCTACAGCTCGCGCCAGAGCGCCGCTCCTCTCGGCCAATGCGCGCGCTGCTCCTGTGGCCCGCCCGCAGCTCGTCCCTCTCCTCCTCTCTCTCCTTAGCACCCTAGACCACCCCCACGAACACCCCCGAGCCCTCCGTTCCCTCTCTAACGGCCACCCGAGCCGATCCCACGGTTACCCGTAGGCCGCGCCCACAATGAACCTCGGGCAGCCTATAAAAGGCGACCCCAAGCCTCTCTCTCTCTCTCCCTGTCGCTCCCCCACACTCCTAATCCACCTTCCATACCACCCGTTGGTCTCCAGAGCCGCTCGAGCTCGAGATCGAGCTCGGGCCCCGCCGCCTCGGCTCGTCGGCGTTCGCGCGGTACAGGCCTCCTCCGCCCCCGTTTTCTCCCGATCTAGAACCGCGCGGCCACGCTGACCCTTTCCCCTCTCTTCCCCGCTCCTTTTGCAGGCAGGAGCGACCGAATCCATCGACGCCCGAAGCACCTCCGCCGCGTGACCTCGTTGCCGGTGAACCAGGCTGCTCCGGCGACCATCTCCACCACCACCCGAACGGCGACATCTCCCCGAGTCCAACGGTACCACCCGCGCACCCCTCCGTGCTATGTATCGCCGCCGGCGAGCTCGTCGTTGCCTCTGGACGGAGGTAGACGACGACGGCCGTGGGCCCTGCCCGTCAGCCTCACACCCTGACGGGTGGGATCCACCCGTCAGGTTTAAACGCACGCGCGCGCGCACCGGTTCGCCCGTCGGCTGAAGGCGTACCTCGCCTTTACGCCTTCAACGTGGCAGCCCCGCGCGGGCTGGTTTCCCCTCAGGGCCTGCTGCCCGTGGCCTCTCTGGCCCAGTGGCACATCGCCACTTTTCTTTTTTCTTTTTCTGTCTCCCTTCCAAAAATCCCACAGGGTAAAATATTTATCCAAATGGAATAATTCCAACTCCTAAAATTCCAGAATGATCCCACCTATATATTGATGTAACTTTCATGCAGATCCATTACACTTTTCTGCTCTGTTCAAATTTAAATTCAAATTTGAACAATAGAACCTCTGTTTGAAAATCCACAACTCTGTTTCCCTAGCTCCAAATCCAAAACCAAGAATTTTCCCCTGCCTAGTTTTCCTCCTAGTATTTTACAAAAATAAGTTGACATTTTTCTGAGCACTTTGGTTTTTCTGTTTTATTATTGCCTTATTTTCCTTGTTATTATTTTGCGACGATAGATTGCGTTGCTGACAAAGGAGTTGGACCAGAAGACTTTGAAGACCCAGAAGACTTCGTTGAGCCAGGCAAGCAGCCCTTTGACCATGTCTATGAAACCCTTTTTATGCATGTCATATAGCACCATATTGTTATTGCAACGGAATCATGATGGGGTGGTAACCACTTTGATGGTTTGCCACCGCACTTCCTCGTTGATACTTGCATTGTGCATGACCCTACCTCCTTATGAGGGTTATGCCGGTGGGAGTAGATAGTATGCTAAAGTAGGTGCTACGCAAAAAGGGACGGGTATATGCCTGATGAAGGAGACAGAGTATTTTCAAAAGACTTTTTGAAAACCTCGTCGGGTGCCACTTATGCTCGAGAGAGATGATGAGATGGGTAACCACTTGATGACGAAGTGGTGTACCGAGGCAAGTGTGTGTGTGTGTGTTGTTTTCGAAAACGGATTAGATTTAAGATTTGTCGACTGTCCCAACCTTACATGCGCAACCACTCTACCCTTATATGGGAAAGGGCATTATTGATTACCTAGACCGATACTACCTTGGAGCCCGCATTACTAGTGATGGGAGAGTTGTTGGTGCGCTCTCTCGGGACGGGTTCGTGCCAGGTAGGGCGGCCATGACTGTTTTCACAGGGCACCGAACACACCGTTGGTACCCCGTGCTTGTGGTATGTGATGAATATGGGAGCGAGGCTCCACGACTATATGATGTGACATGTTAGGCACGGGGGTTACTACCAATCGAGTGGACTCCATGTTAGTGTCATCTAGGGAAAGGTAGTGATCGGGTGCTTACCCCGGGTACTTGAGGTCTCGCGGGTCGTGGATGACACGGAAGTTCCCCGGATCTTGTGGGTAAAGTGTGCAACCTCTGCAGAGTGTAAAACTATTAATTGCCGTGTCCACGGTCAAGGACAGTTGGGCGGTGCTACTTAGACTATGTCCAGAGTTTTACAACCGTGTGTGTGTGAGATGATAAAACTACCCCGGTCAAGTCAATGGACTTGACATGATTGAGTTGGGTTGGTGCCCACTCTATTTATGTTGATATCTGTAACCTGTCCTCATGGTTACTTGGATTATCTTGATGCACGTCTTACAAAGTTGTTGAACATGTCATTGCACTCAAAACTAGCTTTCTGCAAAAATTTACCTATATCATGCATTGTTGTACCTTGAACCAAAACATGGGTTGCTTGCGAGTACATTCAAAGTACTCATTGGCTTGCCACTGGTTATTTAATTGACCAGGCATGGAAGAACTGGAGGTCGAAGAAGAGTTCTTTGGAGACGAACATGCGAACTAGGACGTTTCCCAGTCAGAATGCCTGTAGGGTTAAGGCAGATGGCATGGGTTCTACTTATCGACGAAGATTTCCGCTGCTTGTGTTTCATTTGATGTTCAGCCCTTAAGGCTTTATCAATGTAAGACTTGACCATAATGGTCATAATTTGTGTAAGACGGTATGTATGGATGTAAGACTCTTGTTATTCAGCTTCTGTGTGTTCAGTGAGCATTGATCTCTGGGATCACTATACACGTGCATTTGGTGATCACAACTTATGAGTCGGGGTCCCCACATTCTCGTAGTTACATAATTATTCAACTACTCATTGATCATCACTTATATCTTTTGGAGTAGTTTGTTGTTTGCTCTAGTGCTTCACTTATATCTTTTTGGAGCACGACAGTGGTTTTATTTTGAAGAAATAGATGAACTCTCATGCTTCACTTATATTATTTCGAGAGTCTTAAACAACATGGTAATTTGCTTTGGTTTTGAATTTAGTCCTAATATGATGGGCATCCAAGAGGGATATAATAAAAACTTTCATATAAAGTGCATTGAATACTATGAGAAGTTTGATTCTTTATGATAGTTTTGAGATATGAAGATGGTGATATTAGAGTCGTGCTAGTGGTGTAATTGTGAATTTAAGAAATACTTCTGTTGAGGTTTGTGAGTCCCATAGCATGCACGTATGGTTAACCATTGTGAAACAAATTTGGAGCATGATGTATTCATTGATTGTCTTCCTTATGAGTGGCGGTCGGGGATGAGAGATGGTCTTTTCCTACCAATCTATCCCCTAGGAGCATGCGCATAGTACTTTGTTCAATGACTAATAGATTTTTGCAATAAGTATGTGAGTTCTTTGTGACTAATGTTGAGTCCATGGATTATACGCACTCTCACCCTTCCACCATTGCTAGCCTCTCTTGTACCAGCAAATTTTGCCAGTACCCTACACCCACCTTATACCTTCCTCAAAACAGCCACCATACCTACCTATTATGGCATTTCCATAGCCATTCCGAGATATATTGCCATGCAACTTTCCACCGTTCTGTTTATTATGACACGCTTCATCATTGACATATTGCTTTGCATGATCATGTAGTTGACATCGTATTTGTGGCTAAGCCACCTTTCATAATTCTTTAATACATGTAACTCTTGATTCATTGCACATCCCGGTACACCACCGGAGGCATTCACAAAGAGTCATATTTTGTTCTAAGCATTGAGTTGTAATTTTTCAAGTTGTAAGTAAATAGAAGTGTGATGATCATCATTATTAGAGCATTATCCCAGTGAGGAAAGGATAATGGAGACTATGATTCCCCCACAAGTCAGGATGAGACTCCAGACGAAAAATAAAAATAAAGAAGAGAGGCAAAAAAAGAGAAGGCCCAAAAAAGAGAGAGAAAAATAGAGAAGGGGCAATGCTACTATCGTTTTACCACACTTGTGCTTCATAGTAGCACCATGATCTTCATGATAGAGAGTCTCCTGTGTTGTCACTTTCATATACTAGTGGGAATTTTTCATTATAGAACTTGGCTTGTATATTCCAACGATGGGCTTCCTCAAATGCCCTAGGTCTTCATGTGCAAGCAAGTTGGAGGCACACCCACTTAGTTTCTTTTTGAGCATTCATACACTTATAGCTCTAGAGCATCCATTGCATGGCAATCCCTACTCACTCACATTGATATCTATTGGTGGGCATCTCCATAGCCCGTTGATACGCCTAGTTGATGTGAGACCACCCTTCTATTCCACCTATAGTGCTTATGTCCATGGCTCACACTCATGTATTGTGTGAAGATTGAAAAAGTTTGAAAACATCAAAAGTATGAAACAATTTCTTGGCTTATCATCGGCGTTGTGCATGATTCAAATATTTTGTGTGATGAAGATAGAGCATAGCCAGACTATATGATTTTGTAGGGATAGCTTTCTTTGGCCATGTTATTTTGAGAATACATGATTGCTTTGTTAGTATGCTTGAAGTATTATTGTTTTTATGTCAATATTAAACTTTTGTTTTGAATCTTATAGATCTGAATATTCTTGCCATAATAAAGAAGATTACATTGCTAAATATGTTAGGTAGCATTCCACATCAAGAATGCCGTTTTTATCATTTACCTACTCGAGGACGAGCAGGAATTAAGCTTGGGGATGCTGATACGTTTCCAACGTATCTATAATTTTTGATGTATTCATGCCATGTTTATAATATTTCTACATGATTTTGGTATGATTTAGTTATAACTGACGTTGTTTTCAGCAGAACTACCGTGGTGTTGTTTTCGTGCAGAAATAAAAGTTCTCGGAATGCGCTGAAAATCAACACAGATTTTTTCTGGAGTTACCGGAGGGGAGGCCCCTAGGCCCCACAAGGGTGGAGGGTGCGCCCACCCTCCTGGGACGCACCCCCTGCCTCGTGGACTCTCCGTGGGGCCCCCTGACTTGTTCTCGACGCCAACCTCTCCTATAAATCCCCAAACCTCTAGAAAATAACGTAGATCAGGAGTTCCGCCGCTGCAAGCCTCCGTAGCCACCAAAAACCAATCGGGACCTTGTTCCGGCACCCTGCCGGAGGGGGGATCCATCACCGGTGGCCATCTTCATCATCCCGACGCTCTCCATGACAAGGAGGGAGTAGTTCACCCTCGGGGCTGAGGGTATGTACCAGTAGCTACGTGTTTGATCTCTCTCTCTCTCTCTCTCTCTCTCTCTCTCTCTCTCGTGTTCTTGACTTGGCACGATCTTGATGTACCGCGAGCTTTGCTATTATAGTTGGATCTTATGATGTTTCTCCCCCTCTATCTTCTTGTAATGGACTGAGTTTTCCCTTCGAAGTTATCTTATCAGATTGAGTCTTTAAGGATTTGAGAACACTTGATGTATGTCTTGCGTGGGATACCCGTGGTGACAATGGGGTATTCTATTGATTCACTTGATGTATGTTTTGGTGATCAACTTGCGGGTTCCGTGACCTTGGGAATCTATGCATAGGGGTTGGCACACATTTTTGTCTTGACTTTCCGGTAGAAACTTTGGGGCACTCTATGAAGTTCTTTGTGTTGGTTTGAATAGATGAATCTAAGATTGTGTGATTCATATCGTATAATCATACCCACGGATACTTGTGGTGACATTGGAGTATCTAGGTGACATTAGGGTTTTGATTGATGTGTGTTTTAAGGTGTTATTTTACTACGAACTCTAGGGCTATTTGTGACACTTATAGGAATAGCCCAATGGATTGATCGGAAAGAATAGCTTTGAGGTGGTTTCATACCCTACAATAATCTCTTTGTTTGTTCTCTGCTATTAGTGACTTTGGAGTGACTCTCTATTGCATGTTGAGGGATTGTTATATGATCTAATTATGTTATTATTGTTGAGAGAACTTGCACCAGTGAAAGTATGAACCCTAGGCCTTGTTTCGAAGCATTGCAATACCATTTTCGCTCACTTTTACCTCTTGTTACCTTGCTATTTTTATACTTTCAGATTACAAAAAGCTATATCTACCATCCACATTGCACGTGTATCACCATCTCATCACCGAACTAGTGCACCTATACAATTTACCATTGTATTGGGTGTGTTGGGGACACAAGAGACTCTTTGTTATTTGGTTGCAGGGTTGTTTGAGAGAGACCATATTCATCCTGCACCTCCCACGGATTGATAAACCTTAGTTCATCCACTTGAGGGAAATTTGCTACTGTCCTACAAACCTCAGCACTTTGAGGCCCAACAACGTCTACAAGAAGAAGGTTGTGTAGTATACATCAAGCTCTTTTCTGGCGCCATTGCCAGAGTGGTTAGTGCTTGAAGGTATATCTTTAGAACTTGCAATTGAATCTTTTAGTTTCTTGTTTTATCACTGGTTTAGTTTATAAAAGAAAACTACAAAAAAGTGGAATTGAGGTTGCCTCATATGCTTCATAAATGTCTTTCATGAAAATAAGGATTCTGATAATTGTGCCAAAGTGTTAGAAGAAGAATGCAATAAAATGTTTGTCATACAATCTTTGAATGATGAGCATGATTGCAATATTGTTAGTATGAACTCTTTGAATATCCATAGTACTAATGATAATTGCACTAGTAATGATAAAAATGTCTCTTATAAGCATGTCAATTTTTGTGGAGTGCATAGAGTTTACAAGAACACATGAAATAGGGAAGATAGATTTTGCAAGAGGCATAAGTATTTAGAAACTAAATGGTTGCAAGAGAGGTGAGGGAGTCCTGGATTAGGGGGTATCCGGACGACCGGACTATATACTTCGTCCGGACTATTGGAGCGTGATGATACAAGACTCAAGACTCCGTCCCGTGTCCGGATGGGACTCTCCTTTGCGTGGAAGACAAGCTTGGCGATCCGGATATTGTATTTCCTTCCTTGTAACCAACTCCGTGTAAACCCTAGCCCTCTCCAGTGTTTATATAAACCGGAGAGGTTGGTCCTTAGAAGGCCAATCACAATTACAATCATAATCATCATAGGCTAGCTTCTAGGGTTTAGCCTCTACGATCTCATGGTAGATCTACACTTGTACTACTCTTATCGTCAATATTAATCAAGCAGGAAGTAGGGTTTTACCTCCATCAAGAGGGCCCGAACCTGGGTAAACATTGTGTCCCTTGCTTCCTGTTACCATCAGCCTAAGACGCACAGATCGGGGCCCCCTACCCGAGATCCACCGGTTTTGACACCAACAAGAGGCTAGATGCTTGTGCTGAAAATTTAAAATTTCTTTGCCACGAACATGGTCATTTATATCTCCAATGCAAATTGTTTCATGATTGAATCGTGTCCAAAAGTTGTGATGACTTGATTTCCCTTGTGCATCATAATGAACCTTGTTTGCTTGCGGGTTATGAAGAAATGAAATGTATAACTAAGGATCTTCCAGAATTTGTCCTTGATAAAGTTCTTGATTTTGATCTAGAGGAAATTTATTTGTATTGTGCGGTGAATTGCATTGAAAATCCTTATATTGCGAATTACATAAAGACAAGAAAACAAATAGAAGATGAAGAGAATACTAATGAAAGGGAAGAAGTTTCCCCGTATCCTCCTATTCTTTCTTATGATGAATCAGGTAACGAGGAGGAGCTTTCTATTCAACCAATCTCACTAATAAGGAGCTCCAAAAAGAGGACTAAAGCCACACATAATGTGGAGAAGAAAAAGAAAAGATAGAGAAGCAAAGGTAAAAAGGTATCCCTCCCAAATGATGTTGCTCCTACTACTCATTGTGATGATGATAATTGCTATACTATTGGTGTTATCCATACTATTAATGATGAGAGTGATTATGCTTATGATATGCAAAGGCCCAAGCTTGTGGATGCTATGTTTGATGAGAATGACATGTTTGAGAATTTATTTGCTGCAACTAATGTTTGTCCCAAGCTCGGGGATGTTATGTTTAATGAAGATGATATTTTTAGTCTCCCAAGTTTTGATATGCAAGTTTATTATGATGATAGCATGCCTCCTACCTATGATGATTATATTTATGAAAGTGGGTTTGGAGAGGTCATGACTTTATTTAGTGATGAATCCACTATTTCGGAAGAGGTTCCAATTGATTATGAGAACGAAGTTGCTATCTATGATGATTATTGTGATGACATGTATGCTATAAAGAATAATGATAACCATGAAACGTTTCATCTTGATTTTAGTTTTCAATTGGGTTATGCCTCACATGATAGTTATTTTGTTGAGTTTTCTCCCACTACTATTCATGTGAAGAAATTTGCTTATGTGGAGAGTAGTAAAATTTCTATGCATGTAGATCATGAAAAAAATGCTTTATGTGATAGTTATATTGTTGAATTAATTCATGATGCTACTAAAAATTATTATGAGGGAGGAACATATGCTTGTAGGAATTGCAATAATATCAAGTTTCCTCTCTATGTGCCTAAAATCTTGAAGTTATGCTTGTTTTGGCTTCCTATGCTAGTTAATTATTGTTCCCATGAATTGTTTGCTAACAAAATCCCTAGGCATAGGAAGTGGGTTAGAATTAAATGTGCTAGTCATATGCTTCATGATGCTCCAGTTATGTTTCAATTCTTATCTTTTATGTGAGAAAAATTGAAATCATCATGCCTAGCTAAAAAGGCATTAAAGAAAAGCGCTTGTTGGGAGACAATCCAATATTTACCCCTACTATTTTTGTGTGTTCACATGATTAAGCTACTATAGTAATCATGTTTTATAGCTTTTATTTCAATAAAGTGCCAGGTAGAACCTTTGGGAAGACTTGGGTGAAAGTTAATGTGATCTTGTTGTAAAAAAACAGAAACTTTGCGCTCACGAGATTCGCTGTCATTGTTTTACCGAAGAGCGCTTTTGAGTTGATTCTTTTTGCAGAAGATTAATGGACAAATTCCTCTCGTCCAAAAATTTATTTCAGAATTTTTGGAGTTACAGAAGTATTCGAGAGTTACAGATTACTACAGACAGTTCTGTTTTTGATAGATTCCATTTTCATTGTGTTGTTTGCTTATTTTGATGAATCTATGAGTAGTATCGGAGGGTATGAACCATAGAGAAGTGGGAATACAGTAGATATAACACCAATACAAATTTAGAATGAGTTCACATCAGTACCTAAGTGGTGATTTTATTTTCCTATACTAACGGAGCTTACGAGTTTTCTGTTGAGTTTTGTGTTGTGAAGTTTTCACGTTTTGGGTAAAGATTCGATGGACTATGGAATAAGGAGTGGAAAGAGCCTAAGATTGGGGATTCCCAAGGCACTCGAAGGTAATATTCAAGGACAACCAAGAGCCTAAGCTTGGGTATGCCCCGGATGGCATCCCCTCTTTCGTCTTGGTTCATCGGTAACTTTACTTGGAGCTATATTTTTGTTCACCACATGATATGTGTTTTGCTTAGAGCGTCATGTCATTTTATTAGGTTTTGCTTGATGTTTGAATAAAACCTAAAGATCTGAAATTCTTAAGTTAGAGAGTCTTGTTGTAGTTACATAATTATTCAACTACTCATTGATCTTCACTTATATCTTTTCGAGTAGTTTGTTGTTTGCTCTAGTGCTTCACTTATATCTTTTTGGAGCACGACAGTGGTTTTATTTTGAAGAAATAGATGAACTCTCATGCTCCACTTATATTATTTTGAGAGTCTTAAACAGCATGGTAATTTGCTTTGGTTATGAATTTAGTCCTAATATGATGGGCATCCAAGAGGGATATAATAAAAACTTTCATATGAAGTGCATTGAATACTATGAGAAGTTTGATTCTTTATGATAGTTTTGAGATATGAAGATGGTGATATTAGAGTCATGCTAGTGGTGTAATTGTGAATTTAAGAAATACTTGTGTTGAGGTTTGTGAGTCCCATAGCATGCACGTATGGTTAACCATTGTGTAACAAATTTGCAGCATGATGTATTCATTGATTTTCTTCCTTATGAGTGGCGGTCGGGGACGAGAGATGGTCTTTTCCTACCAATCTATCCCCCTAGGAGCATGCGCATAGTACTTTGTTCAATAACTAATAGATTTTTGCAATAAGTATGTGAGTTCTTTATGACTAATGTTGAGTCCATGGATTATACGCACTCTCACCATTCCACCTTTGCTAGCCTCTCTTGTACCGCGCAACTTTCGCCAGTACCCTACACCCACCTTATACCTTCCTCAAAACAGCCACCATACCTACCTATTATGGCATTTCCATAGCCATTCCGAGATATATTTCCATGCAACTTTCCACCATTCTGTTTATTATGACACGCTTCATCATTGTAATATTGCTTTGCATGATCATGTAGTTGACATCGTATTTGTGGCTAAGCCACCTTTCATAATTCTTTCATACATGTAACTCTTGGTTCATTGCACATCCCGGTACACCGCCAGAGGCATTCACATAGAGTCATATTTTGTTCTAAGCATTGAGTTGTAATTTTTCGATTTGTAAGTAAATAGAAGTGTGATGATCATCATTATTAGAGCATTATCCCAGTGAGGAAAGGATAATGGAGACTATGATTCCCCCACAAGTCGGGATGAGACTCCGGACGAAAAAGAAAAAGAAAGAAGAGAGGAAAAAAAAGAGAAGGCCCAAAAAAAGAGAGAGAAAAATAGAGAAGGGGCAATGCTACTATCCTTTTACCACACTTGTGCTTCAAAGTAGCACCATGATCTTCATGATAGAGAGTCTCATGTGTTGTCAGTTTCATATACTAGTGGGAATTTTTCATTATAGAACTTGGCTTGTATATTCCAACGATGGGCTTCCTCAAATTCCCTAGGTCTTCATGAGTAAGCAAGTTGGAGGCACACCCACTTAGTTTCTTTTGGAGCATTCATACACTTATAGCTCTAGTGCATCCGTTGCATGGCAATCCCTACTCACTCACATTGATATATATTGATGGGCATCTCCATAGCCCGTTGATACGCCTAGTTGATGTGAGACCACCCTTCTATTCCACCTATAGTGCTATGTCCATGGCTCACGCTCATGTATTGTGTGAAGATTGAAAAAGTTTGAGAACATCAAAAGTATGAAACAATTTCTTGGCTTGTCATCGGGGTTGTGCATGATTTAAATATTTTGTGTGATGAAGATAGAGCATAGCCAGACTATATGATTTTGTAGGGATAGCTTTCTTTGGCCATGTTATTTTGAGAAGACATGATTGCTTTGTTAGTATGCTTGAAGTATTATTGTTTTTATGTCAATATTAAACTTTTGTTTTGAATCTTATAGATTTGAATATTCTTGCCACAATAAAGAAGATTACATTGATAAATATGTTAGGTAGTATTCCACATCAAGAATTCATTTTTTATCATTTACCTACTCGAGGACGAGCAGGAATTAAGCTTGGGGATGCTAATACGTCTCCAACGTATCTATAATTTTTGATGTATTCATGCCATGTTTATAATATTTCTACATGATTTTGGCATGATTTTGTTATAACTAACCCGGACTAACGTTGTTTTCAGCAGAACTACAGTGGTGTTATTTTCGTGTAGAAATAAAAGTTCTCGGAATGCGCTGAAAATCAACATAGATTTTTTCTGGCCTTACTGGAGGGGAGGCCCGTGGGCCCCACGAGGGTGGATGGTGCGCCCACCCCCTGGGGCGCACCCCCTGCCTCGTGGACTCTCCGTGGGCCCCCTGACTTGTTCTCGATGCCAACCTCTCCTATAAATCCCCAAACCTCCAGAAAATAACGTAGATCAGAAGTTCCGCCGTCGCAAGCCTCTGTAGCCACCAAAAACCAATCGGGACCTTGTTCCGGCACCTTGTCGGAGGGGGGATCCATCACCGGTGGCCATATTCACCATCCCGGCGCTCTCCATGACGAGGAGGGAGTAGTTCACCCTCAGGGCTGAGGGTATGTACCAATAGCTATGTGTTTGATCTCTCTCTCTCTCTCTCATGCTCTTGACTTGGCATGATCTTGATGTACCGCGAGCTTTGCTATTATAGTTGTATCTTATGATGTTTCTCCCCCTCTATCTTCTTGTAATGGACTGAGTTTTCCCTTTGAAGTTATCTTATCGGATTGAGTCTTTAAGGATTTGAGAACACTTGATGTATGTCTTGCGTGGGATACCCGTGGTGACAATGGGGTATTCTATTGATTCATTTGATGTATGTTTTGGTGATCAACTTGCGGGTTTCGTGACCTTGGGAATCTATGCAAAGGGGTTGGCACACGTTTTTGTCTTGACTCTCCGGTAAAAACTTTAAGGCACTCTATGAAGTTCTTTGTGTTTGTTTGAATAGATGAAACTGAGATTGTGTGATGCCTATCCTATAATCATACCCACGGATACTTGTGGTGACACTGGAGTACCTAGGTGACATTAGGGTTTTGGTTGATATGTGTTAAGGTGTTATTTTACTATGAAATCTAGGGCTGTTTGTGTAACTTATAGGAATAGCCCAATGGATTGATCAGAAAGAATAACTTTGAGGTGGTTTCATACCCTACAATAACCTCTTCGTTTGTTCTCTGCTATTAGCGACTTTGGAGTGACTCTTTGTTGCATGTTGAGGGATTGTTATATGATCTAATTATGTTATTATTGTTGAGAGAACTTTCACTAGTGAAAGTATGAACCCTAGGCCTTGTTTCGCAGCATTGCAATACCATTTTAGCTCACTTTTACCACTTGTTACCTTGCTGTTTCTATAATTTCAGATTACAAAAACCTATATCTACCATCCATATTGCACTTGTATCACCATCTCTTCACTGATCTAGTGCACCTATACAATTTACAATTGTATTGGGTGTGTTGGGGACACAAGAGACTCTTTGTTATTTGGTTGCAGGATTGTTTGAGAGAGACCATCTTCATCCTATGCCTCCCACATATTGATAAACCTTAGGTAATCCACTTGAGGGAAATTTTCTACTGTCCTACAAACCTCTGCACTTGGAGGACCAACAACATCTACAAGAAGAAGGTTGCACAGTAGACATGAGGCATCTCAAGTTTTTCTCAAGTCCAAACAAGATCAACTTGGCTATCTCATTCAGGCTACTTTGGGGATTGAGAAAGGATTGGCCACCCGACTCAGAATCAAGAGAGTCTTGAAAGAATTTTGAGACAAAACTTCATTACTTGGATGTCAAGGTGACAGAGATTCCCTACAAAAAAAGACACATTCGTGACATTTTGGGCTGAACGAATTTTTTTCTGTCATACTTATGACACTTCTATGACGATAATTGTGACAAAACCCGATCTCATCATAGATGTGGTGGGCTCCTACTTATATAACAAAAAATCATGACAGAAAATGGGCTTTTCGTCCTGGGCGGTCCGGAGACGCAGCTACATGACATTCTTTGGGCCGTCCATGACGGAAAAAACCATGGTAGAAGCGAGGGCGAGGAAAATATCATGGTGTTCCCGGTTGCGGTGGGTGGTCGGGGTCGAGCGATGCATGGAGGTTTGCGCGTTTCTCTCATACACGAACGCACGTGGGTGCGAGGCGTTGGGCTCTATCTGAACCGGAGCGAGGCGTTTGCCTCTACTGAATCCAAGCAATTGCACTGCAGGCTACGCATTACTGAACCCAAGCGATCGATCGATGGCTGTTAACTGAACCCAATCGAGTGGTTCTGTCGCTACTGCTACTAACTGAAGCCGATTGATGTTGCCTCTGGATGAATAGTGAGCATTGCTGGGGGGGGGGGTGGATGAACTGTTCCCGATGGGGGTGGATGAACAGGACCCCATGGTGTTGCCTCTGGATGAACAAGACCCTGATCGATCGAGCCGGTTGGGGCTGGATGAACCGGACCCCATGGAGGGATGGATGAACAGGACGACCCCGTGGATGGCTGGATGTATAGTAGACGGTGGAGGGGTGGATGAACAGTAGCCCATGGAGGGGTGGTTGAACAGGAGCCCGTGGAGAGGGGTGGTTGAACAGTAGCCGGTAGAGTAGCGCGGGGTGGAGGCTAGATGAACAGGAGCCCGTGGATGAACAGTCGCAGGTGGAGGCTAGAGGATGTCGACGGTGGATGAATAGTATCCTGTGGAGGCTGGAGGAGGTCGACGGTGGAGATGAACAGTATCCCGTGGAGTCTCTTTTGCGGTACGCCGCACCCCTCCCGATGAACAAGACCCCCGTTTTGACCATAGCGCTCCAACACAAGTCCGTTTCCTCCGTTTTACGGTACGCCAGACCCCTCCCGATGAACAGAATCCCGTTTCGAACGTGGTCGGTCGAACACAAGGCCTCTCCTCCATTCTGCAGCACGCCAGGCCGCGTTTCCATCGGCTATTCCGTCCAAGACCTCCCGATGAACACGACGACGCATTCCGTTCCGACCCAGCCGGTTGGCTCCCCATGAACACGACGACGACACTGTTTCTCCGTTCCGACCCAGCCATGTACACGAGCCCTGGCCGTACGTATGCGCGAGTAGGCGTTTGAGACCCCGCTCATATGTACGTATGTGGCCGTATTTTCTTTCTTGCACATTGGCCGATGTACGTACATGTACATTGCTACACGCGCGCCTCTACTACGACACGGGCGCGCCTCTACATCGACCAGTATGTACATACACGTTCGCGACCAGAATGACAACACTACGTACGCTTCGACTAGGTGGGACCCGACTGTCAGGCACTTCCTTGCGTGGGAAGATGTAGATGGTGGGTCCCAGCAGTCAGGGGGGTGAATTGTTTTTTTTGCCCGGACACACTTCCTTGTGTGCGAAGATGTAGCCGGTAGGTCCCAGATGTCAGGGGGAAATGGTTTTTTTTGCAAAATACGTTGGCCCGTCCGGTGGGTCTCTGCTGTCAGGTGGAGGAATAATTATTTTGCGCGTAATGAGGAGGCACTTCCTTGCGACCGCCATGGACCCAGCTGTCAGCCTCTCCACGTACAGTACTCTTCCAATGGAAGTCGTTCCTTGACCACGTTGACCATGCCACGCAGAGAGCACCAGGGCGGTGGACGACGGCGAGGCCTAGGAAGGGGACGACGTGGAGCCGGGGAAGATGTGGCAGTGGAAGCCCGCGCGGAGAGGAGTACGAGGGTTAATTGGTTTGGCTGTGGTGTGAGGCTGCCGTCGCTGCAGGGCCTGGCCAACGGTGCGAATAGTAGGGGGCGGTGAGGCCTCCGCGATAGCATAGTCGACCACGGGAGGCAGGAGCATGCGGCACGACTGGCGCTGCTTTGGGCGGCTGGAGCAGGAAGACCAGAGGTTGAAGAAGCACTATGGCCGTTGGATGGACATCGTACAGTCACTCGAGCTAGAATCGTTCATATTGACTAAGTTGATAAAGCCCTCCGTCCCCGTCAACATAGTAGGCCCACAAGTCAGCCTCCCACCAAGGTGGGTCCCAGCTAGCAGGGGGAGTATTCATTTTTTGTGCATAATAAGGGCACTTCCGGTGGGTCCGAGCTAACAGCGGGGGGAACAATTTTTTTTGTGAAATACGGTGGCCCGTCCGGTGGGTCCCAGCAGTCAGGGGGGAACGTTTTTTTCGCGAAATACGATGGCCCGTATGGTGGGTCCTTGCTATCAGGTGGACGAATAATTATTTTCTGCATAATAAGGAGGCACTTCCTTGCGGCTGCCGTGGACCCAGCTGTCAGCCTCTCGACGTACAATACTCTTCCGATGGAAGTCGGTCGTTGACCATATTGACCACGCCGCACCGAGAGCACCACAGCGGTGGACGATGGCGAGGCCTAGGAAGGGGACGGCGCGGAGCCGGGGAAGACGCGGCAGTGGATGCCCACGCGGAGAGGAGTACGAGGGTTCACTAGTTCGGCTGCGGTGTGAGGCTGCCGTCGCCGCAGAATAACAGGAGGTGTAGGTGAGTGGAGGGATGGCCTGGCCAGCGGTGGGAGTAGTATGGGGACGGTGAGGCCTCCGCGGCAGCACAGCCGACCACGGGAGGCAGGAGCAGGCGGCATGACCGGCGCTGCTTTGGGCGGCTGGAGCAAGAAGACCAGAGGTTGAAGAAGCACTATGGCCATTGGATGGACATCGTACGGTCACTGGAGTATTGGCTAAGTTGACAAAGCCCTCCATCCCCGTGAACTTAGTAGGCCCACAAGTTAGCCACCCACTATGGTGGGTCCCAGCTAGCAGGGGGTATTCATTTTTTTGTGTGTAATAAGGAGGCACCTCCTTGCGTGCGAAGATATAGCTGGTGGGTCCGACCTGTCAGCTGGGGGAACGTTTTTTTCGCAAAATACAGAGGCCCTTCCCATGGGTCCTAGCTGTCAGGTGGAGGAATCATTATTTTGCACGTAATAAGGAGGCATTTCCTTGCGTGCGGCCGTGGACCCAGCTGTCAGCCTCTCCACGTACAGTCCACTTCCGATGGATGTCGTTCATTGACCACGTTGACCAGGCCGCGCCGAGAGCACCAGGGCGGTGGACGACGACAAGGCCTTGGAAGGGAACGACACGGAGCCAGGGAAGACTTGGCAGTTGATTCCCACGCGGAGCAGTACGAGGGTTTACTGGTTCGGCTGCCATCCTCGGAGAATAACAACAGGTGTGGCTGAGTAGAGGGATGGCTAGGCCAGCGATGGGAGTACGATGGGGCGGTGAGGCCTGCGCGGCAGCATAGCCGGCCGCGGGAGGAGGGAGCAGGCAGTCTCGCCGGCGCTTGTTTGAGCGACCAGAGCAGGAAGAGCAGAGATTGAAGAAGCACGACAACCGTTGTATGGACATCCAACAGTCACTACTCTCGTGTGTTGACTAAGTTGACAGGGCGTTGCATGTGTGTCAACCTTTTTTTAGGAAAGCATACACGTCAACATGTAGTAGGCGCACAAGTCAGCCTCAAATCTGTGGAAAACAGCATACAGCCCATCTTCCATTATTTCTAATAATGTACAACCCATTTGCTAATTCTTAAGAATTTTTCTGGAGCCCATCTTCTTTTTGTTAGCATTACACCCCATATTGTGGCCACGGTCAAAAAGTATACGAAATTTTGCATATTTTGGTGCGGTCAACTGTTTTTAATCCCGAAATATCGATTCACATTCAAACTATTTTGAAAAATAATTTATATAAATATAAAATCCAAATAATTGTCCACACATAAAAATCAATGGCATTTAAAATCTTGTAATGCAAAAAAAATTGAAACTAATTCCTAGTTTGATGTGTTTTAAAAATGTACAGCCCATTTCTGGGCAAACCGAATGAAACTGTTCTCGTCTTGAAAGATTTGCAGCCCAGCAGGGCTGATAAAGCAAGTAGGCCTCGTTTGGGTATTTCTTTAAAAAAATAGAACTGGGCTAGCCATTTTCAGCAAGAAAAAAACACAACTGGGCTCATGATTTGGTAAACATAAATAAAACCCTGGCTAGATGGGCCACAGCCCCCGCACAGCCCCGTTATTACCCTGATCCATTGCTAAAACTAGTATAAATAACAACTGCTTGTTCCACAAAATAAAAAACTGCGCGACCTGCTGGGTACCTGGTGTCAGCCGCTCGTAGTGTAATTCTCTCGTTTATTGACTATGTTGACAATGGCGTGAGCCCCAGATGTCCAACTATTAGGAGGAACCATATTTTTGGGCTTGTAATATAGAGGCACTTGCTTGCGTACTGCCATGACGCTGGTGGGTCCCTATTGTCATCCTCTCCACGTGCAGTCATCTCCTTGTTCCTCTCGGTTGTTGACGACGTTGACAACGCAAGAGGGCGGCGCACCGTGCACGGCGAGCGAACCAAGGCCGCAAGGCGGAGGACGTCGGCGAGGCCTCGGACGGAATGAACAGGAGTCGTGGAAGATGCGCTGGTCCAGTCGCAGGTGGAGGGGAGTATGAGGGTTGAGTGGTTCAGGTGCGGGTGCGTGCTGGGGCTGATGTCGCCGGAGAATAACAGGACGTGTGGGGGAATAGAGGGAGGGACTGGCCAATGTTGGAGGGTACATACGGTAGGGCGGCGGAGGCACAACCAGCCATGGGAGGCGGGAGCAGGCGGAGCTGATAGGGTGGTTTGGTTTGGGCGGCTGGAGGAAGAAGAAGACAAGAGATAGAAGATACACGACAGATGTTGAATGTCAATCCAATAGTTGGTAGGCACAATCATTTGTTGATTGGCTAGTAAGTCGACACCACCTTGGATAGGCTATTTCCTCGCGGGTCCCAAATGTCAGAATCCAAATATGTCAAGGTCATGCAGCCTTTCCTATGAAAATTTACAGCCCATTTGATGTGCTAGTTCGAAATAAGTTTGTGGGTGCTGGTGGGGGCTAATCAGTTGGCTTCTGTAATGCACAGTGATCTCAAGAAGACGGCGAGAGTGATGATATTTCCCTTGGTTGGGATGTGTTACAATATTTCACTCTAAATTAAACGAATGGCAAGCCATTTGCCTTGTTTCAAAGAAAATATGACAGTCACAGCCGAGTTGAAAAGGGCAAGAACATCTAACTCCATCTTACAAACTGTACAAAAGCACGAGGGTTAATTGTTCATCAGGTTTACAAAAAACCTGGTTGAAAAGGGCAACAACATCCAACTCCAGCACTGTTTTCGGCAGTCATAGTCAAATGGATCGGTCAGGTCCATAGAATGAACATCCTGGGTCGTAAAATTTACTGGATTATGACCACAATATGTTGTAAATAGAAGCCCGGCACGTTTAGAAGCTCTTTTGCCCACCTGAAACTCCTTTTTTTGCTCTTCGACATACCCATCCATCAAAACCATGCTACTGATAAACTTAAGCCTGATGGACAATAGTAACCTCACATTCAGCAGGAAGAATGTGACAAATATAGTGTTTGCACGGTTGGCTACATATCGTTCGAGCGTTATTGTCTTCAATCGAATCTCATGAGAAGTGAGAAAATCCCGATGCTTACGAATCCACCGATTGGTTATAACTTTCTTACCCCGTCCTGTTGCCTAAATAAACATGAAGATTGAAAACAGTTAAGGTCTCAAAAAAGAGTGTCGAAAGAGCAACATCTAAACGGTTAATTCTAGTACACTATATGCAGGCTTCCAATGTGCGTGAAATTATCACCTTTATATACAACTTCTCCAGACATGGAAAGCAGTGCAGCAAGCCAATGATCTTGTTCAGATCAAAACTATTCATTTGGATATATAAGATCTTGACAGAATCCAGCACCATTGATAGGCCATCCATGGAGAAACTCTTCATTGAGCATACAACATAATATTAGTAGAAAATGTGTACTCCAAGATGATATATAACTCATGCACAGAAATTTAAAATGCAGCTTATGGTTACAAGTGTAGATGATAATATAAAGTACCTGAAGAACTGTGGAGCCAAACACCATATTGAAATGAGCACAGAGATCATGTATTACACCCAAGGTCTCCAGTTTAGGCGCATATAGGATGGTTATTTGCAACGGTGAATAACTAGAATCAAGGATCAACCTTTGAAGTGAAGGGGCATCTTGGATGATGAGCTGCCTTCCGTCAAAAGAAATTCCAATTCTTACAAGGTTAGCCAACTTTATTTGGAGACAACCGATTCTAACTATGAAAACAAGTACCAAGAACTCCAGGGTAGGGCAACTGGAGTGGATGATGCTGTGCAATGAGGCCTTCGATATACTAACCCGCACAAGTGAAAGTTTCTTGAGAAATGGGAGTCGAAGGTTTAGTACTAGATTGTCTGGTAGGTAGCACAGCACAAAGGTGGCGGTGTGGAGAGACGAGGAAAACTGCAAGATGGACATCTGTGCTGAGGGCACAAGTACATGACGTTCGGTATGTGGTATTTGATTTCCAAGGGAATAGTAGAACTCAAGCAGCCGTAGTTCTATGAATTCAAGGGATTTCAGCCAGGAGTCCACCATGCAGGGCATGGTATGCTTGCTCATGTAGCATGACGAGATGCAGAGGCTTTGAACGGAGCCCTGGTAAGAGGAGATGATGGCTCTGGGGATTTCAAAATCATTGAAGAGAGATACCTGACGATAGTCGAGATTAAGGGGCACGACGTGCCATAGAGGGCGCCACCGAATTGAGAGGACTTGGGTGCGGCAGCAATCCTTGGTGGGGAGAAGCGACATGATCTCCCCAAGGACGGCGTCCGCCAGATCGCTGATGCGGTCCACCCAAGATTCTACGGGTTCCTGGGATCCGGTGGGGGCGGGGTCGCCACTTCTCCCTGTGCTACTGGGTGCGGGATCTACAACATGCATCACCGCTGGCGGGAGCCTCATCTTCTTGGCATTGGGGTCAGCCGACTCCATTTTCCTTGAGGGCGTCGCATCGCGCTCACGGATTTGAGCAGAGTAACGAATGATGAGACTAGTTGTAGTGCGAGTGAAGAAGAAGGGGAGCTAGGGTTTTTTCTGTAGTAGTGAGGAAGAAGGGGAGCTAGGGTTTCTGTAGGAGTGAGGTGAGGAATTTGGGGGTACGAGTGGAGCGAGCCGACGTGAGGTTGGTGGGAGTGAGGAGGAAGAAGAGCACCCAGGTTTTTTGGGGGGCGGTGTGCTGGGTGTGGGTAGCGCCTCTCATTCAATAAATATATGGGCTTTTGAATTGATTTTACTATTTACTAGGGTGGATGGGCTGTTTTGTCTTGGGCCCAGAGAAACAATTACTACTAGTACAGTGGAGACAATACCGCTTCTGGCTCCTCCTAGGTCATTGAAACATCTCCCTCTACTGAATGCCGTTATACTTTTGTTCACCGACATGCGGGCCATGCAGCATGCGGGCCCATATGCCATCCACCAAATTAGAAGGCAGTATGCAGGCAGAGAGTCACCCCGGTCGTAGCGCGGTAGCAACGAGCCGTCGTATCACAAAACCCCACCTCCCCGTAGTCTAAGTTTGACAGACGAAGCAACCATCATTTCACTCTTCGCTGAATCCCCTTCTCCCT
This sequence comes from Triticum timopheevii, assembly GCA_963921465.1. Classification (NCBI taxonomy): domain Eukaryota; kingdom Viridiplantae; phylum Streptophyta; class Magnoliopsida; order Poales; family Poaceae; genus Triticum; species Triticum timopheevii. Next base: position 184,647,667 of record OY997264.1, on the reverse strand, counting down.
CACTGTCTTCAAGAAAGGCAACACTCGCATATGCCACTGTTCTTCTCTCCCAACGAAGGGAAGGTAAGCGGATCCATGATATTGGTATATTTTCGTTAAGAGAAAAAAAAGAACTTTTGCAAAGTAGTAACCGATCCTCACTCTCCTTTTTGTTTCATTATCATTGCGATTGTGTTTTCCTTTCAGTGGTCTCCTAGTATTGGTCAGTTTCATGATGGACCAAGGAGAACCATGCAAAGATCTGCCGATATGGGAGCAGACGCGGGAGGCTGATCCCCACGAGACAGAGAGCTCCAAGAAGATGGAGGCAACCACCGAGCCGACTCCAGATACGCTCACGGCCACTACTGAGATGGTCAACGCCCCGTTTGAGGTTACAGCCCCCGTGGCACTGCAGGAGCAGTTTTCCCCCTTCGAGGATGTGTCCCCCCTGCTGAGCTGCCCAAGGTGATTTTCTTCTTTGCCAATCTCGATTGTGGTTTTTCATCTAAGTATGTGGTGATGAATAATGCAAAATTTCATTAGCTTCGATGCCATGCTATACATAGTGGTTTAAATAACTTGTCTTTCTTATACTGGAAAGTAATTTAGAATTTGTTTCTGTTTCAATTAGAGCCCTGATGCAGACAAGGATTGTGTGGTTGTTCATGTCACTCGCTATGAGGTGGATGACCTGAATATACGCACTGGGAAAACAGAGTACTTAGGCTGTTGGATCCTGGAAGCCATTTGTGCTTATACCAATGAAGAGTTGTATTCCAGCCTCACTGTTGTCAGGCATGTTGTCCAGGGTGTACTGAAGCACAAGAAGTTCAAAGCTACTCCTTCGTTTGTGAGGCATACTCTTCTTGTCAAGCTTACGCAGGAAGATGACATGGCATGCCTCCACAAACAAGTTTATGAGTGGCAAGGCCACAAGGTTGTCTTCATGATGGTTCACAGGATTGAGCTGCTGCCGGACGTCCTCGATGATGTTCATGGCAAGGTTCATCTTGTGTCCAGCCCAAATTAGATCGAGGCATGAAATAGTTGCCCCAACTAGTGTTTAATAGTATTTTGGATTGTGTCTAATTATCCGAACCTTGCCTGTTATCGAGCCCTTTGGGGCTAGTACTCTGTTTGAATCCACCTATGGGAAACTGCTGCTATGTTTGTGTGCCCATGAATCATGTGAGAACCATCGTAATTGTTGCCGAAACAGATGCGTCCTCACTAGTTTTTCATGAATATGGCATGGTAAGATATAAGTTGCCACGGTTTATCATACGAGCAGTGTGTGTTTTGATGAAATAGAGTACTCCTTCGAGAGCTGTGCGCCGACGTATACATAAGTACTTGTAAACACTGTTGGCGCTACCCCACTTGTAAGCAGTTGTGCAAAACACGACACATTGGCTCAGCTCGCTTCAACACTAGGCTATCGACCAGCTAACAATCAACAATCTGCTGTCTGACATATAAGCAACTATGTATCTTGTTACAGTGGTTCATGCAGTTAACTGAGGCCACAATGTAAATTCCAAACGTTCACACGCTAGTCCAGCATTCATGTGGAACACTCACATTAAACTCGGCTTCATAAAAAACTTGAAAAGCATAAGTTAAGCAATTTTATACATCTCAATGATTCATAGAACATAACAAACATATACTAGTTCACAGCAAAAGACAAAGTTGTGAGAAGGTTTACAAATCAGGAAAGAACAAGCAAGGCTTCTCTGAGCAAAGGGCCTTCCGGTAGGCTTAAATTTCCTAGAGTTTACTCTGGCTTTTTCTTGTTGCCACCATCCATGGTTAGATTCTCTCATTCCAGAATAACCAATTATAATTGTGGTCCAGCTGGAATGCTGAACCGAACCATGCAGTGTACTGACCAGCTGAAATTCTTGTGCATTCCACTAAATTTAAGCACCGCTATTTGCAGAAATAAGCAGACCACAATGCCTCATGTCCGCGCACCTGTCCAAAAAACCGCCATGCAGCCATGCCAGCTAGTCCTTGGTCCATGGATGAACTGGTAGAAAGTGCATTCCGGACTAGGATATAGTTGTTTTCGCTCGTCCCTACACTGCAATCAGGAAGTAAAATGTACGAATCAACTTCTTTTAGATTGCGTTGGTCATTCTACCTAGTAACTACCAATATAGGAATACCTGGAAGACGGGTGGTTTGACGACGGAAGCGAGGGATAGCCATCTCATTTTGCGTAGTTCTACTAAAACTGAGGTGTGTGCTTTTGATTGCGCAGATAGAAATGATACTGAGACAGACATTCCGAAACGATATGGAGACAGACATCCCTGTTTGCGCAAATACGAAATACGGTTATTTAAACAGTGACAGATATTTGCAGTGGCGTATGATTAACAATAGCATCTATTATGGTATAATTGGCACTAGATTGACCGTATGAAAGTGCCCTTAAGTAAGTAGCATCACATCACATCAACACTGCCACTAGATTAACATGCAGAACAATAGCATTAGTATTACTGTCATGAGAGTAGCAATGTTAGCGGTGTGAGATTTAAGTGTAACTACAAAAACACAATTCATGGGAAATAAAGTAAGACAGTAGCACTTCATAAAATGGTGGTGGCATTGCTTCAATTTATCGACGGCACTAGACATTACTTATAGTGACATTAGGTGGCATTGCTTAATGCTTCATGTGATTTTACATTAACGGTAGCGATATGGGCGTAGGGACAGCAGTGGCATAAAGTGGTGAGGCAGATGTGGTTGCCGAGAGAGGGAAACACTCAGGCAGCATGTCTGCATTTGTCTCATTTTTTATCTCCTCGACGACATTTTCCTATGTGAGCATAGGAAATCTAGACCTGCTCATTCTCATTTGCGTTGTCCCCCAACACCCATCACTTTCTTTCCTTTTTCAACCTTGAGATAGGTCCACTTCCCCCACCCTTCACCATCCACCATGCTTTCTTCGTCTTTTCAACCAAGAGACTGGTTGGGTAGCCAAGTCCTAGATTCATGCTATAGCTTTCCCACTTTCTTCCCTGTTTGAACCAACTCTTAGAGTCGACTGTATGAACTAGCTTTACCTCTAATAATAGTAAAAGTCTAGGTGGCTTTGGAATAGCGGAAGGAAGTAGAAAAGGATCCACACAAAGCCAAGTGGGGAGCTGGGGCAGTAGAGCAAGGCTAGTTTCGAAGGAATATATACCTGAGGGTCATCGGCATGTGGCAAAGACGGCGTCGTGAGGCCGCATCTTGGCCACAATACCTCGGGGAGGAAGAAGGGGCCGGAGGTCCTCCCGAGCCGGCGCTCTGTCGGAGATAATGGCATGACCGCCGATCGGGACACGCGGGCAGCCGTTGGTCTCCTCCCTCGCCGCCGACGACAGTGTGAACGATGCACCTACACCCCTGCCCCGGTCGAGGTTGTCCGGCCGGATTTGTGACCAACCGTGAGCTGAGTGAGAGTGTGGACACCTATGTCTTGCTTAGATCTAGAGAGCATGAGAGAGTGAACGAGAGGAACCCTAGTAAAGCAAGCACTAAGGCTCTTGCTTATATATATAGTGGAGTGATTTTGTTGTACCAGCTTAAAAAAAATGTGCTCCTACGTGTACCCGCGAGTGGGTGTGAGAGAACTAGTGCGTGCGTGCACCGCTTATCTTCATGAGAGTACAATATACTATGCCCAAAGAACATTCGCCACAAGAGTAATAGTATAAGTGTGTGACGTGTGAGCTAAAATAAAAGGTGCGCGACGTCTTTTGTTTTTTATAAGTTCTGAGGGTAGGGTGTGAAGAGCACATATGTGCGTGACGTCTACCTGCAGATAGACGATGGGTGCGAGAGGACTCGGGAGAGTCGTGACTCGTGAGGGTGCGTGTGCGTGACAGAGAGGGGGCACGTATCAATGCAATGCATGTGTCCGTAAATCATTATCGGACAAACGTTCGCCACAATCTTTTCCTGACGAACACCGTAAGAACCGTTAGATCGGCATCCGATAGTGTCAGTTTTTCCATGTCATTTAACAGAACAGCCACTCCTCCTACACACAAATCTTCCACGTGAATGTTAGCAACTGCCGTATGCTCCCATCGTTCCAAAACATAGTGCATACAACTTTATTGAAAATTCGAACCTCGCAAACTTTTACCGAGTTTTTGTGTACCAAATTACACATGTAGAATACCCTGTATATATCATTTCATTCATCTTTGAGAGGTAACTATAAAGATGGGGGAGGAGTCTACAAAGAAAGTGAAGGAAATATGCCCTAGAGGCAATAATAAAGTTATTATTTATTTCCTTATTTCATGATAAATGTTTATTATTCATGCTAGAATTGTATTAACCGGCAACATAATACATGTGTGAATACATAGACAAACATAGTGTCACTAGTATGCCTCTACTTGACTAGCTCGTTTATCAAAGATGGTTATGTTTCCTAGCCATGGACAAAAGAGTTGTCATTTGATTGATGGGATCACATCATTAGGAGAATGATGTGATTGACTTGACCCATTCCGTTAGCCTAGCACTTGATCGTTTAGTATGTTGCTATTGCTTTCTTCATGACTTATACATGTTCCTATAACTATGAGATTATGCAACTCCCGTTTATCGGAGGAACACTTTGGGTGCTACCAAACGTCACAACGTAACTGGGTGATTGTAAAGGAGTACTACAGGTATCTCCAAAGGTACATGTTGGGTTGGCGTATTTCGAGATTAGGTTTTGTCACTCCTATTGTCGGAGAGGTATCTCTGGGCCCTCTCGGTAATGCACATCACTATAAGCCTTGCAAGCAATGTAGCTAATGAGTTAGTTACGGTATGATGCATTACATAACGAGTAAAGATACTTGCCGGTAACGAGATTGAACTAGGTATTGGATACTGACGATCGAATCTCGGGCAAGTAACATACCGATGACAAAGGGAACAATGTATGTTGTTATGCGGTTTGACCGATAAAGATCTTCGTAGAATATGTAGGAACCAATATGGGCATCCAGGTCCCGCTATTGGTTATTGACCGAGAATGGTTCTAGGTCATGTCTACATAGTTCTCGAACCCGTAGGGTCCGCACGCTTAACGTTACGATGGTAGTTTTATTATGAGTTTATAAATTTTGATGTACCGAAGTTTGTTCGGAGTCCCGGATGTGATCACAGACATGACGAGGAGTCTCGAAATGGTCGAGACATAAAGGTTGATATATTGGACGACTATATTCGGACACCGAAAGTGTTCCGGGTGATTTCGGAGAAAACCGAAGTGCCGGGGGGGGGGGGGGGGTTGCCGGAACCCCCCGGGAGAGTATTGGGCCTTATGGGCCTTAGGGGAAAGGAGATAGGGGTGGCCAGCATGGGCGCGCACCCCCTCCCCCCTCTGGTCCGAATTGGACTAGGAGGGGGGCGCCCCCCCTTTCCTTCCCCCTCTCCCCCTTTTCTTCCCCCTCCTAGTAGGAGTAGGAAAGGAGGAGTCCTACTCCTACTAGGAGGAGGATTCCTCCTCCTTGGCGCGCCCCAAGGGGCCGGCCGGCCTCCCCCCTTGCTCCTTTATATATGGGGGCGGGGGGCACCCCATAGACACAAGTTGATCTATGGATCGTTCCTTAGCCGTGTGCGGTGCCCCCCTCCATCATATTCCGCCTCGGTCATATCGTCACGGAGTTTAGGCGAAGCCCTGCGCCGGTAGAAGATCATCATCGTCACCACACCATCGTGCTGACGGAACTCATGTCCGGAGCTCTGCTGGATCGGAGGCCGGAGATCGTCATCGAGCTGAATGTGTGCTGAACTCGGAGGCTCCGTACGTTCGGTGCTTGGATCGGTCGGATCGTGAAGACGTACGACTACATCAACCGCGTTGTGCTAACGCTTCCGCTTACGGTCTATGAGGGTACGTGGACGAACACTCTCCCCTCTCGTTGCTATACCATCACCATGATCTTGCGTGTGCGTAGGAAATTTTTTGAAATTACTACGTTCCCCAACAGTGGCATCTATGCCTAGGTTTTATGCGTTGATGTTATATGCACGAGTAGAACACAAGTGAGTTGTGGGAGATACAAGTCATACTGCTTACCAACATGTCATACTTTGGTTCGGCGGTATTGTGAGATGAAGCGGCCCGGACCGACATTACGCGTACGCTTACGCGAGACTGGTTTCACCGTTACGAGCACTCGTGCTTAAAGGTGGCTGGCGGGTGTCTGTCTCTCTCACTTTAGCTGAATCGAGTGTGGCTACGCCCGGTCCTTGCGAAGGTTAAAACAGCACTAACTTGACAAACTATCGTTGTGGTTTTGATGCGTAGGTAAGAATGGTTCTTACTAAGCCCGTAGCAGCCACGTAAAATTTGCAACAACAAAGTAGAGGACGTCTAACTTGTTTTTGCAGGGCATGTTGTGATGTGATATGGTCAAGACGTGATGCTATATTTTATTGTATGAGGTGATCATGTTTTGTAACCGAAGTTATCGGCAACTGGCAGGAGCCATATGGTTGTCGCTTTATTGTATGAAATGCAAACGCCCTGTAATTGCTTTACTTTATCACTAAGCGGTAGCGATAGTTGTAGAAGCAATAGGTGGCATAACGACAACGATGCTACGATGGAGATCAAGGTGTCGCGCCAGTGACGATGGTGATCACGATGGTGCTTTGAAGATGGAGATCACAAGCACAAGATGATGATGGCCATATCATATCACTTATATTGATTGCATGTGATGTTTATCCTTTATGCATCTTATCTTGCTTTGATTGACGGTAGCATTTTAAGATGATCTCTCACTAATTATCAAGAAGTGTTCTCCCTGAGTATGCACCGTTGCGAAAGTTCTTCGTGCTGAGACACCACGTGATGATTGGGTGTGATAGGCTCTACGTTCAAATACAACGGGTGCAAAACGGTTGCACACGCGGAGTACTCAGGTTAAACTTGACGAGCCTAGCATATACAGATATGGCCTCGGAACACGGAGACCGAAAGGTCGAACGTGAGTCATATAGTAGATATGATCAACATAGTGATGTTCACCATTGAAACTACTCCATCTCACGTGATGATCGGACATGGTTTAGTTGATTTGGATCACGTGATCACTTAGATGACTAGAGAGATGTCTGTCTAAGTGGGAGTTCTTAAGTAATATGATTAATTGAACTTCAATTTATCATGAACTTAGTCCTGGTAGTATTTTGCAAATTATGTTATAGATCAATAGCTCGCGTTGTTGCTTTCATATGTTTATTTTGATATGTTCCTAGAGAAAACTGTGTTGAAAGATGTTAGTAGCAATGACGCGAATTGGATCCGTGATCTGAGGTTTATCCTCATTGCTGCATAGAAGAATTATGTCCTTGATGCACCGCTAGGTGAAAAACCTATTGCAGGAGTAGATGCAGACGTTATGAACGTTTGGCTAGCTCAATATGATGACTACTTGATAGTTTAGTGCACCATGCTTAACGGCTTTAGAATCGGGACTTCAAAGATGTTTTGAACATCATGGACCATATAATATGTTCCAGGAATTGAAGTTAATATTTCAAGCAAATACCCGAGTTGAGAGATATGAAGTCTCCAACAAGTTCTATAGCTAAAAGATGGAGGAGAATCGCTCAACTAGTGAGCATGTGCTCAGATTGTCTGGGTACTTCAATCACTTGAATCAATTGGGAGTTAATCTTCCAGATAAGATAGTGATTGACAGAATTCTCTAGTCACCATCACTGAGTTACTAGAACTTCGTGATGAACTATAGTATGCAACAGATGACAAAAACGATTCCCGAGCTCTTCGTGACGTTGAAATCGACGAAGGTAGAAATCAAGAAAGAGCATCAAGTGTTGATGATTGACAAGACCACTAGTTTCAAGAAAAGGGCAAAGGGAAAGAAAGGGAAACTTCAAGTAGAATGGCAAACAAGTTGTCACTCCCGTGAAGAAGACCAAAGCTAGAAACAAAGCCTGAAACTGAGTGCTTACACTGCAAAGGAAATAGTCACTCGAAGCGGAAATGCCCTAAATATTTGGTGGATAAGAAGGATGGCAAAGTGAACAAGGGTGTATTTGATATACAAGTGTTTGATGTGTGCCTTACTAGTGTTTATAGTAGCCCCTGAGTATTTGATACTTGTTCGGTTGCTAAGATTAGTAAATTGAAACAGGAGTTACATAATAAACAGAGACTAGTTGAGGGGAAGTGACGATGAGTGTTGGAAATAGTTCCAATATTGATATGACCATCATCACACACTCCCTATACTTTCGGGTTTAGTGTTAAACCTAAATAAATGTTATTTAGCTTTTGTGTTGAGCATGAATATGATTTGATCATGTTTATTGCAATACGGTTATTCATTTAAAGTCAGAGAATAATTGTTGTTCTGTTTACATGAATAAAACCTTCAATGGTCATACACCCAATGAAAATAGTTTATTGGATCTCGATCGTAGTGATACACATATTCATAATATTGATGCCAAAAGATGCAAAGTTAATAATGATAGTGCAACTTATTTGTGGCACTGCCGTTTGGGTCATATCGGTGTAAAGCGCACGAAGAAACTCCATAAAGATGGATTTTTGGAATCACTTGGTTATGAATCATTTGATGCTTGCGAACCGTGCCTTTGGGCGAGATGACTAAAACTCCGTTCTTCGGAACAATGGAACGAGCAACAAACTTGTTGGAAATAATACATACTGATGTATGCAGACCAATGAGTATTAAGGCTCGTGGCGGGTATCGTTATTTTCTGACCTTCACAGATGATTTGAGCAGATATGGGTATATCTACTTGATGAAACATAAGTCTGAAATAGTTGAAAGGTTCAAAGAATTTCAGAGTGAAGTGGAAAATCATCATAACAAGAAAATAAAGTTTCTGCGATCTGATCGTGGAGATGAATATTTGAGTTACGAGTTTGGTCTTCAATTAAAACAATGTGGAATAGTTTCACAAACTCACGCCACCTGGAACACCACAATGTAATGGTGTGTCCGAACGTCGTAATCGTACTTTACTAGATATCGTGCGATCTATGATATCTCTTATCAGTTTACCACTATGGTTTTGGGGTTATGCATTAGAGACAGCTGCATTCACGTTGAATAGGGCACCATCTAAATCCGTTGAGACGACACCGTATGAACTATGGTTTAGCTGTAAACCTAAGCTGTCGTTTCTTAAAGTTTGGAGTTGCGATGCTTATATGAAAAAGTTTTTCAACTTGATAAGCTCGAACCCAAATTGGAGAAGTGCGTCTTCATAGAATACCCAAAGGAAACTATTGGGTACACCTTCTATCACAGATCTGAAGGCAAAACATTCGTTGCTAAGAATGGATCCTTTCTAGAGAAGGAGTTTCTCTCGAAAGAAGTGAGTGGGAGGAAAGTAGAGCTTGATAAGGTAATTTGTACCTTCTCCCGAATTGGAAAGTAGTTCATCACAGAAATCAGTTCCAGTGATTCCTACACCAATTAGTGAGGAAGCTAATGATGATGATCATGAAACTTCAGATCAAGTTACTACAAAACCTCGTAGGTCTTCCAAAGTACAGTCCGCAACAGAGTGGTACGGTAATCCTGTTCTGGAAGTCATGTTACTAGACCATGATGAACCTACGAACAATGAGGAAGCGATGATGAGCCCAGATTCCGCGAAATGGCTTGAGGCCATGAAATCTGAGATAGGATCCATGTACGAGAACAAAGTGTGGACTTTGGTGGACTTGCCCGATGATTGGCAAACCATAGAAAATAAATGGATCTTCAAGAGGAAGACGGACTTTGATAGTAGTGTTACTATCTACAAAGCTCAACTTGTCGGAAAAAGGTTTTTGACAAGTTCAAGGTGTTGACTACAATGAGATTTTCTCAACTGTAGCGATGCTTAAGTCTGTCCGAATCATGTTAGCAATTGCCACATTTTATGAAATCTGGCAAATGGATGTCAAAACTGCATTCCTTAATGGTTTTCTTAAAGAAGAGTTGTATATGATGCAACCAGAAGGTTTTGTCAATCCTAAAGGTACTAACAAAATGTGCAAGCTCCAGCGATCCATCTATGGACTGGTGCAAGCATCTCAGAGTTGGAATATACGCTTTGATAAGTTGATCAAAGCATATAGTATTATACAAACTTGCGGTGAAGCATGTATTTACAAGAAAGTGAGTGGGAGCTCTGTAGCATTTCTGATACTATATGTAGATGACATATTGTTGATCAGAAATGATATAGAATTTCTAGATAGCATAAAGGGATACTTGAATAAAAGTTTTTCAATGAAAGACCTCGGTGAAGCTGCTTACACATTGAGCATCAAGATCTATATAGATAGATCAAGACGCTTGATAAGATTTTTTCAATGAGAACATACCTTGCTAAATTTTTGAAATAGTTCAAAATGGAACAGTCAAAGAAGGAGTTCTTGCCTGTGATGCAAAGGTGTGAAATTGAGTAAGACTCAAGACCCGACCATGGCAGAAAATAGAAAGAGAATGAAAAGTCATTCCCTATGCCTCAGTCATAGGTTCTATAAAGTATGCTATGCTGTGAACCAGACCTATTGTATACCTTACTCTGAGTTCGACAAAGGAATACAATTTTGATCTAAGAATAGATCACTGGACAGCGGTCAAGAATATCCTTAGTGAGGACTAAGGAGATGTTTCTTGATTATAGAGGTGATAAAAGAGCCCGTCGTAAAAAGTTACAACGATGCAAGCTTTTACACCAATCCAGATGACTCTAAGTCTCAATCCGGATACATATTGAAAGTGAGAGCAATTAGCTAGAGTAGCTTCGTGCAGAGCATTGTGGACATAGAATATTTGCAAAATACATACGGCTCTGAATGTGACAGACCCGTTGACTAAGCTTCTCTCACGAGCAAAACATGATCACACCTTAGTACTCTTTGGGTGTTAATCACCTAGCGATGTGAACTAGATTATTGACTCTAGTAAACCCTTTGGGTGTTGGTCACATGACGATGTGAACTATGGGTGTTAATCATATACAGATATGAATATTGGTGTTAAATCACATGGCGATGTGAACTAGATTATTGACTCTAGTGCAAGTGGGAGACTGAAGGAAATATGCCCTAGAGGAAATAATAAAGTTATTATTTATTTCCTTATTTCATGATAAATGTTTATTATTCATGCTAGAATTGTATTAACCGGAAACATAATACATGTGTGAATACATAGACAAACATAGTGTCACTAGTATGCCTCTACTTGACTAGCTCGTTTATCAAAGATGGTTATGTTTCCTAGCCATGGACAAAAGAGTTGTCATTTGATTGACGGGATCACATCATTAGGAGAATGATGTGATTGACTTGACCCATTCCGTTAGCCTAGCACTTGATCGTTTAGTATGTTGCTATTGCTTTCTTCATGACTTATACATGTTCCTATAACTATGAGATTATGCAACTCCCGTTTACCGGAGGAACACTTTGGGTGCTACCAAACATCACAACGTAACTGGGTGATTACAAAGGAGTACTACAGGTGTCTCCAAAGGTACATGTTGGGTTGGCGTATTTTGAGATTAGGTTTTGTCACTCCGATTGTCGGAGAGGTATCTCTGGTCCCTCTCGGTAATGCACATCACTATAAGCCTTGCAAGCAATGTAGCTAATGAGTTAGTTACGGTATGATGCATTACATAACGAGTAAAGATACTTGACGGTAACGAGATTGAACTAGGTATTGGATACCGACGATCGAATCTCGGGCAAATAACATACCGATGACAAAGGGAACAACGTATGTTGTTATGCGGTTTGACCGATAAAGATCTTCGTAGAATATGTAGGAACCAATATGGGCATCCAGGTCCCGCTATTGGTTATTGACCGAGAATGGTTCTAGGTCATGTCTACATAGTTCTCGAACCCGTAGGGTCTGCACGCTTAACGTTACGATGACAGTTTTATTATGAGTTTATAAGTTTTGATGTACCGAAGTTTTTTCGGAGTCCCGGATGTGATCACGGACATGACGAGGAGTCTCGAAATGGTCGAGACATAAAGATTGATATATTGGATGACTATATTCGGACACCGGAAGTGTTCCGGGTGATTTCGGAGAAAACCAGAGTGCCGGGGGGGGGGGGTTATCGGAACCCCCCGGGAGAGTATTGGGCCTTATGGGCCTTAGGGGAAAGGGGAGAGGGGCGGCCAGCATGGGCCGCGCGCCCCCTCCCCCTTTGGTCCGAATCGGACTAGGAGGGGGGCGGCGCCCCCCCCCCTTTCCTTCCCCCTCTCCCCCTTCCTTCCCCCTCCTAGTAGGAGTAGGAAAGGAGGAGTCCTACTCCTACTAGGAGGAGGATTTCACCTCCTTGGCGCGCCCCAAGGGGCCGGCCGACCTCCCCCCTTGCTCCTTTATATACGGGGGCGGGGGGCACCCCATAGACACAAGTTGATCTACGGATCGTTCCTTAGCCGTGTGCGGTGCCCCCCTCCATCATATTCCACCTCAGTCATATCGTCGCGGAGTTTAGGCGAAGCCCTGCGCCGGTAGAACATCATCATCGTCACCACGCCATCGTGCTGACGGAACTCATCTCCGGAGCTCTGCTGGATCGGAGGCCGGAGATCGTCATCGAGCTGAACGTGTGCTGAACTCGGAGGCTCCGTACGTTCGGTGCTTGGATCGGTCGGATCGTGAAGACGTACGACTACATCAACCGCGTTGTGCTAACGCTTCCGCTTATGGTCTACGAGGGTACGTGGACGAACACTCTCCCCTCTCGTTGCTATACCATCACCATGATCTTGCGTGTGCGTAGGAATTTTTTTCAAATTACTACGTTCCCCAACAGAAAGACCATCGTATCACCTGTAGCAATTTCAACCATCCTTTGGTGTGGAGGAATATCATAGGAACTCTATACGATATGATTTTTACAGGATTTTTTTCCTTTAGAGCCACCCAGGCTCAAAGGGATCATGAGATTATTCATGCTAGAAACTTTCGTGTGCAGCCACAAGCTACTATGGGCTCTAGCATAGTTGATTAAGTAGTGCGAACTCTTACAATGGTAGACTAGCAGATGTAGGGGAAAGTAGGTGTAACTGTCTGCCCGATCGTAAGGTGCTAGCGCTTCTGAAAGACTATGTCTCGGTCATCCGTTTCTCAAACACCATGTAGTGCGATAATCCCAATGGAGGAAATCGAATCTTGTGGGGAAAAGTGCGCAAACCTCTGCAGAGTGTATAAACTAATCATGGTTAGCCGTGTCCCCTGTTATGGACGTTTTGAGTATCTAGTATTTGGATTATCATGTGAATCTCATCATGCTACTTTAATTTAATTTGTTGGGTTTAATGATGATGTTTAATTGGGATTGAGAGGATGTCTATCTTCTCAATGTTTAACAACCACCATGATAGTTAAATAAAATTTATTCCTTTGCAGTAGGGAAAAATTGGCTTTACGCAAAACTGTAACCATAGAGCTTTCCACCAGCCATATATATAGCATATTTCTGTTCATTACTCTCTATGTGTTACATTGCCAGCATACTACATGTGCTAACCCGTTTTCGGGCTGCAACGTTCATGTTGCAGACTTTTCAGACAACGAGTAAGGTGCTTTAGGTCGTGGTTCTATACTCAGTGATGCCGTTGGAGTTGATGGACTCACTTATCTTCCAAGCCTTCCGCTGTTATCATTATTAGATGGCCTTAAGCCATATTTATTGTAATAAGTTCTCTCTTGAGACATTCGATGTAATAAGTGTGTGATTGCTACTCTATTATAAATCCTTCAAGTACTGTGCGTGTCAGCATTACTGATCCAGGGATGAGACTAAAGCAAGATCAGACTGTTTGAGGGCTACACTATATATCCCACATGTCGGCGACAGGAAGTACAAAATTCATGAAAGGGAGCATCGACAGAGGAGTACAAGGCACGGCTTGGGTTTTTGCTGCTTCGCGCGATCCATCGATACAAACCCGGAGTAAAAAAGGCAAGGGCGGGTATTTTCCCGTGCGGCAGGCAGGCGAGTTTGGCATAGTTTGTTCGAGGCAAGGAGGCAGGAAGGGAAACAAGCAAATAAAGGTTGAGCGACTTAGTTTTGGGAAAATCTGATTTTACGGAGTACGTACCCACTAGGGTTTATAGGGCTCATCTAAAAACATTTGTTTTTCCGTTCGATAAGTCTCAATTCTACTACTACTAGTAGTACCATCACATGTTGGATTTAGAGGTGCGTTAGATCACCCGATGCAAGCAGTGTCAAGAGAAAACTCACCAATGCATGTAGAAGTTCATGGAAATTTAGTGGTCATTCATGCATTCGTTCTAATTAATGCCTCGGTAAACATAACTTGTTGAGAAAAACGAGCATACTAATTACTTGCTCAAACTACGAAATTAATTCGACCACTCACCGTCTATCTTGGTTGGAGAGATTTGGAAATTGAGCCATAAACTGGAAAGGAGGGAGTAGTAAATTTTGTCTCGATTACTATTTTTGGCCTTGTATAGATGCAAAATGTATTTTTTTATAGTGGCCTTGTATAAGTAAATGGAGGGAGTACTAAAGGACATATATATTCCAAACAATATGATAATCTCTCTAACCAAGGTAGTAGGGACGAGGAGTAAACAGAGGGAGTAGTAAAATTTTCTCCTCGTCCTGCGAGCCACCGCGCGCGTGGGCGAGGGAGAGGGCGTAAGGCGTACAATAGTAGTACTACTAGTAAGCAAGCTTCACCTCATCCTGCGATCCACCGCGCCCGTGGGCAGGGGAGACGGTGTACTAAGCAAGCTTCTCCTCGTCCTGCGAGTTGACGGGAGACATCAAAAGTACTCTTGTGTATAGAATCTTGCCTCTATGATAGGCCCCACATGGTTTGCCTCTTTTTTAACATAACGCCTCAAGTCGCAATTTGTTTGTTCACCCGTGGTAGACGATCCTCCCTCCACCAAGTGGACAACTAGTGCACGTGTCAAATTACCATGGGGGCTGCCTTTTCGTACAGAAATGAGATCCACCGTGTACCCACGCGGGTGTGGTTGGGAAAGAGACGGGAGTACGTGCGCCGTGCATGCATCTCTTCTCTTCATGCACGTCCCCCACCTACATGGGTGTGTGTGAGAGAGATACAAACCTAGACATAATGCGCCGTCCATCCCCATGCCTCCGCCCAGTCCGACCACCAGTCACCACCACACCCCACTCCTCCTCACCTTATCTCTCATCTTTCTCCCTCCATTTTTATATACAAGGCCACTATCAAAATTACAATTTGCAGATATACAAGGCCACTAACACTAACCGATGCAATATTAATGGTGTTTGCCTCGTAGTACTAGAAAAGGAGGACATTAATTATCCCTTGCATGCATGCGGGAGTGTGAGCATTGGCTTGATGTGCATGAAAGAGAAGAATACACATTAATTTACACGGCAAACAAGGAAACAAGGTGGCTTGCAACATTGACTTAGAAGACATTAATTTTTGCCTTGGTACCTGTAATATGGGTTTGTGGCCTTGTATACAAAAATGGAGTCCGATAAAATTCTCGAGATACCATTTATCCGATAAAATTCTCGAGATATCATTAGTTTTTACAAAATGGGATTACTCCTGCATGGGTCAATCACAACAGGTATTTTGTAAAGAAATGCATCTTGATGTTCCGTGCAATGCACGGGCATCTTGCTAGTCCATGAAAAGAACACATGGCAAAATTACACGGCGAACGAGGGATTTGAATTTGTTGGGAGGGGCTGTTTGGATCTTGCCCGGGTTAGCCACAATATTGGCGACCCTTTTATCCACCGGTGCCTTTGCCACCGTTGAACGATGAATGGCTCGGGGCTCATGCATCCTCCAGCGCGCACGTTGGAGACGAGCTCGCACGAGCTGTGTTTTTTTGTTCCACCATGCCGCCCAAGCCGCCCGCAGACTGACCGGCGACCGACCGGCGACCCGCAAATTACGCCATCTAACCATAGCCGCACACAATATGACAAAAACTCAAACAACCGGATGAAATTCACGCAAACATGGCTATATTTCATATAAACAACGACGGAAATCATATAAAATACCGGATTTTCGTACAAACATGACGGATTTCATTACATTCAAATGAACTACGCGGTGCTAGTTCTGGACAGCATAGGTATATAATAAGTGGCCTAAATGGTTGCCCGCCGACCGATTTGTGTTCCTCATGTCCGGCAGCACGATCATCAGACTGCCGGGAACCCAGAGGTATATGCTTCAGCGCAAAGGACAGCTCGCTTCCCCACTGCCCAACTGATATCATTGGCTGATGCCGAAGATGATGGTGGAAGGGGACTCCCCGCTTCTGTGGAGCCCATGCAGGGTCGACGAAGGTCCTCGCAACAAAAGGATCTGACAAGACACCTGCTGTGTACACTGGCGTCGCCTCCGCGGTGGCCTTCATGGGACCCAAGCGGCGGCAGCCTCCCGTGCTCTACTTCTCCTCGATGATGGCAGCGAACACAGAGGCGCTGGCCACCGACTTGTTGCTCTCCGCGCACCCGGCTTCTGTCGCTGCTTGCATGGCACGGCCGCCGGCATGGGAGTCTCGGCCACAGAAACGGGAGACGCGGTATGAGGCGGCGGCGTGGACGGTAGCAACGACGCCCGTGCGCTACTCCTCGTCGAGCTGGCCTAGAGCGGCGAGTTGCTGAACCGCGCGCCAGCTTGGGGCGGCAACTAGCTCCGTCGGGCGAGGGGAGGGAGGTGGATCAGCGAGCTACATAACTTGTATCCGGTGGGCTACCCAACCGGCTTGGATGCGGAATAACTACTCTTCGTAGGCCATTGTAAGAGTGGACAAAATGGTGAAGGAGGAGATAGGGGAGCGGCGGAGGTGTGCGATTCTTGGCTGGCGTTTGGCCTCGTTTAAATAGGAGATTAAATAGACGGCGAGCGGGAGGAGCTCGGCCGGCGGTGCGTTTAATGCCGGCCCGGTCATGAACGGACGTGTGCCCAGAGTGGGTTTCTCGGCTTCCACACGTGCGAGTTTCATGGAGGCGTTTGAATGCAGCAAGGAGGCGTGTTCAGCTAGGCGTGCAACGAGTGGCGCCCTCGACTTTGACGTAGGACACCGCACCGTTCTTCCACTGACGTGTGGGCTCTTTGGGTACATGGCCTGCATGTCAGTGACCCAACGTAGGCAGCGCACAGCAGAGGAACCTTTCGTGGACCAGGGCGGTCAGAAGCGCGCATTTCATAAATCGATGATTCGTCATTGAGTGTGATGTCATCTTTTTCATGTAGATAAGCCTACTATGTTGATAGCCCGTTCGATACGTTGTGATTCATAAAGACCGCTGCAAACATCAATGCTCTGTTTATCATAGATAAGATTGATTAATACCTGTAACAATCCATGTCCTTAACAAAGGGTGAATGCACGTATAGGTTGAGCGTGTGTCTTGCGTCGTGTGCCGTGTGGATGCAGGCGTGCGGGTGTTGCGTGCGTGCGAGGGTATGTTTCAGTGTTGCATGCATGTGTGTGTACGTGCGTGTGTTCGTGAGTGCATGTGTACATGTCAGTATTGCACGCCTGCATGTGTGTGTGTGTTCATTATGTGTACGAGTCAGTGTTGCATGCCTGCATGCGTGCGTGTCTTGCGTGCGTGCATGTGTACGTGCGGCGTGAGGGTACACGTCAGTCGACTGACTTTTTCATCTCTGGTCATTAGATTTTCTAGCCGTTGGACACGAAATCAAGGGCCTCAGTTTATCATCAAACTCCACCCCCCTGAGCCGCCAGCCACCACCGGCCGAATCGCCGCCCCCCGCCGCCCGCGGCCTGCCCGCGCCGCCACACCGCCCTGCCCGCCCCGAAACCACTCCCCACCGCTGGTCCGCCACCGCATCGGCCATCCCTCTAGCCCCCCCCCCCCCACGTCGAGCTTTTTCTCCGGCGATCCCCACCCCACTGCCCAATCAACGCCCCCCACCGCCGGCGACTGCCAACCAAAGGTCTCACGACTTCGAATACATACCGACCACTAATTTATTACCATTTATGTCCTTCATATATGCGCTGACGGGTGGGCCCTATGGTAATGTGCGCTGCTGAATGTGGACCGTTTGACTGGTCAATTGATTATGTCATCAACAAATTACAGAGCTGTATGGTGAGCCAGTGACCATATGATCACCCTAAAATGTATTTTATTAACACCGTACAGACTCAAACTACCATTTCTTTATTTCATATGGGCTGACAAGTGGGCCCCATGGTTACGCACCCCGATGGTGCAACACTAGTTGCGCCACGTGAAACGTTTGGCTGGTCAATTGATTGTGTCATCAACAAAATACGGAGTTGTACGGGTGAGCCAGTGACCGTATAATCATGACATGCATTTTTTAACATGGTACAGACGCAAGGGCTCATATATATGCGCAAGCACTCACCGCTATAAGCACACACACACAGACCCTACTCCTATGAGCACCTTCGAGAGAGTGAGCCAGCATAGGATCTTGAGATTTTACGAAGTCACCATAGGTGCCTCGTAGTCGAGTGGAACGTCTCCTCCCACTGAACACACATTGTTGGAAAGTACTAAAATTAACACAGGATAAATTTGAGCACCGGGACTTTAACCCTTCACTACTAGGGAAAAGCCTAGCAGCAGCGCAGGTTTTGGGCCTATTAGTAGCGCGGGGGCCGGCGCTACTAATAAGGCGCTACAGCTAACGTATAGCAGTAGCGCGGGTGCGACCCGCGCTACTACTACGTCCTTTAGCAGTAGCGCGGGTGCCAACCCGCGCTACTACTAATCTCTAATCTCTGATTTTTTTTTGAATTTTTTCGATTTTTTTTTTATTTTTCCCCTAATTTTCAAATTTTTGAATTATTTTAACCTCAAATCTCTAATCACCCCTCATCGCTGCTCAATTTAATCTCTAATCACCCCTCATCATTCCAAATCATCTAACTTCCCGGACGGTCACCCATCCTCTCAGTACTCCAGCCTGAGCACGCTTAACTTCCAGGTTCTATTCTCCCTCGTTTCCAAGTCTGCACTTGTTGTTTTCCTAACAATAGTAAGATGTCAATCCTATTAACCTCAGGAATTTATCTTGAGCATGAAGTCACACATTTCACTGTTTGAGTTTGAAACTATAGTTCTAAAAAATTAGTAACACTAATATTTCTTGAATAATTAGTTTGACCACAATTTGACCATAGTTTGACCAGATTTGACCACAGTTTGACCATAGTTTGACCAGATTTGACCAAAATTCAAAAAAACTAAAATAATTATTTAGTAACACTAATATTCTTGAATAATTAGTTTGACCATAGTTTGACCAGATTTAACAAAAATTAAAAAAATCTGAATTTTTTTTGAATTTTTTTGCCTCCAGATCTTAAAAGCCCTGTAACTTTTTTTCTGTTAGGTTTTTGAGGATTTTAAAAATGATTAACGGGGTTCCCCCCGTTAAATTTGGATATAACTTTTCGAGTAGATGATTTTTTATATAAAAAACTTTTTCATCCAAGTTAGTATGCAAAAGTTATGCCCATTTTTACAAATTCTCGAGGGATTTTGCAAATAAAGTCGAAATTCATATTTGCAAATTTTCCCAACAACTAGACCACATATCACATGGGAAACTTGTTTTCTTTTATTTTTTTGACATTTTCATCATTTTCTTTTATTTTTTTTAAACTGAAAAGGCGATCCACGGGGGGGGGGGGGGGGGAGGGTAGAGTTTGAAAATGGGACCTTTAGTAGTAGCGAGGGCTAAAAACCAGCGCTACTGCTATCTCCCTTAGTAGTAGTGAGGGTTCAAAACCCGCGCTACTACTATGGCATGTCCCGGGGGGCACGGTAGAGACCGCTTGGTAGTAGCGAGTGTTAACACTACTAGGGAAAAGGCTATACACAGAATCTTAGCAGCAGCGCGGTTCAAAAAACAGCGCTAGTGCTATGTAGCAGTAGCGAGCTATTAAAAACCGCGCTACAGAAACAAACTTAGCAGTAGCGCCTATTTAAAAACAAGCGCTACTACTAATATTCCCATTGGCAGAATGCTAGGCTACGCATAGCAGTAGCGAGCTTAACCGAAACGCGCTACTGCTATAGCACAGTTAGCAGCACGTTTCCAGGGAAGGGCGCTACTACTAACGGAAATAAAATAAGATGATAAACAAATAGAAATTTAAATGAAAATGAAAGAAATAGAAAAAGGAGAAAGGGAAAAATAAAATGTAAAGCAAAATAAACGAAAAAGTGAAAAATCGGAGGAAGGCATAGCAGCAGCGTTTGTTTGTAAGAGGCGCTATAGCTAACGTAGCTGCAGCGCGTGCCCTAGACCCCCGCTATAGAAACAGGATAGGAAATTAGCTATAGCAGCAGCGCGTTTTGAGGAAAGCCCTATAGCTAACTTAGCTATAGCGCGTTTTGCGAAACGCGCTACCGCTAAGTTTGACTTAGCCAAAAAACCGTTTCCCCCCCGGCCACCACTTCCCCCAAATCCCTCAAACCCACCCCGCGCGCACGCCGCCGTCTCCCCGATTCGTCGCCCCACACTTCGCCGCCGCCGACGACGCGCACCAGAGCCATGCGCCGTCGACGACACCGGAGCCGCCCCCAACGCCACGGAGCCGCGCGGCCTCGTCAACGCCACCGGAGCCGTCGTCGACGTCACCTTCCTCGCCGTCACCGGAGACGCCCCTGCCTCCCTCGCCGTCACCGGAGACGCCCCTGCCTCCCTCGCCACCACACTGCCTCCGTCGCCACCACCGGAGCCATCATCTGTAAGCCCCCACCCCTCCTCTCTCTCATGCATAGGTTAGCCGGTTTTTAATTAGGTTAATTATCTAGGTTAGGGCAAAAATTTAGTTAGGGCATTGACAGAGAAGTAGTTAGGTTAACTAGTTTAATTAGGTTAATTATCCAGGTTAGTGCAAAAACTTAGTTAGGGCTTTGACAGAGAACTAGTCAGGTTAACTAGTTTAATTAGGTTAATTATCCATGTTAATTAGTGCAAAAATTTATTTTAGGCTTTGACAGAGAACTAGCTGCGTTAACTAGTTTAATTAGGGTTAATTATCTAGGTAAACTAGATTAACTAACTAGGTTAAATAGGTAGGTTAATTAGGTTCGTTGGATTAAGAAGCTAGGTTAAGTAGATTGGCAAAGGTTTTTTATTTTTCAAAAGACCACTATTTTTCAAGGGAAAGAATTTAGGCAAATTTTATTTTTCATTGAAGTGGTCATGTTATATCTTTTCATTGAAGTTGTTCGATTGTGCCCAAAGTGGTGGCTTTGTTGTTTCCAGGGAATGATGTAGCTGAGTGGCCTATGTTTTGCGGGAATGTTGATTCATTTCTGTTCCGGCAAATTTCAGGTTCTCGATTTGTCCACTTTTTAGCAAAGGTCATGCCGAAATTTCCCGTGAATTTCGGCATGACTTGTGCTACAAACTAGGACATATCGAGTGCCCGGGATTTGCCGCACCAAGAAGGAGTCAACATTCCTGCAAAACAATAGTCCTTTTTTATGCCATTATTCATTTTATTAGGTCTAGAATTAATTGACTAGATTTAATCATAGGAAACATGGCTAGCAACGATGAAGGACAGGGTTCTGGTGATTGCGACGACGTCTACCGGGCGGCAGACGAATTTTTTAGCTTTACCGATGATCAACAGATGTTGTTGCTGGGCCCGGCATCGGGGACTGAGACCGACACGCAGACCGGTGCTGAGACCGATACGCAGACCGGTGCTGAGACTGACACCGGCGTTGAGATTCAGACCGGCATCGAGACCAGCGCTGAGACCGGTGCTGCCTCGGGGAGCGGATCCGGTGTAGCACCGAAAGCGAAGAGGCAACGGGTTCCTAACAAACTCAGGACTACTAGACTGGTGGTCACGGAGGTGGACAATGGCAATTTTGAGCCAAAGGCGCCCGAGGAAGCGCGCGTGTGCTACGGCAATCAAATAGGCTGCATCATACGGACAACCGCCACCATCAACGATGAGAATCTAAAGAAGATAGAAAATATGAGGAGCTCCCTCCTAAAGAAGTTTCACCAGATATTCTTGTTCCCGGGCCGGAATGAGAAGGATTATGAAGATCCAGACAATGACCCGGCAATGAAGAAGATAAACAAACACGCCATGACCAAGTTTAGCAACGCGTTGGCCGCCTGGGAAAATCGAGTGAAAGCAAAGATCAACGACGGGGAACCCTACTCCGAGATTGTAAAGGAAAGTCCGACAATCATGGAAGAGCAGTTTCAAATATTCAAGGAGGCTTGCGAGGCCGAAGCTGCCAAAGAAAAGTCTAAGTACATGAAGGGGCTTCAAAAGAGGAACATTGGGACCCACCACCTCGGAAGCCGTGGTTACGGCGGAAAGAGGTCCAAATGGGCCAAGGAGGACGCGGAAGCCGCGAGTCTGGGCATCCCAGACCCCTTGGCGGATTTCACCGTCCCGCAGGAGCGTGACGTCCTGAGGGCCCGCCACCGTTGGGACCCACTGAAGAAGGTTTATGAGACAACACCGGTCATTACGGAGTTCATGAGACTGCTGGTAATTTTAGTTTCTGATCAATTCGACTGCACACGTTAGTCATATTTGTAAACGATCCTTGTGCCTTTTGCAGAGAGAGCAACGCCGGATTGCGGCCGAAAGCGACTCGCCGTCTGAGGCATTGGCGAGGCCCAAGTGGGACACTCCATTCAACCGGGCGTTGAACATATTGAAACGACAACCGGTGGATACTCGACCGTCGTATGGACGCGTGCACGGTGTCGGAGACGGCGCCACGTGGAAGAAGTACTACCGTGAGACCACGGAGGAGAGAAAGGAAAGACGGAGGTTAACTGAAGAAAGCATCGACAAGAAGGTTGAGATTGCGGTTGAGAAGAAATCATCTCAGACAGTCGCAACAGCGATAGCTGCCGCAAAACAGGTGATTGCAGATATATCTACTTCCTTGGTGACGGGCGTTCACACTTGGACAAGGGAAAATCCAAAAAAAAATGCAGAGGACTTTCCCCTTGCTGACTTCTTGGCAGCACATGCTCTCGCACCGGCTCCCGCACCTGCTCTCGCATCGGCTCCCGCACCTGCTCCCGCACTTGCTCCCGCACCGGCTCCCGCACCTGCTCCCGCACCTGCTCCCGCACCAGCTCCCGCACCGGACGTGCTCGGTGGTGCCTCCTCTTTGGCTGAGCTCGACGCCCTCACGGTATCTTCCACACCGGCCCCCTTCAATATAAATGTATAATCTCCCGTTTTCATTGCCTTTCGGATGTCTCATGTCACAGACTTTTATTTGCAGGCCGACGAAACCCCGTGCACCATATTGTACACCATCGGCGAGCAGAAGGTGGACGTGGGGAAGGGGACGATAATGGAGCCGAGGGAACCATTGTTCCACAGCCGGTCGATCCCCCCGAACGTCTTCAAGGTTTCCGTGGCCAGTGTCAAACCGGGCCACGAGAATTTGCCTCCTCTAATACTAGTGGGGGATGACGACGAGACCCCGCGGCGGCTTGGTGATTGTTGCAATGGGTGGGTCCTGTTGTGGCCAAAGAGTCTGCTTCGTCTGGAGGCGGCCGGGAGCACACCCACGAGCACGCATCCTCAGCAAGGTATGAACATCAAAACCCCACCTACCCAATTAGCGTCGGGTGTCGGGTTGGGTGATAGCGGACGGGGTAAGCAGGTGGCTCCATTAGAGGCTGATGACGTCGCCATGGATGAGGATGAGGATGACGATGGCGCTGAACAGTATGTCTATACTGGCGCCTCCTCAGGGTTTGAGCATCATGAGTCGGTGCCTGAATTACTGTCTCAACGTGTTATTGACGACCATCCGGTGGTAAAGAAGCCTAGGAAGAGAGCGAGGAAAGGCAAAAAAGCTGATTCTATGATCCAGCCACCTCAGCAGCCTCGGCTTCGGGACCGTGTAGATATCCCCGATGCGGATAAATGGCATATCCCCGGTAAACCAATCCTACCTGAAACAGCGCTACGGGCCAGATTCGGCGATCTAAGGAGACTTCATGACGATGTGCTGCGGGTAGAGAAAGGCCTCATCGCCTCGAAAGATCCAGGATACCCACTCTACGTGGTTAACGTTCTGCAGCAAATGTCGTACATCAAGGGCTTCCCCGCGGATAAGTTCTTCCTCCGATTCGACTACATATTCGACATGTTTCACGTGAAGAAGCTGGATTTTACTTTTGTCCGCCTTTATGCCTTGCACATGAGCTACATCATTGGGGTTGAGCAGATAGCTCATATCTGTGTCGCTGACCCGTACTACATGCACGAGGCCTTCTTGGGAGTCTGTGCACAGCATCGTGAATACGCGAGGGATTACATCGTCAGTTTCATGCTCGCCAATAAGGACAAGGAGGCGATTCTCGTGCCTTATCATCCCGTGTAAGTCATCCGCGCTGCTATCCTTCCTTCGATTTCAATAATTCATTTGCACGGTGGAGGCTAATTAATTTGAGGTGTACTTATTTTGCGCAGCGGCGGGCGCGCCGTCCTCATCATCCTCTACCCCCGATTCTCCCACGCTCTTTACTTGGACTCGTCAAAGAACATTCACAAAAAGGATTACACCCACATCAAAGATGTTCTCGACAGTGCTATGTTTTACTACCAAGCAAGGGGTGGAGATGTTAGGGACAAGAAGAAAAGGGGCGGCAGGCACGCCTTCAGCCATAAGACCGACTTCTGCTGCATCCAGCAACCGAACGATTCTCTTAATGATGGATTCTATGTCCTACACCACATGCTGGAGTACCGACGGGATCACCAGAACCTTCACATGGCACCTAGATCTAGCGATGCCCATATTCTGCAATGGGCAAAGGACATAGGAGATATCGAGGATCATCGACTTCGAGCTGAGTTCTATAACATCCAGCGCGAACTTGCCCAAATCATCATGAATGAGGTCGTCGGAAAAACAGGGATGTTCCATGCAGAAGGACAAATGTCGCGGGAAGACGTCCGAACATGGATAGCCTCTCAGCGTCTCAACATGAAGCCTTTCACAAAGCTCGATGACTATCTCCCTGACTTGGATGGATGGCACGACATGATGGAGTGATTGTCGATATATGACAATGTGTCCGTTTAGTCCATAGTTTCTTTTATGACAAAACTTTGAGTTATGCACGGTGAAACTTTATTTGTGATGTAATTAAACCGTCCTCCTCGACTAGCGAAAATCACTCTAGTTAGGTCATTTGGGTACGATGAACTTTGTTATTTATGCTTATGATATGTTGTTTCTATTTTTGCCAAGTCTGTCTCTTTGTGTTGCTCAACTATATATGTTGCATATCATCGACTCATGTGACGATGCAGGTGCATAGATCATAAATGGCGAAGAAGTTCTACGCCAGGAGTATATATACGACAAGTGGCCGGAGTGTCAGGCCCAGGTGTACCGGTTTTCGGTTTCTGAGCGACACGCAGTACTTAGTTTAGGTTCACGCTAATGCGAGAGAGGGATACGAACTCATGTACTCAAAGTGATAGCTATTCTCATGTATATCATTGTTTAGATGGATGACGATGTATTTGCAAGTAATCGAGACTTGTATCGCTATTTTTGAGATTGATGACGAGAGACCACTTTGTGTTGGATGATGATTATGATGATGACATGATTTGATGAGACTAATTGTATGTATATGCTATGATTACATTTGTATGTGGATGATATGCTAAAGATTATTGTATAAAGCCTATTCAAATGCAAAACAAATAAAAAACAAATCTGCGGGGAAAAAAACTAATAAAACTAGTAGTAGCGAGGGGGGGATTTAGCAGTAGCGCCGACTTACCAGTAGCGCTTACACCAGAACGGCGCTGCAGATAATACCAGTAGCGTCCTTTTCTAAACAGCGCTGCAGCTATTCATGTGTAGCAGTAGCGTGTGTCAACACGCGCTACTGCTATACGTTAGCTGTAGCACCTTATTAGTAGCGCGGGTACCCGCGCTACTGAGAGGGCCCAAACCCGCGCTGCTGCTAGGCTTTTCCCTAGTAGTGTAAAGACCCGCGCTACTGCTATCTACTTAGTAGTAGCGAGGTTTAAAAACCTGCGCTACTAGTAAGTAGCAGTAGCGAGGGATTTTAACCCTCGCTACTAGTAAGATTCCGTGTATAGGCTTTTCCCTAGTAGTGCTGGTGGGCTCGAGAAACCACTGTCCTCCTAACCATTCAACCACATGTTGGTTAGCACGGCAAAATGTATGTGGTGACCGTGATGAGCTTATTCTGAAGTCCAGTGGCCATATCGTGCTTTCGCTTCAAATACAATGACTGTAAGTGTCGTTAACAAAATACGGAGCATGCATCAACAAAGTCCGTCAGTGTCATCAAGAAAATACGGAGACGTATCGTGAGCTAGATACCGTAAGATCACCACGAGAATGTATACGGTGACAGTAATGAGCATATTCTGAAGTCCAGTGACCGTATAGTGCTGACCGTATAGTGCTTTAGCTTGAAATACATTGACAGTCACGCGTGAATGTGTTGTGGGCATGCATACTTTTAGAAGGCCGAGAGATTGTTTGTGTGCGTACACTACTGGAATCAGGGATTTTTGCCGTCTGCCAGATCTTTGCCGTCTGCTTGCGGGCGGCAAAGAAGGTCTTTGCCATCAGCTACCAAACAACAGACGACAAAGAACTGGCAGACGATAAAGAAGGTCTTTGCCATCTGTCATTTCTTTGCCGTCTGCTGGCAGATGGCAAAGAATCTTTGCCATTTGTCAGCGGACGGCAAAGAGGTGCCACCGGATGCCAGTATACTGCAACGGTCCAACCCCACTCTTTGCCTTCTGCTCGCGGACGGCAAAGATTCTTTGCCATCTGCTGGCGGAAGGCAAAGAGGGGGCTATCTTTTTTTTGCGGTAAAAACAAACCGTTGCCCCACCTCCTCTATCTCTATCCCCTCTCTCTCCGCCCCTATCTCTCTGCCCCACCCCTCTCTCTCACCTGCTCATCTCTCCCTCTCTCTCCCGCGAGAAGCTACGCCGGCCGATTCTGGCGAGCTCCGGCGGGATTCGACGACGCCCGCCCCGCACCCGAGAGCCTCCCGACCCCGCCTTCCTCGACCCCGCGTCACTGCGCCACCTCGCCTCCGCCCGCCGGTGCGTGCTGCCACCTCACCGGACCCCAGGAGCCCTGCCGCCTCGTGCTGCCGCCTGTGCCGCATTGCGCGCAGCCACCTCCCCACAAGCTCGCCGCCCCGCCGCGGAAGCCTCGTCGCCGGTCACCCCGACCTCGAGATCCGCCCCCGCCATGGGAGCCGAGCACCAAGCTCCTCTGCGCCCCGCCCGCCATGGGAGATCTGAGGCCGGCCGGGAGGCAGGGATGGGGCGCCGGTGGTCCCCGGTGATCTGCGCGGTGGCGCTGCTCTAGCTCGCCGCGGCCGCAGCCAAAGATCCCGATCCCGACAAGCTCGAGCGTGCGTGAGTCCCGCTCCTCCGCCCTGTTTTTTCCGTGCCTGCTCGCTTGCTCTATCTGTGGCTCAGTACTATTGATTGCGTTGCCTGTGCTCCGCGGTTCCTGCAATGCTAATTCTGTTTGCAGTCTCGTTGTTCTTCAGTCCCCACCGTGTCTTGTATTTGGACAAGCTCATGCTAATATGTGGTTGGTACACTACCTGGGCAAGGTCATTTTGATACTGATACTTGTGGGCAGCAGAGGGTTCAAAGCCTGACCATCTACTGAGGTGCTTAATTGCGCCGCACGCTTCTTCGTTCCTTGTTCAAATATGATCGGAGTATCTTTATCTTCCGTCTCATGGATCCGCTGATAATATCCCGGAAGTAAATATTGTTGCTTGCTTCATCTCTACTATTTTCTGTAACTGCTTAGTGCTAAGCTCATGATCAACCTGATTACTTATGCGGCAACCTTCTTACGTAGGCAGCGCGACAACAATTCTTCTTCCTCAAAGCATATATTTTCTCCAAGCGATCAACAAAGTGATTGGTCCATTTGGAAGGTACACAAGTTTCTGATGTTTCTATATATTATGAGACAGAGGGAGTAGTTGTCAGATCTTCTTTTCGTTTAGTACTTGTTGAGGCTGTCATAATTTTCTTGGAAACTTGTAGGGCAGGGTCGGATGGGCGCGCACGGCGGAGGTCGGGTGCGGGGCGTCGCTATCACCGTCGATGACGCGGTTCGGGATTGCCGCGTGCTTCAACGCCATGTCGTCGGCCGTCTCGGAGGCCGCCGCCACCAACGCCGCGTCGGGCCTCGTCCACGCGGTGCCGCGGACCGAGCCTGTTGTGTCCGCCGAGTGGCTGCACGCCAACCTCAGGGACCCCAATGTGAAGGTATAGCACTTGTCGTTCTGCTGCGCCCGCCCTCTGAAATCTCAATGTCAGTTGCACAATTGGTATAGTCTAGATTTAAGACAGGGTACTCATATGGCTGGGCTTCTACTACCGTGGCAATTTGGTCAGCGCTGCTACAAGTGATAAATCTGTTTGCTTAACTAGTGATGCTAGCTAGTACGTGAATTGGTATTTTAGCTGAAAGAGGATTTTGGTGGGCTTTGTTTTAGCACGAGCAGTAATCTCAAGTTTCTTAATAACAAATGAAGTGCCTGTATTACAGTATGTGACGTAGGTCAACGCTCCTTGGATAAACCTATTTCCGAAAAGAAAATATTGCTACTGAAATAATGCTACATTTTGGAGGCCTTTTCTTTCTGGACATTATTGGCATAGTCTCGGGCTCTCATCACTATGAATAATAGAACACATACTACTAGGAGGAATCACATTTAACTATGCTATTCATAGGTTAGTTTTCTTGCTGTTAAACATGTCCATTGGCATACATTGTATCTTATTGTGCTCTTACTTTTTTGTCTAGGTACTTGATGCCTCTTGGTCAGAAGATGATGGCGAGTTCCTCATTCCAATTGAGTTTATATTGTGTAGGTTTCTTCGTCATGATCTGGATTGCCGCAGTCATGTTCAAGTCCAATGATATCTTGCGCAAGCAGACCGCTCTCAAGGTTGGTTCTTCATAATAACTTGTCTATCAACGTGCTTCTTCTGATTCTAGAGGTTAATTAATTGTTCTACCAAGCAAACTGCTCTCAAGGGCTTGTGCTTATCTTGTGTATCAACGTTCTTGTTCTGCTTCTAGCATTAGGTCTGTCCCTTCTATTGAGGAAGCCGGCTGGCAGACTGTTGCCGTCACTAAATCCCTAACCCTAGGGCCCGTGTTAACTCCATTTGATTGTCAAATTGGTTAGATAACTCAATTTGATTGTCCTCATAGTGTTCTAACATGCTTAGAAGAGTTGGAAACACTATAAATGTTTTGGTACGGAATATGTGCTCTAGAATAGTGATTCTGGCATGCTATATTTTTCATTACGGTGAATGGTATTCTCTTTTCCCACACATCATGATTTCCCCTTTTGGGGCCTCTCTGCTTCAATTATTCCATATGATTGTAATATGCGGCCTTGAAAAACTCCTATGGTTTTCTATGATGCACTCAAACATCCTGTCGAACATATTGTATCAAGAGAGGGCATGACATTGCAACCCAGTGATTTCCCTATTTATGAGTTTTTAGGTCCTGTGAACCAATTAGGCCCTTGGTCATTTCTTGAACTCAATCAGTAACTCATTTATGGAAAAAACTCGACGATGTGTGTACCTGTGTGTTCTGTTCTGTTTTGAAGTGGATAACATTGCCCCGTGTTTCACTTGGAAATAACTTATGTTTGTTGAATAATAGGAATTTATGCACCATTTCTATCTGTTCATAACTCTTAAACTAGCATTGCTCTCCTTAAAATTTCTAATCAGGCTGACTGCTGTTTTGTGCTCCACAGATACAACGGTCTGGCAAGCTGCTATGGTGGTCAAGTGTGTGCTGCCTAGGAAAATAGATATTTAGTTTTAGGTCATTTCTTGTAATTTCAGATATGAAGTGCTTGTCTTTAGTTTCTGTTTTTACTTTGTGAAACTTGCTACCTATGGATGAAACTGTGTAATATTGATGAAACTATGTATATGTATGGATGAAACTTGCTACTATTGGTAACATGTGTTGGATATCCTATATTGGTCATATATATATATGTATGTGTGTGTGTGTGTTTGATTTTCTGTGAAAATGAATGGATATAAGAAGAAACAGAATTAATGCCTATTTGGTCTCTTTTCCATCTACCAGCAGATGGCAAAGAGCCTGCAATCTTTACCGTCTGCCAGCAGATGGCAAAGAGCCATGCCCTTTGCCGTCTGCCAGTAGATGGCAAAGAGCCATGCCCTTTGCCGTCAGCCGCTGATGGCAAAGGCCCCTTTGCTGTCCGCTTCAGAAAGCAGACGGCAAAGAAGGTCTTTACCGATACTTACTTTGCCGGTGCCTTTTGCCGTCCGCGGCAGACGGCAAAGGCCTTTGTTGTCCGCCTTCCATGCCTTTGTCGTCTGCCTTGGCGGACGGCAAATTAGCTGATTTGTAGTGGTACGTGAAAGTGGTGTAGAAAGAGGGGGTGTCCGATGGAGACAAGGAGAGATATGCCCTTCATTTCTCTTTCCCATTTCTCTTTCCCGTGACTAATATTTTAGGAGAATATATAAACATTCACAGTGCAGAACAAATATTTTTGGATGCACCATGAAATTAACTTTCATGTATAACATTGTACTATTGTATATGCTTATTTTCTTAGTGGCCGATTGCATGTGTGGTGTGGTGGCACATCATTTCTAGTTGTGGTGGGTCAACATGAGGACTCATGGGTCGGTTCCATCCTGCGCCACATATAGGTTGGACCGAGACGCATTATACGAAGACCCATGTGGAGGACTCGACGTACAACACGAAGCTACCAGAGTCGCGGAGGACTCTATCCCCACTGGTAATAAGCCGACTATATATGATTTGTAACCCTAGGCCCCCAGTACATTATAGAAGATTGGGGGCTAGTTCGTCGATAGTATACACATACGCACAATGCCTGGTATTCACGTGTACTTTGTACACACCCCTATCAGTAATATACAGTACCAGGAGTAGGCTTTTTCCTCAACTGCAAGCGTCCGAACTAGGGTAAAACTTTGCCTCGTATTACCATCCAGCCTAACAGTCAGGGATATCCTACCGAATGATATGATGGAATCATATCTGCCAAGTACTAAGAGAGAGGTGTGTCTGGTGGGCAATGTGTGCGAGAGAGCCTAAAGATAATGTGCGTGCAGGAGACACGTCGGCACATATATGTGCGTATAGAGGGCTAGTAGAGACCGTGCGTGTGTATATATGCATGTGAGAGAATTAGTGTTTTCCAACTAAGATTAGTGAAAAGAGTGGTACATTGTAGTCATAAAGAGAGAGAGAGAGAGAGAGAGAGAGAGAGAGATACAGAGAAAGCATGTGCATGAGACACCCAGACATCCCAAGAGAGATTGTGAGCATATGTGAAAGAGAAATGCCGATGCATATAAAGTGTGTGCACTTATGCGTTAGATAGAGAGATATATAGCGCGTTTGTGAGAACGGGCTGAGGCATAGTGCATCTACGTGTAAAAGGCGGTTCTATGCATTAAATTAAAATATAAATGGCATTATTATTTGTGGATGATATCATGAATTTTGCAAATTGCGTATGGACAAAAATCGGTCTATCAGACACCCATACTCTATTGAATTCTAGCATGTGCATGTGTTTATTTCATATTATCGATCCATAGAGTGAGAGCGGTTTGAAATACAGGCAATGGATGCTTTTTCAATTAATAATTAACATTAATTAGTTCACTCCATGTTGTTAGTTTGAAGCACTTTATACATTTGTCACTTGCATGGATACATTCCAAATTGCTAGCTACGAAATAGAATACATGTCGAATTCAACATAAAGGGGGTTTCGAAGATTCAAATTCATAGGAAGTGCATTCATCTATTTGAACCCGAGATAATGGCATTTGTAAATCAGATTTAAAAGGGGGCATCAATGTTGTTGTGCATTTGAACATGCTATATATATATTCATACGCATGTCTAACTTTCTTTTGCAACCAAGGAGATTATATCTGGAACCATGCATGAACTGAGGTAAGTTGCATATTTTTTAATATATACTCGTGTACAATGTATATTCAAATGTACCCCCTCCATTCCAAAATAATCGTAGCTTTAGGATTTTCAAGAGTAAAGATTTGTGAAGTTTGACAAATCCTGAAAGTTCAATTCAAGAGATCCGAAAACGTTAATGCTTTTGCTCCCAAATATTGAACAAAGTGCCAAATAGGCCTCTGGTCACCTGAAACCGCGCGAGACTAATGTTTGGTGGTAGGAAATTACTGTCCTGACTCTGGCCCGTGTAGCCTATTGGCCCGATGTCCAAAGGTCTACACCGGGGTAGGTTTGTAACTTCACCAAGATGCCAGTCTCAACCACCTCCGAGAAGCATTCATACGCCATGGGCTCCTAAACACCCATGCGCTCGGCCGAAATCTATCCCGCCCACATTTGGGACACCTGAGATTACTGTCCTACCCCCAACCCACAATATGTCCGAAATTTTAGATGGGGGCAAAGTTTGTAACTTTCCCCAAATTTCAAACAAGCGCGTCTCAAACCGAAACATTGTTCCCCCTTGAATCCCCGCCTCCCTCCGTTTCCCCATTCATACTCCGTGGGCGCCAAAACGCCCTCTCCACCAGCCGCGAAACCCCAGCCTCCTCCGTCCTCCACCCCATAGCGCCCAATCCACCGCCGCCCTCCTCCATCACGCCGGAGCCGGTACCCCGACATCGTCGTCCAATGCAACCGCAACCGCAATGCCCTGAAGGACTTAGCAGCTGAAGCCGAGGCAGAGCTACCTCCATGACGCTGACGCTGACGTGCGCCGTACCAGAACCACTCCGACCATGCCGTCCTGCGCCTCATTGCTGCCGCTCCACTATTGCAACCGTCCACCGCACCGGAGCTATTCCCGCTACGTCATCGTTCGCCGCCTCGGATTTGGTTCCTCGCCGCCGACAGATGGCCACTGCACCATACCCAACAAGTTGAACATGGGTTCTTCCAAGGCTCCACCGTCCTCCACAACTACTCGTTTCCAGTGAACCACAAGAAGATCATTGAAAAATAGAAGGAGGACACAGCACTGCCAGCAGAAAGAGGTACTCCTCTTCCCTTATTCATGCAAATCTTACGTCTCAGCTCACACCATATTCATCCCACGAAAGAAACTAGTTGAGCGCTTCTTACTGCATCTTCTTTGTGATACTAAATGCACAAGGTTTCCTCCCTTTACTATTTCACCTTTGCTAGAGGTCAGTAGCCCGCCTGGATTTCAATTCAGGGTCAGTCGAACCGCAATTTAAAGAAGCAGCACCCGCTTAGGCGCGCGGAGCACCAAGTTCGCATGTTCGCCGGTGAAGTGGCGCATCAGTGTCTATCATAGGGGTGTGGGGTGCAGAAGCTGCTTGCGCCCAATATGAAGGTCGGCGAGGCTTGAATGGATGGCCGGGGGCGGTGCCAAGCACGGCGGTGCGGCGAGGTCGAGGGGAGGCCGCAGGCAGGGGACTGGACCGGTGGTCGCTGGCGTTTCGAGGAAGATCATCAACAATGACTGGCTGGAGGTAGATGAAGGCGATCTGCCCGCTCTTTGTACATCGGACGGTGCAGAAAAAATGGACTGACCTATTTGTTTTTAGTTGACTGTTATTTTCATAGAATCCTGTAGTAATTTAGTGTGCCATGCATGTTGTAGATCTATCATCTGTCTCCCGTCATTTATTTCTCACCAACCTGCTATCTACTACCTTTACACTGTACTAATTGTGCACACACTTCACCCATACTCACACTATTGTTTTTTATGCATGGGTATTTCAGACTCTGGCGCAGTGTTGATGAATGCAGAAAAGAAAAGACAGAAGTCGCTCCAGTGTAATTCGAAGATAAGCACTAAGCGTTTCAGCGCTCTAAAGGGTGCAGTGTCAGCAGTTGGAGACACTAAACGTAGCTCTGCAGTTGATGATCTCAATTTCCACACACAACCATCCCGGGTGCTTGCTTTAACTTCGCTCTGTCAAATGTGGTTGCATGTTGCATATGGTGTCTAGCTTGTATTGCTTCCAATTTGGTTAAATTGCATCTGCTTACTTTACACATTATACCTTTGATAATGACATGCCTTGTTGTTTTTGATAGATACTACATATGTCTATTAACCATGTTTGTACATCAAATTAATGCTCTTTTGTATCCCTCGTCAATCACTTATGATGAGACAGTCACCCCAGTGGGTTACTGTGAGACGCCCTACTCGTTTAAAGAGTGCAGTGTCATCCTGCCCACAAGATTCTCAAGAAACAACAAGGCTAAATGAAGATAGTCAACGTAGTTGTCTAGTTGATGACCGCAATTCCCCCACACCACCATCGCATGTGCTTGCTCTTACTTGGCAGTGTGATATGTGGTTGCATGTTGCATATGGTGTCTACCTTGTAATGCTTCTAATTAGGGTAAATTGCATCTGCTTAGTTAACACATTATACCTGTCAATATGACACGCATTCCCGTTTTTGGTACATACTACATCTTTCTATTAACCATGTTCTTACATCAAACTACTTTTCTTGTGTATCCCTCATCAATCACTTCTGACGATACACCTTCAAGTTGACAGTGTAATATTGGTTGCATCTTGCATATCATTTCAAACATGTATTGCCTCTAATTTGTTGAAGTGCCACTTGTAATGAGACACATCTAACCTGGTAGAGTCATTTTGGTCAGATCTTTCATATGGTGTGTAGATTGCATTGCTTCCAATTTGTTGAAATGCCTTCTGCTTAGTGTTTTTCATACATATTCCATCCTCCTACAATGTGGTTGCCATACATAAAAGTTGTGTTCGTCAGTATCATGCATCAACGAATTTGGAAGTGCGAATTTCATTCCTTTTTCTTGTGTGTTTACTTGACAAGGCAAAATCTGAAAGGATGAAGGCACGGAATGATGGTGGTCCTATGGAGCAACCAAAACAGATGGTCTATGCAGATTCTCCTGCTACTCGTACTGCAGTGCTAGTTCCAAATCTCATCTCGCCTACTCCACAACCCAAGGTGCTTGCTCTAACATGGCAGTGTGATATCTGGTTGTATGTTGCATATGGTGCCCATCTTGTATTGCTCCTAATTTGTTAAATTGCATCTCCTTAGCTTACACATTATACATGTGAATATGACACACCTTCCTGTTTTTGGTACATACTACATCTACCTATCACACCATGTTCTTACATCAAACTACTGTTCTTGTGTATCCCGCATCTATCACTTATGATGAGACAGTCACGCCCATGGGTAAATATGAGATGCGCTACTCTTATAAAGAATACAATTTCGTCCTGTCCACATGATTCTCAAGAAACAACAAGCATTGAACATAGCTCTGTACTGGAAGACAACACTTCCCCTACACCACCATCACAGGTGCTTGCTCTAACTTCATAGTGTGATATGTGGTTGCATGTTGCATACGGTGTCTAGCTTGTAATGCTTCTAATTAGCGTAAATTGCATCTGCTTAGTTTACACATTATACCCGTGAATATGACATGCCTTCCTATTTTTGATACACACTACATCTATGTGTTAACCTTGTTCTTACATGAAACTACCTCTCTTCTGTATCCTGCATCAATCACTTATGATGAGTCACCTTTATTCGTTGCATATTGCATATTATTTCTAGCCTGTTGCCATTTATTGCTTCTAATTTGGTCAAATACATTTGTTAGGGCACCCTTTTAATTTGGCAGAGTGATATTGGTTTCATCTTTCATATGGTTTCTAGCTTGCATTGATTCTAACAAGTTCAAGCACCTTGTGCTTAGTTTACACTTTATACATCATACATGCCAATATGTCACGCCGTCCTGTTTTTCATGCATATTCAATCCTCCTATCATGCGACTGCCTTACATGAAAGTAATGTTCGTCAGTATCATCCATCAATGAGTTCTGAAGAGAAAATTTTATTCCTTTTTCTTGTGGGTTTGACTTGACAAGGCAAAATCAAGAAAGAGGAAGGAAAAGAGTAAGGAAGGCAATGATGGTGGTCCTCTATAGCAATGTAAATGGAGCATCCGTACCGATTCTCCTTGTACTGATAGTGCATTACAAGGTCCAAGTCTCCACTCCCTTACTCCACCATCCAAGGTGCATGCTCTAACTTGGCAGTGTGATATCTGGTTGCATGTTGCATATGGTGTCTAGCTTGTATTGCTCCTAATTAGTGTAAACTGCATTTGCTTAGCTTACACATGATACGTGTGAATATGATACGCTTTCCTATTTTTGGTACATACTATATCTGTCTATCACACCATGTTCTTACATGAAACTACTCTTCTTGTGTATCCTGCATCAGTCACTTACGATGGGACACCTTTAAGTTGGCAGTGTGATATTGGTTTGCGTCTTGAATATGATTTCTACATGTATTGCTTCTAGTTTGATGAACGCCACCTATGACTAGACAGTTTTAACTTGGCAGAGTGATATTGATTGCACCTTCCATATGGTGTCTAGTTTGCAGTGCTTCTAATTTGTTGAAGTGCCTTATGCTTAGTTACCACATCATAGGTGTGAATATGTCAAGCCGTCCATTTTTTCGTACATATTCCATCCTCGTATCATGACTTTGCCTTTCATCAGAGTAGTGTTCGTCAGTATCATGCATGAATGAGTTCTAAAGAGCGAATTATATTCCTTTTTCTTGTCGGTTTGACCTCACAATGAAAATCAATAAAGTTGAAGGAATTGGCAAGGCATTGGATGATGGTGGTCCTTCTGAGTAACTGAAATAGAGGTTCTCTATAGATTCTACTCCTCCATCCTCCCAACAAGATTCGCAAGACAACACAAGGCTAGACAGTCAACGTAGCTGTGTAGATGATGAGCACATCTCCCGTAATCCACCATCATAGGTGCTTGCTCTAACTTGACACTATTATATGTGGTTGCATGTTGCGTATGATGTGTAGCTTGTATTGCTTGTAATTTTGTAGAATTGCATCTGCTTACTTTACACATAATGCCTGTGAATATGACATGTGTTCCTGTTTCTAGAACATAGTATATCTGATCACACGATGTTCTTACATCAGACTACTATTCTTGCATATCCCGCATCAGTCACTTATGATAAGGCACCTTTAAGTCGCCACTGTGATATTGGTTGTGTCTTGCATATGATTTCTAGCATGTACTGCTTCTACTTTATTGAAACGCCATACAGTTTGAACTTGGGAGAGTGATATTG
Source organism: Triticum timopheevii (assembly GCA_963921465.1). NCBI lineage: Eukaryota > Viridiplantae > Streptophyta > Magnoliopsida > Poales > Poaceae > Triticum > Triticum timopheevii. The sequence continues at coordinate 184,610,309 of OY997264.1, read as the reverse complement.
GTTGCATCTTTCATATGGTGTCTAGCTTGCAGTGATTCTAATTTGTTGAAATGCCTTCTGCTTAGTTACCACATCAAAGGTGTGAATATGTCATGCCATCCTGTTTTTCATATATATTCCATCCTCGCATCATGTGTTTGCCTTTCATCCGAGTAGTGTTTGTCAGTATCATGCATGAAATAGTTCTGAAGAGCGAATTTTATTCCTTTTTCTTATCGGTTTGACTTCACAATGCAAAATCATTACAGCTGAAGGAAATTACTCCGGCAGTGGATGATGGTGGTCCTTCGGAGCAACTCAAACAGGGGGTCTCTACAGATTCTGCTCCGCCATCCTCCCAACAAGATTCGCAAGACAACACAAGGCTGGACAGTCAACGTAGCTGTGTAGATGATGAGCACATCTCCCCTACTCCACCATCACAGGTGCTTGCTCTAACTTGGCACTATTATATGTGGTTGCATGTTGCGTATGATGCCTACCTTGTACTGCTTCTAACTTTGTTGAATTGCATCTGGTTACTTTACACATAATGCCTGTGAATATGACATGTGTTCCTGTTTCTAGAACATATGTGTACATGATGAGCACATCTCCCCTACTCCACCATCACAGGTGCTTGCTCTAACTTGGAACTGTTATATGTGGTTGTGTTTTCCGTATGATGTCTAGTTTGTATTGCATCTGATTATGTTGAATTGCATCTGCGTAGCTTACAACTTATACCTGCAACAATCACTTACCCATAAGACACATTTAACTTGGGACTGTGATGTAGGTTGCATCTTGCATTGTCTTCTAGCTTGTACTGCTTCTAATTTCTTGAAATGGCACTTACGACGAGACACCTTTTACTTGATAGCGATATTGGTTGCATGTTCATATGGTGCCTAGCTTTCATTTCTTCTAATTTTGTTGAAATGCCTTCCGCTTACTGTTTTTTCATACATATTCCATCCTCCTATTGTACGTGTGAATATGAAACACTGTCTTTTTTTGTATATATTCCATCCTCCTATCCTGCGCTTGCCTTTACATCAAAGTAGTGTTCGTCTGTATCATGCATCAACCAGTTAGAGCTAATTTTATTCATCTTCTTGTGGTTTTGACTTCATAAGGCAATATTAGAAAATAGGAAGGAAAATAGTAAGTTAGGGGATGTTGGTGGTCCTCCGCACCGACGCAAACAGAGACTCTCTAGATTTGCCACTGCTACTGCTAATGAAGTTGAAGTCCCAAGTCTACATCACTACAAAAAAATACACTTCCGTGATGATACGTGTTTGTCACAGTAGGTCGCGTTTTTTTTTCATGCATGTACATCCATGACAAATTTATGACAGAATCATGATAGTCATACCTGTGCTGTCGTAGAAGTGTTCCATGACATTACCAAAATTATCATCACGGAAGTGTCCACTTCCATGACGATAAATCGCGCGTCACAGAAGTGCTTTCGTCAAGGGTGACCGACACGTGGCATCCACCATAACGGAACGCTGTTAAGCTATCGGGTCGGATTTTGGATCCGATAACCCGTTAATAGCCCCGACCAATGGGAAATTTCCACGTGTAAAATTCTGATTGGCCGAAGGGAACACCTGTCAGCTCGTCGGTGGGCCAGATGTCGCCCGTCCATTGGAGGAGACATGCCTATGGTACGTTGACACGTGGCTGGGCCCAACAGAGATCCATATAGGTTAAAAAGGCCGGCCTAGTCAAAGGCCCGTAGAACTTAATCAGGTACTTGTGGGCCAGCCTAATAACGGCCTGCTTAATAAAGGCCCATTTACAGCCCGAAACCAGATCTGGCCCGTTAATTGTTCGGCCAATATTTGGGCCCATTTACGGCCCGAAGCTAGATCTGGCCCGTTAATTGTTCGCCCAATATTTGGGCCCATTAGCGGCCCGAAGCCAGATCTAGCCCGTTAATTGTTCGCTGAATATTTGGGCCCAACTACAGCCCAGTGACTTTCGGCCCTGTTAGAGGCCTAATGTAGACATGGGCCCATTTCAGCCCGGTGTGACTTTCGGCCTGGGAATGGCCCGTGCTGCCCATGGGCCATATATGGTCCGACAGGACATCGGGCCCACTAACGGCCCGTACTAAAGGTGGCAATAGTTAAGCCCAACTTGACTTTGGGCCTGTTAAAGGCCTGTCGCGTAATTCGGCCCGTTGATGCCTGTACTAAGCTTTCGGCCTCTTAAAGGCCCATGATATCAGTGGGCCAACTAAGGCCCGAGATATGTTTCGGCCTGGTAATGGCCCGTGAGCTAACTGGGACCATAACGGCCCAATCTACATTTCGTCCTGCTGAAGGCCCGTCGACGACTAGTGAAAACTGAGGCCCAACTTGCATTTTGGCCTGCTAAAGGCCCGTGGTTTCATCTCGGCCATAACAGGCCAGTACAATATTCAGCCTATTAATGGCCCAACGCTACCTGGGCCGAACTAAACACTGGGTCGACAAAAGGCCCAACTAAAATATAGGCCGGTGTAAGTTTGGGCCTAGCACAATGTGTGAAGGCCCCAATCATTCGAGCCCAAGAAAGACGTAGGCCGGCCCAATTGTGGCCCGCTAAAAACTTGGCCCGTCATCAAATGTTTCGGCCCGGTCGACTACATCTGATTTTTTTTTCAGATAGCGAATGATGGCAGTAACTAGTAGGAATTAAGAACAAACCTACTCTACACAAAGAAATTACGGCATAGTAACTAAGAATAAACCTACACTATACAATAAAGGATTTAAGGTATATTACATCCACTGGGCATCGAAGTTCGCCACCAGTGATCATAAAGCGCAACGAAGAAGCAGATTACAAAAACTGGGCACCATTGCAGCGTAACAAAATAATACTAAACCGAGACCACTTCCAAGACAGTTCAAGAAAGGTTAGCCTTGCGAGGGAACTGCTGCGCAAGCTGCTGAGCAAGGCTGTGAGACCGGCCTAGCATGTGGGTCATAGCTTCCAGGTGTAGCTGTTTAGCGATGAGGTTCTCATTGGTGTTCTCCGCAATCTTTCTTAGAGATAGGACTTCAAGTCGAAGTTGAGTTGCAGAATGCCTTTCTTATAGAACTTGGGACTGAAGAAGTCGAACTGATTCAGACAACGAATTCTGTGAGCTTGTCTAACTGTTAGTCTCAAGTAACTTGAACACTGCATCAAGACAAGACTTTGGGGTTGTCTCGCTATTTTCAAGATGTTTTGCCTTCTTTGCTGCAATATATGTTGGGTTTGTCTCACAGCCTTCAGCAGACTTGTGCATGCCATCAGGCATATCCCCCTGAAACAAAGTAGAGAGATGATAGGTTTTGCACGTGTATAAACAAAGATGATAACTGTTCTGTCAATTCTATCCAATTTCAAATTAGAAAATAAAGAGTAAGTTCAAAATATCAATAGCATAATTTGGCATTGTTCATAATGCGGGGAGCTTCACCACACTACTGGATTACCATGTCAACATAACAAGCATAGATGAAGGGCAAATAAAATCATTGTATCTATTTTGGATAATGTGCATGGCATGTTGTTCATATCATCAGCCACATCAGTAAGATAAAACATGAGATGACAAGGTGCAAACATGGGCTGCTTCACCACACACTGGATTATAGATCCACAAAACCAAGCATACATATAGGGAGTATTAAGTAATATGCATGGTATGAATAAGAAATTTGGTTTTACAAGTAAAACTTAGAACTTACAGTTCTTACGAACATGCATTTTGGTAGAAATAGCAAACTAAACAACAGTAAACGATCGGGAGTATGAGCAAATTAAACAGCAGTTGAGGATAAAGGCTTTAGAAGGACTGACTTACATTAACAGTTAACACCGGCTTTATAATGCCCTTCTCCATATCAAGGGAAGGATAACTCAAGAATTTCAGCACAGAATCTTCTTCATAAGCATTGCCTGTACTCTACATTTTGTAGAGAGTAATTATAGATATGATAATACTGGAAGGGATAGAGGATAATGAATATAAGATGTAGATTGATGCTACATAATCAACTACCAATCCCTAGAAGTACAAGCGTTACAGGACAAAATGTACTGACAAGAGCAATGGGCTACACTTCTGCACTGGCATTGTCTGTGTATTCTACTTGTTGGTAAGATTAAATATAGATCTGATCTTTTTTAGTAAATGGTGGGCGAGGGAGATAAGATGCAGAATGCTACAAAATGAACCAATCCCTCTTCCCATAATACAAGAGTGTTTTGAACACTGGTGTACTGTACAAAACGTTCTTATATTATGGGACGGAGGGAGTAGCTGTTAATGTAAGTACAATGATAGACCACGTTCAGTCCTTACAAGAGGACTGCAGAGCTAAACCTCTTGAAAAGCATTGGGTTGATTCTAAATTTGTGTAAGAGTCCATACGGATCTTATAATGTCCACCAAATGGGCGATTACGAGGCTAACATGTGCAGTGATGCTACATAATCAAACAACTATGAAAGTAAGTATGGTCATACAGGGCAAGAGGTACTCACGAGAGCAATGCAGTGTGTAGTATAGTTGCGAGATTCTGTGGTCCCTTGAGAACAAATGTTCTTCTGCTAACAGTTTTCGTACAAGTGAGACATTAAGGCAAATGCAGAAATGTAGTTCAAATTGTGATGTGATATCATAGACAGTACCTTACGCTGCAGCCGAGACCAATGTGTAACAAGATTATTCAAGTCACCGTCGGATAAATGTAGCACCGGAGACTTTACAGAAATTTTGTTCAGAGGCTTGCCATCGAAGTGCGCTTGCCTCAGGTAGGAACGATACTTCATCAACGAGTGCTTGAAAAGTGCAACCAACTCTTGCTCGTCATCACAATCAAGTTTGCTCCTCACCTATTTAAAAGAATGAAATCTTGTGTCTTCTGTAAGTTGAGGTATTTAAGTTGTCAGGAATGAAATCTTGTGCCTATTTAAAAGAATGAAAGTAAGTATGACCATGAATAACATTAGTACATTACTTACGCGTAAGTTGCGGAGGAAGACTGGAAATTGTTCTGTGTCTGCGGTATAATCTTTCCATGAAGGAAAGATGCGCACAAAGTTCCTGACAACAACATAAGCTTCGTCTTCTAAACTGGGAAGAAATGGAACAAGGGTCCTATTTGCTGCAACTGGGGCTCTCTCTGGTTCGGAAAGGGATTTGGCAACTGGATTTGGTGTACTCTTTGCTGGAATGGGGGTTTTGTGTCGTACAGCTGGTGCTATGTCAACTAGCATAATCATACTGTTTGCTGCAGTTGGGGTCTGCTGAGTTGGGGCATCAGAAATGACCAGTGTAGTAGGGCTAGAGTCTGCTAGAGTTGGGGTATTTTGTGGGTCAGGTGATATTGCAACTACACCTAATGGGCTATTTGATTTATCAGGTGCCACTACCTTTTCCAAATACCTTGCTTGTGCTCCTCCACGATCAGCAATCGCCCTCTTCCTTTTGAACGTCTGATACACAAGAACAACATTTGAATGGATAAATATGGTATGATGACAGATGGAATATGTACTGAAAATGGATAGGCAGGGCGTATTCACATACACGATGTGTAAACTAAGCTAATGGCAGTTCAACAAAGTAGAAGCAATGCAAAGCATCAGTTGCAAGATATGCGCGAGCAATGTAACCTTGGAAAGTTAGAGCAAGTACCTTGATGGGTGAATAAGATAGGGCATCTTCCTCTGACTCCTCCACTAGGGAGCTACATTGACTTAGGTCTCCCTCTAGCTCAGAATCACTGTTAGGATCATATTCTGAGCATGAATTTGTAGGTGGAGAGCGTTTGCATTGCATTGCATCCAGACTTGATTTCAGTCCCTTGTTGGCAAGTTTGACAGCCATGGCATTGTTCTGCTTTATTCTTTTCATGCGCGCAAGCTCATAATCATTATGATGCTGTTCAGAATCTGAGATTCATGAAAACGTAAAAAGTAGTCAGATTATCTATGGAATGCATTGCGGATTCAACTCGGAGAGTGTCTCCCTATAAGCCCCTGCATATGCAAAGTTCACCTCCCCAACCGTGCTGACCAGACCACACACAGAAATACAAACCCCTTATGTCTCTATAACAGGCAGGCACACATTTCGAAACTGAAGTAGGAACATTAGAATCATATGAAATTCGTATTTGAACAAATAAACTAAGCAATTATGAGTGGCGTAATGTTTAGCTTCAAGGGTGGAGTGTTGGTAGTGCGACACAAAGCAAGTAGGCGAATTGTATTCCATGTAAAAGATCGAAACCTATGTAAAAGCTGGAAATGACACTTTCTTTCTATACAATGCAGTGTTCGTTACCCACACATGATGGAAGAGATCACATAGAGAAATACTATTCACTCAGGTCTACGGTTCCAGTATTTAGAAACAGGGTGGTCCACCCTAAAAGAATATTGACAACAAATATGACAAGGCAAGCATAGATGTAGTGAATCAACATTTACTTGTGAGCTTATTAGGACAAGTATGCAGAATTGTAACTGCAGTAAGAGACCATCCAAAATCTGAATGAAGAAGTTTGTCTAGCACTTATTGTTTGCCACTAATCGACGTGAATAATTGGATATTATATCGAATGAGTAAGAAAGACAAGTAAAATTGTCAACAAACCTGGCTTGCAGTAGTAATCTGGGTCAATGTCACTACGACCAACAATCCAAAATGACTAGTATCTGTTCCGAGGACCGGAATTTTGAAAACCCTGTGAACTTTAGAGGTACTAAAGATTACCGAAATACATCTGAACCATTAAGTGTAGGTAGCACTGAGCACACAACAAACCCTAATGACAGTCCTGCCTAATGAGTAATGAATCAATTAGAAAAGGGATAAGTATATTTTTCATCCTTGAATTCTTTCGAAAGTATAGAAACCGTCCCTCAATTACGAAACCAGTAAAACTCGGTCCCTGAACTAATGAAACTGGATAATCTTCATCCCTGATACCACTTCCGGCGGTTTGAGTATGACGTGGACCTGGTTTTGACCAGCACTGGCCACGTGGCCCGGTTTGATCGCCACGCCACTGTAGCAAACGGGCGGGAAGGTGTTCCCACGCTGGCGCCTGCCAGCTCGTCCGAAGCCAGGCGCAGGACGCCGGCTGTACGTGAGCGCCGCGACCCCGTTCAGCATGCCCGTCTACTCTGTGAGGCGTATGGCGGCCACGGATGCCAGCCGCGGTACCCGGAGAGGCAGAGATGTCAAGCTGTCGTGGTGCAGCCGAGCCTTCGCGTCGTTCCAAGTGCCTCGCCGGCAGCCGGCCTCGGCGCCGCACGTCGACTAGTGCACCTCCAGCTCGGCAAGAAACTCACGGGGCCGCGTCCGAATTCATTAGCCGCCATCGCCGTTCTTGCAGTCGCCGACGCCCAGCCATGCACATGGAGGCCGTACCCGTACGCACGAACATAGCAAGCACGCCAACAACGTAGCTAGCCAGCACAAACACAAGCAAACCGGAAGCTCTGCTAGTCAACCACACGCACATCCTCGGCCAACATTAGCAAGCCAATGCCATGGCCCGAGGGAATCTGGACAGCCTCGACGCTGCTCACAGTACTGGGCGCCATGCTGGACTCTGCTCGTTTAGTCAAGGATTTGTGCTGGCGCCGTCGCGCACGATTTGTGCCGCCACACCAGGTCAGGGGAAGATACGACGTTGGGTAGGGTGATGACAGTGTGAGTGTTTGGTGTGTTGGGTGCGTCCGCCGCCATCCGGCGCGCGAACAGCGCCGTCACGAGGAACCCGCCGGCGCCGGCGTGCACTTGTTGATCAAGCACTTTCAACCTGCGCACTTGATGGTTCGGCCGCGGCCGCGGCCGCCCGCCAACTCAGACTGCTTCCAAGCGCTGAGCTTCGTGAGATGAAGGAGCAGGTACCGGCGTCTATCAGCTCCCGAAACCTCAGCTTAGACGTGGCGGTCAAACTGGGCCACGTGGGCAGTGCTAGTCAAAACCAGGTCCACATCAAACTCAAACCGCCTGAAGTGGAATTAGGGACGAAAATTATCTGTTTAATTAGTTAAGGGACTGAGTTTTACTAGTTTCGTAATTGAGGGACGATTTGTATACTTCCGAGAGAATTCAAGGATGAAAAATATACTTATCCCATTAGAAAATGGGTGATGAGGAGTGGCGGCTGAGTGTTGAGGACGTATCTCAGGATAAATCGGGTTGCTTGGTGGGTGCTGCACGCCTGAGCCCTGAACGGACTGGGAAGGTAGGCACGGCGGCGCGCCCGGGCAGCGGTGACGCTGTTGGGCGAGCGGCTCCTGGCCTCCTGTTAGTCCGGCGTCTCCTCCTAGAGTCATGCCGTCCGGGGACGGGAAGTCGCCGGCGACGCAGGCGGCTGGGGGTGAGTAGAGATCGGAAGTGCGCAGTAGAACAGAGGGGAATCGGGGCCTATGTGACGCCCCCGATTCAATCGTACACTAATCATGCACGCAAACGTGTATGATCAAGATCAGGGACTCACGGGAAGATATCACAACACGACTCTAAAAGTAAAATAAGTCATACAAGCATCATAATACAAGCCAGGGGCCTCGAGGGCTCGAATACAAGTGCCCGACATAAATGAGTCAGTGGAAGCAACAATATCTGAGTACATACATTAGTTAAACAAGTTGCCATAAGATGGCTAGCACAAACTGGGATACAGATCGAAAGAGGCGCATGCCTCCTGCCTGGGATCCTCCTAAACTACTCCTGGTCATCGTCAGCGGCCTGCACGTAGTAGTAGGCACCTCCAGTGTAGTAGGAGTCGTCATCGACAGTGGCGTCTGGCTCCTGGGCTCCGGCATCTGGTTGCAACAACCAGGTAGAAAGGAAAGGGGGAAAAGGGGGAGAAAAGCAACCGTGAGTACTCATCCAAAGTACTCGCAAGCAAGAATCTACACTACATATGCATGTGTATATGCGTAAAGAGGCAATATCGGTGGACTGAACTTCAGAATGTGAAAGATCGAGGATGTCGCCTAGAGGGGGGGGGGGGTGAATGGGCACTTTAAAATAATTACGGTTTAGGCTTGAACAAATGCGGAATAAACCTAACGGTTAATTTGTCAAGCACAAAACCTAAAACAACTAGGCTCACCTATGTGCACCAACAACTTATGCTAAGCAAGATAAGAAACTATGTGATAGCAAGATATATGACAAAGAACAATATGGCTATCACAAAGTAAAGTGCATAAGTAAAGGGCTCGGGTAAGAGATAACCGAGGCACGCGGAGACGACGATGTATCCCGAAGTTCACACCCTTGCGGATGCTAATCTCCGTTTGGAGCGGTGTGGAGGCACAATGCTCCCCAAGAAGCCACTAGGGCCACCGTAATCTCCTCACGCCCTCGCACAATGCAAGATGCCGTGATTCCACTAAGGGACCCTTGAGGGCGGTCACCGAACCCGTACAAATGGCGACCCTTGGGGGCGGTCACCGAACCCGTACACTTTGGCAACCCTTGGGGGCGGTCACCGGTACCCGTCAAAATGCTCGGGGCGATCTCCACAACCTAATTGGAGACCCTGACGCTTGCCCGGAGCTTTACACCACAATGATTGAGCTCCGAACACCACCAACCGACTAGGGCGCCCAAGCACCCAAGATGAACAAGCTCAAGGGCACCAAGCACCCAAGAGTAATAAGCTTCTCAACTTGTAACTTCCACGTATCACGTGGAGAACTCAAACCGATGCACCAAATGCAATGGCAAGGGCACACGGAGTGCCCAAGTCCTTCTCTCTCAAATCCCACCGAAGCAACTAATGCTAGGGAGGAAAATGAGAGGAAGAACAAGAAGGAGAACACCAAGAACTCTAAGAACTAGATCCAAGGGGTTCCCCTCACATAGAGGAGAAAGTGATTGGTGAAAATGTGGATCTAGATCTCCTCTCTCTTTTCCCTCAAAAACTAGCAAGATTCCATGGAGGGATTGAGAGTTAGCAAGCTCGAAGAAGGTCAACAATGGGGGAAGAACACGAGCTCAAAGGATAAGGTTCAATGGGGAAGAAGACCCCCTTTTATAGGACCTCCCGAATCCAACCGTTATGTGCTCAGGTCGTGCACAAGCGGTACTACCGCTTGGAGGAGCGGTACTACCGCTTAGCACGCTCAAAACAGCCCAAACGAGAGAGAAAACACGAGTTTTTGGTCCGGGGTGGTACTACCGCTTAGGAGCCACGGTAGTAGTGCTCTGGAGCGGTAGTACCGCTCAGGAGCCGCGGTAGTACCGCTCTAGAGCGGTAGTAAAAAATTACATCCGCTCTAGTCGCGGTAGTACCGCTGCAGCCTTCACCAAAACAGCCACAACTTTTGCAAACGGACTCCGAATTCGATGAAACCAAGTTTGTTGGAAAGCTAGCGACAAGGGCTAACACAATCTTGAAAGAAATACCAATAATAAGCAAATGAGAAAAGGCCCAAAAGAAAATGGTGAGAACCCTTCCTCGGAGAAGACCGGTAAAACCTCCAACACCGAAAACATCATAGAAGACGCATGCAAACTCCGTTTTCGATGAACTCAAGCTTGTCATAAAGATGACCATAAGCTCTAAGACTCACAAAGAGAATCAAACAAGAACCAAGAAACATGATGCAAGGATGCAATGGTTTGAGCTCTCGACGAACGATACGATCGAGCTACTCACCTGAGAGCCCCCCTTGATAGTACGGCTATCGATCCTATAACCCGGCCTCCCAACTACCACCATGAGACCGGTAAAATAGAAAACCTATCAAGGGCAAACCTTTGCCTTGCACGTGGTCCACTTGAGCTAGATGATGACGATCTTGACTCCCTCAAGTTGGACCACCTTTCTTGATTGCATTGGCTCGATGAAGACTAGATGATTGCTCCCGCATAGTCCACTATGGGTGAGCGACTCTTCGGCACATCTTCACAAGTCCATTGACACCACAAAGGATGGCAAGATTCAAACTTGATTGCTCCCCCATACTCCATTATGGGTGAGCCACTCTTTGTGTTGATCCACTTGAACTTGCACACTGCAAACTTGATGACGATCACCACTTGATGTCATCCTCCATGGGTTGTATGGGATCTTCCTCTTGACGCAAGACCATGGAAACATACCTAACGCCACAAAGAACTCTCACGTAGACCATGGGTTAGTACACAAAGCGTAATGGACAATGCTTACCATACCATGGGAACACTTGGTCCCACTCGGTACATCTTCTATGCTTTGTGAGTTGATCAACTTGATTCACTCTTGACTTAGTCTTGATCAACCTTGAATCTTTCCAACTCTCTTCATTTGGATGATGTCTTGAAGGTAAATATGAATGATCACACAATCTTCTTCTTCAAGACATGCTTGCAATAAGCTCAACACTCACATGACCAATCTTTGAATAATTCCTTAATAGCACCTTGGTCAACCCATAAACTCCTTGAAACCAACACATGGACTTCAAGAAATGCCTATGGAAACATCCTTCAAATATAACTCGATGCAACCATTAGTCCATAGAGAATGTCATCAATTACCAAAACCACACATGGGGGCACCGCATGTCCTTTCAATCTCCCCCATTTTGGTAATTGATGACAATCACTTTCAAGAGAGTTTATATAAGGAATTATGCATCACAATGCAATGCAACAACCAATGATGCAGGAGAATGAGATGCAAATGCTTAGGACCAAAACCAAAGCAAGGAGAAAACTCAGAAGATTCTCCACAAAACTCTCTGAAACTCCTCCCCCATTGGCATCGATTGCCAAAATGGGCGAAAAGCTGAGAAGGCCAAAATAAAAGGTGTTCCTCCATAAATTGTGTATTTCTCAACAAGAGAGTGGAACGCAATACACATATCCAACTGCCAATACTTGGAGGAAGACAAACTATATTGAGGCCCAAAGATTGCAACAAAAAGATATGACACAAAGACATAACAAAGAGAGACACAAGCAATCAGAAGATACCAATTGAAGCAAGCAATCAACGGATATCAATTGAACCAACTAGACCAATGATCCTACATGCCACAAGAATAAAGATATTATGATAAACGCAAAGGAGTGTTCTAAAGAAACTAGAGAAGCTCCCCATGATTTGTGCACACATAAGAATTTTTGTATTTGAATACAAAGTGCACAAAATAGGATCATAGCTCCCCCAAAATCAATAGAAACTGACATCCAGTGCAAGTGAGCATATAGGAAACAAAGCCTAGCGCTTGCAACAAAAAGAATAGAAACTGACATCCAATTAACTTGGCTTGTGACAAAAAGAATGATGAAGTCCCCTTAATTCTTCATAATGTAGCCAAGTCTCCAATGCCCTCCAAAAACACCTATTGATCAAGTTTGAGCTTGTTGGTCCCCAACCAAGTTGGGTCCTAAGAGGTTAGTCACAATAGGCTTGGCTACCCAAATGGTTCTTTTCTTGACACCACTTTGAGTACCAACAAACTTGGCAAACACATTGCCAACCTTATCCTTCCCAAGAGAATAGATATCATCAATAATAATTGGGTTGGATAAGTTACCACTAGTGCATGAAGAAGCGACGTGACCTTTCTCACGACATAAGTAGCAACGTCTACTCTTTACTTTCTTCTCACTTGATTTTTCCACAAGAGAAGCATTAGCTTGAGTCTTCTTGGGAAGTGGCCTTTCTTCAACTTGAGGTTGAGCATGAGATTGAACTTGTGCCCTCTTCCCTTTTTGCTTGACACTAATGGCCTTCTTCTTCAATGGGCAAGATCTAACATGATGCCCTTCTACTTTGCACTTGAAGCAAACAATCTTGGTCGAATTCTTGACTTGTTCTTCCATAAATTGTGTATTTCTCAACAAGAGAGTGGAACGCAATACACATATCCAACTGCCAATACTTGGAGGAAGACAAACTATATTGAGGCCCAAAGATTGCAACAAAAAGATATAACACAAAGACATAACAAAGAGAGACACAAGCAATCAGAAGATACCAATTGAAGCAAGCAATCAACGGATATCAATTGAACTAACACACTCGATCCCTGCAAGGGTGCACCACATAACCCAACACACTCGATCCAATTTGGCCGGACACACTTTCCTGGGTCATGCCCGGCCTCGGAAGATCAATACGTCGCAGCCCTACCTAGGCACAACAGAGAGGTCAGCACGCCGGTCTAAATCCTATGGCACAGGGGTCTAGGCCCATCGCCCATTGCACACCTGCACGTTGCGAGGGCGACCGGAAGCAGACCTAGCAACCTCCATTACAAAGGAAGTTGCGTTACGCAGTCCAACACGGCGCGCACCGCTCCGTCGCTGACGTCAAGAAGGCTTCGGCCGATACCACGACGTCGAGTGCCCATATCTTTCCCGCGTAGGTTGTTAGTGCGTATAGGCCAGTGGCCAGACTCAGATCAAATACCAAGATCTCGTTAAGCGTGTTATTATGAAGTAACCGCGGACGCCGACCAGGGCCAGGCCCACCTCTCGCCTAGGTGGTCTCAACCTGCCCTGTCGCTCCGCCTCAAAGTAACAGTCGGGGGCCGTCGGGAACCCAGGCCCACCTCTACCGGGATGGAGCCACCTGTCCTTCCATCCTCCACATCGGAATCACTTGCAGGTACTCAACGAGCCAACCCGACTTTAGTCACCATCTGTATAGTATGTATATATGTATAGTATATACCCGTGATCACCTCCCGAGTGATCATGGCCCGATAGTATAGCAAGGCAGACTGACAAGAATGTAGGGCCAATGGTGATAAACTAGCATTCTATACTAAGCATTTAGTATTGCAGGTAAGGTATCAACAGGTGTAGCAACAATGACAGGCTATGCAACAGAATAGGAGTAATCGAATAGTAACATGCTACACTACTCTAATGCAAGCAGTAGAGAGAAGAATATGCGATATCTGGTGATCAAGGGGGGGGGGGGGCTTGCCTGGTTGCTCTGGCAAGGAGGGGTCGTCAACACCGTAGTCGAACTGGGCAGCAGCAGCGTCGGTCTCATAGTCTACCGAAGAGAAGAGTGGGAAGAAATAGTAAATACAATGCAAACATAAGCATGACGACGCATGACATGACAATGAGCGGGCTTAGGTGTGCCCTAACGCGGTAGTAGGTGATACCGGCGAAAGGAGGAAACATCCGGGAAAGTATCCCCGGTGTTTCGCATTTTCGGACAGATGAACCAGAGGTGAAATGTTGCAGACTCACTATGCTAGGGACGCTTGGCAGACGAACGGGCTGCGTATCTGGATTCGTCTCGTCATTTTGAGCAACTTTCATGTACAAAGTATTTTCATCCGAGATAAGGTTTATTTTATATTCATTTTCAAAGTTTATTGCATTTTCTAGAATTAATTTAATTAAAAAATAGAACAGATTATAATTTTGTCACCTAGTGCTATTATAGCCATAGTGTATGACAGGTGGGGACAGTGGGGTTGGGTTGACCCGGTCAAATGTTGACTGGTCAACTTATGAATAGTGTAAGTGGGTCCCACATGTAATAGGCTTAGACTAATTAATTAACCAACTAATCTAAACTAAATTAGTTTAGACCTAATTAAACTAGGCCGGCCCCACACTGCTGTGGCACAGCCCACACGCACACAGCGCACACACACAACGCTAGGGAGTAACTCTATTCCTTTTAACACAAGATAGCATTTTGTGATTTTTGTAGGATTTAATCCATGCATTATCTGAAGCAGGTCCAATGGAACAAAATGAGGCTTGTTACATCTACTTTCCGTTCATATAATTTTTACCCATGTTAGAACTTGTTGTAGCGCTGTTTAGTGGCAGTTAAGTTGGCTAGTCAGTGTAGAAATCTAAAAGCTAGCTACTGCTACAGTAACTGAATGTTACTGTAGCCGTGTAGCATAGCAGCAGACAGCGGCTGCGGGAGCAGCAAAGCTGCAGCGAAGCAAGCGGCATGAACACGGCCGCACATGCTGGGCGCAGGGAGGGACGGACGAGAGGCGTGGGCGGCCGCGGCGCGAGCAGTGGCACGGGTTGAGCGCGACCACGGCTCCGGCGGCGACCAGAGCAGACTACAGCAACGCAGCGACAGTACAAAGTAGCCAAGCAGCAGAGTAGCGCAAGGAGCAGCAGCAGGTAGCAAGCAACGGCAGCCGAGCAACAGTAGTGGCACAGCAGCAGGCACGCGGGCGTAGCCAAGGCCCGGCCGGCGCGCGGGCTGGTCGCGGATGTTTAGGGGCGCGACGGACGGGGGTGAGCGCGAGCTCGGGCAACGGCCGCTACGGCGATAGATCGACGGGAAAAAGAGGGGAATCGGCCCGGGGCTCACAGCGGAGGTCGGTGGCGAGGTCGAGGAGGCCGGGGAAGGTCGGGACGCGACGAATCCGCCGCCGAACAGGTCCGGCCGGGCTTGAGGACGACGTCCGTTGGTGACGAGCGGGGTCCTTCAGCTCGAACTTGCCCTCGCAGGTGAAGTGT
The DNA here is from genome assembly GCA_963921465.1 of Triticum timopheevii. Lineage (NCBI taxonomy): Eukaryota > Viridiplantae > Streptophyta > Magnoliopsida > Poales > Poaceae > Triticum > Triticum timopheevii. The sequence goes on along the minus strand of OY997264.1, from coordinate 184,594,849 downwards.
GCGACAGAGGCGCATCTCCTGGAGACCTTGGAACGATGAACGCTGGCCGGTGGACACCGTGACGACGAAGAAGATGATGAGCGCGGTGACAGTAGCTCGGGCGCGAGGAAAACCGAGAGGAAGAGGGGCGAGAGCGGGGAGGGGAGGCGATCTAGGGTTAGGGGCACCACGGGGCAGGTCTTGTAGGCGTCGGGGAGCTGCCGGATGGCTGCCACGTGGCCATCGGCGCCGTGGACGGACGCTCTGCGTCCACGGTGGCTACATGAACAGGGAGGAAGGGGATGAACGGGTGTTGGGTTGGCCTTGCCAATTTGGCCTAGTGGCTGAGAGGAACAGGGGGGCTTTTTCTTTTCCATTTGATTTTTTTAACTTATCGACTTTCATTTTTTTAGTTTCATTTTATTTTTAGTTTTACAAAATATAACACTAGCCCCTAAATTAGTATTTAGTAAACAGGCCACTACCATAATTAATTTGGTACATTAATTAAATAGTTGGCATTTGTTTATTTAACTAAAAGCATTTAATAAATGTTTTCAGCTATTGTTTTATTTATTTTAAAGTATTCAAACATTTTATAAAGGTGTAGTTTTTCTACCATAATTACCTATGCATTATTTGGCATTACACGAACATTTTAGTTTTAATATTTGAAAATTTTCACCGTTTGACTTTAATTCAAATTTAATTTTAATCTGTCTTAAACTAACGCGAGTTTATCGACAGTAACCGAGGCGACGTGGCATCATTAGCAAAGGTTCACTGTAGCTGAATTATCCGGGCGTCACAATTCTCCTCCACTATAAGAAATCTCGTCCCGAGATTTTAAGAGGTGGAGTAAGGGGGAAAGGTCTGGTTACGAAATTCTAACGAATCTTCTCGGTCTTGGTTGCTCTTCTAGTAGAGGTCGATCCACTACATTGATGTCTTCATTTCTCTGCTCCAGGTCATTATGATGAAGGCGTCTTCCTTTCTTCGAGAACTCCATCGTACTTACGAAAGAATAAGGGAGGGGGGGGGGTATTCCGGGGGAACGGACCTCTGCACGGTTGACTAACCGGTAGATAACATCAAGGAAGGTGGCGGAAAATAACTCTCGAATTGAACTTAAGAAGATATCGAGAGCAAAGTAAGAAGGTACCATAAGAAGTTTCAAGCGGATAGACAATCGCCGTTGCCTGAAACAGCGCATGAAAGGGGTTTAGAGCAACGAGAATTAGTTTTGTGTCTGATACTAGAATTGACGATCTCTCGGAAGGTGGCTTGTGAATTACATACGAGTCCACGTGCGAGGAATAACTTTGGGAACAGGGGGATTACTGTGGAGTCAGGTTTTGATCCTGTGTAACTGTGGGTTATGGGCCCACCATGTGGGTTAAAGTAAGAAGGGCATTGACATCTTGCACGGTCATGATAGCAAGACATGTCAGAGGGTAGGCTATCAGTTATGTTGGCAACAATGTCGGTACCAAGGGCGAGGGACGAAGAGAAACATTTTCCTGCTTGTTGAACGAGGCGGACCATTAGCAAAGTTCTCGTCCATCGATGGCTACCAGAATGTCATCAATAATAGTAGTAGGGTCTTACTGACAGAATTGAACACCGAGGTGTTTACATAAGCAGGAGAATATTACTGCTTAGATTATATAGATCGCAAGAAACGTTAAACCAACCAATGGAAAGGAAAATATGATTATCAGATTAAACAGAAAAATGGAAAGGAAAATGTGTTTAAACACATATTTCAAGGGTATATCCTTCCCAAGGACAAGCAGAGCATGATATCCATGTCAGGATATAATGTAGAAAACTCTTTAGGTAGGGGAGAGAAATTTTCATGGCATTACCACATACAACGGTGTTAGGATAATTAAGAAAGAAACATTTAGCATTGGGCTTCAAACGTTTTTATTGAAGATCAGAGTACCACAGACATGCTTCAAGATAGCATTGACATGGTCTTCAAGCAAGGTCGGACTTTGGATACAAAGGATCCATGGGAAACAACTTATAGAATAAGTCTTACAATTTCCTCATGGAAGAATGGATAACCTTGCAAAAGAAATTATAATGATAGGTCCTCCAGCCAGGGGATGCTAGGCAGGACATCATATTACCGGGTCATCAAAGGACCAACATCATAACTCCTGGAAAGTTGTCCCAACCATCATATTGTTGGGGAACGTAGTAATTTCAAAAAATTTCCTATGCACACGCAAGATCATGGTGATGGCATAGCAATGAGAGGGGAGAGTGTTCGTCTACGTACCCTCGTAGACCGTAAGCGGAAGCGTTAGCACAACGCGGTTGATGTAGTCGTACGTCTTCACGATCCGACCGATCCAAGCACCGAACGTACGGAGCCTCCGAGTTCAGCACACGTTCAGCTCGATGACGATCTCCGGCCCTCCGATCCAGCAAAGGCCCCGGAGATGAGTTCCGTCAGCACGATGGCGTGGTGACAATGATGATATTCTACCGGCGCAGGGCTTCGCCTAAACTCCGCGACGATATGACCGAGGTGGAATATGGTGGAAGGGGGCACCGCACACGGCTAAGGAACGATCCGTAGATCAACTTGTGTGTCCATGGGGTGCCCCCGCCCCCGTATATAAAGGAGCCAGGGGGGAGGAGGCCGCCGGCCTAAGGGGGCGCGCCAAGGGGGGAGTCCTACTCCGACCGGGAGTAGGACTCCCCTTTTCCAAGTTGGAGTAGGAGAGAAGGGGAAAGAGGAGGAAGAGAAGGAAAGGGGGGGGGGGGGGGGGCGCCGCCCCCCTTCCCTTGACCTATTCGGACTAAGAGGGGGAGGGGCGGGCGGCCCCCTCCTTGCTCCTTCCTCTTCTCCCTCTTGGCCCATGTAGGCCCATTAACCCCCCGGGGGGTTCCGGTAACCTCCCGGTACTCCGGTAAAATGCCGATTTCACCCGGAACCATTCCGATGTCCAAACATAGGCTTCCAATATATCAATATTTATGTCTCGACCATTCCGAGACTCCTCGTCATGTCCGTGATCATATCCGGGACTCCGAACAAACTTTGGTACATCAAAACTTATAAACTCATAATAAAACTGTCATCGAAACGTTAAGCGTGCGGACCCTACGGGTTCGAGAACTATGTAGACATGATCTAAAACCATTCTCGGTCAATAACCAATAGCGGGACCTGGATGCCCATATTCGTTCCTACATATTCTACGAAGATCTTTATCGGTCAAACCGCATAACAACATACTTTGTTCCCTTTGTCATCGGTGTGTTACTTGCCCGAGATTTGATCGTCGGTATCCAATACCTAGTTCAATCTCGTTACCGACAAGTCTCTTTACTCTTTCCGTAATACATCATCTCATAACTAACTCATTAGTTACATGCTTGCAAGGCTTAGGTGATGAGTATTACCGAGAGGGCCCAGAGATACCTCTCCGACAATCGGAGTGACAAATCCTAATATCGAATTATGCCAACCCAACATGTACCTTCGGAAACACCTGTAGAGCACCTTTATAATCACCCAGTTACGTTGTGACGTTTGGTAGCACACAAAGTGTTCTTCCGGTAAACGGGAGTTGCACAATCTCATAGTTGCAGGAACTTTGTATAAGTCATGAAGAAAGCAATAGCAGTATACTAAACGATCAAGTGCTAGGCTAACAGAATGGGTCATGTCAATCACATCATTCTCCTAATGATGTGATCCCTTTAAGCAAATGACAAAACATGTCTATGGTTAGGAAACATAACCATCTTTGATTAATGAGCTAGTATGGTAGAGGCATACTAGTGACTATGTGTTTGTCTATGTATTCACACATGTATCATGTTTCCGGTTAATACAATTCTAGCATGAATAATAAACATTTATCATGATATGAGGAAATAAATAATAACTTTATTATTGCCTCTAGGGCATATTTCCTTCAGTCTCCCACTTGCACTAGAGTCAATAATCTAGATTACATAGTAATGATTCTAACACCCATGGAGTCTTGGTGCTGATCATGTTTTGCTCGTGAGAGAGGCTTAGTCAACGGATCTGCAACATTCAGATCCGTATGTATCTTGCAAATCTCTATGTCTCCCACTTGGACTTGGTCCCGAATGGAATTGAAGCGTCTCTTGATGTGTTTGGTCCTCTTGTGAAATCTGGATTCCTTTGCCAGGGCAATTGCACCAGTATTGTCACAGAAGATCTTCATTGGTCCCGATGCACTAGGTATGACACCTAGATATGAAATGAACTCCTTCATCCAGACTCCTTCATTCGCTGCTTCAGAAGCAGCTATGTACTCCGCTTCACATGTAGATCCCGCCACGATGCTTTGTTTAGAACTGCACCAACTTAGCTCCACCGTTTAATAAAAACACGTATCCGGTTTGCGATTTAGAATCGTACGGATCAGTGTCAAAGCTTGCATCGACGTAACCATTTACGACTAGCTCTTTGTCACCTCCATATACGAGAAACATATCCTTAGTCCTTTTCAGGTATTTCAGGATGTTCTTGAGCGCTGTCCAGTGATCCACTCCTGGATTACTTTGGTACCTTCCTGCCAAACTTATTGCTAAGCATACGTCAGGTCTGGTACACAACATTGCATACATGATAGAGCCTATGGCTGAAGCATAGGGAACATTTTTCATTTTCTCTCTATCTTCTGCTATGGTCGGGCATTGAGTTTGACTCAACTTCACACCTTGTAGCATAGGCAAGAATCCTTTCTTTGCCTGATCCATTTTGAACTTTTTCAAAATTTTGTCAAGGTATGTGCTTTGTGAAATTCCTATTAAGCGTCTTGATCTATCTCTATAGATCTTGATGCCCAATATGTAAGCAGCTTCACCGAGGTCTTTCATTGAAAAACTTTTATTCAAGTATCCCTTTATGCTATCCAGAAATTCTATATCATTTCCAATTAATAATATGTCATCAACATATAAAACTAGAAATGCTACAGAGCTCCCACTCACTTTCTTGTAAATACAGGCTTCTCCAAAAGTCTGTATAAAACCATATGCTTTGATTACACTATCAAAGCGTTTATTCCAACTCCGAGATGCTTGCACCAGTCCATAAATGGAACGCTGGAGCTTGCACACTTTGTCAGCACCTTTTGGATCAACAAAACCTTCCGGCTGCATCATATACAACTCTTCTTCTAGAAATCCATTCAAGAATGCAGTCTTGACATCCATTTGCCAAATTTCATAATCATGAAATGCAGCAATAGCCAATATGATTCGGACAGACTTAAGCATCGCTACGGGTGAGAAATTCTCATCGTAGTCAACCCCTTGAACTTGTCGAAAACCTTTCACAACAAGTCGAGCTTTATAGACAGTAACATTACCATCAGCGTCAGTCTTCTTCTTAAAGATCCATTTATTCTCAATGGCTTGCCGATCATCGGGCAAGTCAACCAAAGTCCATACTTTGTTTTCATACATGGATCCCATCTCAGATTTCATGGCCTCTAGCCATTTTGCGGAATCTGGGCTCATCATCGCTTCCTCATAGTTCGTAGGTTCATCATGGTCAAGTAACATGACTTCCAGAATAGGATTACCGTACCACTCTGGTGCGGATCTTACTCTTGTAGACCTACGAGGTTCAGCAGAAACTTGATCTGAAGTTTCATGATCAATATCATTAACTTCCTCACTAATTGGTGTAGTCGTCACAGGAACCGGTTCTCGTGATGAACTACCTTCCAATAAGGGAGTAGATACAGTTATGTCATCAAGTTCTACTTTCCTCCCACTCACTTCTTTCGAGAGAAATTCCTTCTCTAGAAAGGATCCATTCTTAGCAACGAATGTCTTGCCTTTGGATCTGTGATAGAAGGTGTACCCAACAGTTTCTTTTGGGTATCCTATGAAGACACATTTCTCCAATTTGGGTTCGAGCTTATCTGGTTGAAGTTTTTTCACATAAGCATCGCAGCCCCAAACTTTAAGAAACGACAACTTTGGTTTCTTGCCAAACCACAGTTCATAAGGCGTCGTCTCAACGGATTTAGATGGTGCCCTATTTAACGTGAATGCGGCCGTCTCTAAAGCATAACCCAAAACGATAGCGGTAAATCGGTAAGAGACATCATAGATCGCACCATATCAAGTAAAGTACGATTACGACGTTCGGACACACCATTTCGTTGTGGTGTTCCGGGTGGTGTGAGTTGCGGAACTATTCCGCATTGTTTCAAATGTAAACCAAACTCGTAACTCAAATATTCTCCTCCACGATCAGATCGTAGAAACTTTATTTTCTTGTTACGATGATTTTCCACTTCACTCTGAAATTCTTTGAACTTTTCAAATGTTTCAGACTTGTGCTTCATTAAGTAGATATACCCATATCTGCTCAAATCATCTGTGAAGGTGAGAAAATAACGATATCTGCCACGAGCCTCAACATTCATCGGTCCACATACATCTGTATATATGATTCCAACAAATCTGTTGATCTCTCCGTAGTTCCGGAGAATGGTGTTTTAGTCATCTTGCCCATGAGGCACGGTTCGCAAGTACCAAGTGATTCATAATCAAGTGATTCCAGAAGTCCATCAGTATGGAGTTTCTTCATGCGTTTTACACCGATATGACCTAAACGGCAGTGCCACAAATAAGTTGCACTATCATTATCAACTCTGCATCTTTTGGCTTCAACATTATGAATATGTGTATCACTACTATCGAGATTCAATAAAAATAGACCACTCTTCAAGGGTGCATGACCATAAAAGATATTACTCATATAAATAGAACAACCATTATTCTCTGATTTAAATGAATAACCGTCTCGCATCAAACAAGATCCAGATATAATGTTCATGCTCAACGCTGGCACCAAATAACAATTATTCAGGTCTGAAACTAATCCCGAAGGTGGATGTAGAGGTAGCGTGCCGACCGCGATCACATCGACTTTGGAACCGTTTCCCACGCGCATCGTCACCTCGTCCTTGGCCAGTGCTCGCTTATTCCGTAGTCCCTGTTTCGAGTTGCAAATATTAGCAACAGAACCAGTATCAAATACCCAGGTGCTACTACGAGCTCTAGTTAGGTACACATCAATAACATGTATATCACATATACCTTTGCTCACTTTGCCATCCTTCTTATCCGCCAAATACTTGGGGCAGTTCCGCTTCCAGTGTCCAGTCTGCTTGCAGTAGAAGCACTCAGTTTTAGTCTTAGGTCCAGATTTGGGTTTCTTCTCTTGAGCAGCAACTTGCTTGCTGTTCTTCTTGAAGTTCCCCTTCTTTTTCCCTTTGCCCTTCTTCTTGAAACTAGTGGTCTTGTTGACCATCAACACTTGATGCTCCTTCTTGATTTCTACCTCCGCGGCTTTCAGCATCGCGAAGAGCTCGGGAATAGTCTTGTTCATCCCTTGCATATTATAGTTCATCACGAAGCTCTTGTAGCTTGGTGGCAGTGATTGGAGAATTCTGTCAATGACACTATCATCAGGAAGATTAACTCACAGTTGAATCAAGTGATTATTATACCCAGACATTCTGAGTATGTGTTCACTGACAGAACTATTCTCCTCCATCTTGCAGCTATAGAACTTATTGGAGACTTCATATCTCTCAATCCGAGCATTTGCTTGAAATATTAACTTCAACTCCTGGAACATCTCATATGCTCCATGACGTTCAAAACGTCGTTGAAGACCCGGTTCCAAGCCGTAAAGCATGGCACACTGAACTATAGAGTAGTCATCAGCTTTGCTCTGCCAGACATTCTTAACGTCGTCAGTTGCATTAGCAGCAGGCCTGGCACCCAGCGGTGCTTCCAGGACGTAACTCTTCTGTGCAACAATGAGGATAATCCTCAGGTTACGGACCCAGTCCGTGTAATTGCTACCATCATCTTTCAACTTTGCTTTCTCAAGGAACGCATTAAAATTCAACGGAACAACAGCACGAGCCATCTATCTACAAACAAACATAGACAAGCAAGATGCTATCAGGTACTAAGTTCATGATAAATTTAAGTTCAATTAATCATATTACTTAAGAACTCCCACTTAGACAGACATCTCTCTAGTCATCTAAGTGATCACGTGATCCATATCAACTAAACCATAACCGATCATCACGTGAGATGGAGTAGTTTTCAATGGTGAACATCACTATGTTGATCATATCTACTATATGATTCATGCTCGACCTTTCGGTCTCTGTGTTCCGAGGCCATATCTGCATATGCTAGGCTCATCAAGTTTAACCTGAGTATTCTGCGTGTGCAAAACTAGCTTGCACCCGTTGTAGATGGACGTAGAGCTTATCACACCCGATCATCACGTGGTGTCTCGGCACGACGAACTTTGGCAACGGTGCATACTCAGGGAGAACACTACTTGATAATTTTAGTGAGAGATCATCTTAAAATGCTACCGTCAATCAAAGCAAGATAAGATGCATAAAGGATAAACATCACATGCAATCAATATAAGTGATATGATATGGCCATCATCATCTTGTGCTTGTGATCTCCATCTCCGAAGCACCGTCGTGATCACCATCGTCACCGACGCGACACCTTGATCTCCATCGTAGCATCGTTGTCGTTAACGCCATCTATTGCTTCTACGACTATCGCTACCGCTTAGTGATAAAGTAAAGCAATTATAGGGCGTTTGCATTTCATACAATAAAGCGACAACCATATGGCTCCTGCCAGTTGCCGATAACTTTGATTACAAAACATGATCATCTCATACAATAAAATATAGCATCACGTCTTGACCATATCACATCACAACATGCCCTGCAAAAACAAGTTAGACGTCCTCTACTTTGTTGTTGCAAATTTTACGTGGCTGCTACGGGCTTAGCAAGAACCGTTCTCACCTACGCATCAAAACCACAACGATAGTTTGTCAAATAGACTCCATTTTAACCTTCGCAAGGACCGGGCGTAGCCACACTCGGTTCAACTAAAGTGAGAGAGACATACACCCGCCAGCCACCTTTAAGCATGAGTGCTCGTAACGGTGAAACCAGTCTTGCGTAAGCGTACGCGTAATGTCGGTCTGGGCCGCTTCATCTCACAATACCGCCGAACCAAAGTATGACATGCTGGTAGGCAGTATGACTTATATCGTCCACAACTCACTTGTGTTCTACTCGTGCATATAACATCAACGCATAAAACCTGGCTCGGATGCCACTGTTGGGGAACGTAGTAATTTCAAAAAAATTCCTACGCACACGCAAGATCATGGTGATGGCATAGCAACGAGAGGGGAGAGTGTTCGTCTACGTACCCTCGTAGACCGTAAGCGGAAGCGTTAGCACAACGCGGTTGATGTAGTCGTACGTCTTCACTATCCGACCGATCCAAGCACCGAACGTACGAAGCCTCCGAGTTCAGCACACGTTCAGCTCGATGACGATCTCCGGCCCTACGATCCAGCAAAGGCTCCGGAGATGAGTTCCGTCAGCACGACGGCATGGTGACGATGATGATGTTCTACCGGCGCAGGGCTTCGCCTAAACTCCGCGACGATATGACCGAGGTGGAATATGGTGGAAGGGGGCACCGCACACGGCTAAGGAACGATCCATAGATCAACTTGTGTGTCCATGGGGTGCCCCCCGCCCCGTATATAAAGGAGCCAGGGGGGAGGAGGCCGCCGGCCTAAGGGGGCCCGCCAAGGGGGGAGTCCTACTCCCACTGGGAGTAGGACTCCCCTTTTCCAAGTTGGAGTAGGAGAGAAGGGGAAAGAGGAGGAAGAGGAGAAGGAAAGGGGGGGCGCCGCCCCCCTTCCCTTGTCCTATTCGGACTAGGAGGGGGAGGGGCGCGCGGCCCCCTCCTTGCTCCTTCCTCTTCTCCCTCTTGGCCCATGTAGGCCCATTAACCCCCCGGGGGGTTCCGGTAACCTCCCGGTACTCCGGTAAAATGCCGATTTCACCCGGAACCATTCCGATGTCCAAACATAGGCTTCCAATATATCAATCTTAATGTCTCGACCATTCCGAGACTCCTCGTCATGTCCGTGATCATATCCGGGACTCCGAACAAATTTCGGTACATCAAAACTTATAAACTCATAATAAAACTGTCATCGAAACGTTAAGCGTGCGGACCCTACGGGTTCGAGAACTATGTAGACATGACCTAAAACCATTCTCGGTCAATAACCAATAGCGGGACCTGGATGTCCATATTGGTTCCTACATATTCTACGAAGATCTTTATCGGTCAAACCGCATAACAACATACTTTGTTCCCTTTGTCATCGGTATGTTACTTGCCCGAGATTTGATCGTCGGTATCCAATACCTAGTTCAATCTCGTTACCGGCAAGTCTCTTTACTCGTTCCGTAATACGTCATCTCATAACTAACTCATTAGTTACATGCTTGCAAGGCTTAGGTGATGAGTATTACCGAGAGGGCCCAGAGATACCTCTCCGACAATCGGAGTGACAAATCCTAATCTCGAATTATGCCAACCCAAATGTACCTTCGGAAACACCTATAGAGCACCTTTATAATCACCCAGTTACGTTGTGACGTTTGGTAGCACACAAAGTGTTCTTCCGGTAAACGGGAGTTGCACAATCTCATAGTTGCAGGAACTTTGTATAAGTCATGAAGAACAATATCAGCATACTAAACGATCAAGTGCTAGGCTAACAGAATGGGTCATGTTAATCACATCATTCTCCTAGTGATGTGATCCCTTTAATCAAATGACAACACATGTCTATGGTTAGGAAACATAACCATCTTTGATTAATGAGCTAGTATGGTAGAGGCATACTAGTGACTATGTGTTTGTCTATGTATTCACACATGTATCATGTTTCCGGTTAATACAATTCTAGCATGAATAATAAACATTTATCATGATATGAGGAAATAAATAATAACTTTATTATTGCCTCTAGGGCATATTTCCTTCACATATCTGACCGAGATTCAGATCCGATTGGTGTCATGATACCTCATACTTTGGATGACTGAGAAGAAAGGTGCAACACAAATTGTCGAGATGACATTGCAAGGTTCTCAGGGAAAAGAACTATGGAAGCGAGTTCAGAAACAAGAGTTCATCATTAAACCAAGGATAGGGTGATGGGGTAGCTGATGGAGTCGGCGACAATCCTCGAGATTTCCAAACGGATGGATTTCCACAATAATGTGAAAAAGAAGATTACAATTGTCATATCAAATGATATAATGATGTATGCTCGAGGAGAACATCCTCGAGCAAACACTGGTTGGAAGGTGCGCCCAAAATATGGGCTTTAGGTAGCATGATCATTGTTAGTATGGTGATTTGATAACCAAAAGACTTAGAATGAAACTATCGGCCATTCACTTCAAAGCAAAAGGGTTGCTAGAAGTTTTGAATTCGCACATCATAGTTCGATTGTCGGTTTTCAGGTTAGAATAACACGGGGACCAAGGAATGAACGAATATGGCAAAATGTATCACCTGAATCCAGAATTCTTAAGAGGTGGTGAAATTCTCACGATATTTTTGACATAAAAGATGGTAATACTCCAATGTAAAGAAGAACAAATGCTGGATAGCAAGGATCTCAAGATATAACACAAAACATGAACGAGTTTGTGTTGAACGGAAGGTAATAAAGTGGTCGATGGCAAAACAAATCATCGAGGGCAAGGATGGTATTTCTCATCATGAATTCAATTGATATCCTAGAGGAGCTCGGAATGCTGATGATGATCACGACACATTTGTCGAGAGATCTCATGAAGAATTAATCGATCAGTGATGACATCAAGTTGAAGGAATGATGAAGCGAAAGGTTGTCGGAACCATGGGTACGACACAAACTCGAAATCAAGTTTGTTGTTCAAGGAGAAATGATATGACGAGGAAGATCGACGTAAGATTAGCTCACCATCGAAATTTGTGCTCCGGGAAGAACCAGATAGCACATTTAAATTTAGCACGATAATGATGTAGCCGATAAGGCTAGGAATGGCATGATGGAGTATTAAACTCATAAGCAATGAAGATTACTAAGAGTTGTCGAATCGCAATGCGGACTCGATTCACTATTAGGTGTTCTCGATTGACGACAACCCAAAACTCATCGAGTGACTATGATAGGGAAAGGTATTACTCCGGCACAAATTCATAAGATGTAGTGCAATGGCATGATATCCTCGAGATACCAGGGAAATAATACTCGAAGGCATATCAAATTAAAGGTTGAAGTGGGGTGTATTGATCTATAGAAGACAAGCGCTTCTACTTGTCTGAGAAATGGAATCAAAGGAAGAAATTATGGTCGGAACCACGATTGCAAAGGATCAATTCACAGATCTAGATGATATTTTCAAGGAAATAGTTATTATTGCAAGAAGCTTCCATGGTAGGATCTACATCGTGTCCATGGGCATGAACACAAAGGTTCAAGGTCGACTCCCACTTCGTCAATGCATAACCTTCCATTCGCCTCTCATATTTCAAAAATGACATTAGTTGTTGAAAGTTTTACCTGGTGCAATACCAGGTAAGTATGACCCGTGAAATCTTTCGGGTTCACATGGATAAAGGAAGGCATAAGGTTCAACCCATCGGGATATCTTAGAAACATATACCACAAGTTCCAAGAGTAAATATCACCAGCTCGAAAGTAGAGCATGGTTGGCCAAATCAGAGAATATGATTTACTAATGGCATTATGTATCAGGGAAGAATTCACAAGGCGATTAAATATGAAGGTCATTGCCAAATAATAATCCAAAAAAGGATTTGGCGGTCGATAGCGGAGATGATGTGAGCATCGGCACATAACCAGTTGAAGAAAGAATGCAAGGGCATCATATTATAGAACACCCGAATGATTCGATGCTTAGATATCAAAGGAATTATGATTTCCAAATCGAAGGATTAGAAGAGGACGCTCTGATCAAGGGTGGATAAGTTCAATAGACCTAAGGGTACAATTGACGGCAAATAGATTGGTCAAGAACAAGATCATGTTTAAAATGACGTGTGAGCCGAAAGATATTTTAAAAGGATCAACTGATGATTGCATGCATTCGCACTCAGGTTGAATCAATAGGATCAAAATGACGGTGCCTAAGGGTACTAGCAAATATTGCCTGACATATGGAAAGCATCCATAATGACGCTGTAAAGTCTCAAGAGAACATCAGAGAGTATCTTCGGATCCTTCTGGTGCAGCAGACGATCATCTGTAATAAGGGGCTCTCTGGGAGAAAGTATCATCGAGAACCTAGAGTCCGAGTTAGTAAAATCGTTTAACCCGAATAGAAGAGATGTCAGAGTCCCAGAGTATAGGTCGAGGAATAAAAGATCCTACTACCACGCAATGGCAATGTGTGCCCGTAAGACACACAGCCATGTTAGTAAGAGTTTTTGCAACATCTAGACTCGACTTCGGCCAAGGAGTGTGGAAGGGGGATTCCTACAGGCAGTCGGCTCTGATACTAACTTGTGACGCCCCCGATTCAATCATACACTAATCATGCACGCAAAGTGTACGATCAAGATCAGGGACTCACGGGAAGATATCACAACACAACTCTAAAAGTAAAGTAAGTCATACAAGCATCATAATACAAGCCAGGGGCCTCGAGGGCTCGAATACAAGTGCTTGACATAAATGAGTCAGCGGAAGCAACAATATCTGTGTACAGACATAAGTTAAACAAGTTGAAGATGGCTAGCACAAACTGGGATACAGATCGAAAGAGGTGCAGGCCTCCTGTCTGGGATCCTCCTAAACTACTCCTGCTCGTCGTCAGCGGCCTGCACGTAGTAGTAGGCACCTCCAGTGTAGTAGGAGTCGTCGTCGACAGTGGCGTCTGGCTCCTGGGCTCCGACATCTGGTTTCAACAACCAGGTAGAAAGGAAAGGGGGAAAAGGGGGGGGGGGAAGCAACGTGAGTACTCATCCAAAGTACTCGCAAGCAAGGATCTACACTACATATGCATGTGTATATGTGTAAAGAGGCAATATCGATGGAATGAACTGCGGAATGCCAGAATAATAGGGGGATAGCTAGTCCTATCGAAGACTACGCTTCTGGCAGCCTCCATCTTGCAGCATGTAGAAGAGAGTAGATTGAAGTCCTCCAAGTAGCATTGCATAGAATAATCCTACCCGGCGATCCTCCCCTCGCCGCCCTGTGGAAAAGCGATCACCGGGTTGTCTGTGGAACTTGTCTGGGTGTGTTTTATTAAGTATCCGGTTCTAGTTGTCATAAGGTCAAGGTACAACTCTGGGTCGTCCTTTTACCGAGGGACACGACTATTCGAATAGATAAACTTCCCTGTAGGGGTGCACCACATAACCCAACACGCTCGATCCCATTTGGACGGACACACTTTCCTGGGTCATGCCCGGCCTCGGAAGATCAACACGTCGCAGCCCTACCTAGGCACAACAGAGAGGTCAGCATGCTGGCGCAGGGGTCTGGCCCATCGCCCATTGCACACTTGCACGTTGCGAGGGCGGCCCGAAGCAGACCTAACAACCTCCATTACAAAGGAAGTTGCGTTATGCAGTCCAACCCGGCGCGCACCGCTCCGTCGCTGACGTCAAGAAGGCTTCGGCTGATACCACGACGTCGAGTGCCCATATCTTCCCGGCGTAGTTGGTTAGTGCGTATAGGCCAGTGGACAGACTCAGATCAAATACCAAGATCTCGTTAAGCGTGTTATTATGAAGTAACCGTGGACGCCGACCAGGGCCAGGCCCACCTCTCACCTAGGTGGTCTCAACCTGCCCTGTCACTAGTCGGGGGCCGTTGGGAACCCAGGCCCACCTCTATCGGGATGGAGCCACCTGTCCTTCCAACCCCCACATCGGAATCACTTGCGGGTACTCAACGAGCCAACCCGACTTTAGTCACCATCTGTATAGTATGTATATATATGTATAGTATATACCCGTGATCAACTCCCGAGTGATCACGGCCCGATAGTTTAGCAAGGCAAACTGACATGAATGTAGGGCCAATGATGATAAACTAACATCCTCTACTAAGCATTTAGGATTGCAGGTATGGTATCAACAGGTGTAGCAACCATGACAGGCTATGCAACAGAATAGGAGTAACCGAACAGTAAAATGCTACACTACTCTAATGCAAGCAGTAGAGAGAAGAATAGGTGATATCTGGTGATCAAGGGGGGGCTTGCCTGGTTGCTCTGGCAAGAAGGAGGGGTCGTCAAGACCGTAGTCGAACTGGGCAGCAGCAGCGTCGGTCTCGTAGTCTACCGGAGAGAAGAGGTGGAAGAAACAATGAATACAATGCAAACATAAGCATGACGACGCATGACATGACAATGAGCGGGGTTTGGTGTGCCCTAACGCGGTAGTAGGTGATACCGGCGAAAGGGGGAAACATCCAGGAAAGTATCCCCGGTGTTTCGCGTTTTCGGACCGTTGAACCGGAGGTGAAATGTTGCAGGTTCACTATGCTAGGGACGCGTGGCGGACGAACAGGCTGCGTATCTGGATTCGTCTCGTCGTTCTAAGCAACTTTCATGTACAAAGTATTTTCATCGGAGATACGGTTTATTTTATATTCATTTTGAAAGTTTATTGCATTTTCTAGAATTAATTTAATCCGAAAATAGAACAGATTATAATTTTGTCACCTAGTGCTATTATAGCCATAGTGTATGACAGGTGGGGACATTGGGGTTGGGTTGACCCGATCAAATGTTGACTGGTCAACATATGAATAGTGCAAGTGGGTCCCACATGTAATAGGCTTAGACTAATTAATTGACCAACTAATCTAAACTAAATTAGTTTAGACCTAATTAAACTAGGCCGGCCACACACTGCTGTGGCACAGCCCACGCGCACACAGCGCACACACACAACGCTAGGGAGTAACTCTATTCCTTTTAACACAAGATAGCATTTTGTGATTTTTGTTGGATTTAATCCATGCATTATCTGAAGCAGGTCCAATGGAACAAAATGAGGCTTGTTACGTCTACTTTCTGTTCATATAATTTTTACCCATGTTAGAACTTGTCGTAGTGCTGTTTAGTGGCAGTTAAGTAGGCTAGTCATTGTAGAAATACAAAAGCCCTCGCGTCCGTGTAGCATAGCAGCAGACAGCGGCTGCGGGAGCAGCAAAGCTGCAGTGAAGCAAGCGGCATGCACACGGCCGCGCATGCTGGGCGCAAGGAGGGACGGACGCGAGGCGTGGGCGGCCGCGGCGCGAGCAGTGGCACGGGTTGAGCGCGGCCACGGCTCCGGCGGTGACCAGAGCAGACTGCAGCAACGCAGCGGCAGTACAAAGTAGCCAAGCAGTAGAGTAGCGCAAGGAGCAGCAGCAGGTAGCAAGCAATGGCAGTCGAGCAACAGTAGTGGCACAGCAGCAGGCACGCGGGCGTGGCCAAGGCCTGGCCGGCACGGGCTGGGCGCGGATGTTCAGGGGCGCGACGGACATGGGTGAGCGCGAGCTCGGGCAACGACTGCTACGGCGATAGATCGACGGGAAAAAGAGGGGAATCGGCCTTGGGCTCATAGCGGGGGTCGGTGGCAAGGTCGAGGAGGCTGGGGAAGGTCGGGACGCGACGAATCCGCCGCCGAACAGGGCCGGCCAGGCTTGAGGACGACGTCCGTTGGTGACGAGCGGGGGCCTTCAGCTCGAACTTGCCCTCGCAGGTGAAGTGGACGACGGAGGCACGTCTCCTGGAGACCTTGGAACGACGAACGCTGGCCGGTGGACACCGTGACGACGAAAAAGATGATGAGCGCGGTGACAGTAGCTCGGGCGCGAGGAAAACCGAGAGGGAGAGGGGCGAGAGCATGGAGGAGAGGCAATCTAGGGTTCGGGGCGCCACGTGGCAGGTCTTGTAGGCGTTGGGGAGCTGCCGGATGGCTGCCCCGTGGCCATCGGCGCCGTGGATGGACGCTCTGCCTCCACGGTGGCTGCATGAACAGGAGGAAGGGGATGAACGGGTGTTGGGCTGGCCTTGGCAATTTGGCCTAGTGGCTGAGAGGAACAGGGGGGCCTTTTCTTTTCTATTTGGTTTTTTTAACATCTCGGTTTTCATTTTTTTAGTTTCATTTTGTTTTTAGTTTTATAAAATATAACACTAGCCCCTAAATTAGTATTTAGTAAATAGGCCACTGCCATAATTAATTTGGTACATTAATTAAACAGTTGGCATTTGTTTATTTAATTAAAAGCATTTAATAAATGTTTTCAGCTATTGTTTTATTTATTTTAAAGTATTCAAACATTTTATAAAGGTGTAGTTTTTCTACCGTAATTACCTATGCATTATTTGGCATTACACGAACATTTTAGTTTTAATATTTGAAACTTTTCACTGTTTGACTTTAATTCAAATTTAATTTTAATCTGTCTTAAACTAACGCGAGTTTATCGACAGTAACCGAGGCGACGTGGCATCATTAGCAAAGGTTCAGTGTAGCTTAATTATCCGGGCGTCACAGCCTGGGACGACCCAAAATCCGAGGGTGGGCCGGCCCATCGTGGGCACCCTGTAGAGATACACACCGGAGCGGCGAACATGCATTTTAGAAACTAATTCAGGAACATTTAGCTGACCAATTAAACAACTCTGTTTTAATAATATCAGATTCGTATTTGAACATCTAAGCTTGTGTAGCTTGATGCGTAGAGCAGTGTTATTATGACACGAAGCACGTATTCTGATCGTATAGTGATCATAAAAGGGGGAAACTCTAAGCATATTTTTTTTAGCATAAGAGGGTTTTCCCTCCGATTTCTATTAAAAAAACCACCACGGAACCAACATGGTCAATTAAACCCTAAGCATGATCAATTAAACTGTATTATGGCTGTGCCATGGCAGATTTGAAGCTGCAAACCGGAGAAATGATGTTTAGCATCCATTGTTTGCTTCGAACTAAGAACTAAATTCTAAGAGCTGAAAAGAAAGTAGGGTAACCAAGTTAAGATCTATTTTTTGGTTGAGATCAAAAAGTTGAGGAGATATGAAGTACCACCTCTCTTGCGGCGCCGTGTAGGCATCGGGGGTGCGATGGCTGTCGGTGGCGTTGAAGCAGATCTACGACGGTAGACGGGTGCATCGGGGGATAAGTCTCGTTGCGGTGGAAGAGAAGGTTGTGTGAGCGGCCCCGGCAAAGAGGACGACGGCGCCGATGAAGTGAGAGGACATGATGCAAGGCTATTGGTCCGTCGCCGTGGATGAGAAACATCCATCTCTAGCAGTGGACGATGCGGTCTTGGTAGGCGCTCCGACATGGTGGAGGACGGTGGCGATGGATGTGGTGGAGGACGGCGGCGATGGATGGGGTGGCGGACGGAGGTTGGTGTGGGGATGGGGTGTTCTAGCGCGGATGGTGTATGAATGGGAAAATGGAGGGAGAGGTACGGGGAACCATGTTTTTGGGACACGCCTGTCTGAAATATGGGAAAGTTACGAACTTAGCCCCCGTTTAAGATTTGGACGTCTCGTCGGTTGGGGATAGGACGGTAATCTCGCATCTCGCCAATATTTGCCCAAAGCGATTTCGGGCGAGGAGATGGTGGTTGGCGTCCATGGTTGGCGCCCACGGTGTATGAACGGGGCTGACAGGTAGGGCGGTTGTGTCACGTCTGAGTGAAGTTACAAACCTGCCCCTATTGAAAATATTTGCCTACATCGATTTCGGCCGAGTCAAGTTTGTTTTGCCGCCCACCGTGTATGAATGGGGATTGGAGGGAGAAACAGAGGTCTTTCGGACGAGCTTGAATCAAATGTGTTTTGCCGCCCATGTTTGACGCCCACCGTGTCGGAATGGGATCAGAGGCGGTCGTGTCACGTCTAATTTAAGTTACTAACCTACCCCTATTTAGAGCTGTGGAAATCGGGCTGATGGATTGTCCGTGTAATGGGTAGACAGTAATTTCCATCTCCCAAACACTTGGCTTCGGGCAGCCGATGTGGGAGTGGACATTTTGCAGCTTCTTTCGAATTTTGGGACAATAAGCATCCACGTTTACCCTGGCAACTAAATTCGAATCCATTTTGTATTCCTATATGAATCTTTATAAATCATTCTATGTGTTTTTATATATCTTCAAAAGGACGACAAAGATGTATTCCACTGTCATATATGAATATGGTTTACAAATGCCGATACTCAAATTCAGAAACTAGTATCCAGTTTAAGGTGAATTCGAATATTTGGAACACTTCATGTCCAACTCAAATGTCACATGCAACATAATGTGTACTCCCATTTAGATATGTACACAAGCGATGTATCAAGATTCAAATACCGAGTCAATCAACCAAGAATGTACAGAACTAACAGACATATAAACACTTATGGAGTATATGGATCAATAATATCAACTAACATACATAAGCCAGGCCGTTGTACTTTTTTTTGGCTACAACAGCATCTTTTTTTAGCCAGCATCTTGGCCCTTTCCGATGCGTGCCACGGTCCATCTATACTACTACTATTGCTGAATGCACATTCAGCCTGATTGGCATATTTGTAGGTCTGGCACAGCAATCCAAATGAAATGTCTCCGAGTCTTATCAATTAATACAGACTTGTGATCAAATAAAATTACAAACCAAAAAACAAAAAAATAATTATTACATGATCTCTAAAACAAATGGTTTGATTGATTACATGAACAGACAACACAAAGGTTATTCAACTATGGAAAGAACATTTCACCTATGATTTACCAAGTAGGAATTTAATTTCCTTTTTTCCTTCAGGACCTTAACAATCTGGTTAGTCTCAGCTTGCTTCGTTTTGAAATCCACCAAATATTTAATGGTTGTCTTGAGTACTGCTTATGATTGTGCTGTTTGCTTCCTCAACATGTCAACTTCTTCTCTAAGTGCAGAAACAGAATCTCTTTCTACCACTAGTTTAGCTTCTAAAGCATCAGCAGTTGGCAATTCATAATGCACGATTGGGCCAGTGCCACTGCTGTGGGATGATGCAACGTCCATGGGGACCTCGCTCTTTGATCTTGGGCTAATTGTTTTGCCATTAAAGTTCCGATTGGATTCAGGAAAGTTGAAGTTAGCAAAACATCTCAACTGGGAGTTATAACAGCAAACCAGTTAAACAAACAAGGAATTAAAGAGTTTCAATTGGATGCTGAAAAGTACTCCCTCCGTCTCATAATGTAAGACGTTTTTTAACACTATGCTAGTGTCAAAAACATCCTATATTATGGGACAGAGGGAGTAGTTATTAACATCATTGTAACCTGCTGTTGCAGCAGCAAAGCAGTTAAACAAACAAGTAGATATTTAAGTTAAGGCAAACAGGTAATTCTTAACAGTAATTATCAAAGACATAGATAGGCGCAGTCTACAATATGATTAACAGGCTGTGCCATTATGTAATCAGTAGCAAGCTAAATTAGGCCAAGCAACGTAATTGAACAATTTTGCAATAAGTGGCTAACTAAAATTCCGAGAAGCAGGTAACTGAACTTACGCTAGTTCTTTGTACAGGCACACTGCAATTTCTTTTTCACTTACAAGGTTGTACAGAGGAGTCCATGACATCAACTGCTTGGATACGCAGTCCCAATACTTCTTTCTTCCCACACTGCATGGGTAAGTCGAATGGTTAATCTGGTAAGATGGTGCGTCCTTGGTATGTTATATGAGGACGTGTAGTCAGACTAGTTGTAGCCAAACACACCACTGGCTTTTACTGTATATTTCATGCGATTACATTTGGCATATCGAGATCTAAGCAATCTACAATAGGATGAAAAGACTGGCATCCTTCACATTATTGGCGAACTCAGTTCATAGAAACAAGCAATTCAACCATTCTGTGGGTAAATCAAAAGCGCCACTGAAATATTTTTCACTATCCAATCATACACGCAAAAAGGGGCGACGCCACCATAGGGGCTGATATGGGCGGCTGCCTCAGGTGGCTGGAAAGTGTGCACCTAGTTTGAGTCGTCCAGGTTGGCCCACGCTAGTTTTGTTCATCCCAACGCACGAGCAGACAATGTAAAAAATGAAGAAAAATGTTTCAATTTGGATGGGCCAATAACATAAGTGCAAGGCAGGCCCTATAGCAGGCTCGCGGCCCAAACGAGCACCTCACATATTGATCGACAACAGGAAAAATCCCAATTCATTCGCTCCATCCTCCAGTCTGGTTCGCTCCTAACCTAGCCGCCGCTGGACAGACCGACACAGCACTTCCTCGCGCCCTCGTTGGAGGGCGGTCGCCGGGCTTCAAGCGAACGGAAGGACAAGAAGATGAAGATCCAACCCTGGGTGTAGCCTGCGTGGGAGGCAGCGGCGGCAACATGGGCATGGCATCGAGCTTGCGCAAACGGACAGTCACAGCTTGCAAGAGTAGCATGCACAAGGAGCAGGTACATCACATCCCTGATTTTATCTAATTCAACTCCTCAATTTCTGGCCAATAGTTAAACCTGACGGTGTTGTAAAACTGCTTGTATGTAGGGAATCTATGAGAAAATGAAACCGATTTCTACTTATTTTAGAACTCCCCCAATCAATACTGAACTGACTGAATCTGATGTATCTAATCAAGTTTCCGGTGCAAACATACAAGCTCATGTTGTTCTTGAGCCTGAAGTGTCTAATGAACAGACTGCTAAGGAAAGATTTGATGCAAACATTTTACATGCTCCTGGTGATGAACATATAGTGTCTAATGAGGAATCTAATGCAAGCATTTTGCAAGCTCATTGAAGGATTTAGTGTCTAATGATGATCTACTATGTTGAGAGAGACAGAGATTTGCAGGCATTGATGACAAGCAAATTATAGTGCATTTTCATAGCTTGAGGAAACGTCGAGGCCATCTACCAGAAAGTCCCCGTATCATGACAACATAGCATAAATACTTTTCTAATCTGTTGTTTGAAACTATTGGCATACTTGTGCAAGATAGATATATTGATATGCAGTTTGCGCACTGGTTATACGTGCAATTACACTTCGATATTTTCAGCCAGAGAACGAATAATTCAGGAAGGTACATACCATGTTTTAGTCCTTGTACACCATGTTGCATTTTGTATTTTTTGGTGCTTGCATCACTTAGTGTTTATAATCTGAACTACTTTGGATCATTAGCTGGTTTTCAAAGTGCATGTAGCTTCACATTTCTCAAGTTATGTTGATTTCCGGAGTGCAAGTGCCTTCGTATTTTTTAAGTTAAATGTTCGCCCCTGGTAACTTGAATTCGTGGATCAGCCACTGCACACAAATCATACACGAATGCCAGTACGAATTAAATGAAATGCAGGGACTTACGGTAGCTCGTTGTACAGGCTCGCTGCAGCTCTGCTTGCGCTTGGGATGTTCCATGTATAAGTCCATGTTACCACTTTCTTGGATGTGCAGGCCTTGTGCTCCTTGCATCCCCCTCTGCATTTTTGACACGGCGAAAGGTCGATCAAATAAGAGGAATCGACCTTGATGTTGTACCGGAGGAAATACTTACAAGGTTATACGGGTGTGCGGGATGTGTACCAGATCCCGTAGCCCTGTCATGCTTCGCTAAAAAATGGATTTGCTTGTTTCAGATGATATCTCTAGAAGAAATAAGAGTTAAAGTCAGAGTTGCATAGGCATGCAAGCTAAGAGAGCAGTGAAAGGATATCCAAACATCGTTGGAAGAGTGCACAAGGGAGTGATGTGTGGATACCTAGTTCGGGCCGGCGTTTGGGCATGCTCGCCTAGCTAGAGTGCGGGTCACTTCAGAGCCGTTGAGGGTGATGCGCTGGCGTTGGCTGGCCGCGCACGGATGCAGATCTTGAGTGGCAGCGGAGCACTACAATGCGGTGGACGAGACCGTTGGTGAAGCCCCAACGACCTCGGGGGGCGGAGGTCAGACGATGTGCTCAGTGAAGTAGCCCCGGTGAGCTGGGAGACGACATCGGTTGTAACGCCCCGGATTCGTTGCGCCAGGTGTCCGCCAGTTATTCGCCGTTGTTGCCATGTCATGTGCTTGCGTGTTGCACTTTGCCATGTCATCATATGCATTTCATATCATGTCATCATGTGCATTTCATTTTGCATACGTGTTCGTCTCATGCATCTGAGCCTTTTCCCCGTTGTCCGTTTTGCAATCCGGCACTCCTATGTCCTCCGACGCCCCCTTTTACCTCTTCTCATGTGCGGGTGTTAAACTTTCTTGGAATGGCCCGAGGTTTGCCAAGCGGCCTTGGTATAGCACCGGTAGACCGCCTGTCAAGTTTCGTGCCATTTGGAGGTCGTTTGGTACTCCAACGGTTAACCGGGTAACCGCAAAGCCCTCTTGAGTTGCAGCCCAACACCCCTTCCAAAGTGGCCCAAAACCCATCTAACTCCCCTTCATGCTCTCGGTCGTTCGATCACGATCGCGTGGCCGAAAACCGCTCCTCATTTGGACTCTCCTAGCTCCCTCTATCTATAAAAAGGCCACCTCCCCCGAAATTCCCGGTCCAAACCCTAGTCCCTTCTTCCTCCGCGCGCCGGACACGTCCGCCGGCGCCGGACACGTCCGCCGCCGCCCCTGCGCCCAATCAGAGAGCGCCACGTGTCGCGCCGCCGCCACCCTCGCTGCCGGCCCGCGGAGCCCATCGCGGGCCCGCGCGGGCCCACGCGTCGCCGCCGCCTGGCCCATCCGCCCGCCGCCGCGGCTCCCGCCGGCGCCCGTTGACTCCGCCGCCGCGGCTCCCGCCGGCGCCCGCCGACTCCGCCGCCCCGGCGCCGAGCGTCGCCGCCGCCGGGCTCCGCCCTCCGCCGCCTCGCCTCGGCCAGCGCGCGCCGCGCCCGCCTCGCCTCGCCGCCGTCGTGCCTGACCGGCACCGCCCCGGGCGCCCGACGACCGGCGCCGCCGCCGCTCCTCCGACCCCGTCGCGCCGCGCCGCCGTCGCGCCTTGCCGGCGCCCCGCGCCCTCGAGCCCCTGCCGCCGCAGCTCCGCCGCCGCGGCCCCGTCGCCGGCCAGATCCGGCAAGGGGCCGGCCAGATCCGGCCTCCCCGGCCACTTCCCCAACCTCCGGCGTCCTCCTCCCGCACATCTCCGGCGAACCTCGTCATCCGCGCCGCCGGGTTGACTATCCCGCAGGTTGCCCCCGTTTCACTAAGTCCCTAAGTTTTCTTGCATAAACATGCCATGTTCATCGCATCACATCTCTGCATCCATAGCTTCGTTTCGTGCGTATAATATGTCAAATTGTTCGCCTCGACGAGTACTTCATTTCATTTCATTGCATCATTTTCATTTGAGCTCATCTTGATTCCCGAAATGCTGTTGGAAGAGTGCATGTTGATGTTAATCTGCTGAAACTGTTATAACTTGCTCATTTAACATTTTTGCCATGATTGATGTGTGCATCCCATGAGGTTGATGTCTACATGAATGTTGATCTATGCCATGCCATCTTTCCAGGGGTGTTAACCATATATTTTTGTGAGTTGTGTGCTGAGTGTATCAAGCTTGCTAAGTATGGAACTTGCTGTTGCTGTTTTGCTAGGCAGATTCTGTAATTTTGTGATGCCATGTTAACATGCTTCTACTAATCATTCTATGCATAATCTGGAGATGCTCTATAAACATGTTTTGATCTACATGTCTTGCTCTATCCATTCATGCCCTTGGTTGCAATTATAGCCTGCTGGAAGATGTTGTTATCTTGCTCCAAAGTTGCTTGAAAATGTTGCTGTCAGCCTGTTAACATTAAGTTCACTTGTTCCCATGTGTTTTCCTAGTGATCCATGTACCCTATGACCTTGCTCTTGCCATGCTTAGCTTCATAAACATGCCTTCTTACTGTTGGTTGCCTTTACATGCCATGTAATGCTCTGTGGTGAGTGGTTCAAGCTCACGAACATGCCTACTTATTGTTGTTCCTGCCATGTATAAATCTGTAATATAACTTGTCATGTTTACATGGGTGCCATCATATTTTCTATGCCCTTTTGGCTTATGGTCAGTAAGGGACTTTTGATCTATGCTATTAGTATATTCATGCCATGCCTTTGTTTGCCATGATATGTTCCTGTAACATGTTGTTTGATAGCTCTAAACATTGCAACCTGATGTTATTTCTGCTAAAGCCTGAAACTGTTATTACTTGCAATCTTTCCATGTCATTTTGAGCATGTTCTAGTCTTTTCTAGAGATAGCTCAGTGTTCATGTTTTGTTATGCTTTATGCGTAGTTCATGCCCATGCCTTTTGTTATTATGTTGGGGTGCTTTAGCATGTTGTTTTGTTGCTTGTAAGATGCCTAGTTGCTGTTATGGACAGATTGTTGCTATGACTTGTATAGAGTGTATGTGTTGCATCCTTTGCTCCGTTTAGAGTGCGCTCTATATGAAACTTGCTTGTTGTTGCATGTAGTTCCATATTATCATGTTGCATCCTTGTTTTGGTGTGTTTGCTTGATCTTTGGGTGCATTTTGCATCAATGCCATGTCTAACTTGTTTTGCTCATATCTTTTAGACCGTAGCTCCAAATCTAATGAACTTTATATGTAACTTGATTAGAATTTTGTGTAGATCATCTTGGTGCCTCTTAACTTGCTGTTTAAAAACTTGAACATAATGTTTATTCAGTTCTGGACCAATTTCGAAATTTGCATATGAGGACTTACCGGAATTGTTATATGTTGTTCCCGGCCTCATTTAAACTTGCCTTGATGTGTTGTTCTTGTTTGCATCATCTCTTGCTATGAGTAGCCTCATGTAGCCCTTTTCATGCATCATGCTTGTTGTGCATCATACCTTGTTCATGTGTGGTGTGTTTACCTATGTTGTGTGCCTCTTCTTGTTAGTTCCCGTTTCGTTGCGATCGTGAGGATTCGTTCGTCTACGTGTGGTTCGTCTTCGTGGCTTCATCTTCTTCATGGACTCGTTCTTCTTCCTTGTGGGATTTCAGGCAAGATGACCGCTACCCTGGATCTCACTACTATCATTGCTATGCTAGTTGCTTCGTTCTATCGCTATGCTGCGCTACCTATTACCTGTTTATCAAGCCATCCCATATTGCCATGAACCTCTAACCTTTGACACCTTTCCTATGCAAACTGTTGTTTGGCTATGTTACCGCTTTGCTCAGCCCCTCTTATAGCGTTGCTAGTTGCAGGTGAAGTTGAAGATTTCTCCATGGTGGACAGGGTTTTGTTGGGATATCACAATATCTCTTATATTATTAATGCATCTATATATTTGGTAAAGGGTGGAAGGCTCGGCCTTATGCCTGGTGTTTTGTTCCACTCTTGCCGCCCTAGTTTCCGTCATACCAGTGTTATGTTCCCGAATTTTGCGTTCCTTACGCGGTCGGGTGATTTATGGGACCCCCCTAACAGTTCGCTTTGAATAAAACTTGTCCAGCAAGGCCCAACATTGACTTTTACCATTTGCCTCACCACCACCTACTTTTTCCCTTGGGAGTCGCTCTCTCGAGGGTCATCTTTATTCAGCCCCCCCGGGCCAATGCTTGTCTAAGTGTTGGTCCAAACTAGAGCGCTTTGCAGCGCCACCTCAAGGAAACTTGAGGTCTGGTTTTAGTTGTACGGACTGCTCATCCGGTCGTGGCCTGAGACGAGATACGCGCGGCTACTATCAGGATGTCGGCACGCCGGGAGGTCTTGATGGTCTTGTTTTACCATTGTCAAAATGTCTTGATGTACCGGGATTCCGAGACTGATCGGGTCTTCCTGGGAGAAGGTCTATTCCTACGTTGATCGCGAGAGCTTGTCATGGGCTAAGTTGGGACACCCCTGCAGGGTTTAAACTTTCGAGAGCCGTGCCCGTGGTTATGTGGCAGATGGGAATTTGTTAATGTCCGGTTGTATATAACTTGACACCAGATCCGAATTAAAACGCATCAACCGCGTGTGTAGCCGTGATGGTCTCTTCTCGGCGGAGTCCGGGAAGTGAACACGGTTTCTGGGTTATGTTTGACGTAAGTAGGTGTTCAGGATCACCTCTTGATCATTGCTAGCTTCACGACCGTTCCGCTTGTTTCTCTTCTCGCTCTCATTTGCGTATGTTAGCCACCATATATGCTTAGTCGCTGCTGCAACCTCACCACTTTACCCCTTCCTTTCCCATTAAGCTTTGCTAGTCTTGATACCCATGGTAATGGGATTGCTGAGTCCTCGTGGCTCACCAGATACTTCCAAAACCAGTTTACAGGTGCCTATGTTACCGAGCAGGTGACGCAACCAAGCTCAAGGAGGAGCTCGATGAAGATCTTGCCCTTTGTGTTGTTTCGTTCTAGTTGATCAGTAGTGGAGCCCAGTTGGGGTCGATCGGGGACCTTTTGTCGCATTTGGGGTTCTTCTTTTATTTTGGTTCCGTAGTCGGACCTTGATTGTATCTGGATGATGTAATGCTTTATTCATGTATTTGTGTGAAGTGGCGATTGTAAGCCAACTATGTATTTCTTTCCCTTATGTATTACATGGGTTGTGTGAGGATTACCTCACTTGCGACATTGCTTTCAATGCGGTTATGCCTCTAAGTCGTGCTTCGACACATGGGAGATATAGCCGCATCGAGGGCGTTACAAGTTGGTATCAGAGCCTTCCCCGACCTTAGGAGCCCCACTGCTTGATCGTTTTTAGCGGCCGAGTTGTGTCTAGAAAAATGTTTTGAGTCATTTAGGATTATATATATCGGAGAGTTAGGAATTCTTTTTACTCCTCAGTCCCTTCGTCGCTCTGGTAAGGCATCCTGACGTAGAGTTTTGACTCTTCTCTTCTCAAATTTCACTAATTTTTTTTAGGATCACGCGGGTATCTTGGAATCGTTCCGATGGTTTTAGGATGAGAACATTGTCTTGGTGCCTCCTGTCAGGGGTTTAGTGGAAGTGTCCCGGGGAGTTGAGCTCTGAGGTGTTGTCGTCATAATTTTATCGTTTCAGTTCTGGAATACCTGAGTTTAGTATGCCGACATCGAAAATCTCTTTTATGCAGTTGTTGGTGAGATAACCCCGATAACCCAGTACTGAGGTGAGTACGGGAGTATTGCCATGACTTGTATAACGGATGCTTTTCGAAGGTTGAGGTACACGATTTCCGAAGGTTTCTTTGTTATGTGTTGACGGATGGACACAGCTTGGATGTAGGTATTGTTAGTTTGGGTGAGATATATTGCTTCCCCTGTATCCCCAACACCAGATTGCGTAACCAGAAAGTTTCGGGAGTTTTATAGGTGGGAATTCAAGTAGCTCCTAGAATATCTTTTTGACAGATGCATGATATGGGATTGGGTAAATCTCTATCATATGTATTTGTTCCGGCTTATTCTGCAAGCCAAATCCTTTGTTTTGTGTTATATGTGGTATTCGAGTTGCTTCGATGTCAAATGTTGAATCCATACCTTCCCTAATTGGTGTTCTCATATTTCTATGTGAGTGTTAATCCTTCTTGATCATTGAGGTTGTCATGTTAATTATTTTCCTACCGGCGTGCTTCTCTTCAAGTGGATCCGATCATTCTCCCCATCCGCAAGATCATTTCTAAGTTTTCTCAACGGTGTTTGTTTCATCCCAAGTTGTCTTTGTTTTTCCCCACCCTCCCACCCCTTTTCTTCAAGGACTTAGATTTCTTAATCATGTATCCTTTTATTGGTGGGAAGTATCTTCATTCTTTCCTTTCAATGATATCCAGTGATTTCCCATGAAGATTCTCACGAGCTTCAAGTTCATCATCCTTCGTTTTTTTTAATTGTCCGGTGGATCCATATCAAGCTTTTGATATTCATCATATCCCTTTCCTTGTTTCAAATGCTTTTTAATACCAGTGCACCTCGTAATCTTTCACTTCTCGTTATTCATTTGTTCTAGAGTACTGAAGATATCTGGGAAGATTTGTGTTTCCATTCTTAATCCGTTCAAGCCATTTGGAGATTGTTATCTCATTCAAGCCATTTAATTCAACCGGTGCAATCTCTCCTTAATATCATTCTCAACGGTGTTTTCTTTTGAGTGGGCCCTAACCCACAGGTCTTTTCCCAGGATCTTACCTGACTCTTCTAATTATTCCGGAGTTATTCTTAAATGCTTTTCAAGTGTGACATAAGAATGGATTCCATCAGTCACATGCCTTCTCCAAGATTGTTTTCAAATTATTTTCATCTTTGGCTCAACCTTTCCTCTTTTAATTCTCCCGGAGTATCTCAACAATTCATGGTGGTTATCATCATCATTCTCAACATTTGAAGACCGAAGAAGGATTTCTCTTAAATCTTGGTCCATTCTCTTGAATATTCATGGTCCTAGCTTGATGCCATCCTCTCATAATTGCTTTCGATTGAGATAACTCTTTTCTTACCATCCAGAGCATTTCATAAGTTGTTTCCATTTCTTTCCTCCAAGGGCCATCATGTCATAATTCTTCATTCTCAGCGTGTAGCTATCGTTCTCTAAATCTCACCGGTGCATCGTTCAAATAACCTCTAATCAGTTCTTGATCTCTTTGTTCTCATGTATCTAGTTTGTCTCAAGCACCTTCGTTCATTTGCTAATTCTTACCGGTGATGCACCCCTACTTCGATCATTTTCAATTCTTACTGTGGTTCTTTCAAGATCTCTCTTCCTTGTTCATCATATCAATTCATTTGTTGTTCCAATCCTACCGGTGGTTCATTGAAGACCTTCTCAAGTTTTGATATATCTCTTTTAATCCTTTCTACGGGAATAAGTAGTATGCCAAATCCGTTGATTGTCATCAATTTAATTGGTGAAGGATAAGCATAACATAATTCTTATTCTTGTTCATCCAAGTGATTAATTCTTTATTCCGGTGGCCCTTAAAATTCTCGGTTTCATTTGTTTCATCTTCTCTTTTTCCCGGAGTTCCAAGCTCTAATTATCACGGAGATCCATCTAAATCTTTACAAGGATTCACCTTGTGTTTTCAATTTCTCTTTCTTTTCATTCCTTTTGTTTACCGGAGTTCTTCATGGAGGCTCTACATGGTGGTTCGTCAAGGATTCCTTTCATTCTCGATTTGTTCTTCAAGATTTCTCTTGAAGTTGTGACCCGCCAAGCTATACTCTAAAATAAACATGGTGCTCAACACATGTTTTGTTTTGAGAAGCTCAAGTATTCTTCATCTTGCATTCCAAAGTGCAATTCTTCCTATCTTATCTTTTGAGGTGGTGTTATGTCACTCTTGACAATTTCCCTTCGTGTTTCATGATTCACAAGTTTTCAAGAGTGACATATTTTAAACCCATCATTTTCAATTCGTTCACAAGATCTTTTCAACCCAATAATTTGTTTGTTGGAATTATCTTGTGTCAGATTTCACCTAAAGCCTTTCCTTAAGGGTTGTTGCTATTTGTGATGCTTATCAATGATCCAAGTTTGCTCTTTATCCTCTTGGGGGAAGAAGTTTTCATCCTTTTGGCGCTCTCAATCAAATCAATGGTTTCCATTGGTGGCCGGTTGTCACCTCATCATTTTGAGATGTTTGCCATAAGACCACAACAAGCTTGTTCTTTTCGTTGTTGGTTTTCCAACAACTCCATTCTAACCTTCTTGGAAGGGTGCTTTCCAAGATCATTTGTGGCAGAAGTTGTCATTTTCTTCTCCGTCCCTTTATCCCAACGGTCTAACTTCTATTCTTTCGTTACGGAGGCATTGTGATGTTGTGCTCTTCACCCATTACCTCGTTTTGTGAGGACCGTGTTCTTTCCATGCTTACCCATTTAACCGGAGTGTTGTGTCTATCGTTCCTCTTTTAACCGGAGCCTCATCCAAGTGCGTTCATTTTGCCAAGTTCAAATTCTATTCCTCCATTTCCAACCGGAGTGTTGTATCATCTCCTCAATATCATCTCATCCTATCAAGTTTTCCTTCTTCTTTCAGTCGGAGTGCTGCCCAAATTATATCAATCTTATTCCTTCTCTATCTAGTTTTAACCGGAGTGGTTTCAATATCTATCTTATCACTAAACCTCTTGGTTCTCATCATATTCCTTGTTCCTCTTGGCTAACGAATTGTTTGCAATCTTGGTCATCTCCGTTATTTTGTTTCTTTCAATGTGTTCAACCTCTCAAGGTTCTTTGGTTTCACTCATTGGTCAAAGAAGCAACTTAGTTTTACCTCTTCTCTTCCTCTTCCGTTTTCCCTCCGGTGCCATCCTAGATCTCGGGACGAGATCCTCTCGTAGTGGTGGAGTGTTGTAACGCCCCGGATTCGTTGCGCTAGGTGTCCGCCAGTTATTCGCCGTTGTTGCCATGTCATGTGCTTGCGTGTTGCACTTTGCCATGTCATCATATGCATTTCATATCATGTCATCATGTGCATTTCATTTTGCATACGTGTTCGTCTCATGCATCTGAGCCTTTTCCCCGTTGTCCGTTTTGCAATCCGGCACTCCTATGGCCTCCGGCGCCCCCTTTTACCTCTTCTCATGTGCGGGTGTTAAACTTTCTCGGAATGGCCCGAGGTTTGCCAAGCGGACTTGGTATAGCATCGGTAGACCGCCTGTCAAGTTTCGTGCCATTTGGAGGTCGTTTGGTACTCCAACGGTTAACCGGGTAACCGCAAAGCCCTCTTGAGTTGCAGCCCAACATCCCTTCCAAAGTGGCCCAAAACCCATCTAACTCCCCTCCATGCTCTCGGTCGTTCGATCATGATCGCGTGGCCGAAAACCGCTCCTCATTTGGACTCTCCTAGCTCCCTCTATCTATAAAAAGGCCACCTCCCCCGAAATTCCCGGTCCAAACCCTAGCCCCTTCTTCCTCCGCGCGCCGGACACGTCCGCCCGGCGCCGGACACGTCCGCCGCCGCCCCCGCGCCCAATCAGAGAGCGCCACGTGTCGCGCCGCCGCCACCCTCGCCGCCGGCCCGCGGAGCCCATCGCGGGCCCGCGCGGGCCCACGCGTTGCCGCCGCCTGGCCCATCCGCCCGCCGCCGCGGCTCCCGCCGGCGCCCGCCGATGTCCGCCGCCTCCGCCGCCCCGGCGCCGAGCGCCGCCGCCGCCAGCCGCATCGCCGCCGCCGGGCTCCGCCCTCCGCCGCCTCGCCTCGGCCAGCGCGCGCCGCGCCCGCCTCGCCTCGCCGCCGTCGTGCCCGACCGGCGCCGCCCCGAGCGCCGAACGACCGGCGCCGCCGCCGTGCCTCCGGCCCCGTCGCGCCGCGCCGCCGTCGCGCCTTGCCGGTGCCCCGCGCCCTCGAGCCCCTGCCACCACGGCCCCGTCGCCGGCCGGATCCGGCAAGGGGCCACCCCGGCCACTTCCCCGACCTCCGGCGTCCTCCTCCCGCACGTCTCCGGCGAACCTCGTCATCCGCGCCGCCGGGTTGACTTTCCCGCAGGTTGCCCCCGTTTCACTAAGTCCCTAAGTTTTCTTGCATAAACATGCCATGTTCATCGCATCACATCTCTTCATCCGTAGCTCATTTTCGTGCGTATAATATGTCAAATTGTTCATCTCGACGAGTACTTCATTTCATTCCATTGCATCATTTTCATTTGAGCTCATCTTGATGCCCGAAATGCTATTGGAAGAGTGCATGTTGATGTTAATCTGCTGAAACTGTTATAACTTGCTCATTTAACATTTTTGCCATGATTGATGTGTGCATACTATGAGGTTAATGTCTACATGAATGTTGATCTATGCCATGCCATCTTTCCAGGGGTGTTAACCATGTATTTTTGTGAGTTGTGTGCTGAGTGTATCAAGCTTGCTAAGTAGGGCACTTGCTGTTGCTGTTTTGCTAGGCAGATTCTGTAATTTTGTGATGCCATGTTAACATGCTTCTACTAATCATTCTATGCATAATCTGGAGATGCTCTATAAACATGTTTTGATCTACATGTCTTGCTCTATCCATTAACGCCCTTGGTTGCAATTATAGCCTGCTGGAACATGTTGTTATCTTGCTCCAAAGTTGCTTGAAAATATTCCTGTCAGCCTGTTAACATTAAGTTCACTTGTTCCCATGTGTTTTCCTAGTGATCCATGTACCCTATGACCTTGCTCTTGCCATGCTTAGCTTCATAAACATGCCTTCTTACTGTTGGTTGCCTTTCCATGCCATGTAATGCTCTGTGGTGAGTGGTTCAAGCTCACGAACATGCCTAGTTATTGTTGTTCCTGCCATGTATAAATCTGTAATATAACTTGCCATGTTTACATGGGTGCCATCATATTTTCTGCCCTTTTGGCTTATGGTCAGTAAGGGACTTTTGATCTATGCTATTAGTATATTCATGCCATGCCTTTGTTTGCCATGATATGTTCCTGTAACATGTTTTTTGATAGCTCTAAACATTGCAACCTGATGTTATTTCTGCTAAATCCTGAAACTGTTATTACTTGCAATCTTTCCATGTCATTTTGAGCATGTTCTAGTCTTTTCTGGAGATAGCTCAGTGTTCATGTTTTGTTATGCTTTACGCGTAATTCATGCCCATGCCTTTTGTTATTATGTTGGGGTGCTGTAGCATGTTGTTTTGTTGCTTGTAAGATGCCTAGTTGCTGTTATGGACAGATTGTTGCTATGACTTGTATAGTGTATGTGTTGCATCCGTTGCTCCGTTTTGAGTGTGCTCTATATGAAACTTGCTTGTTGTTGCATGTAGTTCCATATTATCATGTTGCATCCTTGTTTTGGTGTGTTTGCTTGATGTTTGGGTGCATTTTGCATCAATGCCATGTCTAACTTGTTTTGCTCATATCTTTTAGACCGTAGCTCCAAATCTAATGAACTTTATATGTAACTTGATTAGAATTTCGTGTAGATCATCTTGGTGCCTCTTAACTTGCTGTTTAACAACTTGAACATAATGTTTATTCAGTTCTGGACCAATTTCGAAATTTGCATATGAGGACTTACCGGAATTGTTATATGTTGTTCCCGGCCTCATTTAAACTTGCCTTGATGTGTTGTTCTTGTTTGCATCATCTCTTGCTATGAGTAGCCTCATGTAGCCCTTTTCATGCATCATGCTTGTTGTGCATCATGCCTTGTTCATGTGTGGTATGTTTACCTATGTTGTGTGCCTCTTCTCGTTAGTTCCCGTTTCGTTGCGATCGTGAGGATTCGTTCGTCTACGTGTGGTTCGTCTTCGTGGCTTCATCTTCTTCATGGAATCGTTCTTCTTCCTTGCGGGATTTCAGGCAAGATGACCGCTACCCTGGATCTCACTACTATCATTGCTATGCTAGTTGCTTCGTTCTATCGCTATGCTGCGCTACCTATTACCTGTTTATCAAGCCATCCCATATTCCCATATTGTCTATCCCGGATTTTGCGTTCCTTACGCGGTCAGGTGATTTATGGGACCCCCCTGACAATTCGCTTTGAATAAAACTTGTCCAGCAAGGCCCAACATTGACTTTTACCATTTGCCTCACCATCACCTACTTTTTCCCTTGGGAGTCGCTC
Source organism: Triticum timopheevii (assembly GCA_963921465.1). Taxonomy (NCBI): domain Eukaryota; kingdom Viridiplantae; phylum Streptophyta; class Magnoliopsida; order Poales; family Poaceae; genus Triticum; species Triticum timopheevii. Next base: position 184,560,481 of record OY997264.1, on the reverse strand, counting down.
TCTCGAGGGTCATCTTTATTCAGCCCCCCCGGGCCAATGCTTGTCTAAGTGTTGGTCCAAACTAGAGCGCTTTGCAGCGCCACCTCAAGGAAACTTGAGGTCTGGTTTTAGTTGTACGGACTGCTCATCCGGTCATGGCCTGAGACGAGATACGCGCGGCTACTATCAGGATGTCGGCACGCCGGGAGGTCTTGCTGGTCTTGTTTTACCATTGTCGAAATGTCTTGATGTACCGGGATTCCGAGACTGATCGGGTCTTCCTGGGAGAAGGTCTATTCCTTCGTTGATCGCGAGAGCTTGTCATGGGCTAAGTTGGGACACGCCTGCAGGGTTTAAACTTTCGAGAGCCGTGCCCGCGGTTATGTGGCAGATGGGAATTTGTTAATGTCTGGTTGTAGATAACTTGACACCATATCCAAATTAAAACGCATCAACCGCGTGTGTAGCCGTGATGGTCTCTTCTCGGCGGAGTCTGGGAAGTGAACACGGTTTCTGGGTTATGTTTGACGTAAGTAGGTGTTCAGGATCACCTCTTGATCATTGCTAGCTTCACGACCGTTCCGCTTGTTTCTCTTCTCGCTCTCATTTGCGTATGTTAGCCACCATATACGCTTAGTCGCTGCTGCAACCTCACCACTTTACCCCTTCCTTTCCCATTAAGCTTTGCTAGTCTTGATACCCATGGTAATGGGATTGCTGAGTCCTCGTGGCTCACCAGATACTTCCAAAACCAGTTTACAGGTGCCTATGTTACCGAGCAGGTGACGCAACCAAGCTCAAGGAGGAGCTCGATGAAGATCTTGCCTTTTGTGTTGTTTCATTCTAGTTGATCAGTAGTGGAGCCCAGTTGGGGTCGATCGGGGACCTTTTGTCGCATTTGGGGTTCTTCTTTTATTTTGGTTCCGTAGTCGGACCTTGATTGTATCTGGATGATGTAATGCTTTATTCATGTATTTGTGTGAAGTGGCGATTGTAAGCCAACTATGTATTTCTTTCCCTTATGTATTACATGGGTTGTGTGAAGATTACCTCACTTGCGACATTGCTTTCAATGCGGTTATGCCTCTAAGTCGTGCTTTGACACGTGGGAGATATAGCCGCATCGAGGGCGTTACATCGGTGAAGCGCACCTGATGCGGCGGAACTCGGTGTCTGTGAGGTACATCGGTTGCGGCGGCCAACGTTGTCGGTGGACCACCCGGTGCGGCGGACGAGGGCGTAGATGAGGTAGCTCCGGTGCGGTGGTGAAGCGCGATCGTCGTCTTCGTCGTCGTCGTCCGGCACAGAGGTGGGGAACGGTGGGGAAAGAGACGAGACGAGGAGCGATTCAAGGGATGGCGATGAATTAGGGATTTGAGCAATCTGGGCGCGGAAGGGGACGTTGGAGAAGAGAGATTTTGCAGGGCTGGAATTGGGGCCGCCAGATATTTCAATCCGAAACATGGAAGCGGGAACTTATATTGTCGTTGTCCTTTTTTTGGGGGGAGGGGGGTGGGTGGCTGGGTGTTACGCGTCCGTCCGACACACGCGACCACCCCGACAGGATTACACTTCGGTGCCTTAAGGAACCTGCCTTTGTGTCCATGACATGTGGGCCCAATAGGTGGCTGGCCCACATGTCAGTCACCCAAGGGCTGTTGCCTTTAAGGCACCGAAGCAGCGTCCACCCCGACACGACCCTGGTCTGCCTGGTGCGCCTACATTTAAGAATGCAAACGAATCTTCTTTCATTTGCAAACGAATCTGTATGTATTACCATGCCCGTGTTTTCCTTGCAATAATTAGTCATTCGAAACAAGATACTCCATCCGTTCACTTTTATAAGTCGTTTCAGACAACTTAAAATGAACTATTTTGCACATTGTCTGAAATATCTTCAAGGTCTTATAAAAATGAACATAGGGAGTACTATAAATTAATTAATGAGGAGTTATTTGAAAAAAAATTGAAACGGTACCCACGCAAACGTGGATTAGAGTGTGTCACATAATTAGTTATTTGGATTAGAGTGTGTGTCACGTAGTTAGTTATTTGAATTAGAGCGTGTGTCATGTAGCGATCTCCAATTCTAACGTGGATTTCGCATTTCATTGTATCCACGCTACTTTTTTAATACGAATTCATATGTATATGATGAACACCATGGTAGTGAGAAAACTTTTGGATGGATTCAAACATATGACCTACAAAATAGCACAACAAATTGAGCCAATGTCAACTTTTCGAAACTTAGTATGGCACGAATTCAAAATAATTACCCGTATGCCTGGTCCTCGGTTCAAATCTTACAATGTACACCGAATTGAAACATCGATATTAAGTCTCGTACTATGTACATTAAAATGTTGTTTTTAGTTCCCCCCCCCCCCCCCCCCCCGCGCACAAACGCTACATACTTCCTATATCGGTCAATCTTCCTCTCCTAACCACCTTAGCAAGCTATCGGTTTCCAACACACGTTCATTCTTTCTTTCCATGTTTCGATCTCTAAGTCTCTCAACTACACAACCCCCTTTTCCACTCCTGTTACCAAATGTGTTTACCTCACACACCCGCCATTGCACCCCATGCCGAGCTCTCTCTCTCGCTTCCCCCTCTCCCTCTCACCCTCTCGCGCTAAACACATGCATTGCCTGTCTAGCCCCCCAACCTCTCGTGCGCACGAATGCACGTTGTATATCTAGGTCACTCCCTCGAGACTGTCTCACTCTTTCTTTCGCACGGCGGGCCACACTCTCTCAATCTCACTCTCTTTATCTGAGTCTTGTTTAACCTCGTTTTCTTTCACACACAAATGATATATCTCCCTGTTCGGGCCTCGATCGACACACTATATACTCTCTCACGCAGATTGTCTATCTAGGTCAGTCCATCCAAGCCGCCGCCACTCTTTCGACCTCATGGTGGGCCATGCTCACTCAATCTCTCTCTCTCTCTCTCTCTCTGTGTGTGTGTGTGTGTGTGTATGTCTTGATTTACCTCGCTCTTTCTCGGACAAAAACGATATATCACCATGTTTGAGCCCAATTCGACCTATTCACATTGTATACTCTCCCACGCACATCGTCTATCTAGGTCACTCTCTCCAACCCGTCTCACTCTTTCGATCGCACGGCGACCCTATGTGATCGGTTGACCTTGCTTCCTCCCACGCACAAAATATATCTACACGTCTGTGACTAGATCATCTCTCAAGCTCTATCTTACAGCCCTCACCCTTACCAAAAGCTCAATGGACAATATCTCTCCGGAGCATATATATTTGTTCAATGAATGTCGGACCACACTCACTTTGTCTCTCTATCTATATGTCTCTCGATTGACCTCGCTTTCTCATACCGTATCTTCCACGCGTTGAAGCTACTACCTCTCCATCCCTCACAAAGCCGGAGCTATTTACATTGCGGGGGGCACTCCAACCTTGGATTAATTTGTGTAGGCATTTATTCCGGTCGGTTTAGATTATATTTTCGTAGCATTTGGCACACAACTACTCCAAACGCCGTTGCAACCCACGCAACTCCCCTGGTTGATTTCCCTCTGGCTCGGTCATCGCTCTCTCGCACGTCCTTTCTCACCTTCAACGTCGCACCATGGTATTATTGAAAAAACTATGTTGTTCTCTTTAATTATTATAAATAAGCTACAAAACTACACACCGATAGTCCACTTGGAATGGAACAAATTTTGACCCACAAATTAAAGTGCGACAAACTACACACCAAGGGGCCCACATGTCATGAAACAAATTTGGACCCATATACAAATTTAAAAATAAAGGACGAGGATCGAACATGGGACCGGGCGTTCAAGCCGCACGTCAATAGGCAACATACGTAGAATAGCTATGTTTGTTGTACCCCCTTTGGTCACATAATGTTTTTATATTACCACAGCCTAATTAATGGATAACATGTAATATTATTTTTAGTACTATTCACCTTCACTTACTGGTGGGTTCCATGTGTGCTCTCTCTCTCCTCCCCTTCTGCGTTTAGACGCATGGGCAAATAGGAAGAACTCGCGGGCGATGTTGCCGTTGACCATATCTGGACGCGTTCACAACTCACAAGTCACGGCACCAGTTTCACGTAGTAGCAGCACTAGTCAGTCTGTACGTGCAATGCACGTTAATTTGGAAGTATATTAAGTGCATGCGGATATTAACTACTAGGATATTATTTGCGTGTTGTCATGTGATTAGCACTATTTTTGGCATGAACTTAACTGCACGCTAAACGTGTTGAGCGCTCGATATTGAAGCAGTCTAGGTCGTTGGATGACAAGGAATACATGTGGCTTGATGACGTTTTATATTCAATTTGATACGGCTCTAGCAAAACATTCAGTCGATCAAACCATACATTTCATTCAGTCTGACTCCGACTTTAAATTATACGATGATCGATATAAAATAAACGGAAATGATAAACGTTCGGATTTTAAGCATGGCAATCCGAACATTTTTCATCGCAAATTTCGATTACGTGGCAGCGGCGGGGGCGTCTCGCGGTGGGAAGCGGCTCCTCTTCCGTGCTCTCTGTGTCGTCGGGCCACTGACCGACGGTGACGGCGGTGTCTTGCGCCGTTGTTGGCGTACTCCTGGACGTTGGCCTAGCTTCAAGGAAGGCCAAAATGTTCTGGACTTCGGAGCGAGTCAACTGGCGGGAGGAGGCGACTCGCGTTGGTGCAAGGAAGTGGTCGACGGCGGCCATCCATGCCGCTTAGGGGGGCACTAGCATCCGCGCGGGGACAGGCGCTGTCAACGGCGCGACAGAGATGTTCGTGTGCATGGGCACCGGCACGGGTGCGCACGTCAGTGCACGTGCAGGCGCATGCGCTGGCAGGTGCACGAGCATCGGCACGGGCGTGCGCGTCAGTGCACGCGTAGGCGCATGCGCTGGCAGGTGCACGTGCACGTGAAAGTCGGCGGGGACCTCATGGAACCCCGTGGCATGAAGCTCGGCGACAATGTGCGGCTCCGAGCCCATCAATGTCACAGGGATGGGCGCTGGCGCAGTCAGGGCGACGGGAGCCGGAACGGGAGCGGGGACAGACGCGGTGTCTTCCCGCAAGGCCAGTTCAAGCTCGTCCCAAAGCGCCTTATGTTCTTGAGACTCCGGCTGTGTGTCTTCCTCATGAAACTGGAACACTAAGGGCAGACCATCCTGATGCGGCATGGCGTACGTTTAGGTCAGGCTAGTTGGAGGTAGACGACAGGAGAATCGGAGAGGAAGAGAGAGGATTGTAGCAATACCGGGTAGTGCGGGGTTGATTTTAAACTGCGGCGCCGGCGACATTAAAAGTGGGAGTAGTTGGGACGACGGTGGGCGGCAGAGCCTAGTTAAAGGGCTCGCCTCCCGGTGAGTCTACACAGCGGTCTGCTCGGACGCCTCCCTGACAACTGGCGCAACGGTCTGCTCGCACGCCTCCCGTCGACTCACACGCTTGCTGGGACGACACATGCCAATGAGAAGCGGGGACTCGTGGCGGCACGTAAACGCCCACGGTTTCAATAGTTAAAGCGTTCGCCTTAACGTGACAAGTCTTTTCCCTCAAAAAAAAACGTGACAGGTCTTTGTTCCAAAATACCTTGGCTCTTCATTTGTGCAACTTTTCATAAGCAGCTTGTCTCGAATTGAAGAAAAAACTTACGAAGTAATATTTGTGCCATATCACGTGACCATGCTCATTTTCAAGAATTTATGCTCCCTTTTGGATTTTCTGAAATTCAAGACCTAGGATTCGAAACAATATCATAACCTGCATCATGCAATAAATTTTCAAGCCGTACATCTGTCCTGTTGTATTTCTTAAGAAAGGATTTGGTCAAACATTTTGTTTAGTTAAACCTCCTTTCCGGTTTATAGGGCTCAATTAAAAAATCTCACCAACCAAGGTAGATGGTGAGTGGTGGAACAATTGTTTTAGTTTGCAAAACCACTCAATTAATGCGCTTGTTTTCCTCAAAAATTGTGTTTACGAATGCATTAATTGCAATGCATGCATGTATAAAGTACATGCATTGGTCAATTTTCTCTTAATGCTTGCATGATTTAATGCACCTTGAAATCTGCACATGTGATGGGGAACAACCAAATTGAGACTTATAAAATGGGAAAACTAAAATTTTGAGATAAGCCCTATAAACCGGAAAGGATAATCCCTCTGTACTAGTGCATTGCCTGATATATTAACTCAAGTACTAGGCACGAACAAAAAAGTACTAGGCACGAACAAACGGGCTCAATTCTATGCTCATCCTCGTGTAGTAGTACTAGTACTAGGCAATGCAGTTGACGGGTGACATTGACGAGCGGCGACCGAGGGAATTGATCCGTGCTCGGCACGGTAGGTAACGTTGTCTAGTTACTAAAGCATCCCTCCATTGTTCATCGGTAGTCATTATGGACCGGGGACATGAGGGGAATTTCCTAGGGCTGGAATTCTGGCCGCCAGATATTTCGACTTGAAACACTAAGGCTCGACTGGTTGGGGTTGCCTAATGTGCGTACCACGCACGCCACCGAAGGACACGAGCCTGTTTTTTAAGGATCAACACGAGCCAAGGTTTGGCTGGTACGCCGTTGGGTCCTACCATTTGAGAATACAAAAGGAACCTTTTAAATTGCCGAACGAATCTATGTGTATTACAATACCCGTATTTTCCTTGCAAATACTAATCTCAACGTGGTAATTGATTTATGACGAGTCGTTGAATTAGAGTGAATTTGTGATATAGTGATCTCAACGTGGATTTCACATTTCATGGTATCCCTAGTAAGTTTTCGAATGCAAATTCAAATTTAAAAGATGAACAATATGGAGGTGAGAAAACTTTGTATATATCATGCATATGACCACACACACACACACACACAGGCAAACACGCACGAACACAACAACAATCCAATAAGTATAGTGCATCTATTTTTCCAACCCATGCATGTATGACACGAGTTTAAAAATACTCCTATTCCTAAATATTAGTCTTTTAGAGAGTTCAACAAGTGACTACATACGGAGCAAAATGAGTGAATCTAGACTCTAAAATATGTCTATATACATCCGTATGTGCCAGTCCATTTGAAGCCTCTAAAAAGACTAATATGTAGGAACGAAGGGAGTAAAATGTAAGACATCCATGGTCCTCAGTTCAATATTTAAAATGAACATGAATCTGAAACATGAATATTAAGTCTAGTACTACAATACATGCAAATGTTGTGTTTAGGCGGAGCTATGATTGTCGGGGGCCAACCCCTCGACCTTAGATAAAACTGTGGAGCTCTGTTTAGGGTTGTTTAGATTATATTTGTTCCCACCCTCCCAACCACCGATTGGTTGTGCACCCCCACCCCTCCTCCCCGGGAGAATATCATGTGCCCCCATACCTTACATGCTATATGCCAATACGAGTTGCTTGGAGCTTGTAGATCTGAGATATAGCAGCTCACATGATGTGTCTTAATTTTTTTTGTAGGAAACCTTGATGAGTTTGAGAATTGCACACAATTTGTACAAAAACTACTTAGATGCCCTTTTATCCCATATCCAACGACCTCGAAGCTCATATCACCGTAGCATCTAAGATGAAGGAGGACATCATATTCTCCTATATGTAAGAATATCATGTGCCACCACACCTTAGATGCTTTGGTGATACAAGCTCTTCGGAGGTATTGGATTTGTGACCCAACACCTCCTCGGTGGTTCGAATGGATTTTTGCAGAAAAGCCCCAAGAGAGTTCGGCCACTG